>CM069297.1:22880833-23494166 GCA_035609425.1 Epinephelus awoara
ATATTCCTCTAAGATTAATTACGTGGTCATTTAGTAGATATTTGCCTGAAAGTGAATTAATTCTGATGTTGAAGGTACAGATAGATGTGTTTCCCACACCTCAGGCAATATAAGTTTATTCTTCAACACAGGACAGCAGTGGGACGTAAGACTAGCCATGATGGTTGAATATTTCCTCTTGTTACCTTTACCACCTCAGAATGACCTCCTCTCTCATGTCTGGAAAGTAGAAAAAAGGTTCATGAAATGGCTTCTTAATTTCAGCCCCAGACTTATGATGAAAAAAGTACATTCAGATGGTTACACAGAACGACCTCTCTGAACACTTGAATCAAGATAATAAGCACTGCACCTCCTCCTCCTCTTCTTCTTCTTCTGCGCTTTGTGGAGTCGAAGCTCTCACCTCTGAACTAAACGAACGTTTTCTATAACCACCTACTTGAAGGCCGGGTCAGTAGAATATTGTTTATTTTGAAATGCAATGTATAGATTTGTTAGACTTGGTTTCACACAGCACAGAACCAGTTCTGCTGCATATTTTTCTATGTGGACATTCTTGTAACATGTATCCATATAAAGAAACTCAGAGATGCCATCGGGCCTGGTGTCAGGGGGCCACTGGAGGTCTCGGTAGGAGTTCACCTTCACCCGGTGTGGGTCATAAACACCTGTGTACTACACCGATCAACTGCAACTTTAAAACCACTGACAGGTGAGGTGGATGTTGATCCTGTGGTTACAATGCAGTGTTCTGCTGGAAAACCTTGGGTCCTGGCATTCATGTGGATGCCACCCACCCAAACACAGATTGATCAAGCATCTTCGGGGTCTTGTGTCCATGCTCTGGCAGGTCAGAGCCAAGTCTGATCCACGCTTGACCTCCAAGGCATGGACACAGGAGATGTTTTGCAGTGTGGCATGGTGTATTGTCCTGCTTTGGGGGCCATTGGCATGAGTGGGTGCACTTGGTCGGCAACAGTGTTAGGGTGGCATCCACTTGAACACCAGGACCCAAGACTTTTCAGCAGAATGTCGCATTTTAACAAGACGATCAGTGTTATTCACGTAACCCACCTGTAGTTTTAACGTCGTGGCTGATAGCTGTATCTTGGTCTGTCTTCACATCAGAACTTTGCTACACTGTAAATATTTGAAACGTTTAAAATCACATTATGGAATTTTTATTGTCTTAAAGAACAAGGTAAAAAAAAAAACACCATGAAATATCCTGATTTTTTAAAAAGATATTTGGGGGGGGGGGGGAATCTGAATTTGAGCAAAGTGTGCTTGGAAATGAATTAAAAGAAGAAAAGGGTCCAAACGTCCTTACTTTTGTATTGTTTATTTTTCTAAAGGAGACGTCACTGTCACTAATGTACTTTTCAACTCTTCTGAGTATCGAGATGACAGCAGAGTCAATATTTATCTTCCCCGGGGAACATTTAGCTGATCATTTTATCAATAAACCCGTTAAACTCCCACTCCTCTCACAATGAGGCTGCTGCTGCATAATGTCAGCTGAACTGTCAGGGTGTTATGTTAATGATCTTCCATCGGGGGGGATGCCTCTTTACTCTGCAAACAACACATATTCGGCATCCAGGGGCCACAGGGGTTGTGCAGTCAATGCCACATGAGAATGTACTTGTGTGTATTGGATTGTTTGTGTAGGCTTATTTACTGTTCTTAATTTACATGTTTCCCCACAGGGACAATTAAGTATTTCAGATTCAGTTTCAAGAACGAAAACTAAGAAAACCTGCCTTTGACACTTTTACTTGGCAGTGCTTAAGTGATGCTACTTCAGACTGACATGCACAATGAAGAGCTGGAGATATGGACATCACGGCAGCGTTGAGTGAATGGCAGCATAGTGCTTTTGTCAGTGTTTACTTGCACTCCAACGCCTGCATGTATTTTAAGTTTTGCTGCTGCCTAATGAATTATTCATAAATGTTTATCTGCGTGCTTGTTGAAATCAGACTGACAGTTCACCCAGGAGAAGCTGATACACTGTGTGTCCCCAATCCATGAAGCAGGGCGCAAACATAGCTGTGAAACTACAGATGTTTGCATGACTCACTGAGAGGATAGCCTGGGCTGAGTTAGCCTCGTGAGGCTTTCCAGATGAGTCACACCTCAGAGATGTAAGGGAAACAAGGTAGCAGCCCTGCCAAGATCACATCATTTAGCAGAGAATAACAATGCATAATCTGTACAGAGGTAATATGATTGGCTGGTGGGCTGCAGGTTAAGTGTAATTTAAACTATGTCCCCTTGAGGTCGCTCTCTCCCTCCTCCTCCTCCTCCTCCTCTCCTCTGGTCCCTGCAGCCGTCTGACTCCATCTCCTTGAAAACCTTATCAGCTGAAGTCATCAGGCTCCTGTTTGGCCATAATGTGATTTATAAAGCAGTGATGTAAACTGAAGTTAAAGCTGCCTGTGTCAGCCTGTTATTATTATTGTTACTATTATTATGGCAGGTCTTTTCCAAACAATGGGGGTGACGTAATGTAACACTTCATGAGGATATTAATCATTTAAATATAGTAAATAGGAGGGTTGTCACTGTGAATGATGTTAAAAGGCGCATCTTTCACATTACAGTCCAATAATTGTACAAATAAGATATTTTTATGGAAATATATTGGTGTTATTTTATAAATCACACACCTGTGTTTATTAGTTCATTAAATTACAGTGTGATTTTGGCAGTTAATCGATCGTGTGAGGATTTTTCTGCACGTTTCCTCGGTTTTTGTGCCGTGTAAAAATCTGGACTGCAGCAACGCCTCACGACTTCTCTTTTTTTTTTCTCCCACAATGCCGTGCGGTAGAGGCTGTCGTGTGTGCGCTGTTTGTGGTGCTGAAGCTGCGCGTGCCTCGGAGGCTGCTACCATAGAAATCCACTCGAGCATCCTTCCGCTAGAGGACCAGCGCGAGGAATCAGAGTCAGGGGTGTTTTGTCGACGGGTTGGGAGATGTCAGGATGTTTGTGCCAGCTGTTCTAGCCTTGTGTGTGTCTTTATAGCCGCACACGTCCTTTAAATTTGTTTTATTGTTCAAGCACAAGCCGGAGACGTTTGTGAAGCAGTTTTCTGAGGCTCGTCGTGTCTCCGGTGCCGCCGCCTGCCCCGCCGTCTCTGCAGCTCCATCCCGCATCCTTTATGCACAGCACGCTGCTCCGGTCCTCTCCAGTGAAACACACCTTCGTGTCCGAGCACCATGGCCCGCTGCCGCCGCTCTCACTGAGAGACATGGAAGCCAAGCAACACCCGATAAAGAGCCTCAAAAGCTACCCGGAAACCGGCGGCCGGAGCCTGGCAGCGGCCGCCGGAGGAGACGGAGGAGGAGGCGGCGGGTACCGAGCCGGCTCCGCGGAAATGGAGATGGAGGCGAAGATCCAGAAAGCCATCGACTTCAAGGCGGAGGGGCACCGCTGCTACAAGGAGAAGAAATTTCGGGAGGCGATCGGCAAGTACCACCGGGCGCTGCTGCAACTCAAAGGGGTGCATGTTGTCGACGGGACGACGGGCTCCGAGGTCAACCTGCTGAACCAAGCCGCCGCCAAGCTGACCGAGGAGCAGCGGAGAGCCGTGGAGAGCACCGAGATCGAGTGCTACGACAGCCTGACAGGTGAGACATGCCGGTGCAAAAACACCCCAGACCCTGTGTAGCCTGCAAGTACTGCTGACACCATTGTTCGTTCCGGTTCATCGGGTCCACACAAGCTCGTAGGCTGTGGTTATTTCTGCAGGTGCTGGGTTTGTGCAGAGGCGGGGGAATAACAGTGGAAATACAGGAATAGATCATTTTGTGTCTTGGTTCTGATTTAATGGAGAATCTGGATGGATGTGTGCACACTGCCTGATCAGATACGTGCTTTAGTTAACCAAGTGTCACAATTAAATGAACACATCATGTCATTACCATCCCTGTGTCAGGCTCTTGCACAGCATTGCCACTGCTTTGTGTCTTTTCAGCATATTCCTTTTCAGCCTTTTCCTCAGTGATGTAGATGGAGCTCACCACTCAGTGATCTTTGTCTTGTAAAACAATAAGACAATAAATAAATAAAAACCAAAGGGCCAAAGGCATCATGTTAGGAGATGTATGCATGTTTGCATTGTGCATGTATGACACAGCACACTGCTGTGTTGTAGCATCAACATTTCACAGGGGGGGTCTGAGGTGAGAAGACTTACCCACAGCCAGCCAACGGGTGATGTAAGGCTGTGTCTAATGGCACTTTGCAGTGACTTCACCACAGGGTTAACTGAGCTGCTGGAGCACAGAAAAGATTAACTCATTACTGCTCTATCACTGTAGTATTTGCACCGGTTATTACACTAATTTGCTATAGGTTGTGACTCCAAAAATAGGCCTATTAAACTCACAACTTATTGTATTATTGAATATTTTTTCAATTAATCGTCAGGCTTGTGTCAGAAGATACTGACAATGTCAAATGTGCTGATACTGAAACAAATTTAATGCATTTTTGTAGTTTTGCTTGTGTGTGTAAGCAAGCAAGGATGTTATGCTGGCTCAATGTGTGTAATTGCAGGCGTGTTAACAAACAATTAGAGACAAATAAAGACAGACTACATTATGAAAGTGGGTATTGCAGTAGATTTCCCTGACTGTTTCTGTGATGTTTTATGTGACTTTAGCCTTTTAAAACGTGACTAATTGTATAATTTAAAGTTAAGTATGCGTACCTGTAGCACCCTATCAGAACTCCTTTTTAAGTTAAAACGAAAATGTGTAGCTTTATTTTTCTTTTTAGCTCTCATGATGTGTTCAAAGCGTGTTTTTGGAGCTACAATATTATCAGTAAAGCTTTGGAGACCATCGTTCAGCTGGGGGATGCTAAAAAGGTGACGTCTTTTCATGTCTTGTATTGTACCAGCAACCGGGAACAAAGATGTTCAGTTTCAAACACTATAAAACAGAGGAACATCTGCGATTTCTCACACAGGAGAATCTGGAACAATGTTGAGCATTTGTGATTAAAAAATGATGAATGATGAGTAGTTGATGATTCATTTTCTGCCATCGACTCATCAATTAATCAACTCATCGTTTCAGCTTTATTGTAAACCTATACAATTTGTGAAATATACCAAACTTATACATTTTTGCAGGCAGAATCAAACATAATTTACCTAACACATTCAACATTTTGTATAATATTCATGTTAGTTGTTGTAGTTTCGGGTTGCATAATCTTGCAGAACCATCAATAAAATAAATCCTATAGAACATTTGACAACGACAGACTGATTAAGTTGGATCAAATCAAATAATACCCCTCATAAAATATTATAAACTCAAGGTTCTTAGCTTTTTCCAGAGCTTCTGATCATATTTAATATCCCTCTGTACGACATATCCTCTGGAAAGGGCCAGGAAGTGAACATTAAGTTTTGAATTGTATCAGAGATATACAGTAGTATGTGTTCACATGGTGGAAACTATGCCCAATATATCATGATATATAGTTATTGAAAGACGAGTAAGTTACTCTATCAGTTACTATTCTGCACCATGAAGCTAGATTTTCAGTATTCAGAGATTATTCAGGAAGAAATACGCCTTAAAATTGTTTTGTAGTTTCAGTTTAAGCAACAAAACAGTGCATCAGGATTTACTGTATGAAGAAATACACTTCAGTGACATGAGAAAAACTGTAATTACGAATGTATTGCCTGTAGCTTGGGGGTAAAACTGTAATTATGACGACAGCATGTGTTCAGTACACAGAGTGCACAGGTGATCATAATGAAAGTCGACATCCAGGAGTGAGACGATGGTGTTATATCACATCACTTATAGGACATCAGTGAAGTCCTATAACACGGTTGTGATTCTGGGTCATGGCAGGGGCAGTGGTGATGTTGTGTCTCCTCACTTGTGTCCAGGTACTGCCCTGTCAGGCTGAAGGTCGCCCTGTTCTGCGCAGCATTCGGGGCCCTGTCTGAAGCCTGTGGGGAGGCCACTGTGGCGTGAAGGAAAGATGGGGGAGGGAAGGAGAGACGGAGGGAGGGTGACAAAAGGAAGGCAAAGGGAGAATTGGTTGGTAGAAACATGAAGTAAGAAGCAGGAGATATGGTGAAATTACAAGAAAGTCAGTTATAAGAGAGGAGTAGTAGAGAGCAGAGGAGCAGAGAGGGGAGAAGAGGGGGAGGAAGGGACTGCCAGCACACGACAGGGGGCCATATTTACCATGGCAACCATCACCGGGCCTTTTCCCTGTTGTTGTATTAATCTCATACCCGCCCCTCGCTGCTGCTACAAACAGAAGTGTGTGCACATGCGCACTCACTGACACACACAAAGGAACCTCTTGCTTTACCACCAATGACTGTGTTTACACTGGCTGCAGTAATGCATGTGCTTTACTGTGATTAACATGTTTACATGGCGCTTTATAGAATATTTACATTCATATCTCTGCTGATGTGCCTCGCCATTTTAATGACTCAAGATGTCTGCTCCACATTACGCCACATCATCATCCTTAACCTCCATAAACTCCACTCGCTTTCTGTCACGTTATGGTTTCCCCTTGTAGCTATCTTTGTTTAAAAATGCCACAAATCCCATGAAAAGACCCAAACCAACATGTTAGTCCGCCTCCCGGTACTTTCCAACTTCCCTCCCCCATCTGTCTCGCACCGCAGCCCATTGGTCTCTCCTGAGGATGGAAATCTTTAAAGAAAACTGCTCACAAACATGTGGTTTCATTTTTAGAATAGGCTCAGTTGTTGCCCAAAACAGCTGTGCACTGTGGTTTTTAACAAACAAAACAAGAGAGAACAGAGCATTTACTGGGGACTATTTTAAGTTGTGGATTAATACACATTTGGAGTTCTTGTGTGTGTTTCCAGCAGCAGGATGGTGTAACCCGATGTAACCATGTGGCTCACCGATGTGTATTAATAGTTTTTGTACAACAATGGAGATCTATGATGCAGAGGATGAAGACATATCTGCATATCATGATCTTGGTAATAAGATCAATCACTAGTTGATTCTAAGTTGCTCCAGGATTATCGAGGCTTTTTTTTTGAGATTGTTCCGGCCTAAAATGCCTGATTTCATGACATCTTTTCTAAAACATTGTGATGCATGTTGCAGTGTTTTTAGGCATTTGTTCTTGCAATGACATTGTGGCAGCAAATTAAACGTCTTTCAGATTTGGAGCCTATTATTATGAACATCTAGTTTTTCCCACAGAATTAGAATGTATTTGTGACGACAACAATCAGTTGTCGTTTCCATTTGATGCAGCGCGAAAGGGCCGTCTCCATGAGACACTCTCCTCTGGCTTTCTCTGCCTAGTTAGCATGAGCTGACACAGCAGCAGTGGCTAACATCCAACACAGAGCCATTGAACAGTCCCAACAATCTTACACCAACGCTGAAATGGCTCAACTGTCATTAATCCATCAAAACCCTTTGGGTAACATTAGACATGGGATGTTAATGTTAGCCATGTGATGATAAACAGTTAGCCCTGTCACTGTGTGTGTGACTCTGTCCCGGCTGTGGAGCTCACTTTCCCACAGCAGTGGTCTCATGATAAACAGAGCGAATAGGAGCTGAGGGAATCAATACGCTGCGTGCAACTCTGTAATATAACAAGATTTTACTTGTTTTAAATCGTCAGATTTGTGGTGAAGTTGCAGTGATTGGACAAAATTACAAATTTGTTCAGATTTCACAGGGATTTGACAATAAAAGAAACATAAACCATCACAGCCTTGCCTTTTAATAATCCACCTAAAATGTGAATTGAATAGTCCACATTTGGCTGAATTTGATATGGTCTCATCAGTGTCATCGTCATCTCTCTGTAACTCTCATATTGAGTTGGTTCACAGCTCTCAAGTCAGGATGAATGATAACAGATAACTTAACCAAATCTGTATCTGTCACAACTTGAGGAATAAAATACTTATTCTTACTTGTTTAGATTCACATATCATTTGAAATAATTGTTCTTTTAACAAACCTAAAAATGTTTGACTCACTGGGAAGAACATGACTTTTTAGTAAATATATTTACTTGAGATAATATGATAAGCTCCCACCCAGCTCTGAATATATTTGCACAATTGTACTATGTATTATAGATATGGTAATTTCATATTCAAGGTTGCTATCAGGTTATTATTTGCTTTAATCTGTGATAATTAAAACAACATGGCCGTCGATTTGCTGTCTCAATTTCTTTTTTTAAGACCAGCTTAAAAACAAATTTAAAACTCACTGACATAAATCAAGCAGTGACTCATTGGTTGCATAGCTATTCAGCTGCTGGTGTTTGTTGTGCGGCTCCACCTGGTTACTCAGAGTTCTGCCGGGCAGGCGGCGGTCGCTGTGGTTATGAGTGAGGAGCTGCCATGTGATTGGACGACTGTCTGTGGTTCTGACGCATGATAGGAGGGCAACAAACAAATATGCAGCAGCACCAGTCACACATGAGAGGGACTGCCTGTCAGTGTGTGAGTGGGAGTGCACGTATACAAGTGTATGTGTGTTTGTTTGTTTGTTTGTCTCAGCATTCACAGGCCTGAGGAACAGCAGCTGGCTGAGGGGATGCAGCGGTGGTGGTGTGTGTGTGTGTGTGTGTGTGTGTGTGTGTGTGTGTGTGTGTGTGTGTGTGTGTGTGTGTGTGTGTGTGTGTGTGTGTGTGTGATATAATGTGTGTGTGTAGTAAGAATAAGAGGGAGTTGCTTTCAGCGCTGCTCGTCCTGCCGTTCTTGCCGTGCCCATTGCTGACATTGCTGATTTTGTTTAAGGGGAGTGTATTTGTGTGCGTGTGTGTGTTTTCTTGACTTTGTTGTGGTAAGGGCAAGCTTTCTTTGATAGACAGTTTAAAGTTCTTGTACTTTACTTGAATATTTCCATTCTGTGCAACATCATACAACTTCTCCACATTTCAGATGTACATATACATATATATGTACATTTATTTCACAGCTATAGAAATTCTTACTTTATAAATTAAGAGTTCATGACCCTAACATGATGAGCTCATGAAATGTGATGCAACTACAACAGTAAATTACAATTGTCCAATAATAATATGAATAATTATAACACTAACAGTAGCCATAAGTACTTTTATTTTTGCTTAGAACTGGAAAATGTGTCCATTAATCTATCACCTGATTGAAAGTAATTATTAAATCGATAATGACAAATATTCTCTGGTCTTTTAGTGTCTCAGTTGTAAGGATTTGCTGCTTTTCCTTGTGTTGTGTGATAGTAAACTGAATATGTTAAAGGGAAACTTGAGTGTTTTTGCATCTGGGCCTTATTTTTCTGTGTTTTTTTTGTATCTAAGTGTACAATTGAGACAACAATTTTTGAAATTGGTTCAGTTTTGAGAGGGACTGCTGCAGCAACAGCAGCGAAATAGGCTGCAATGTGATCCCTACAGGCAACTGTGAACCACCGTTTTTGCAGCTGACAGGCTCAGATTGTCATTAGAAGTTTCTGACAACATTGTGGGCGAGACCCTACAGGGAAATGAAATATTTTTCCTTACCCTTCGCTGGTCTGTTTATAATGGTGACCAAGTCTTGCTCAGGCTTAAAAAAATTGTGAGAAGTGACTTGTTGCAGGGAAAACAATGGTGGAAATGTTGGTGAGAGTTGGAGAGAGAAGTGCTAGGAAGAGCTTGTTGTGTTGGAGTACAGGAAGTGTAGCTCGGTCTTATCGAAAAGATTCTCAATGTCATGACTAAATATTTAGCCGATTTCAACAATGTGGAAAAGTCACCAAGATTTCTACACAAGACTTCTTGAATGAGACTTAGTTACACACACTAACAAACAGACAGAAACAGCAAAAAGTAAAGAAAAACATTTATTTCTCTGTAGGGTCTTCTCTATAATGTTGCCATACACATAAAATAACAATCTGAGCCCATCAGTAGCATAAACAAGCACTTTTAGTGGACCTAAATTGATGGTGCACAACATAAAAAGAGATTAAATTGCAGCCTGTTTCGCTGCTGCTGCAGTCCCTCTCAATACTGGACCAGTTTTAAAGATTATTATCTCCATTAATCACTTAGCCATAAACATGGCACAATAGAGGCCAGGCTAAAAAATACTGAAGTTTACCTTCAAGGTTTTGGGCTGTTGCGGCCAAAACAAGCAATTTTAAGACATCACCTTTGGCTAAAGGAACCTGTGATGGTGTAGTTCAGTATTTTCAGACTTAAGAATACATTGTTTTTTACATTAGTTGAAGCTCTACTTTTGATTCACTTTTTTAAGAACATTTTGCTTGGGGAACTTTTTCAGTGCAAGAATTTTACCTGTGATGGAGCATTTTCACAGCATAGGTTTTTTTTGTTTTTTTTACTTCTGTCACCACTGGTGCCTTGTGTCAGTCACAGCAACTTTTTAAAATGTTGACGAGTGAGGAGTTGTTAGTGAACGCTGTGTGACTCCTCCACCAGCTCAGCTTACTGATAGATACAAGATGAGAAGATGTAATGGGAGGAAGATATATAAAAAGGAGGATAGGAGAGGAGCAGAGAAGAAAGGAAATGATTCAGGATTTTTTTTTTTTTAGGAAAGATGCCAGCAACAGAGAATTATGAGTTTTTAACATTATATAGGGGAGTGAATGTGGTTAAAGAGGAGAAAAACAGAGAAATAATTCTCAGTAACGGCAGTAATGTTACCTGATTCTGTCAAACAGAAAGACGATGGATGATGAATGTCCTATTTGCTGGCCTTGTTAAGGAAACACCCTGAGTCTGTGTGTCCCTGTAGGGCTGTATCTAAATGGGTTACACCACCACCAACGTCTGTGTCTGTCGCAGTTCACAGTGGTGCAACATGTTGGCCAGAGGCAGACTGCCTGTCAGCCCGCCTCAGCCATCCATCCACCCACCACAAACACACTGAGAGGCACAAACAGAAATAAGAGATGTGACTGCAGTTCATTTGCTCTTTTTCCTGATATTGATCATGAAGATGCACTTTCCACAGCAGCTAGTCTCTATATATAAACACCACACAGACAGACTTGTATCAGCCAGGTTAGGAGCCATACTGAGTTTTAATCGCTTTAAATGTATATGAGGAAGTGTAGAGAGACTAAAACAGGGAGCAGGATGATGTGATCCTGTTGTGAGAGCGATCACTCTGACTTTTCATTAACTCCTGCTCGCTCTGATCTCTGCCTGAAATCTCCCTTTGTTCCCCCTGACCGGCTCAATCTGTGAATGACTCATAAGTTACGGCCCTAACAGAGACCCAGCAGGAGGGGATGAGGGAAATTGTTTGTTTCGTAACACCAGCCACCTTTTTATACAACTGCTGCAGCTCACAGTGGCTCCGCTTGTCATGATGATGAACCAGCAACTTCCACCCACTCGTCACATTTTTTAAAAATTGTTAAACAATTGTAAGAAAACAACAACAATTACTTTCTGCAGTGAAACAAATGTGCACTTAATAATGTTTTTTGTATTTACGTGCAGAGGGAGCTATGGGTCGGATAATTTAACGCATTTATTTAAGACAGATTATGAACAGCTGGTAAACAAATCTTTTTCCCACTGTGCTGTTGTAGTTTGTGACATGCATCTCATGCTGCCTTATTTACAAAAAAACTCCACTTTTAGTTATAATTTCCTGTTCACATGGAAATAAAATGTATTAAATACAGTCACAAGCTGCAGTTAGTGCAGCACAAACACAAAGTCCCTGTTTACACCTGGTATTCAAATGTGCCTGCGTGATCAGATCATAATTGGACAGTTCTAAGTACAGGTGAATGCACTGAATGGATTCTCAGTGTGTCTTGAGATCTGATCACTCATACCCCCTTTACACCTTGTTTTAACATGCGTTTTTTTGTGATCGGATTGCAATCGGATTGCTCTTGACCCCGTGAAAGTACAGGTGTAAATACACTCGAAACCCACTGAGGATGGATAGTTATCCAATCCGCCAAACCACCTCTGAAGGTGGTCAGGGACGCACTGTGACCACATTGAACACAAGCGTAGATGCAAATGCGTCTCCAATCCACATGCAACAACTCTGTAGGCGAAAATTCGTAAACGAGGTGCGCCAGCTGGACACAGAAAGAAGACAACAACAACAACAACCCTCACCGGGTAGCGACTGCCAAGAAAAAGATAACACGGATGATAGCCGAGGATGGAGTCACGGTGAGGCGAAGTGTCTGCTCTCCATTTGGTCCGACAAAAGTGTCCATACAATAAAGCGACTTCGCAGGTGGCTACATCTAATTGTTATTTTGGCACACAGGATATGATGTTGTAGTCTGCTGCTGGAAATGTTTGCAGAAGAAGAAGAGGAGGATATGATGTCATAGGAACTGAACATGAGCGGATAGCAAACGGATCTGGATGTGGACACCAGAGACATATTAACACCAGGTATAAAAGTATGTGGTTAAGTGCTATTCGATTGCAATCCAATCGCAAAAAACACATGTTGATGCCAGGTGTAAAGGGGGCCTCAGACTACAGTCAGAGGTGGTCTGGGCTGCATGTGGCCACATTCTTTCAACAGTGTGTTCACTAATTTGTCCTCGGCCACATTAAAGGACTGCCTACTCAGCTGACACCCTTGCATATGTGACACCCAGTTCAACATCTGCTTGGTTAGCACAAGCTAACACAACAACAGCAAGTGTTAAACAATCCCAACAAACTCACATTAGTGCTGAAATGGCGCAACTCTGTCGTTAATAACGTTGGGTAATGTTAGATGTGAGGTGCTAACAATTAGCCCTATTACTTTGTGTACCATGTGCAAAGGCCATGTCCTTGTCGCATTGGCTGGGGGTTCGTTTCCAACCCTGTCGCTTTGCTGCATGTCATCCCCTCCCTTCCGTCTAATGAAGTTAAAAATGCCAAAAAATAATCTTTAAAAAAAGACAACAGCAGCAGTGTATTTGGTCTTTGCAAATGGGGATTTATGTGTTTAGCTGCATGTAGAGTGAGAAAGATCCAATTACAAGTGGTCACATGAGACGCATATGGAGACACATTCTTATGTCAGGTGTGAACACACAGACATAGAGCTGCCTCCTTGTGATCATCTTGCTCAAGATGCATGATAATAGCAGGTGTTAATGAGCTCAAAGTGACATCTGACTGCTATTTGGTGTTTAGCAGGAAGCGTGCAGATTTTTAGAGCTAATTTTTGCTAAAAACGATACTATGGTAGCGACAAAAATTATCTGAAAAACGCCAAAATGCTCGTATTAGCTGGAAGGAACTGCAGAGTCAGGTGATGAGGGTTTGAACTATTAACAACCCATTTTACACTACACTACACTGTACTACATACTAGTCTTTTGATCCACTGTTATTAAAAGAATATCTAAGCAGCTTTAACACCTGGGACGCTCCACGTTAGTTGACACCTAACTCATTTGCATATTGAGATGCTATCACAATTTCACAATCGAGATAACAAGAACACATTTTAACAGCAGGTGTAAATGCAAAAACTGATGGATTGGCACTATCCCTGTAACGTATCCAGATACAGATCACATGTCAATACCAGCTGTAAATATGTTTCCCATCGTGTGTCCTGTACTCAGAGCTACAGGAACATCAATGACCTTTTGAACCGTGACATGCAATTACAGGTCGCACACTAAAGATTTAATTAGTCTGTTAGTGGCATCAACGTCTATTCCTTGCTGGACTAGAAATAAAAGCACTGCCTTTGACATCAATCAAGACATGTAGTGCTAACGCTGCATTTCCTCAACAGCCTTGAAAACTCACCACAACAGCCTCTAAGCCCAGTCTTGCCTCAGATGGGGGACGCATTAGAATAATGTCAGTGATGTGTAACACCACAGACAGGCTGGTTTCACCAATCCACTCCAACCCACTGCTAGCGAACAGTCGAGGCTTGCTTACAAAAGCAGAACAGAGCAGAAAACTCCTCCCTTTCATCTCCTGCCAGCTCGGTCACCAGGGGACGTGGTGGAGTGCACAAGATAACGGCAGAAGATGAGAGTGAGGACGAAATGAGATGGGGAGAAGAAATGTGAGATAGAGGGGTTAAGATGAGGAGAAAGCAGGGCTGTATAAGCGGTTGGGAGATGAAAAGGACTCGGCTGGTGCTTTGGAGAGCAGAAACGCAATGTGCAATGTGCTTGTAGGAGGATGGAGGAGGAAGAGGAGGAACAGAAATGCAATGTGAGGGTGAGAAGGGGGATGGGGGGAGGTTTGGTTGGTGTTATGCCATTGGAAGGGTGGCCAGAGCCGAATGAAAGTCGTCGTGTGCCAGGGCTGCAGATGGCAAGGCATTGCTGTCGGGAGTACGACTGGCACTCCCTCTACTGTACCACTCACACTGTACTGTCTTCTCTGAACCAACCATACGAATCACCTCACAGCTGAGACAGAGAGATTTGGAGGATGGGGGAAGGGGTGAGTCAGTAGAAAAGATGCAGAGGCTAAAATGGGGGAGGGAGCAGGAGAAACTGGACAGAACTCTTAAATATGATGAGATTATACGACAGAGGAGGAAGACTGTGAAGGAGAGTGACAAGTAGGGAAAGGGAGGAGGAAAATGTTTGGCTCTATGACCTCTAAGTAGTGAAGGGAGGGTTTTTAGAGCTGCATTTTTATTAATTTTTTTTTATTGAGAGGGGGAGGACGCTGAAAAATCCAATCCAGACCAAACTGATTTATATCAGAGCCCTGACAGGCCAAGATGACTCCTGTCACAAGAGTAAATAAGATTCAGTCATCTGTCAGGAAGACAAGGAAAGAGAGGGGACAAGCAAGGACTCAGAAGGAGAGGGAGACAGAAGAAGAGAGCATGATGGCAACACTGAAACATTCTTTAATATGTTTTTGGTCACATCTATTTTTAATTGAAGCCCCGTAAGTGTTCACAAAGTTGGTACAAATGAGTGCTCCAATTTTAGTGAACACAATGAACAACAACAAATAAACAGGTTCAGAGAAGAGGTAAATGCTAACACGCTAACACTAGCAGGAATAATTTCAAAGTTCTGTAAAACCAGGTAAAAGGGGTTCAGATGTTTGATGACTCATCCTGCACTCTGCGTTTACAAATGTTCATCCAATCATATAAGACTTTGGGCAACCAACTGGTTACAAGGGTCATATCAACCCACACGTCACCGTTAACAGAGGAATATGGAGAGAGATAGGCAAAGAGGTGTGTTTGGATATGAGTGGGCAAACCTTTGTTTTTGTGGATGTCTTAATTTATTCATCTCGCCCTCTTCCTCCTCCTGAACTTTGAGAGAGGTGTGTGTGGAGCCAGCAGTCTGCTCAGCTGCAGACTCTGCTGTACTGTAGCTCCATATCATGCTGAACTCTAAGCTTTAAGAAGTCTAATCAGAAGCAAAGGATTTCATTTAAATTGCTCTTTTAACTCTAACGCAACCAAAATATTCTGTTTCACTGGGTAAAGTTACGGTACAGAAGCTAAAGACGCTCTAATTTCCATTTCACCAGGGATGAACAACAGGGGCGTAACTATAGTCAGTGCAGGCTGTGCGGTTGCACTGGGGCCCATGGGGTGGAGGGGCCGGACTGCCACCTGAAAATATGCCCAAAGAAGAACTCGCATTAAAACAAAAATGGTGCTATTTTCCATACATGCTCTAAGTAAGGCAAACCCATCTCCATCATGGTTTTCTGGTTTTGCAAAGCAGTGTCAATCCATAACAAATTATAAACTTATTCTACATAAACTATTTAAAAAAACATAATTTACCAATAAAAAAAAACTATCAAGTTAAACTAATAATTTCCTATTTTCTTTTGTATAGCGGGTACTGGGGCCCATTGTAACTACCTTACGTCGCTGATGAGCGAGTTCACCACATGTATCTGTAATGGGCGGGGTTTATACGGCAAGTGGGTGGGACCTAATCTAGAGTTGTTATTTTAATCCTGAAATTGATACAGGTTGATCAGAATTTGCTGTATTTATTATTTATTAGAAAACTATTTACATAGCACAGTCTCGGAGTTGAGCATCAGGTCAATTTTGATCAAAAGAGTAAGACATTGAACACGTGTACCCAAATGAGGATTTCCCCTCATCAGGATTACAGATACATTTTACTTGTACTATCTGGACTGGATACCTGTTTAACCTGAGTGATCAACTCAACCCATATTTCACAGGAACTTTAACCATGATCACATTTTGTTTATTAGCATCTAACATTTGCTAATCAGCACCAGACACAAAGCACAGCCATCAACATTAGTTTTGCTGATATTTGGTCATAGAAATGTACAAATTTATATTTTGATCTGATGATCTGTGCAACATGAAAAGTTAAGGGATCATCAAAGATAGCCTTTTACAGTTTGTTCTGTGGGTGACATGAATGTTTGCAACCAAAATGCATTGCAATCCAGGCAACAATTGATGAGATGTTTTACTGAAAGGACTGTGGCACTACAGCAAAAGTCAGGGTGTCACCAAAGTTATTAGGATTGATTCTCTGGGCAGTGGGCACTGATGGATATCTGCACCAAATTTCACAACAGCGTAGCCGTCGAAACAACTAACCAAAAACCAAAAATATCGACCAGTAAACCTGGTTCTTTGCAGCTGCATGGTGCCTTATAATTTATTTGGCCAATGCTGTAATGAATGTGGTTCAGATGTTTTCCACTGTTGCAGAGGAACTTTCTTTGCTGTATCAAAGCATATTTAATGTGGTTCGTGTCTCTGATGTGCCAAAAATCATCAGCATGGGGTCTGGTTGCTCCAAAAAAACAAAATCCCAGTATTTAGCTTGAAACAGGAAATAAATATTTGCACTTAAGAATATTGGCAGAATTACATTTATCACATTTTTGCTGATACCTCAGGAATTTATTACAGTGCTTTTGTTGTGTTGGTAATATGTGTTCTGTTTAATATGTATGTGTGTGATTTAGATTTTTGGACTGTAATCATTTTCTGATGTTGACTGACAGTTGTGTGAAGTAATGAATAAATTGAAATTGTCTGTCAAAGCTTTTTTTAGGCCGTAGTTGAAAGTCATGGCATCAGCTGAGAGGAAACTGAAACAGATGCCCTTTCCTGACACCCTCAGAGGGGGAGAGAGCGGAAGATGGAGAAATGCAGAATATTCATCCTCTTTAAGCCATCAGTAATGAGAATTTGCTGAAGCTATTTGCGCATATCTAACACCCTGTGCTCCAGTGGACGATGCAGAGTAAACCAACTGGCTGTTTATATTTATCCGTGGAGCACCATGCTGATAAAAAGCCCATGTTGGTCGCTATCTGAGCTTTGCCTGCTCTGTTACATGCACTGCCGGGGGTTGACATTGAAAACTCGTCCTTGTTACACCCTGTTTGTGATGGCAGTGAAATGTAAAGGTTGTGTCGAGCCTGTTTTGCTGACGGGGATCCTGAATGGATCAGGTGAACCAGCTCTTTCACACCAGTGCTGTCAGGGAAAAAAACCCTGATATATTTCAAAGCAACATTTGGTGTTAAAATGTAATGTTTTATCATATGATATGCTATAACCAATAATTCTCAGTGGATTAAATGGCTGTGAAATAGGTTATTTGTAGTGATGAACCCACAGATAATTACTATCCAGCTCTAAGGAGTTTTAAAGGGTCTGTCCCTTTCCATCTAAATGTAGCGCTAATTTAAATTTAAATTTCCAGAAAGCTGCAAAAGAAAATGCAGATTAATGTATGTCTCCATTTACAACTGCTATGCACATGAAGATAAACAGCCGGTGGCACTATTTTTCCTGTCAGGTGCCATTAAAATATTGCACACTGCAACAGAATTACAAAATTAATCAAGTGCACCAGTGAAAAGTGGAAAACATAACAAAAATATTGTTCATAAATTTGTTTCATGTATTAATTCGAGGAATATCTGTTTGAGTCTTTCAACACAGATCTGATGTTTTCGTCTGCCACCACTTTTTTGTCTCTTCAGGCACATTTAAGTCACAGTCGCATTTTGTTTTTAGCAACTTTATTACCTCAGCCAATTTTTTTTTTTTTTTTTGTGGTATACTTTTATTTTGGAAGATTTGTAATGAATAAAAACAAGTGGATGAAAACTCACTTATTGTTTGATTTAAAAAAGCAAACACAAAAAATGCCACAATATGAATGTATACCCTTCTTCTGCAGCGCTCCCCGTCTAACTCTAGTCCTTTTTACACAGAGATGGCACTATAGGGCCACTGTGAAGTCTATCTTCATGCTGCCTTTGCATTCTCTGATATATGGTGGCTGATCGCGTCCTCTGCTCAGAGGGTAAGGAGCTCTCAGCAGCTGTTCTTCTTTGAGTTAGTTGCTAACTGCTAACAGCTACTTTTTATCTTTTTATATCTCCCGCATTGGGTTGTAAGCATAACTCAACACTCCTGCCTGCTGTCCCATTTATCGTTGTGGTGCTGCTGCTACCTCCGCTGCTGTGTTAAAGGTGATACAACTCTGTCCCCCCATTTTACAACTCTACCTTTTATAGAGAACGGCAAGGCGTCTTAACAGCGTGACATTCCTGCCTTGAAGCGGCAGTGTAAAAGAGGCTTCTGTCTATTTCTGTTCTAAGCCCTTCCTGTCAAATCACCACCGGCATATGCCTGCATGTTATAGAGTAACTCAGTGTTTCTCATACATTGATTTATTTAATCGTATTTCACTGTAGATTTGCACCCAGCACATTCACTCAGACGGTCTTTGCCCCGCTCTCTCTCTCTCTCTGTTCATCAGACCACAGATAAAACAGAATGAGCTAGCTAGCCATCCCACGGTCCTGCTGCCATGCTCCCCGCCACTGTGGACTGTTTGCCAGGAGGAGAGCGTGTAGCAGCTCCAGACCTTCCGTGAGCAGCTATAGCAGCTTGCATTTGGACAGCGCACCTCCAACATTCTGGGCTGTTTGGTCCCCTGGAGCTTGGGATTGTGCTGGCTAGATTTGACCTGACCTTTCCATCCTCAAACAGGAGACAGACACAGTTAGCAACTGGCTGCTGAACATAGTGGAGAATTTAGCAGCTAAAGATATTTCTGTCAGGAGTGGGTAGAGACCAAAAGCAGAGCTAAAGAAGAGTAAATATTAGACTTACATCAGGTGGACACAAAGGCGACTCCAAATGAATCTTAATGACGCTCCGCTGGATATGCAAATCTGGGGGGGAGGCACTGATCCATATTAAATGAAAACAGGCTGCCAACACGTGGCTCTATCTTTTAAGGAAATTATGAAAGCTCATGCTTTCACCATTAATTTACTCCTGGTACTTAGAGGAAAAGCTTCACTACCTCACAGATTAAGGCTGACTTCATGAGATTCTGAGCCAAACCATTTGGCAGTTCTCTCTGTTGACCTTTCCAAAGACTCCCTCATCTATCTTGCAGCCAGAATAATGCAGAGAGCATGTTTCTCACAGCTACTGTACATATATTATCCAAACATACAGGAAGTAGATCAATATTAGCAAGCACAGCCTTCATTTTACTTTACAATGTTTGACTTGAGCAGGCATGTTTACAGTGGGTAGAAGCTGTTCGACAGCAGCAGGACACAGTAGCCACAGATCTGCTGAGCTACAGGCAAAAGTCTGCCCAGTGTCCACAGATGACATCACCGATCAGATAATTGCCTAGCTAAGGGCCACAACAAAATTATGTCCCTGTCAGGGAGTTCAACTACGGATGAAACCTCAATAAAAGTCTCTTTGATTCTTTATTAAACTGTACTTATCTACGATTTGAATGCCTGGTTTCACTCATGAGGGCAAAAGCAATATAGAAAGTCCCGGATCACTTTAGGATATTAAATAAATATACCAGTTGTAATGAGTTAAATAAAATCATGACTATATGAACCGCTCTTCATTTCCTGTAGAGGCTTCATGTAACCCCACAAAGACCCACCCTGAGTACCGTGAGCTTACAGCACAGACAGGAAGAGACTGCAATGGGCAAAGGAGAGCATTAAATGATTTCATCTTTGGTGAAGTCATGGAGCAGATAGCTTCCTCACTTGTATAAATATTTAAGTAGATGAGCATTAATCCTGAGTCAGCGCCTATTTTAGGAGGAGTAGAACAATGTAGGAGTGTGTTTGATGGGTAGAAGATGGTGAAGCATGGGTTGGGGTTTGAGGATAATATGTGGTATAAAGTAAAGTTGTCATCTCCTTGCTGTGTCACTGGTAACACTCAGCATACTGTGTGATTGAAGGTAAAAGTCTCCCCTCTGTCTGGAACAATGTGTGCTCCTCCTCTAACAAACAATAAACAGGGGAATGGGGTTAGCTGATCTCTCTTTGCCTCTTTTTCTGTCAGATCTAACAGAATAATCTGACTCCTGTTTCACTCCCCTCCCAGGATCAGTGTTGCACTGTGGGTAATCCTTGCTAATATGTTTGATGTACCAGCAGTTTACAAGCGTAACATACGGTGTCAGTGTTATGAGGGGATCATCGTGCCAGGGGAGTTTTTGGAGGGGGTGAGACAAATGCTGCATCACAGATGTAAGGATAAATGACAGGCAATTAGAGTTTTTAAAGTAATATCTAGAAAGAATGGGAAAAACTCTCAACTCTCACTTGCCTTCTTGATAAAAGTTGGACGAGCAGATCAATATGACTCTTATATTTGTAAGGTAAATATGAGGCTATAAGTAGAAGCCAGTTAGCTTGGCATAAAGACAGAAAACAAGGCTTCGTCCAAAGGTACAAAATATGCCTACCAGCACCTCTAAAGCTCACTGCCTAACACATACCCCCTGTAAAACCACATTTTGTAACTGTCAAAGCCTGTGCACAGCATGTGCGTATTTTCGTCCAGAATTGTGGCTTATTTAAAAATAATTATGACCTCATATTGTGTCAGTCCTATGAACACACTGGCTCTTGGTTTGGTGGCACAAAAGCTGCTGGAACAGGTTGGTAAAAACACCCGAGTTTGGTGGCTCATACATCACTGGGGCGCCTCGTGGCTCAGTGGATACAAAGGCTGTGTCCTAGCTGCAGTGGCCGCGGGCTAAATTCCAGCCTGGGGCCCCCCGCTGCATGTCATCCCCCCCCTCTCTGCCCCCTTCAAACCCAAAATACTGTCCTGTCCATCAAAGGCAAAAGCCCAAAAAACTAAAAACTAGAGATAAGCCACAAAGGTTTGGCTCCAACAATGCTGAAACTCAAACTGCAAGGATTGTGCATTTTTGGAGAAACTGTACTTTGGAGCAATGGGCTTTTGGTCCAGTTGGACATTTTTCAGACCAATAGGGCTTTCGAATTTCGGGTCATCTGAACAATGTCATGGCACCGGCCATTTTTCCACTGGTTCTTTAACAGTTCTTGTCACCAAGTCACAGATATCGGGGATTTCTGACAACAGTAACATTGTCTCTCACAGCTAGGGGGCTGACATGTTTTTTCTGGCTCCATTGCCCATAATTACGGTCTGAATATAATGACATGAATGCAGTACAAGATAAGCTAACTGTCTGTAATCTTTTTATGAAATAGACACAGGTTGGTGTTGATCTTCTTATCTAACTCTTGGCAAGAAAGTGAGTAGGAGTTATTCCCAAAATGTGGAACTATTTCTGACACGCAACATACAGTTTTCAGGGTGTATCAGCAGACTACGCTTCAGGAGGTATGATGGAGGGTACCTGTCATCTCTAAAATACACACACAGTATGTACACGTCTCAACCTTAACTATGCTCTGCTCATGCAATTTCAGCCTGTACTCCTCAGAATAGTCACGTTCATAGAAAAAAGTCAGTGCCTCATTTGTAAGGCCAGTCTCAGCATTACTCCAGAGGAGCCTGTGGAGGCCTCTGAGACACACGCAGTCAAACAAGAGCCATGAGAGAGAGTAATTATGAGGGTTTTTTGACACCATATGGAGCTGCATTAGTCTTCCGCTACAGTGACACACAATCAAAGACATCATCTGCACCATTTGTTTTAACTGAAATGGTGTTTGATGACAAGTTGAGCCTCTATCATCTCTGTGTAATGATAAATCACAGCATTCATTATGTGTTCGTCCTCTAGGGAGAAGAGTCTGTTTTATATGTGTCACCTTTTGAGTGATATAAAAGATAAAGACATTCATCTGCTGCGTTGTGGGAGTGACAGCCTCCTCTTGATGAAAAGCAGCATCCTCTCAGAAATTTAAACACAACACAACAAAGAGAAAGGAAAGATGATAATGCAGGTGGTGGCTGGTGAAGTTGGAGTAAATGCTGTGTCATGTCGGTGCAAACGAGCCCTTGTGATGGAGCGAGCGGAGAACTGTAGCTCTGTCCTCCTCAGTAACAGAGAAAGGCATTTGCAAAAGGCTTTGGGTGGAGCTATTCTTAGTGGGCCTGAGGAGACCGGCTACACTGTCCGAGAGCTGTGACGTCAGCCACAGGCGGATCATCAGACAATGGGCTCCTGGGCACAGATATGCAAAAGGCCCCGCCATCTCTCCCACATAGAAGCAAGACACACTTTATATTTGTTTTGTCTCCTTTTTTGTTGTCGTTCTGTCATCTCTGTGTTGTCTTAATGCATGTTTTTGTGTTTTTGTGTCTCTCTTTAGTCATTTTATGTCACTTTGTAGGCCTACTAGTCCTTTGTCTCTTTGAGGTCATTTGTGTCCTTTTAGTCATTTTATGTCTTTTTGTAGTAGTTCTTCATCTCTTTAAAGTCATTATGTGTCTCTATGTGGTTGTTTTGCCCCTTTTGCAGTTATTTTGTGTCTCTTTGGGGCCATTTTTGTGTCTCTTTGAGGTCGTGTTGTGTCTTTATTCTGTCGTTTTATGTCTCTTTGAGGTGATTTGTTGTCTTTGTTGGTCATTTTGTGCCTTTTTGTAGTAGTCCTGTGTCTCTGAGGTCATTTTTGTTTCTCTTTGAGATCATAAAGTATATTTTTGGTCATTTTGTATCTCTTTGGAATAGCTCTGTGTCTCTTTGAGGTAAATTTGTGTCTCTTTGAGGTAATTTCTTGACAATTTTAGTCTCTTTGTGGTTGTTTTGCCCCTCCTGTAGTTATTTTGTGTCTCTTTGTAGTCCCTTTGCACCTATTTGTTGTCATTTTGAATCTCTCCCTGGTCACTATATGTTAATGTAAGTGACATCTTACAGGTGAGGGCCGGGTGGGCCCTGCTTACACTTTGGGCACCTGTGCATGTGTAGGCCCGTTCAATAATCCTTCCATAATGTCAGCATATGTGTGTCGGATCTCGCTCAGAGATTATGCGTGTGAGGGCGGTCTCGTGATAATGACTGTGCACGGTTTCATTTGTCTCTGTAAATAAATCTGTTGTAGGGTTGTGACATTTGTAAAGGAGATATGGTGAAAGGTGAGGAGGAGGGCAGGGCAGGGCGGTGCAGGGTGACACTGCCGGGAAGAAATAAAGGAGTGAAGGACGAGGGTAGGGAAATGAGGGTGTGTGTGTGTCTGTGTGAGAGTGATGGGTCTCTCCATCTGCCATTATCTTCCCGGCAGAACTAATTACAAGGTGATGGACAGCAGACTAATCAGCAAGGCCACGAGTGGCTTTAAATTAGCCGTATCGTGGTGTTACGCCTGGTGTGATGGAGAGGAGGGAAGAGAGGGGGTGGGGGAGCCTGAGTCCAGAGGGAAGATGAAGTGACGTAGAGAAAGAGAAGTTAAAAACATGTATCATAGGAGAGTGGGAGCCTTTACACTTCCACTGCTCTTTCTCTCTGCTTCCTCCCCTTCGTTTATCTCCCTCCTCTTGTCCTCTACCTTTCAAACAGAAATCCTGTCATTATTTTCCTCCGGCTGTGTCTGGATTTTTGTGTTGTCAGTGCTGCCTCTGTCTCTATCTCTGTCCTCCCTCGCCCCCTGTCTCTCTTGTCTTATTTCAGCTTCCTGTCTCTCTCCCTCTCTCTTTTATTCCTCCCAGGCTTTGGCGCTCTGTCAGCTAAATGAAAGCGAGTCTCTATGCAGGCTCTGTTTTTTCAGACATGATGCTTCAGGCAAACCAGTGGGGTTCCTGAGCATGTGTTAACCACTCCCACTCACCGCACCTCGCATTCGACATTCAAGCAACGGAAAAGCGCATTCACACACTCACAGTTGACAGCTGCTTTGCACCTGTTGGCTTTTTTCTGGGTTTAGAAATTCAAATGAATTTTTCTGTTCCGTTTATTTCAAATTTCCTGTGTTTTATCTATTTTTTCTCTGGCAGTGAGACAGAGGTTCCTCCGAAAGAGGGAGAGATACACTCATGACGCTGACACTGAATGGTGGCACACAAAGCCAGTGTTGCAGCCAGCTCAGCTCATTCTTCTGTCCCTGTCCTCACATCCAGCCCCTCATTAAGACAAATCTATCTTGTCCACACCACTTATTTCCTTTGTGCAGTCACACCTCATTATTCCTCCTCTCTCATCTCATGTGTGCTCTTAAAAAGCCGTTTGAGTGCTCCGTTTTCAATCAAAATAAAATCAGCAGGCCATATCTGATATTGTGTTAATGTCAGAAGAGGAATTGCCTTCCAGGGAGAGTTCAGCTAAGCAGCGCGGGAGGTGGCACGGTTTCAGGATCTTGATGGACACATGGACGTGATGGACCGTGTCTGCAATCACAGTGGTTCCCAACCTGTTTAGCTCATGACTAAGTCTGAAACTAATGATTACTCATGCAATAGTCATTTTCAAAATGCTTGCTCAATCTGACCATCAGTTGCAACTCAACTCAGAGATGTTCAGTTTATCATCATATGTGACAAAGACAAACGGCAAATCCTCACATTTGAGAAGCTGGAATCAGAGAATGTTGAAAAATTACTGCACAGATTAATCAGTTATCAGAATAGCTGCAGACTAATTTTCTGTTGATTGGCTTTTGACCAATCAACTAATCCAACGCTTATCGAAACAAATCAATTCTGCTCTACTTGTTAACCCTTAAAAGAAATCAATGTCTTCTTGCAATCCCTTGTCACCAGCTGCATGTTTAACAGTTGCTTGGCTGCATCACCAGACAAGAATAGTCAATACTGGACGACCTTAAAAACCCTTGGAATACATCGATATGTCAGCGAATATTTAATTCTCACTTTCTACAGCTTCTGCAAACGGTAACTATGGTGAGGTTTAATGTGAGGAAAAGATTGTAGTGATCAAATCCACCCATAACTTCTCCCTCTCCACTGATGCTCGCACTGTGCTCTCCTCCTCCCGTGTCCGTAACCTTGGTGTCATCTTTGATCAAACCCTCTCCTTTGACCAACACATCAAACACATCACAAAAACAACCTTCTACCATCTCTGAAACATCGCCTGCCTCCGTCCATCCCTCTCATTTTCAGCTACAGAGGCTCTCATCTACGCATTCATCACTTCTAGACTGGAATACTGCAACGGTCTCCTCCATGGTTTGTCACACTGACTACATTACTTCTCGTCCTTCATAACCTCCACTGGCTCCCCATCCCCCAGTGTATCTACTTCAAACTACTCATCATCACTTGTGGTAAATTTTGAGTGCTTTATTACTTAAAGTCCAGTAGATTATTCCAAATTTGTACTTCCAGTTAAACACCGGGGAAAGTACACATTAGGAACATCCCTAGAGCGGAGGTGAATGTGCTACATGTTCATCCTTCACATCTTTACCACCACATCCACGTCACTTCATAAAGGACACACCATTTTCTGGATTGGCAACATTGGAATTGGAAGTAAATTAGGAGGTTCAGAGAAGTCCAATGTGGACGTAACTTCTTGGTTTACTGGGCTGGGCTGCTGCTCATGACCAGTTTAACCAAGGAGTGTATTATAGCCTGCAATTTATTAGAAACAAAAAGGAAAGATTGGAGGAAAGTTTGAAAAATATGCATAACTTTGTAGCTTGTTAATTATTGCACATCCTCTCTGATTTATCTTGTAATCCCAAGAGGGGGCTGTCTATTTTTCATTGATTAGATTAGAGCTTTATTGTCATCACACAGAGTACTGAGATGCAGTGAAATGCAGTTTAGCATTTAACCAGAAGGGCAAAAAGCAGATGAGTGCAGAGTAATGTACAGACTGAACAGTCATTTATAGAACAAAAATAGACCGTAGATGACAAACAGAAACCCTCAGACTGGCGTGTCTCTCAGTGAGCGGGACACCTTGGCTCCAGTGATGTTGTTCTACTGTCTTTTTATGGGGCCTCTTGTCTGTCTGTGTCCCTGCCCAGCCTGCTCTGATCCTGTCATTATCACACCCTTAATGCATCTCACCACACTCTACATTTCCTCTGGCATGCCATCCATCTGCCTAATGGGCCAGCAGGGTGCGGCCGGCCAGTCATCACTTGTGCACGCTGCCTTTGTGTGTGTGCATTTGTGTACAATCACATATCTTTTTAACCATCGTTTGCATCAGACGGTCCACTCAAACTCATCTGTTTGTGAACCTGCGAGTGTTTGAGCTGTCAACTTATATCAAGCCCTTGTTCACTTTATCGTTTACAGTCACCTGTGTTATTGTTTGTGTTTGTGCCTCTGCCCATGTCATTGTGTATCTGCTGGATGCACTGTAGGTGTGTGTGTGTCTTATGTTTGTGTGTGAGTGCCAGTGAACTCTCTAACTGCGTCAGCCATTAGGCCATTATGGACTGTAACTGAATCCTCTGAAAGCCGTCCACTGCTGCAGGGCGATGATGGATGGGTGTGTGGAGGGATGAGAGTAGTCATGTCGTAGCCGGACGGTTGTAAAAACAAATAGAGGAGTGGAGTCTGTAAAGAGGTGTGCAGGAGAGGTAGAGGGCATCTGAGGTGATTCCCACTGTACTGAGCTGACTTATGATCACTGAAGACGGGAAGCAGATTTGACCTTGCTGCTCTGCTCTGAGTCACGAGCTTCACTGAAAATAAGAGGATCGTCGTGCTTGCTTTGTTCTTCTTTCTATGAGGGTGTGTGTGTGTGTACATCCAGCTAATGATGGTATTAATACATTTGAAATGCTGTATATGACAACTTTCATACAAGAAAGGAAACCAAAAATAGCAATATTTATTAGTGAGTCTCCAAAACCAGCTGACTAAATATTTAGAAGATGCAGATGTGTTGTTTTAGTGCATCAATTCAGCAGATACAGCTCATCAGGGTCTTATAAACGTTGGTGGGTTTGAAGAGAATGTGATGCCACTCAGACATTTTACACTGAAGACATTTAGACATGTCACAGTAGAAAATGCACAAGTGTAAATTTAAGCAATAAGCTGCAAGTTTTTTTCACTAATCCCATCAGCAAACACACCACATAGTCTGTTTAATGGTCCTGACTTTGTTTGCTGTTGACTTTTCCAGCTCTTCAGTTTCTCTCTCATTAATTTCAGCATGTCTCCTTTCATTTATTTATTTATTTATTTATTTCCCCTCTTATCTCCTTGCCAGTCTCTTTCAACCATGTATGCATGCTTAGCCCACCCAGGAAACCAAAATTGAAACCAAAATATGACTTCTTGAAACAACAGATATACTGTATAAATATATGGAAAACTTCCCGACCTACTGTATTGCTTTGTAGCATTTCTAACGGCTTTACCACATGAAAACAACCAATCAGAGCAAAGGAAACTCTAATGCAAGTGTCAGTCATGTCAATCGAGCTTGTGAACTGTGGTCGAACTGAACTGCCTATTTCTTGCCTCGGGTGTTTTCATGAACATATTTAAGTGTACTGTTTAGCTGTAAAATGAGAAAGTTGGTCTGTCTGCTGGGTGATGCTTGGTACTTCAGTCGGCTGTATCCAACATGGCGGGTGGGTCACAAACTTTCTCATTTTACAGCTAAACAGTACACTGAAATATGTTTCTGAAAACATCTGAGGTGAGATATATGCAATGCAGAAACAGAACTGTGATTTGATCAGCGCTGCCTAGTTTGACAGTTCGCAGTTCACAAAGAAAGTAAGTGACAGCTGCGGTAGAGTCTCCTCAGCTCTGATTGGTTGTTAGAGTCTAGCAAAAGCCATTAGAGGCAGCAGGAGGAAGGCTATCAGGAGGACAGACTATCCATCTCATGTACTTCTTTCAGAATATAGTTACAGTTTCAGCAAATTATCATACTAAGTTAATTTCTTAAAGTTACCAACCAAGAAATAGCCCCAAAATTGCTCATCAAAGCCACCAGACACCATTTATAATTTTATCCTTGTAAAACTAACTTCATTCAGAAGCAACAGACACAAAGTAAAACCCACCAAAAAAAGGTCTTGGTTTGTTTTTCACAGCTCCAACAGCCACCAACTCTGGTTTGGTTGAAATTAATCTTTAATTCGCCCAGATAGATGTGATAATTATCTGGCTCTGCACGTCTAAATCCACTGTTTAATTAAATGGAGTCTGGTTTGCTGATAGCTATTTTGAGACTGTTTCTGGTTAATCAAATATGATCTTACTCTTTAAGACAGAGGTCTATCTCTGTTGGGATCCTTTCCATAATGTTGACAGACACATATAATAATAATCTGAGCCTGTCAGTAACAAAACAAGCACTTTTAGTCGACATAAATTGACAGTGCACACATAACTGGAGTGTTATCATTGTATCACTGCAGTCTCGCTCAGCACTGGGCCAGTTGCAAAAAAATGTTGTTCCCATTAGTCACTTTGACACAAAACACAGGGAAATAGTGTCCAGGTTTAAAAATACCAAAGTTACCCTTTAATTGCACCTCCAGAGCCCGTCCCCTCCATTTTAATTGCATGCGATGGAGCAAAGTTCATTTCTACAGCTGTGAGGCTCGAGGCAGTGACTCAACACACACAGGCGAACATACAGCACACAATGTACCGCCTGCTTCAACCAGACGTACGCAACTTCAACCTCTACATACCAAAACACATTGACTGTTATTGAATTTGTCTGTCCCCTGAAGTCCATGATGAATTATTTAGTGTCTTGCACTTGTTGACCCTTTACGATATACGTCTCGGAGGCTCAGGGGGGGAGGCGGCAGGTAGGGGACTGCTAACAGCTTTTAACACACTCCCTCCTTTTCCTCACCCTGCAGCGTCCCACAGGTCTCACCTCTTCTTCTCTACCTTAGCCTCTCACATTATAAACCTCCTCCTCCTCCTCCTACTGCAGCCATGCCCCTCATCCCTGCCTCGCCTCCTCTCACTCCTGACTCACCCTGCCTCCCAGCTAATAGTGCCTGACTCATGTTATACACAGGCTGTCTGTGTGTCAAGGGCAGACTCAGGGGAAAGAGGGAGGATGGAAGTGTGGAGGGAGGGTTAAAAAAGAGGGTCAGATCAGGGAGGGAACGGGTGGGATGGGAGTACAGGAGAGTGATGTGACGGTGGAGGCACAAGGAGGGATGAAGGAAATTTGTTTTTTTGATATATCATCAGATAAATGGAGAGGGGGAAAACAAAGAACAAGTAGGGTGGAAACAAAAGCTCAAGTGCCTGTGACCACCAGAGGGAACGTGATATCTGAGCCATCAGCAGGCATTTAAAAGCTTTGGTGGACTAAAAGCGGTGTGTGTGTGTGTGTGTGTGTGTGTGTGTGTGTGTGTGTGTGTGTGTGTGTGTGTGTGTGTGTGTGTGTGTGTGTGTGTGTGTGTGTGTGTGTGTTTTTACTTATGAAGTTATTCCAATCTGAGCTGATCTCAGAGCTGTAGAGAATTGCTACAGCAAAGTGCTGCTGCAACTGTATCGGATTGATGACTACAATGAAATACAAGTCTTTTCCCTGAGCACTCTACATCTCACTTTAAGGTGTTTTTCAGCTTGTGAAGTGCCAGTTGGTTCAGGTTTAGATCTCCTGGCCTCAGATCTGTATTTCACCGCTCACATCTCATCCCAAAGGACTTCTGCGGTATCTGTCGCTCACTTGATCTCTGCATCCTGCCCTTCTTTTCCCTCGTCTCCTCTGCTGCCCTCGCTGCGTACAACACATCTGCTAAGTCAGTGGAATAAGACTTAAGCATCCTCACAGCATTCAGCCCAACATTTTTTTCCCATTATTGTATTTTTGCATGTCGAGCTCAGCAGCGGCTTGTAAAGACATTACTCTCCGGCCCCAGGGCTCAAACTGCTTGCATGACTTTTGTGTCTTCTCTACGTCGTGAGACATTTAGTATTTAGCTATTTATAGTCAGCTCAGTGCCGTCCTGAGGAAGAGCTGTAGAGGCTAAATTTCACTGTGGCTCTATTAAAAGGCACAGAGCAAGCTGTCAGCAAAATATCCCCTTCTTTGTTTCACACTCATGGGAACGTACTTGTCGTTTTAACTTCACTAAATGACACTCGAGGAAACTGTTTTAAATGAATCATTAATTCTTAAGCATTTTCTAGTTACACACGACTAACTTGTTCCCTCTCTTCTTCTCTTGCAGCATGTCTGTTGCAATCAGAGTTGGTAAACTATGAGAGGGTGAAGGAGTACTGTCTGAAGGTGCTGAGCCACCAGAGAGACCACTTCAAGGCCATGTACCGAGCCGGCATCGCCTTCTATCACCTGGGTGACTACGAATGTGCCCTACGCTACCTGCGTGACGCCAAGAACCGTGAACCCACAGGTAAGGATACACTGGGTTTCGAATCTGACCTGTGGCCCTTTGCTGCATGTCATCCCCTCTCTCTCCCACCCTTCCTGTCTGTCTGAAGCTGCATTAAAGAAAAAATTGCCCAAAAAATAATCTGAGTATGTGGCTGGAGAAATTGGACTTCGATTACGCTGCTGGAGTTGTGTGAGGGTTTGTTTTTAGATGTTTTGATATAGTTTTGCTGTTGTTAACGCAGCTTCCCATTTACTTTAATTCATTAAGAATGTTCATTGTGGAGGCATGCAAGAAAAGCTTTCTTCACAAATTCAATGTAACACATGGTGAGTAATTGCTATACAAATGGTCATTCGGATGATGTATTCCTTTAATATGTAAAAACACTATGTCTGCAGGGAATGTGATAATTAGCCGTAATGCATTATTAACTGTACACTGCAGACTTTGTGAAGCAATGGTCTGTCTTTGAGTTCCACTGAAGACAATGAGATCATGTCCCTGGTATTTTTTATTTACTGACTGACTGATTTTTTGTGAATTTCACCAACATGAACATCATATGAATAAAATGTATATAATGACAGATATTCTATTAGCTGTTTCACAATTAATTTTGTAAGTCATTATGTTTAAATTTAACAATTTTTAGGCCGACAAAATAATAAATAAATGAATACAAGTTTTACAATCTGTGCCTCGCAGCATAAAGAAGGCTTTGAGACAACATCTATGCCTAATATACACTACAGGACTTTGAAAAAAGTCTTCCCCCCTCTCACATCTAAAGACAATGTGGCTTATTAATCACACACTATAAGATTTTGCAAAGACTGGGGATCCTGCAGGGACTACAACTAGATTTATTTAAGATTATTTTCCACCCTACTCCTGGTGGAAAATATGATGCTAAACTCCCATTGAGAAATATGACACATTAGCAATTCCTTATGTGTCTGCGAAATATTATGCCATGGGAATGCGAGGTGAACCGTTTAAAGAATCAAGATTTCTCACTAAAATAAGTGCTGGTTGGTGGATCAGATACACGCCACATTTAACACTGACTCTTGTTCACTCCACAACTCCACCAATTTCTCCTCCTTTACCACAGTACGATAAAACCAAGACTTGTTCACGTTCTTGCACCTCCCTGGAGTCTCCTCCATGTTTACTGTCTGCCCAGTTTGTTTCTTGTTTGATGCTGAAGAGAGCGCACCCATTGGTTGTTTACCATGTTCATGTCATTGAACTTTAGTTTTTGCATGAACCAAGACTACAAACTCACAAAAATATTCAACATATTTGATGTTATTTTAACATCAAGACGCGAAAAGGACTTAAGACAGCTCTGACTGAGTTTCACAACAACCTTACACCAAACAATTGAGATCACAGGAGTTAAAAGTTCCCTGTGGAGTTTATCGTGAACGCAATTATGTTTACATTCATTCACATTTAAAACACGCTGTGTGAATCATTGAGATCAGTTAAGCAAACTCAAGGCTCTCCCATTCTCACACAGAGAGCCGAGTATTGTAATAACTTCAAACCCACACTGTTTACACCTATGTTTGCTTGTTATCTCCCCTGTTTTTGTTGACACATTGTTGCTATATTATTGGCGTATTGTCCTTGTAAAGCACTTTGTGATCTTTGTCTGTGAGAAGCACTATATAAATACATTTTACTTACATTTCTTCAATATGGGAATAACAAAGTAATGTGCTGTAGAGTTCTTTGAGTACGTGTTTTTACTGCAGGTGGGCTGCAGGGCTTCATGGGAGTAGTTGATTTATAAATACATATATTTTCTGAGCAGTCAATGGACAAAACAAATGACTCTTTTACTTTTGGCAATCTGGGGCACATTTTAGCTCTGTCATAACCAAACTCCCTGCTGTGCTTTTATTTTTCTCTCACGTCAAAGGAGCCTAAATTTAACTGCTTTAACAAACGAGATTGCATTGATCGACTAATGTTGTAGATTTATAAAGAATTCAGGCTCAAATAAAGTTATTTTTCTGCTTGCTAACAGTGAGATTGAGTCAGTTTACAGTGACTGGGTACAAATCCCAGTAGTGTTGTGTAGTCTCAAAGTTTGAGGTTAAGGGCTTTTCAAATGATAATTAGCAGGTGTTTGCACATAAATCATTCTTTTTTCAAACTCTATTGGAAACATGCAAGTTTTAAATGTGTAGAAATTATTTGTAGTTGTAAAAATAATCTAAATAAAATTCTGCGCACTGTGTGTTTGTGAGCCCTCCTTGTTGATATACAACAAGGAGGGCTCACAAACACACAGTGCTTTTGAGAACATGCGAGTTAGAGCTGAAACAAATAGTAGAGTATTTGATGCGATGAGCTCTGCGCTCTGTACATCTTCCTGTTGTTTTGTCCTTTGCCAATCACATACCTGAATAATAACAACCAGCTAATGAATTACAAGTTAACTGTTGGTCCTGGTATGAATTTCTTCAATTCTCCTGCAACAGATGGTTTTAGAGACAACAATTTTATGCCTGAAAATAAAAATTAGTGCTTCAAAAAGTCCTTTCGAATGTGACTTGTCCTTGTCTGTACGACCCCTGGATTGAAGTAAAGATCTAGACTTTCTTTTGATTTCAGCCTCTCTGCCTCACATCCACCACATTTCCTCTCTCTGCCACAGACACCAACGTGCTGCGGTACATCCAGCTGACAGAGATGAAAATGAGTAAGAGTGGTCAGCGGGAACGAGAGAGCGGCAAAGAGACCCAGGGCTAACCCCTCGACCTTTCCACCCTCCTGACCCCTCAGCCTTTGACCCCGTACCGACCCTCCCTCTGTCCTCCTCTATCGACTCCTGACAGCAGCACAGCCCACAGACAGAAGAGACAGACCCAATCACCCGCCAGTGATGGATAAAAACGGGAGACATATCAAGCTCTGTCTGCAACCCGACCTCCTTTTCCTCCTCTTCCCTCTTCTTCTCCCATTTTTCTCCCTCAGGTGCTGTGGTTCCTCTCCCCAGACGCAGACAGTTGAGCAAACCTTAAAAAAAAAAATCAACAAAAAATGCTGTATTATACTCATACGAAAGTCATCGTGGTGGAATGAAAAAGGAGCTTCAAAACATACATATGAATAATGGACATTTGCGTGATTTAGTAAATGTTTTAAAGACATAAAATGAATTTTGTTTCTGCTCTCTTGCTCTCTCTTTTTCTCTCTGCCTTCTCTCTGTCCGTCTTGTTTCAAATTCTTGAGGACACCATCGGGGTTGGGAAGCTCGACCACACCGGGAGGAGGGCAGGAGTGTGTGTGAACATAAGCAGGGGATAGTGAGGGGGTGTGTGTGACACATATCAAGACCATAGCCCAATTTGATTGTACATCCTACCCCAACAGGGCTCACTCAGGCCCCTTTACGCAGACTATGGGACAGACTAGCACGGGAAATCCTTCATCTAGTAGAGAGAACGCCTGCCTCTGTGCTTAATCTATCGCTCTACTGTCTCACTTTTCTTTCCTGGATGCCATGTATCTCAGTTTCTGGACTGTTTTTTCAATTCAAGGGCTAATTCAAGTGTTTGTAAGCCGTTACTTGGGTTTTTTAATTTGCTTTTGTGTTGATCATACTCAGTGGTAGTTAATTAAGAGCATCTGTGTCTCCAGCGGTTCCTGCTGTCATCAGGCGTGCTATTGTGGAAACTGGTGTCTTGAATCTGTTGTCCGAAGCCCCTCCTGGGTCGTGTGTCGTTGTTGAGACTGTCGAAAGCCCCTCCCTCCCTTCCCCTCCCCCCGCCTCCCCTCTGTTCTCCCCGTTAATGATGTCACAAGGGAAAATAGCCAATGGGATCGGAGTTCCATCAACCGCCGTTGGCTGGATGGAAATCCACTTTAAAGTTTCACAGCGAGACAAACACTTTAAAAATTTCTAAACAGAGGTCCAACCTTTTATCACTAATGCTGAAGCTTCCCAGACATCGATAACACACCGAGGAGACTCTGGGCAGCGTTAGTGCAGGGAAAACAATCACACACACACACACATCTGTCCTGACAGTCCAGACCGCCATCTTGTAGCACTCAGCTTTAGTGCACTTCAACAAGAGTGAGCCATTTGAGATTTCTTCCTCTTTTAATTTGTTGATAGATTAAAAAATGGTTCCAAACACGGAGCTGTAAGGACAGATAACACAGAGCATTAGCATTAGACAACACTACTGATGATATGGTTTGTGGATATCCATGGCTAGCTGTCGAAAAATACACAAATAATTTGCTTCTCTTGTGACTTGTGAAGCCGAATCATTAATAACGCAAATATTGCTTTTATGATAGCTTTGCCACAGGCTTAAATCTGCCTGCCCTGTTCTGCAGAAGGTTGGATTGACAATTTGTGAAAGCATGACCTTCCCCTTCTCTCTGATGCCATGAAAACCCAATCTCCTCTCCCCTGTGTGCAAGCCCACCTCCTGCATGTAACGCGCGGCTCCAGAGAGTTACTCCAGATGTATGGGATAGGGATTATATCTGCTGTATTGCTTTCTGTCATGGCATGCTGCCACTCTGTTCTCTCATACCTCTATTTTATCCATTCTGCCCTTTATAAACACAGACAGTGGCGACAGACTGTGATCACAGCAGTAGAATAGATATCAAATCAATCTGAAAAAAAAAGTCTTTAATAAATCAGGGTCACCTTCTGCCTCAGCCAAGGTGAAAGATAAGAGGTTATTCCACCGCTTAACATATTCAAAAAAGATGTGGAAGAAGAAATCAAAGAAAGTTGCTGTAAAAGATTTCCCCTCCCCATTTTTCTCAGTGACCTGCTAGGAGGTAAATAGGGACCTAAGTGTGTCAATGGGACTCTGGAGAGACGGCACCATGCGTTGAGGGGACCGGCATGATACAGAGGGGCTCCAGTGGAGGGAGAAGTAGGCCATCATCAGCCCCAGTAAAGCAGCTGCAGCTCTGAGTCACTCCGGCAGCAGAGACACGAGATTACAAACAGAAAAGTTTAGAGCTGTGTATATGGCTGAAAGTATGTGGACCCCTGAGCATCAAACCCATATCTGATGGCTCTCATACTAAAGCCTCAGGTATTAATCTGCTACTATAACAATGTCCACTGTTCTGAGTCACTATAAAGTGCAAACACCTCACACTCTGATTTCAGACACTCAAATAAAATGTCAGATAGTAAATATAGCGCACTATATAATAAATAGAAAGCGATTTCATGACAGACATTTTGATTTGTCAGAGCAGGAAAAGCAAAGGTGTTGCTTCATTGTATGCTGCAGCATTAAGGTTTCCCTAAATTGAAACTAAGTGGCTGAAACAAAAATAACATTTGAAGTGTGTGGGCAGGGATGTCCACTTAGTTTTGGCTATATAGTGTACATGAAAATAACGAACAGACTAAATCAAAATGTTTGTTTACAATAACTTCCGGGTAGAAACTGCTCCAATCAATTAGTTCTTAGCCATCTGAAAAAATTCAGTGTACACTATATTTAGAAAATTTCTATGGCTTTACCTTGCCATCAGACAGCCCCCCTCAGAATACGGATGTCACTGGTCTAATGTTTCCCCATCAGTAAAGCGGTGAAAAAGATCCAAATATATCGTACACTGAACTGATATGGATTTTTTTAAGGGACTAAAATACATTTTGCTGTGGCCCCTGTCTACTGTATAGATGTATCAAGAGAACTGGATACAGCGTTGGAGGCGGTGGCACATGAAGCCAAAAACAAATAACTGCCACATACAAAATTACCCACATGATCAGTGCTGCTTCTGCATCATTTGGCCCATACAGTAGGTGCACTAGAGACTTCCACGGACCGAGCTGGCTACTTCCAGTTTAGCACTCCGCTAACTTGAACTGGGATAAAATGATTTAATCACGTGGCTCTTCTAGACTATCCAAATGTTACTGGAGAGAAAAGATCAAATCCTGATTGTGAAATGAGTCATTTTGCAGGGGTTGTAACACTCTTTTACGATGTAAATCTATTGAAATTTTTTGGCTCAGTGGCGTCACGTGACAGGCTTGGAAGCTGTAGTTTCATATTTGGCCATTATGCGCACTTCCTGGTGGCCTGATCCACAGCAGTACATTGCTTAGCTTCTGTACTGGTAGATTTTGTTTATCACAGATGCTTGCAAAGCAACACAGTGCATAAAATAAGCACACCACAAACTTCAGATTAGTCTGACCACTGTGTTTAGCTATATATCTTTAAATGTTGCAAAATAACAACAGAAATCATTCAGTTAAGGGAATTCACATGTCTGCACAAATGAAATCAGTTGCCTGTTGACTGTTGTTAGTGTGACGTCATGGTGATTCGGTCTATACTGTATTCCTGGTCTTGATAGCTGTGTTGCAGGAACATGATGATTTAAAGGAAAAGTTTGACATTTTGGGGAAAAATTCTAATAAAGAGCTGCAGCCAGCAGCTGCTTAGCTTAGCTTAGCACAAAGACCGGAAATGGGGAAACATCTAGCTTGGCTCTGTCTAAAATGTCCACCTACCAGCCTCTTCTGTGCTCAGTGATTAACACAGTAAATCTTGTTTGTGTAATCTGTACTAAAGGTGAAGAGAATGAACATATCTCCCAAAATGTTGAACTACACCTTTAAGTTATCTAACAGTTCTCATACAGTTCTTAAACATCATACACAAGATAGTGTGTCAAGAACACTGAGACAAAAACATCTGATTCTCCAGCTCTGGGGTTGAGGCTCTGGTATCCCAGAGGAAATATATCAACAAACAACAGCGAGCAACAGCACCTGCAGGCTCAGTCTCCATGGCTGCCTGGGCTGAGTCTACTCACCCATGGGCCCCTCAGGGATAGGTCTCCTCCCGTGGTCCTCTCTCCATGGCACCAGTCGCCATCTTGTTTTTGTCTGGCTGTGCTAAGTCATTCTAGCTCAACGTGTGCTACGACCGTCTAGGGACAACTAGCTGCACATAAAACAGGTTCATTTCTGGCTGATCAGTTCTTGATTAATGGCAGAGCTGACTCTGAGGCTGTTATCGTGAGCATAATCTGTGCAAATAGAGATAGAGACACCCGATCTCTGCATAAGTGTAGCTTTGAAAACAAACAACAAAAAGCACAACGAAAAAAAAAAGAGACGGAAAAGTCAAACTACTGGCTGTGTTATTTTTGCTCTTTGCTTTAATGTCATTTGAGGTAAATGTTTGTCAAATGTCAGAGTAGTTTTTGTGAATATATGATACAAATGTACAAAAAATAACAAAAGTGGAAAGTTTTATGGTTGTGAAGAGCTTTACTTTACTGAATTACTTTATCAACGGAAAAGAAAAGCAAGAGATAGAAAAGAGAATTTTACTCTAGCTCCTCCACAGAGCTGCTTCGTGACTGTGTCTGTATTTGTTGGTATTTCTGTTGATGTCCCTTTTCGTCAAGGGATCCAGAACCGGCTCAGAGTACGTGCAATGCCCTTTGACTCCCCCGTCTGAGTGACCTTTGACTCTTCTGTTTCCGCACAGTAAAACGACCAGTAAAGCAGGAGTGAACTCTGAGCGCAGAGCCGCTCCTCACAGCCACACATCTCTCCCTGGTTTGTTTCTGTGGCGATGGAGGGGGAAAGAAAGGACATGAAGCTGGGGACGTCAAGGCTATGACTGCGTTTTTGTTCCGCCTCGCTCCCAAGAGGCCTTTTTGCATTCGACATCCAAACATCACAGGCCTCCATCACTGGTTTTACTGAACTGCTAGCCCGGGAATGCACTATTGATTGGTAAATGAAGATTATGAATAAAGTTTCAAACAAAGAGGAATGTTGTTGTTGTTGTTGTTGTTGTTGTGTGGTCAGAACAAAGTCTGTTTACAGGTGTTGGGACTACTACTACCTGCGTTGAAGAAGTTGTAAAGACTGAATTTCCTCAAATGATGTCAGCATCGGTTCGAACTGAAGACTAAAATCTTGGGGTGCAGAGTTAGAAAGAAGTGAGTTTAAAATAGTATTGCACTGATTGGAAAGATGCAAATACCTTTGAAATTCGTCGTATACATGACCAGAAAAAACAGAGGAAAAGGGCGGGGGAATTTGCTTTTGTTCAAGAGGAAGGAAACCTACAACTACCACAATGCACTGTGCTGCACCAGACCAATAAATGCTCCTGCTGGTGAGTGACGTAATGTGAGCTTAGCCGTTTTTTCCACAGGAGACAATGAGAATATGTTGGGTGGCTGGTCACACTGTCTCAAATTACAGTTATACAGTGAGATAAATTTGGTTTCTGAAAACATTTTGGGGAAGAAATAGGAAACTCATTAACACAATCATGGTTTCTATTTGATCAGCACTGTCTAGCAGCAGCGTCTATCTCTCTCAATCCGCTTCTATACTCTTTAGCACCTTTCACACCACCTGTTCAAGGCTGCAATATCTGCTTATTATGCCACCTTGCCATGCTGTATATAAAGTATGATCGCTAAATAGGCGACAGAGTGGTCTCACCTTTAAGACACGAGAGGTTGTAACAGTGCCGTAATGGTGTCTGTATAGACAGGACAGCTGACAGGATGCGATCATGGGCAGGACGGGTGTGATGTTTTAATGTGTTATGCATGCCACCCACTGCTGGAGATTTAAAAAGTAACTGTTAGCAGTTAGCGGCTAACTCAAAGAAGAACAGCGACTATAAATGACCGCAAATTGGGAAAACAATGAGGTCCAGGAGCTTTACCCTCCACACAGAGGATGAGATCAGCCACTATATAACAGGGACAGTAAATGTTTATTACTGCCACATTTTGCTGTTGTTAATGTTACCATAACAACACGCATGTTATGTCACACTAGAGGCAGACGCTGTTGTGTTACATGTCAGACCCGTCATACCTCTTTTGATTTTCTATCTGTAATCACAGATTACGTAATGATGCTACTGTCGTTGGGTCCTGTGTAAAAATGCAAAGGCAGCATGAAGAAGGGACTTTGTAGCAGCCCTGTTGTGCAATGTCTGTGTAAAAAGGGCTATTGTGTCAATGGTGGCGGGCATACAAAAATGTGTAAATCCAATCTGCAACTTGAGCTACAGCCCTAGAGCCAGCGAAAATCTGCTGGATTGGAGCTGATAGATGAGAAGGAAGATCTGAGTGCTGGTAAAATGGAGGGAAGTTTACCGCAGTTAATTTACACATCGTTATAACAATGCTGGTTGAAAATCGTTAAAGTATCCCTTTTATCCAGGCTCATTGTCTCTGCTTGAGGCTAGCAGCTTGAGTCTTGGTGTGGGCAGGTCGATACCAAAATATCAACATGCTTTGTATTCATTTTGAAAATCGATTGATACCAAAAAAAGGATCCATTTCTCTCTACATTGGACCCATTTTCGACCTACTTCAGGATTGAAACTATCTGTGTAAACAACGCTCCGTACACTCTGCTTTTCCACTGTTGTTGTGTGCACTCAAACAACATATGCACAAACAACATATAAGCACCGCAGCACACACCATGACTAGTTTAATGCAACACATTATAGCTGAACAAAAAAGAAAAAACACAAGAAAGAGAACTTGGAACAGAAAAGTTTAGAGGAGGGAAATGTCACAGCATCCAGACACCCTGACACAGAGACAGAGATCACTGGCAGAGTCTTTTCAGTCTTAAGGTATATTTGGGCATATCACACTCTGGCCTTTGGGCCCTCTGAAACGTTATCAAAATAAAAGAAACACATACGGAGCCAGATTGTGCAACACTTGTTCTCTACAATCAAGTCTGCTGCCAGTGATCAGCACCTCGTTATAACTTATGGTGTGTGTTGCTTTTATATGTTAAATATCCAGGTATATCAACATGAAATTTACATTTTGGTCTTCAGCATTATATTTTCAAACTGTAATTGTTCACCATTAGCTGTGACTTTAGCAGACTGATTATGTACCTCATAAACCAGGACACACTCTTTCCCCTACATAAAAGTATAATAAGCTGCTTTATTATTAAAAAATATCAGTGCTGGCATCGATATCACTTAATCTGACCCCGTATTCCTTGGTATCAGATCGATCCCAAATTTTGTGGTATTGCTCACCCATACCTGAGACTACATTAGCTGCTGCTAAGTCAAGCTGCATTGTGGGTAATGTAGGCACCTGTTTTAAAAAATGAACATGTGCAATAACAAAACAATATCTCTGGTTCTGCTGCATCGATTTTAATACTTAAAAAAACAGTGTTGTAGGAGTACAATGCCATATTAGCGGTGTATAGTTTTTAAGGAACATTCCTCTAATTTCACACATTGTCCTACACTTTCTTCTTCAGTTTCTAAGAGGTTCGTTCTGGGATCTGATTGATTATGAATGCATCCAACAAATCACATCTGGACATTAATCATTCTGTGTCTTTATCAACATTTCCACAGACTTGGGCTTAAGTTATTCTGTAGTTTAAATACATCATGCCATCAGTCACTTTGGTGTCACTTAGCTCAGATTCATTATGATATATTGTTTCAGAGTGAAACTTCACTTTCAGACAAAGAGAGTCCGTCTGCAGATCTGAGGGCGCACCAACTGGCAGGCAGTCTGGTTTGTTGTTCACTTCGAAGCTGAGTAGAAAACAACATCTTTCTGGCACTCCTCATCCTCTCTGAAGTGCCACCAACACCATCACCACCTGAATCCTTTCATATTCAGACTGTGACGTGGTTGCACCCTGAAACAAAGGAAAGAAAGCAGGAAATCTGGTGAATAACTGTTGAGGAAACCATGAGGGGGAAGACGTTGGAGATGACAAACGTTTGAGAGTCTCTGCTGTAAAGGCAGATAAAGACAGAGAAAGCACACACTGTCTCCTCATCAGACAAAATATATGTGTGTGTATGTGTGTGTGCGTGTGTGTGTGTGTGTGTGAGCTGTGAACCGGCCAGGCGACGCTCAGACTGCTGTATCTTTTTCTGCTGGCTCTTTAACACCTCTCTCTCTTCCTCACTTAATTTTCAGGCCCATCATCCCTTTTTTTCTGCCTTTTTCTTTGTTGTTGCTTTTAATAGCATCACCATGGAAGTGAAGATGGGTTGCTAGGTAACTGGCTGGCGTCTAGGAGGGTGTTTGATTGGCGGTCACACTGACAGACACAACAGTGGAGTGTGTGAGGAAGACTTGTGTGAGTGTGCGGTTTGCATGATCTGTATACGCTGCATGTACACCGGGTTCATTTTTAATATTCAAAGGTTGTCAGTGTGAAACATCACATTTTGTTTGGCATTTAGAAGATTTCTCTCCCCTCTGACGTCTTAAAATTTAATCCTGAAATCTTTGTTAACTGCTTTGGATGCATCGGAGCACCTTCATCTGCCTTTCATGGTAACTGCAGAGTCAGAGAGCGACTATAGGAATTCATTACATGGAGAAAAACAGCAGACTGGGGAATGATATGACATCATAGGCCACAGTGGTGACACCGAGAGGATTTTATCTGCTACTGCAGCCGCCTTTGTCTGCTGGTACATGCAGGTAACCACCAAACCATCAGTACTCAGAGTACAGCTACTCAAGTACTGGTACTTTACTTGAGTATTTGCATGTTATTCTACTTTATACTTCTTCTCCACTACATTTCAAAGGGAAATAATTTATTTTTTATGACATTTCACAGTCGTTACCCAGTGCTTTTTAGATTTAATTTTAAATAAAAGACACACAATAAGCTAATGACATTTTAAGGCTTGTGACCTCTTACAATAAAGCTTTGTCATGTGTCAGATGTGTCTGAGTTATTAGTGATTCCCCCTCTATACTTCTCAGGTATTTTCTTTTTTCCGAGGCTCAAATAAGAAAAATTTGAACGCTGGAGAAAAAGCATTTCATTAATCATCTCACAAACCCTCAGATCAGATCACAATATGAATAACAAACTGTGTATAAAGTGATTAAAACAGGATCCACTTTGACCAGCTACAACATGAAAATACTAAAACACTGATGTCATTGCTGCATCATTATTATACAGAAGTATATTACTGCAAAGCCAGGGAAAAAAGCGATCAGTATTACACATTCACACAACAAGAAAAAGAAAAGTGTGTGCTATAGCAAGACGTTTTTCATGTTTAAAGAAGATATTTTCATGATAACAAAAACCTTTTATTGCCATTATAATCTATTATCTTGTGTGTATGTGTGTAATACAAAAACATTTCACATCATAACTTGATTACTTGATCACATTAACGGGAAATATTTCATGTTACAAGATTAACAGTATGTTGTTTCAGCAGTAAATGTTTTTTTATAATATAATAGTATCTATAAAATATGAAAAATGTCTTTTTATAACAATAATAAGACATTATGTTATTATGTGATACTGATCTTTTTTTTTCTCTGTGTAACATGAATATGCCACTGTAGTATTATGAATCTAATAATGTAATATATATATATATAGTATATCAGTCACCAGTCACAGGGGCAGTTTTACTTCAGAATGAGTACTTGTGATCCCTCTCACACCTCCAGCTCATCCAAAACTCTGCTGACTGACCACATCTCATCCCAGTCCTGGCTTCCCTACACTGGTTACCTGTTGCTTTTAGAAATGATGTTAAGATTTTATTGATTACTTACAAAGCCCTGAGAGGCCTTGCTCCCAGTTATATAACTGATCTATTATTGCTCTATGTTCCTCTTCACACCGAGATCTTCAGGTGCATCTTTTCATGTTGTACCAAGGTCTAGATTCATTCACATAGGTGACAGAGCCTTTGCAGTCAGAGCTCCTGGACTTTGGAGTGACCTGCCTGAGGAGATCAGGGCTGCAAACTCTGTCTACAGCTATAAACCTAAGAATTAAAAAAATCAAAATTGTGTTTTAGTGTTTTTAACTCCTTTATTATTTTGTGTTTTATGCTGTTGTGTATTCTGTTTTTATTGCTTTTATCGTGCTTTGTCTTTTATTCAGTTTTGTAAAGATTCTTTGTAACTGTTTTGAAAGGTGCTGTATGAATAAAGTAGGATTTTGAATGCAGAACTCGTGCTTGTAATGAAGTATTTTTACATTGTTGTGTGTGCTACTTTTAAGTAATTAGTCTGAGCACTTCTTTAATCAGTGCTCAGACATTATATAATGGTTTCATTCATTCATTCTGGAGCCTATCCCAGCTGACACTGGGCGAGAGGCAGGCTACACCCTGTACAGGTCACCAGACTATTGCAGGGCTGACACATAGAGACAGACAACCATTCACACTCACATTCACACCTACGGACAATTTAGAGTCACCAATTAACCTGCATGTCTTTGGACTGTGGGAGGAAGCCGGAGCACCTGGAGAAAACCCCTGCTGACACAGGGTGAACATGCAAACTCCACACAGCAGGGTTCCCTCACCCCAGGGTTCGATCCAGAAACCCTCTTGCTGTGAGGTGACACTGCTAACCACTGCACCACCATGCTGTGTATAATGGATGAAATTAAAAAATAACAGAAGTAGCACTGACACTGAAGTATCTTTCTTTGTATTTTATTCGTCTCTCATTCATCACATTTCACACTTACTCCTCACTGAACCCAGAAATGTCACAGGTTGAGACTGGAGACAACATGGACGTTTCAGTTTCCCAGGTTTTTCCTGTTATATTAACAAATATATACAGATATCCCAGGAAGAGCGTCGTAATAACAATTAATCCTTTCCAATAATAACAATAAATTTAATAAATACTCAGTGTTCTTAACCACACGAGGAGAATGAGTTTGGGCTCACTCTTCTACTGACGGGATTGTCATCATCCCATACAAATAATAACACGCACGCACACACACGCATGTCCACTCACTCACACTCACCTAGAGAAATTTCCACTGTCAAGTAAAATACCACCTGCAGCCAAGACGAAATTTTCGACCACTGTGCGAAAACAACTCCGCAAGTAAAAGTTGATTTGTCAGCCGTGACTTCAGTCCACAGGTCCACAGAGAGGCTGACTAACATGGCTCCTCAGGTGCCACTGGTGTTGAATTCAACCAATCAGAGGAGAATGTGAAGCTTCCAAACGGTCCGACATGAGGTTGAAATCAGCGTTTCCTTCTTTCGTGTCCATTTCAGTGGCGTGAACGGGATCCATACAGAGTGCTACTGACTGCTAGTGAGGAATGTAAAACGTGTAAAAGACAAACAGATGAGATCTTATTTCAAAGAAGTGTCGCACATGTCGTACAGCGAACCATTCACACGTAAAACAACATGCACTGAAAAAGCACCAGCACGCAAAATGAAAAAAAAAAAAAGAGAACCCATTTTGTTCTTCCATACATGTACAGTAATATATACACATTCACACAGAGAGAAACACACCTGGTCTGCCAAACCAATAAAAAAACATTTTTGCTAACAGGTTGGGATGGTGCAAGCACTGAGAAAATAAACTCTGCTTTTTTTTACTGTACAAGGCTGAGGATGTAACCAGTCCACCAGTGCTGTGAGAAAAAGGCTTCTTCTTCCTGTCTTGGTCTTGGAGGGGAGAGGACGATGACCCCCGTGCAGAGAGATGATGTGTGTGAGGATGAAGGCATGGGAGATGTTTGTGCACCGGCAGAACAAATGGCGTGCAAAATAAGAACAAAGACACTCTCATTAAGGAAACAGTCCCGCTCCTGTTTTTGTCGACTCCTGGAACGGTGAATGTTTGAGTGAAATGTGAGTGAACATCTTTGGAGTGAGAGATGCAAGCGGAAAGTGGGCAGCTACACAGACGAAAGCAAAAGCACAAGCAGATGAACAGTTAGCAAAGTCGAAAAAGTGGCTTTTAAGTACTCGAATGGCTTTTGAAGGTTGTGAGTGTGTTCTGGTTGTGGGGCTTCAAAGGTGGGCAGGGTAAGGTAGGTGGGTGTGCACACTACAAGGCTTTTAATGGGCCTCTAAGACCCTCGGTGTCGTGCAGGTTAGAGAGCACTATCAGGGAAAGGCTTGCTGTAAGGGTTTCACACCTTATGAGAGGAATGGCTTCCAGTAAGTGCCCAAAACAAGAAGTGGGATGTTTTTGCAAACTTCAGTGAGTGCACTTTGCTCGGCTCAGACATCAGTAGGCATTCAGCCCAAGCTTTAACGTCCTGGAACGGCTTCTTCCAACGCGGAAAAGTTTTTCACTATGAGTACTGGTGTCCACACAGAGTGGCAGGCTTCCGCTGTCCACACAGAGGGACAGTCTGGTCCAAATTCTGGCCCTCCATGTCCATGTCCATCAGGTTGGGTCGTGTGGTGCTGGCGCTGCTGTCCCCCGAACCGAGGGGGCTGTCGCAGCTGCTGCCCGGAGACGAGCTGAGGGTCCGGGAGAGAGAGCCCAGCTTCCAGGGGTCCGCTCTCATCCTGGCCGGCGTGGGCCGCGGCCGGGGGGCGAACTCCAGCGTCTTGGGTCTCTCAAGGGGGCTGATGAGGCAGAGAGGAAACTGGTCGGGGATTGGTGGAGCGGGAGCTTTACGCCGATGGGGGACTGGGTAGATGATGGATGGGTCAGGGAGGCGGGGGATGTCCAGAGTGTCCTGCGTGCCTGAGTAACAAAAAAGAGACGAAAAGAATGTTAAAAGAATAACATAACATGATTAAATATTCAGCAAAACAAGTTTACAATGAATAAAGCAGAGCAGAGGAGTAAGATCTTAAAGTCAACGTGGTATTTAGATTTTCTATTATACTTCTAATATTTTACAGACATTTTGAAAACTATTTGATGCTAAAAAATAATCATCAGCTCCAGCTTTATATCAGGTAATGAAGCATCAGAGGATGCATCAGTGTCTTTGCAGATGTAATCCCACAAACTGTCTCCCCAAGAACTGTAAGATGAATGTGCTTCTCCTACATTAAAGGAGCAGTGTGTAAGATTTAGGGGGATTTAGTGGCATCTAGTGGTGAGGACTGCAGACTGCAACCAGCTGAACTTCTCCTGGTAAGGATTCCTTTAGTGTTTATTATTCAGGAGGTTTTTATTGGGAGCCGATCTGTATGCAGAGGTCTCTTCCTCTCCAAAACAAACAAAACAAGGTGAATAAAACTGGTAAAACACTGAATAAATCAGTTTCACATTACAAATCGGTGTTTCTTGTCATGTTGGTGGAGCTGTTTTCTACCCTAAAAATACAGAGTTCTCGCTAGAGCACAATTTGGATTTGCTCAGCGAGTCACTCTGGCAACCAGTAATGATGCTGTTGAGCATGGGTAATTATTATCTCCATTATCTGTCACTGTACCTTTGTTAGTATGGATGTGTGGTGCCCCCGGTGGAGGAGGCATGGGCATGCTTCCATCTGACGGCGTCCTGCGGTGTCCCAGAGTTTGAGCTCGGGGTCGTATTGCCCCGTCTGAAGGGGTCCGTCTGTGCCCTCTGTTCATGGCCATGGCTGCAGACACGTGGGTGGGCGTGAGCGACTGGTTGGGCTCCTTCTTGAAGCTCTCTGCCCGCAGGTCCAAGAGCGGGTTGAGGGCAGGAGCTGGCGGTGCCACCGGCGTTTTGATCCCCGTCATCGGTGTCAGGGGGTAATCGTCTGGGTCGGAGGGAAGAAGGGACTTGGTGGAGTTGCAGTCAGACAGAGAGGACAGAGAGAGGAGTGTGACGGAGGGAGAGGGGTCCAGGCAGGGGAGCGCAGAGTCGTGATGTCTGGAGAGGGACAGGGAGAGGTTTCTGCTGGGTGGAGAGGTGCTGCGACGGAAACGTCCCGTCCGCTGGAAGAGACCCTCTTTCTTCTTACGCTGCTCCTCTCTGAGGTCCTGCTCGTCCTGGAGCACCTGACAACAACATGGGGTCACATCATGATCAGCACTCAAATACAATCAGCTGAGAAACATCAAATAACTGTGTGATGTTACTTTTTGTCTCTGATAATCACTTCCTCTCCCTACTAAAGCAACTACAGCAAAAGATTACACGCAGATCATTACTGTCATTGATCCTCTCACTGTATACTCTGTATCAACTTCAGCAACAGACGGAAATCCTTAAAACACAGAATCAACAAGGTGCTGGAAACCCTCCATGCAGACCTCGAACCGTGCTGACTCCACAGCATCACACTGATAATTTGGCAGCTGCTCCATCCTGTTTAATCTCATCCCAAAGGTGATGTATTAGTTTAAGATGAGGAGACAATGACATGGTTCATTATCCTGTTTGGAATATTTATCTGAGAAAGTGTCGACTGTATATAAGTGCACGCCTGCAGGGGGGAGCTGTTGGTGCCTCATAAAGGGAAAAAGGAGTGTGTGAATAAACATAAAGTATTTCACCCAAATTTGAAACTCTATCATCCTGAAAGGGATATCTTGTCCGCGGATGGGCGTTTAAAATAAAAAGGCCATGTTCTCCCTGTGTCAGTGTGGGTTTTCTCCAGCTAATCCGGCTTCCTCCCACAGTCCAAAGACATGCAGGTTAAGTGGTGACTCTAAATTTTCCGTAGGTGTGAATGTGAGTGTGAATGTTTGTCTGTCTCTATGTATCAGCCCTGTGATAGTCTGGCGACCTGTCCAGGGTGCACCCTGCCTCTCGCCCAATGTCAGCTGGCAGCCCCCCCGCGATCCTCAAGAGGATGAGCGGTTATGAAAATGGGTGGATGGATGTTTGACTTTGAGGTCAGTACAGTTCTAGTATTTTTCAGCTGTCTGGCTCCAGCAGCACAAACTTATATCAGGGCGAGCCTGCTGAAGCTTTCCAAGTAAACTTTTGCACAGATCATCTATTTAACTCCCAGACGGTTTCTAATGAAACTCCAATGAAATGAAACTAGCCTCCGCTCTTTGTCCTACATTTGTACTGGGAGCGTTGACCAAATTTTCTACTACTGAACAATGATTCTTACTGAACATTATCAACATAACAACAAAAGTATTTGCTGTTTGACTGCTGAAAAAAAATATAACTTGGCCATATTTAAGGTTATGTTTTGTTTTGTTTTTTGTTGTGTACTGCAGAATCAGAAATACTTAACTGATCCCAGAGGGGACATCATGATTCATTGCAGTTGCTCCGATGTAAAGAAAAGAGAATTATAAGAAGTAAAAATAAAAGTATAAGTATGTAAATATAAAGCAATAAAATACAATAAAGCAGAAATGAAATGTGCATTATGCTACAGTGTTTAACACTCGTACCTAAGATATTAAAACTTATTGGACATATTAACTCAGCTGGCCACATTATTAGACACTGACATTTAGTTGAATTTAAGGAGACCAAAATTTGATGTCAGGACGTCTAATGCCAACAGCAATTTGACGTAGAATACTGACGACAGACGAAATTGATATTTTCTTGATTTTAAGTTGTGTTGTTAAGCAACCAAAGTCCACCATCATCCAAACATCTCACGCTGACGTCATCTTGATGTAGAGTAACCACATTTAGTCATAAGGTAAGGAAAACAAAACTCATCTTATGTAAAATGTCACAATGTTAACATGCACACAACTTGAAATTCTGTACGTTAGACATCTACATAATGTGATTTTCATTACAACCAAAATGTAATGCCTGTCCATCATCTTTCTGACGTCTTATAGACGTCGTGTGCCAGCTGGGATAAGAACAATGAATGGGACCATGTACTTCACTGCCAGTATGATACTGTCAATAATTCTTCTTCATAACAATTGTGGTGTTTTTCTCTTAGTTTTATTACTTTTTTGTATATATCTTTATTAGACAGTGGAACTAAAAATGGGTTCTGAGCTCTCCTATGCTTTCATTCATTTATTCATCTATTTTTATGTAGACTAAGTTAAGTTAGCAATTACAAGAATTGGGCTGACCTCGAAAAATACTCTAATTTTGTTTCAAGGTATACTGTGCCAGGTGCACTATCGATCTGCTGGTTTCGTCTTTTGTGGTTTTCTAAAATAAAGATGTTTCCCAGTTTTCTCTCTCTCTCTCTGTTCTGTCTGCTGTTTTCTCACCTGTAGTTTTCCCAGCTGCATCAGATCTTGTCCGAGGGCGACAGACGCGAGCAGAGAGGCACAACCCAACAGCAACATATCGCTTTTCTTCCTCTGGCTGCAGCGACGGAGTGAGTCCTGGTTGCTCACCCCCGTCCCCAGCCCGACGGGGCCCTGACAGTAGCTCGTGTTAACAACGGTAGGCAACGTGTTTGGCCCCAGGCTGCTCCACAGGGACCCTGAGTCATCCACAGCCCCGTTACTGCTGGTCTCTGAGGGCTGCAGGGACCCTGGTGATTCCTCAAACTCACAGCACTCCTCTGTTTCAGAGAGAGGAACAGAGGGGAGTGAAACAGAGTTCAGACGATCTAATTCTTGTCACCAACTTACAATGAAAAGTGAAGACTCACCCATTTCATTGAGGCTGGAGAAGCCAGCGGTCATGGGTGCATGTTTGGGGGACTTGCCCAGATTTGGTGCGCTGGATGACCAAACTTTGCATCCCTCACCAAGTGACTTCAGTCTGCAAACAGATACCATGATGTCAACACACCACCAATCACAACTAACCTCTAAAACACAGAGCAAAGCACTACAGTGTTTTCAGATAGAAAGGTTCACGCCAGGTGAGAACAGCTACAGATTTCTTTCAGCCACATTTTCAGAGATGCTCTGCTTCTGTCCGCTCCACATGCTGTAATGATATATTGATTGAAAGGGTTGGGTTTTTTTGAATTACAAGAAATAATCTGTACAGAAAAATATGAGCAAAGGCAGTTTCCTCTCGCCTGTGATAACTGTGACAGAAAGCAAGCCTCGTGATCCTCGTGATCCAATTTTTGTCACTGCAGTTTCATCAGGTACACTGTGTTCCTCTTTAGGAAAACGCTGCCCAACTGTCCTACTCACAAAGAGTTTCTGACTTCCTGCTACTTTTATCTGTCAGTGTCTGGGTAGATTTGGGAGGACAGGTCGGCTGCTTGGGCAGGATCAGCACTCAATGCCTTTAGGGTACGGAGTAATATCTAAACTTGTCCGGTCAAACTATACCTACATTCAATCCTTTTTGTACACAGATCAGTTTTGCTTTCAGCGAATCACTACACTGTGACAGAGCTGGAGTACAGCATGTCAAGATGCCACCAAAACATTCAAAAGTATGGCTATGCTACATGCCAGTAGTATTTTTTGGAAGTCTCTGTACTTCCCTTGAGCTTTCATATCTCTGTCAACTTTCACTTTTACTGCACTCCATTTCCTAAGTAAAATATAAACTCCTATTCCAACACATTTGTCCTAAGCATCTTTGTTACTACAAAATAAAATCAGAAGGTTTAGTAAATCCGTGGTCCGAAATTGCAAGTTAGATCATAAGTTAATCACATGACGCTAAGTGCAAACAAGTGCCTTCAAAGCCGCAGTCAAGCCCTGGCTGCATGTCAGATTAGACGCTACATGCTACATACGCTAATGACGACATTCCACTCGACAATGAGACCAAATTCATGATGGAAGCAGAAAATGGCGTCCCACAGCAGAGAGCGCAAGTAATGATTCAGTGAGATAAAGATCACTGCACAGTGACTGCTCCACTGCAGTGTGTCAGCCCTAGATAGTCAAAAGTTTTCTTTGAATTCTTTAAGTTGTAAACAAGACGCCGTTTAAGAGAGTGTAATGTACACTCCATTTTTAAGGTGGTGCACATGTTAAGAAGAAATAAACTTAATAATGCCTTGAAAATCTGACCACTTGATTTTTTAAGTGAGCGCATGTACATGAACTTTTACTTTAAATAGGCTACTTAAGAACATTTAATATCATAAAATAACTTGATACTTAAGTGCAGTAAATACCAGATATTTTAAGTCAGGTAATATTCTAATAGGTGACTTTAATTTCTACAAAAGTCAATTTCTAGTAAGATATCTGTACTTTTACTTCAACCACCACTGCATCCCTGACCTGACGGACACTTGTTAAGGGAGTGGTGTTTGTACTGTTATCGTAATTTTTTAAACGATACCCAGCCCTATTGGCTACATAGCTTACCTGCTGCAAATTAGCTTTCATTGTGTGTATGTTATTGTTGTGTTTGTGTAGACCCTCTCAACCCCTTTAGTCAAGAAGGCAAAGGTTTTGCACACTGTAATGTGTGACTGGCTTCATCAGGTAGAAGTGATTTTACATTCATCGCTGGTATGTAAACTGTGCACATACTTCTCCTCCCCGCCGACCCTCTCTTTCTGGAGGGTGGAGCTCGGCCCCCAGGTGCGTCCTTTCTTCTTGCTGGTGGACAGGTCTTCCTTCTTACACACAGCGCTGCGGCCCCACGTCTTACTGCCATCGCTCGGTGTCACTGAGGGACATGAAGATAACTCACATTACAGTTCTGCCTTACATTCACTTTCTCTCACACAGGATGCTGTCTTACTTTCAGGTGTTTGCACTCACATCTTATGGCTCTCAGGCGGGGTATGACCCCCGGGCTGGCGGGCGGGGTGGTGCTCTCGCTCCCCTGAGTCTTCCTCTTGTCCACACTGGGAGACGCCTGGACTGTGATCTTGTGCTCAAAGCCTACAGGTGAACAAGAACAGAGATTTTTGTTTTACATAAATCATATGTCAAACATTTCCTAACTTTGGGAACACAGCGGTGCACACTAGAGCTTCACTGTAAGTCACTGATGTCCCTTTTCCACTAAAATAGCCGTCGTTCTTGATCTGGTTCTGTTCTCCCTCCATCCACCAGATGCCCTCACACTCTCCCACCTGTCCCAGTCACCTGACTCTCACATTTACGTTTCCACTTTTCCTCGTCAACCTGTACAGTATATATCCGTCACGTTTCCTCTCAATCCCCGCCAGACTTTCAATGCTGTTTATGCATTTACCTTCCAGCCATCTAAACGTGGATATATACCTTTAAATGCTGATCCTGGACCTGACTGCCTGTAAGATGATAAATCTTCTCTTTGTGAATATACTGCTGAACTCTTCCTGTCTGCCTGGACTGTAACACATACTGTGAACTTCCTTAATACAACTGTGCTTGTTAAAAACTGATGCTGAATCAATTAGTCCATTAATCATTTAGCTGATGGACAGAAATGTATTATTCCAAATTAATTTTGTCAGTTAATGTTTTTGTCATTTATTTATAATATTATTAATATGTAGGTAAGAGCTTCACAAAAATGACAGTTTTTCTTAAATGTTCTAATAAAATGGTGAAAATATGAGAGAATGAATATGAGTGAAGGATTAGGTGTTACTTTGAAGAGTAGACATCTGCAAAATTTTATAATAATTCCATTGTATCATCAACATTTTTCCTCCTAATCAAGTGTGAAATGTTGATGAATCTCTGGATGTAACTGGGAGCTCTACCAGTTCAGTGCACCGGAGTCACCAGATTAAACAATCTGCGTGCAGTTCCCTGATCCACCCACCAGAGGGCAGACTGATGCAGTTGCTGTCTCGGCCCAGCTTCAGTAATCTGCTCTTCTTGAAGTGTCCTTTCCTCTTCTTCACGCTGGGTTTCTCCTGGTACATCTGGTGGATGATGATGTTCAGCTCTCGCTCCACAATGTCGATCTCCCTCTCCGCCAGCTCCTGCTCTCTCCTCCTCAGCTGCTCCTCCTGCTCCCTCTGCTCCTCAGCTGCTCGGGCCAACGCCTCCTCCCAGGACCTCAGCTCCTGCAGAGAGGAGAGGAGGAGCAGGAGAGGTGAATCAGAGGGAGTGGAGAAGAGAAGGGGGAGAGGCAAAAGTAGATGATAAAGGGAGAGAAGGAGAGAAAGACAATAAGGAAAGAAGATGAGGAAGAGAGTGAGAGCAAAGAGGAGGTGATGAGGAGAGAAACAAGAGAGGAGGAGGAGAGAAAAGGAAGAGGGAGGAGGAGAGGACAAGATGAGGATGAGGAGAGGTAAGTGAGAGGGAGTGGAAAAGAAGAGGAGGAGAGGATAAAGGCAGGAGAGGAGAGAAACAGAATGATGAGAGGAGAAAAGAGTGAGGAGGAGTGGAGAGGAGACAATGAGGAGAGGAAGGAGAAGATAAAGAGAGGAATAAGGAATGGACAAAGGGAAGGGAGGAGAGGAAGAGAATGAGAAGAAAGAGGATGATGTGATAAGACGATAAGAGGAAGACAAAAGAAGAGGAAAGGAGAGGAGAGGAGAGGAGAGGTTATCAGCACAGCAGCACCTCCTCTGACACCTCTTTTGGCAATGGGCTTGTTGCTAAGGTGACTGTTATTTGCAGAAACACCTCAGACAGACAGAGACGTGGTGAGATTCCTCCCACCCTCAATTCTTCTGAAATCACTCTTTCAATAAACTCTGATGAAACATAAAGGTCCTCAGAATCACACATATATTTTCTCCGTTGTTTACTGGCAGTTTCTTAAACTACACTATCTCTACCTGTCAAAGACTCATTGTAAAACCTAAACATTTCTCTGTAATTACAGTGGTCAGCTAATAATTAACTTCCCTCTGATGGTGCATGAATGAATCTGTGTGTTTTCGTGTTTCTCACCTTCTCTTTGGCCCTAAGCTCGTCAAACATCTGCTGGATCTCCAGCCTCCAGTCCTCCTGTAAGGAGTGGAAGGACTCCAGAGGCATCTGAAACATGGCCGACTGCTCGATGGCCAGCAGTCGCCTCAGGATGCTGGTGAAGGAGGGCCTGCTGCGGGGGTTTGGGCTCCAGCACTCTGAGGGGATCAGAGACAAATAGTAGAGTTAACACTGAGGTTAGCAGATACTTTTAACACAAGTGACTTACAAACACATTTAATCTCCAGATAAATAACAGCTAGGTGTCTTTAAAAATGTGTGTTTATTTGTGTGTTAATATTTCCTCTGAAACAACTGACTTAGTTGTAGCTACTGTATGTTTGTATTTATGAGGCAGTCTTCTTCTTCTGGCTTTGGTTCCTGTTACACTGTCCAGAAAATTGGTCAATGACCCTTTTAATTCTCAAAACACCAAGTTTAACAGTTAACAGTGGCCCGAGTAAAAAGGCCATTTACTGTACAGAGGAAATTTTAGACGACACACATGCTCAAAGGATAAGGTGCTTTTCTACACACTGAACAAAACACTGTCTGAGGTTGTGTGGCCAATTCAATGTACTGCCAGATTCACAGAGATGAAACTAGAGCCGGCTTATAGTAGTGAAATGAACATTCAGTTCATGGGCAACAGCTCAGAGGGACATTCCTGCAGTCAGCATGCCAATGGCACGCTCCCTAGAAACCTGTGACATCTGTGACATTGCATTGTGCGATCAAACTAAACATTTTTAGAGCAACCGTTTACTGTGACCTTTACCTGCACCTGTGTAGTAATGATGCTGTTTAATCAGCATCTTGATCTGCCACGGATTATGTTAGTGAAATGATCACTTACATGGATTTAAACAAATTTGTGAACTAATTTTTGAGAGGACTACGCCTTCTGTATGCACAGAAGAAAATATAAAAATATTAGATTATTAAATAGACAAACAAAAGTGTTGTGTTTATATTTTTGTTCTGTGTAAGACTAAAACTGTCAAATCCATCATTCTGATTTTCCTGCTCTGTCTGTAGCACTGAGCCCGGTGTCCACTTGTTCCCATTAAAAACATATATCTTTAAAAACAGGTCTTAAACATTTTTAATTATTAAAAAAAAGCTCAGTAATTCCCTAAAACAGCTGGGCACTGTGGTTATTATCGAATGTTACTTAAACAGGAGTTAAAATAGTGCATTTGTTGGGGACTATTTTCAGCGGTAGACTGACACACAATTGGTGCTCTCATGAGTGTTTACAGCAGGGCGCCGTATGTGGGATCAGAGTAAATACAGCGTGTGTGCTCATGGTAATGAACATGTCACTCACTGTGACAGCGCGGCTCACTGATGAGTTTGTAACAGTTTCTGAACAACAGTGGAGGAATTAAATATGTCAGACTTTGGCTACACAGGCAATTATTTAATTAGGATCAATTCATTGATGGTTTTGGTCTTTTCATCAAATTATAATGTTTGAAATTATATAAAAAGTTCTTAACAACCAAGTATTCATGTCTGGCTCCTGATGAAGACACATGACAAGTTGAGCTTTTTATTCACCACTACGCTGATAAAACGAAGATGTCTGTGTGTGGTCCATCTCCTTCAATGGGATTTATAATTCACCATATTCACTATAATTCATCATCATTCATCATTTCATCAATCTGTCCTTCATAAGAACAATATTTTGCAACTCTGTGTTTAGTGATTAATTTTTATTGACACGTAACATAATAGAGCTGGGGGAAAATGACATTTGCGTTATGAAACAGAAAACAGCAAAACTTAACAGCAAACTACAAACTACTCAGCCCAGCATGCTGGGAAATGTAGGCGTCGCTATAATGTAAAGCAAAACTGCGTATTTTTACAATAATAGAAACTACTGTTTGAAGAATGGTGAATATAACTTGTCAGAAACTGGATGGCTAATTTAGGCAGATTGGTCCAATGTGCTGTTAAAATCATACAGTTGATTACTTCCATTTAGTTTACTACTTTGTTTTTTATTGTGGGCTGTGTGATTCGTAAGAAAAAAGTAGATATTGATTTATGGAAAATACACATAGACTGAGATGGATATTCAGGTTTGAGACAATTATCTGGAGATAGCCTTGAGGACAGGAGGAAAGCTCTTTTATTGAGATAATCTGTAGATTTATTAGTTCCTCGTGAACAGTTCATTTGAGATGTTATTATTTTATTTTTTCCTTTTTTTGTTTCATGTGTGCAGGCAGGAGGATGTCTGTAGGATAATAGCATAATAGTGTCCTGTAATCCCACGTGGGAGGGGCCAAAAAGGTATGACACTAAAATGAATAAACAGCACATCATCCTGTAATTATTACAGTTATTAATATAATGTAATCCAAAGAGGAGTGAACCATGAAATTTTGGTCTGCATATAATTTTCCTTTTTTTCATTCCTGGCAGTAAAGACAGCAATAACAGGAGTGGAAGGGAGCAGGATGGGACAGCATATGGCAACCATCATGAGCCAAACCCTGACTGACAGTGTTGCAGAAACATGGTGCTCACCTACAGCGATCAGTGCTGCCTCTGCCACACTAAACCACCGCCATAACCGTCTACTAAAACATGCCCAAAGAAGCATCAACAGAACTCAGTCGCATGCAGTTTAAGAGCTGTCTCACAGGCTGAAAAAAATATAGTTTATAGCAGGAAGCATTTACTTATTAGGTAAAATAAATTAGCATAAAGAGTATGTGGATAAAAGTTGGAGGGAGAGGGGATGAAAGCGAGATGATGACAGGAGTAAACAGGGAGCAGCGAGGGATGACAAAGGAGAGATTAACGGATGAACATGGATAAGATGAAGTGGAGTGAGAGGGGAAATGAGGAGGAAAAGAGCTTTAGGAGCAGAGTGGGAGGGAAGCGGAGGGAGGTGACTGAAGTTGGCTGACAGTTTGAGAAACAGCTAAAACGCGGCCCGCAGCTTACCCGTCTGAATTTTTCTTTTAAAGTAGCTCGGGAATAAGCACATTAAGGCAGTTTGGATATAAGGCAGGTGTGTGTGTGTTTAAGCAGAGATGACCTGCACTGTGAAACAAGAGCTGGTTAATACTCCACCACTGTTAACAGAGTTGCTGCCTGGATTATTTGCAAGGTGAAAAGGAGAAATTCGACCCAGGGGAGCTCGGGCGCAGGACTGCACGAGGATGTATAAAAAGCAACTTAATGAAACCATTCAGACTGTCTCCATTTATTTTAACTCTTGGTGTTCATCTCAGCTTGCAGACGCAGAGTAAAAACTGTAACCTCGAAAATTCAAGTAAGGTTGCACCATTTTAAAGTCCTAGGATGTGAACACCCAAAGGGCCTTCTTCAAAGTGAGTCTCTGTATTATCAGTGACATGTTTGAGGTCATATTTGATGCCTAATGCACAGTACAAAGCCAAAAGATAAAACACAAGGGCACTAAAAGCTCCTGAAAGTTTACTTGTCAACAATGAATGAATGGGACAAGTGAGACTAGTAGGAGGAGGGCGTAGCAATCGGAAAACAAACTGCGGTCAAGCTGTTTTCTCTGTGCTCATGAGACGTTTGTTCTTCTTCAGACATCTTAATGTCGGCCATACACCACATGACGTCTCAAGCAGATAACTTTCCAGTGTCTGAATTATATCATGAGAGTGACACACTCGTTTGGTGCAAGGTCGTCATAAAACTAAGTCCGAGCTGTCTTTATCTCGTCCTGACCTTCCGACAAAAATCAAACATGTTTAATATTATCGTTCGTTTTCAGTCTTGACTCATGCAAATCCAATGATCCAATGATGTGAACATTGTAAACAACCTGTGGGTGTGCTCTCTCCAGCACCAAACAAAGAGCGGCAGACCAGGTTTACAATAAACATGAAGGGGACTCGGGGGAGGCGCAAGAATGTGAACAGGTCTCAGGTTGTCTTGTGCTGTGGAATAGGAGGAGAAAGTGGTGGAGTTGTGGAGTGAACAAGAGTCAGTATTTAATTCGACAAGTATCTGATCCACTTATTTTAGTGAGAAATCTTAATTTTTGAAATGTTTCGCCTCTCAATCCCTCAGTCTTCTTCCACTGAAATAGTGCAGCTAATTAACAGACGCTTAGTTGAGGCAACAAAATCCAAAATTTTACACAAATACATTTATCTTTATAGATTATATTGATGCTGGTATAATAATACCGTCTACATATGATGCATTTTTTATAGTATTTCCAGAGCTAAGTGTTTTTGTAGATGCATAAAGAATTGTTATTGTATTTCTTAAAGGGAGTTTGGCATAATGTCAGATGTTCGTGTTAAACTTGGCCAAAGTTTCAAATATGATGTATATTTCTCTCCAATTCTGGATCCTATTCCTTCTGGATCATGTTCGGGTGTTTTGAGAAACTTTGGTAGTTTCCTATTGTAGAAAGTGCCGCTATATTTTGTTACAGTCATTCCCTGGCTGCTGTGACGATGCAGAGACACCAAGAGCTGACCAATCAAAGCAGACTGGGCTTCTTGGGGGGATGGCATTAAGAGACAGGTGCTAAAATGGAGCGTTTCAGACAGAAGGTGACTACAGGTGTTCCAGCACAGATCGTGTGAGGAAAATTAAGTGTTTTCTATAACATCAAAGCATGTAAACATGTTCTAGTAGAAACCAAAATACAAGTAGGAACCTAAAAATGAGCATAATAGGTCCCTTTTAAAAACCACCCATGGTGTCAATGTGGTCTCTGGCTTACCTCCCAACAGCTGAGCAAAAGGTTCAGGACACGTTGAAGGGACGGGGAGTGTTAGCTTGTTCATGGCGACACCGTAAGCAACTGCAAGCGCGTCTATCTCCCGGTAGGGAACCTCGCCAGTCAGCAGCTCCCACAGTAACACCCCAAAACTGTGACGAGAGACAAACAAAGAAATTGTTATGCTGTTTTCATTTTTTTATGTTTTCATGTCACATCTGACGATAATGACTACAGTTCATGCAACAACTGAAGCATCTCTATGACAACTGAGCAAACTCTCCGCTGACAAAGGCCACAAATGCGTCTCCCTTGACAGAAGATGTTTGTATAAATTGGGGGCAACAAGTTGAAACAGAGAGACGAAAGCAGTACCTCCACACATCGCTGCTCTTGGAGAAGAGGGAGAGCTTGATGACCTCTGGGGCCATCCAGGCGTAAGTCCCTGCTGCACTCATCTTGGTGGTCTGGTGCCATTCTCTGGCCAGACCGAAGTCTGTGATCTTCAGGGTTTTGCCGCCCAAGCCATCCCGCTCCAGTGGCTCCAGGATCAGGACTGAGGAGAAGGAAGAAGGCAAAGACGAAGGGCAGTTTGTGTTAAAAGATGACACATGCTGTACACACAAAACTTATCAGACAGCAACACTAAACTGCTTCTGGGACTTTCAGATATATAAACGTTCTCTGACAAGAGGTCAAACTACACAGACAGCAAAGAGAGCCCAACAAGTCAGGAATTATTAGCTTTTTATTTTAACTGAAGTACAAAAAACTGCTAGTTTCAGTTTCTTAAATGTGAATTTGTGCTGGTTTTCTTACTTTTTTATGATAGCAAATTAAATATATTCAGGTTTTGGAGTGTTGGTCAAACAAAAGGCAGGTTAGAGGTCTCAGCTTGGTATTTGGGAAATTGTAATGCACTTTTTTCCCACAATTTTCTGACATTTTATGGACAAAACAAAGACGATGCAGTGTTAACGGTGTTAAAGCTGTAGTTGGTAACTACTACTAAAGAAAAATTTTTTTTTTTATATTTGCGGAAACTGTCTCTAAATTTTCAAAGCACTAAATGTGAAATTTAATCTGTGAAAAAAAATCATATTCCTCTGCCTACTCAGTTGGGTTGTTGCATGTCTTACAGCTTTACCGCACATAAACGAAAAGTCTCTAACGCAGCTGTCAGTCATGTTAACTGCTCGTGAACTATGGTCAAACTGTCAAACTAGGCAGCGCAGACCAAATACGAATCAAGATTCTGTGAATGAATTGCCTGTTTCTCTCCTCAAATGTTTTCAGAAACATATTTTAGTGTACTTTTTAGCTGTAAAATGACAAAGTTGGCCTGTCTGGTGGGCACAAATACACCGGATGACATGAAACATATACTTTTCGGTCATTAAATTAGTGTCTCACATCATCCTGCAGATTCAGACAAACAGGGAACTTCCAAGAGCTGGCAGCACAGGGGGCACCTTAACACTGCTATGAACACACTCCCCACACCTCAGTGACACAGACCTGTTAAGTCAATTTAAAGGTACACTATGTAGGATTTTCCAAAAGAAATCCCATGTTAGGGATGTTTATTGGCATCTCAGTGCTAAGGTGAAGACTGGGGCTTTATAAAAAGGTAGCCATAAGCAGCTGGCATCCAAGAGGAAACTACGAAAAATTGGTGCAAAATGCCAAGTGGACAAAACTCAAGTTAATCTGGGGTTGGCTTTCACTTTAGCTGGTGAGCACTGATGGAGACGACGGGTTTCTGTTAGACAAGCAGGTGCCGGCGGTTAGCTTAGTTAGTTTGTTAAAGTATCAGCTGGTCCCTTACAGCAAATGTAACACTGCTGCAATAGAAGTTTAGAGTGTACAAACAAGCAGTGGATGGAGGAGGGGACGAGTTTAAATGTTGTCTTTACAAACAGTAACCAATAATTCAAGCATTGTTTACCTTTAAGTTATTTTGACTGATGGGTTTTTGAGAACAAAAACTGAAAAAAAGAAATGTGTCTTGCATCAGTTTAATACTTCAGATATCTAAACCTCTGTCACATTCACAAACAAAATGTAAAAGGTGTTCATACTCAATAGCACAGTCATGTTTACAGTACAGGTGTGGTCGCACCAGTGTGCTCGTCAGGTTTCTGCTAGAGGGCACATGCACCACTTCTGGTCCAGCAGTGTGTGACGCGTGTATATGTTTCATACAGTGACAGTCATGTAATGTATAAAGCATCCTTGTCAGTGTTAGCGTTCACCCTCATCTCTCTCTTTTTTCTCTCTCTTCCATGTACGACTTCCTCCTTCATTTCCGTGTGAAGGCTGGCTATGGAAATATTTGGAGTGTACACAGTTCACAGGCACTGAGAGGCAGGTGGGGGTTGCTCTGTGTCTCTCTCACTTATCTACAGGCGTATGCAAAGGGTGGTGGAGAGACTACACACACACACACACAGCGGCGTCTTTGTTTACACACACATGCACTCCCGCACATGCACGCACACACACAACCTTTCACGTGATAAAGGTGTGCCTCTCTGTGCGCTGCTCTGTCGACAGGCTCGCTAGGAGACCAGTTTCAGTGATAAAGAATTGATCTCAGGCCAGTCAGCACATATTTCCATAGTCAGAAACAAGTATTCACATCCTCATTATGTAATGCAGTGACAATACTCCATTACAAGTACACGTAACACATTTTAAACTTTACTGCCACATTCAGAGAGTTATATTATAATAAAGTATACTGAATATACTGGTGCATTAACGGGTATTTATTTTATATTGCAGCTGGTCGAGGTGGTTTAACGCCTTTAACTTACAGTTGATACAACTGTTTGAATAATCAATTATTTTTTAAATAATTTACTTGCGTCTATCATTTTTTTAAGCAAAATTGATAGATTTTTGCAGGTTTTCAGTTTTTCTTTCTTTGTTGTGACAGTAAACTGAATATCATATATACCAGCACCTTGACTTCAGCTGTGCACGGGCATTTTTCTATTTTTAGTAAACTGAATATATTTAGGGTTTGTTACTGTTGGTTGAATAAAAAAAGCAGTGGTGGAAAGTACATTTACTCAAGTACTGTACTTAAATACAATTTTGAGGTACTCTTGTTGTCTTTTACTCCACTACATTTCATAATAAAATAATGTATTTCTGTGTCTGGTTACTTTTCAGATGAAGATTTTACATTAAAAGAACATGATATATGACAATTTTATATAACATAAAACAATGTTTCACAACTTTTTTGGGCTTGTGTATCCTTATAAATCAGCAGTGTATAGCTGGGCCCCAAACACATTTCCCCTCTAAACTTCTCAAAAGGTTTTATTCAAATAACTGAAAAATTATCCTATATTTCCACGACAGATAAGTGAAAAGTCCAAAAAATGAGCAACAGAACAGAGTCACATTCATCATCTCATGACCCCTCAGATTATTTTGTGACCCTTAAAGGGATGCTTTGCTCATTTTCAACCAGCTTTGTGGGTCATACGTGTAAATTAACTGCGGTGAACTTTCCTCCACCTCACCAGGGCTCAGATCTCCTTGCTCATCTCTCAGCTCAAATCCAGCTGAGTTATGCTGGCTCTAAGGCTGTCATCATGGATGTATAAAGAGAATGTTAATCCAACCACAGATTGTACTTCTACATTTTCATCTGCCCGCCATCATGGATACAACGAGTATAGAAGCAGAGAGACTGCCCCACCTCGGACAAAAATCAGATCAAACAGTAAAAGCAGGTGTGCTCAAATATGAACCAATATTCTGCGTTGTCTATTTCTCCCCTGAAATATTTTCAGAAACATATTTTGGCTTACTGTAGTTGGAGATTGTTTGTTACCAGCTGGCCGCCATATTGTTTCCTGTGTCAAGACGGCCAAGCTCACGTTATGTTACCAACCAGTGGGAGCCTTTATTGGTCCGGTGTGGCACCAATTTCAAACATATTTGCACCTGTCCATGGTATCGACAGCCCAGTTTAATGAAAAGATCATCTTTCCATGAGTGAAATATTTAAAGTTGGGAATCACTGGACTAAACTACCAAACAGTGACAGTATTATTAGTTAAACTATCTTAACCCTTGATCACCTACAACATTAAAACACTGATTAAAGCATCAGTTTTAACAATCTAATAACATCAGTCACAGTGCCATTTTGCTGCAGAATAAGTACTTTTACTTTGATACTTTAAGTACATTTGCTGATAATACTTTGAACGCAGCATTTATTTTCTTATATTTGAGTCTTTTTACATCAGTCAATTAATCTGCAGATTCATTTTTCATGGATAAATGAGTGAAAAATTAATCAGATCATCAAGTCAGAAATTAATCAAAGTTAACCGGCAACAATTTGGGGCGAAATGCCAAATAAATATTCCATGTCACCTAAAATAAAATATTTGCTGGCTTTGTTAGTCTTGTATTAAAATAAATTGAATCCTATTATCTTATTTAACATGTCAATATTTCTAGGGAATTATGACTAGTATTTTTCAGTATTTACTGACAAGTAATAGGTTGAACAAATAATTCATTAACAGAGAAAATGATCAGCAGATGAAACTACAAATACATTATTAGATGCAACCCGACTTCCTGTAGTGTTAAATGGTTAAATGTACAAAAATGTATAATGTTTTATAAGATGAACACATGTTTGGTAAAATTTTCAGCTGTCAGAAACACAGCAGGATAAAAAGTATATTTTCCCTTTAAATGCAGTAGAAGTATGAAGAGGCATAAAATGGATAGAAGTATTTCCAAACTTGTCTCCAGCTGCCTTTTCTATTCTGATGCTGCTGTCTCCGTGAGGGACAGCTGTCTCCTCGAGGCTGTCTCTCTGAAAAACAAAAGATGGAGTCCAGGCTGACTCAGAAACAACGAGAGGACGGGATGTGTTTGCATGCTTTAGATGGGTGTGTCCTCCTCACAGTCTACCTTTCCTGGTTTGTTTTGTGTGTATAAATATGGAGCACATCCACGCAGGGAAAAGGACATGGTGGCCTGTAGGTGGAGTGGAAACAGAGAAGATTGAAAAAAAGGAAACTGAAGGGAGGCCTGTTCACAGATACTGAACGTGTGAGCGAAGCAGCACTTCCACCTGCTCCCGCTCTCCTCCTGATTTAATAATATCATCGTGTTGCTTTCACACCTCGAGAACGTCACCGTGCAGCTTCTTGACACCAACTATTCATTCATTCATCCTGCCACAGGTTTTCACTACCGCCAGTGTTTCATCTATACATCATCTGGATAAAATGATCGACATGCATGTATTCAGCTGGCAACTGAGAAACCTGAAGTGCAGCCGTACATAAGTAACACCCGCGAGGGCGTCGGAGGCATCACAGCACATTTTATCACAATGAGGGGGAAAAGAAGTCCTCAAGGATAGCGTGGCTTTTACACAATGCAGTGCTGCTGGAAATGTTATCCCAAAATAGAGTACAGCATACGAATGAGAGGAAAGCAAGAAATACAACTGACAGGCTCCCTGGTTACTACGAAGTCTTCCATAGCAACAAGCATTATGGGAAATATCACAGGCCTGAATGTGTCATTGAGACTTTGCTGTGGAAGGATGAAATCAGCCAGACTTTAACTTATCAATGACCTGTTGTTGCAAGCTCTGTGAGGAAACCAAACAGTAAGATGGAGGTCCAAAGACTTTTTTTTTCATCTTAAAGGGACAGTTCACCCCAAAATCAAAATAAATATGCTTCCTGCACCTGTAATGCTGTTGATCAATCTAGATTGTTTTGGTGCGAGTTACCAAATGCTGGACATATCGGTCATAGAGATGTCTGCATCTCTCGAACATAATGGAACTATATGGCACTCAGCACCAAAAAACATAGGAAGTGTGCATCTACTCATGAGCAAGAGGCTCATGCTCGACATGTAAACATCAATGTCGTCCTTTTCAGTTGAGCTGTAAAGTTAGCTAGCTCGGTGTAGTGCAGGTGTAGTTCGGTAGAAAGAAAATAGTTCCTACATGAATCTGCTAACAACAAGGTCTGTGGACTATCTTGAGTAACCAGGTCATGATTTCTGGAAAGAGACATTGCTGTTGAGTTTGTCAGATGTATTTTTTAGGCATTTTGAGCACCACAAGCTGAATGACATCTAGTTCCATTATATTCAAGAGAAAGCAGAAATCCCTACCACCGATATCTCCAACACTCGGCAACTCAACCCAGAACAATCTAGACTGATAAATAGCACTACAGGTAAGAGGAAAAGCTTTTGGGGTGAGCTGCCCCTTTTAGCTTCATGCAAACATAAAATTGTAGTAGTAGTTATGCTCATGTTTAACAAGTACAATATACACGTACACTATCTTAATCAAGCATCTTAGCATGCTATCATTTGATAATTAGAACTAAAGTACAGTTACAGTGATGTCATTAGTTTTGAAGGTATTTGGTCACAATGACCTCATGGTGGGGCAAGAAGAAAACATCAGGGGTTCATCAAACTTCTCACAAATCCTCCATTAGTTGTTGAGACTGACGGGCCTTGCTACCCCTGGAGCCACATCACTAAAGTGCAGTTATCACATTTTGCCATTAAACAACTTCTATAGGAGTAGTTTCAAGTTTAGGGATGTCCCGATCCGATATTCACTGACACTACTAAAATAACTGAAAAGGAAAGGCTGCATTCTTTGTTAAATGTCAACAATGTCTTGTGGTGTTAATCTATTTTTTTATTTATTAGGGGGCCAAAGCTCAAGTGTGTGGAGTCTTGCTGCTATTTTAATTTCAATATTAGACATTTTAAAGATTTCTTGTGTTGATTTATTTTCTATTTATTAAGGGGCCAAAGCAGCCAAAGCAAACCAGCTATATTTTTTATTTAATGTTAATGTTCAAGTTTAAAGTTTGTTTATTTAACCCTGCTCACAATAAACAGGTCAGTTTCTCATACCAACTGTTGTGGATCATTCAAACTAACCCGATTAAGTAGTTGTTCTTGTTAGAGTAATATCGCTTGATCAAACCTTTTCTAACATGACTGACAACAAAATAAGTGAATATGTATAATACGCGCTTGGATCGGTATCGGTAACGGCCAAAACTCAAGGCTGTAATATCGGTATCGGAAGTGAAAAAACTGGATCGGGACATCCCTAATCAAGTTAATTAATAAATAGTATTGTTAGGCGATCCTGTTCTTTACCCTAATTTCAAAGATAATGTGGGAAAATAAAACCTGGTTTGTGTAATGCACCAGAAATCATATCTAACCCATGTAATCATCCATTCATTAATTTACCAGTAATTCCTACATAACCCACAGCCAACACGTCTCATAGCGAGCTTGTCGACACTTTGCTGATGGGAAAAAAGAAGGAAGTATGAAGAGTGAAAGTCAGCGTTAAGAGGTAGGTTGGGGTGGTGGATTGGTCAAACAAACCCAGGACATTCCCACAGGAGACCGGTGTTCTTCTCCCAAATGAGACAAATGAGTCATCTAAAGGTAAGTTGTAATGTCGCGTTAAGTATGTAGCTTCACCTTTACTACATGAGGTGATGACGCCCAACAATATTTCTTTTCCTAAACCTAACCTACATAACTTTACTGTCCTTAACTTAGTCTACGCAACTTGACATTACGTTCGTAACATGACAACGCCCAACCATGATTCTTTACCTAAACCTAACCTAAGCGATACGGTTGCTAATTCACTGGGTGCTAATCTATGAGATATCATATGAACTCCTGTATGTGCATTTTCCAAAACATATCATACAGTCCACTGTGTGGGGTAACGTTGACCAATACTATTGAAACCCATTAAGGACTGGCACACTGTGGTTATGTACCAGTTTGAAAGGTCAAAGCATATTGCAGTTCTGTCACAGACAAGTATTACTGATCAGCTGTCAGAAACACCTGCTGACTGTCACACTGTCGGCCCACAAAGAGAGCAGCAGCTTCTTGCCACGTGTGATAAAGTGTTGTTCAAAACATTATACTGCTGCCACTCTTTCCTCCATCCTTGGACCCTGACCCCGGGTAAGTGTTTAGCAATGCCACTGAGTCACTGTTCAAACACTGTTGGAAGAGTAACCAGTGAGACTTTAACCTGACTAATGATCCGCAGACTGGTTAGTCAGTGCCGTGATCACAGGTGACACATTAGCTTAGAGCCCACTCAGATAGTTCACCACAGAGGAATGCAATCAAAGCTCCTCTGAGTGGTGGTATTTCTGTCAGAGCCAATTACATCAAAGTTTATAACACCATAAACAAACATGTTTGGCATGTGGTGGCTCTAATCTGGAAAGTCCCTGGAGAAGAGAACCAGGGCAGCTGGGACACAGTACAGGTTTAGTATGGAGCATTTCATGCAGGTTTTTGAAGTCCACAGATGTGTATATAGAGTTGAGCTAAAGGGAATCTTAGTCTCTCATTTGTCGTCTGCATTGTAACTTTGTGACTTTATAAATAATGTGGTAACATTGACCTTCCCTGTTTTGTTCTGCTTTCTTTGGCCTGTTCTTATCTAAACCACAGTCTTTCTTATGACCTCTACGTGAAAAAAAAGCTCAAAGTCAGGTATGTTCAGTAGATTTTTCTGGGACTCTGACTATCTTAGTTTGTCTTTTACTGAGCCGATCCTGCTGTTGATCTACAGGTGAAATCTACTCTTTCTCATCATATGCACAAAAAGAAATTAAAGTAAGTACAAACATGAAAACTGTACTTTCATATTTTGGCAGAACTAAAAATCAAATACCCCTCACATCACATTTAAGACAATTGCATTCTGTATATCTGCACTTTCCTGACATAAGATGTAAGACACAGAAACTTCATGTGGATATAAACTTCATAAATGCAAATCTTTGTTCTAAAGAGTTGACATGAACAGAGAAGGACACACAGAGCTCGAAGGGTTAACTGTTATTGTTTCGTGTTATTTTGGTGCAGTTCAGTCTGCTGTGTCATTAACTTGTTGTTATGGTAACAAGGGCAGAGGTCACAGACTGATACTATGACGCTGGGAAAGAAGAGAAAAAGCCCTCATGCCCCTATGAGGACGCTTTGTTTTCCTTTTTCCTCTCTCCCTTAATTTCATCTTTAAAGGGATTTTACAAGTCATCATAAGGAGTTTGATTCATCCTGTGAAAACAGCTGAATAATGCTTTCTGTGGCTTTGCAGTGAGCTTTCTAAACACTGGGAAAAGAACACTGAAGATGTTATCAGTGTTATGTCAGAACGTAGAGTCTGACAAATAATGGTAACCTATGCATTTAAGTATTGTGATATTATGTTTTTTGATACTGTATTGATTCTAAAAAACACTAGGCCTATCGATTTTTAATAATTGTTTACATGCAAAGATGGGTGGCAACCGTTCAGTTTGTGTTGTGTTTTAACTCCAGCTGCTACACGTTACAAGGTAATGACATTACATACCTTCTTTAAATGTCTGTATAGTGGGCAGATAGAAAAGAATCATCAGAAGGTGCCAAGAACAGCGTCCCCATCCAGTGTGCCTGTGGAGAGGCTCTTCAGAGGATGAACAGGTTGTCTGATGAATGATTTGAGAGACTCCCCCTCATGAGGTATAACCACTGCATTGGTGATAAACACCTCAAGTAAACTAAATTAATCGTCTATAAAGCCGTGGTTTGCTGAGCTACTACTACTCGAGTCAGTGGTTTTTGGCCAAATAATTTTTGTTAATGTGGCATTTAAACTGCCTTTCTTTTTAACTCATTCACATTCTCCTGTCCATTTCAATGTACATAACTTTTCTAGGATGTCTACATCTCCCATTACTGACATCTGACTCCACCCTAATGCACAAACTTATTTGATGGGATGTCCATGAGCCAATCACAGTGTTCCACAACATCTAAAGTGGACTGCAGTAGAGCCACGCCTCATTTATTTAACAAACATGGCTGACCGTGAGACAAGGGTGAAGGCAAACGCACGATTTAGTCTATCATCACATTATTAAAGTACATAATTTGTGTTTAAAGTAAACATGAGAAGTTATATCACTTACGCTTCATACATATATAGCTTTTATTCAAAAGTATCCGTCCATTGGAATGGATGAAGCAAACATTCAACTGTTACCAAAAATAAATAGGGAAAATATTGTTTAAATATAGAAATACTGTTTTAATTTGATTTTCTAATGATACAATAAAGTTTATAATACGTTTTATTGAATATGCATACACAATATCAATTTCAGGAGGTTTCGAAAATACTGTTCTCTATAAATACTGTAGAAATTGAGGATAATTTGAGTCATTTGATGAGAAATACAATACAAAATAAATATAGGCTACAATGTGGTTGAAGCATCACTTTATTCAATAATATGAGTTAACCATATGTAATGTAATGTAATGTAATGATAAACGCATGTTAAAACTTGTGTTAAAAAAGGTCTGTTTAGAGCATTTATTGTAATTTTAACTATTAGGTGACAGCTGCAATAAAATTTGTTGTTCATTGATACAATTGATATGTGGGCATGTGTAAGCTTTAACATTATATTATTGTTAACTTGCAATTACGTGGCAGTGCATCTCAGGCAATGTTGCTGAGTAAGGCAACAGCAATGTAACTAGTAGTGAAACAAACTACTTCCTACAGGGAGTGATTAAGTAAAATAATACATTTCTCTTTTTAAGGTACTGAGTGTTGTTTTAGGCATTACATTTTTTAAGTAATGACCCCAGCATTGGTAACAACATATTACGAATGTGAATACAAGGAACAGGCAGTGATAAAGGGTGCGCGACCTGCATTGACAGTTTCCCAAATTTGAGTATCGTGAGACATACTGTATTGCCAGATTCTTGCCAATATACAATCAGTATCCAGAATTTTGGGAATATGACCCACACTTGAGATCGGGAAAAGTTAAGGTAAGGATGTCTCAGATCGATTGCTTTTTTTTTTTTTTTTTGACCAAGTCCACCAAATGTAATCCAATACTAAATTGTGGGAGTACTCGTTCAAGTTCAGTTGATTCTCTATTGGGACGAGAGCATCTATGTATATATACAAAGTATGCAACGGTTACAGTTCTACCAGCTGGTATGTCAAATCTTTGGCATCCAGTATTTGAGGAATAAACCTCACCCGAACACACACACAAAGAAAATAATGTATGAGAACCGTTAACAAAGTTTTTTGCAGACATTTCCCTTTTCCTTTTTCTAACTCATCCTTCTTTCCTCTCCCCTCATCAGTCGCTTTTGCACCCTCCTCTTCCTTTCTTATGCAGAAACAGGTGTAGCCTGCAGGGTGGAACAGCTGTTGCCGTGGCGCCAAGTCAGCAAATCAGGTCCCGGCAAAATCCCGACAGAGTCTCTGATACCTCCCTCAGAACACCTTCACACCATCTTATTCTGCATGCTCAGAGCTGCTGGTTATTTAGGCACAACACCACCACCTCAGTTCTGGTCCCAGCTGTCTGTCTGTCAGGGTGACAAATACAGCAACCAGAATGACGCGGCGGCGAGCCCACGGTGCATCAACACAGATGAGATACAGGCCCGTGGGATGCTGAGCAGCCGGCCCACGCACCGCAGGCCAGACGTCTCTGTTTCTGCTTCAGCAAAAGATCAAAACCTTGTCAACAAAAAAAAGCAACCTCCCCCTCCAACCCTAGCGCCTTATGACTGTCTCTTCATCTTCACATGCCCTCTTTTCCCCATATCGCCATCCCCTCTTTCCCTCCCCTCTGCCAGTGCCCACTGCCTGACTGTCTGCTGTTGCAGCTGTCGCCAGCCTGGCTACCATCACAACACACCGGGGAGAAGAAATGGAAGAAGAGACGCAGTGAAAGCAAAAGAGTGGAGGGAGTCAAAAAACAGAGTAACTGAGAGGTAGATTGTGTGTACATAATGTGGGAGGTGGAGGGGGTAAGAAGATGAGGAGGCAAAGCGGGTGGCGGTCTGAAGATGAAGAATGGGGGAGGGGAGACCGAGGATGAGAGGAGGAAGGAGGCAAGAAAGGGACACAAATGACAAGAGGGAAGAGCTGCAGAAATGAGGGCAAGAGAGGAGAATGAAATATGGGGAAGGAGCAGCTGAAAGGGGTGGATGAGGCGGTGCAGGAGAGTACGAAAAGGCAAGAAACAGAGAGCGAGGTGGGGGAGAAGAGGAACGAGCACTGCGAGAAAGAGGGTTATAATGAGTGGATGAAAAGATGCGGGCTGCTAGAGGTAAAGAGAGATGACTGGAGGGAGAGCTTTTGTCATTTTCCTGGCAGAACGTAGCAGATGTCTTTGTATCTCAATAGGTCTCTCCATTTTCCTTTGGCTTTCACACATCTCGTTTCTCAAGAGATTTCAAGCACGGGACGAGATAAAACATGTCTCCAAACACACACACGCAAAACTTCAAATCTCTTAAAATCCAAGTCTATTTAGTTTGAGTGCAGTGTGAAAAACCCAGGCACAGACACACATACAGCTTAAAACACTTTTAAAGATGATGTTTCTCCATCAAACCCTTCTGTTTAGTTATCTAAAAGTCAGAAAACAGCAGTGTGGAATAAGACTAAAAACCGATGAACACCAGAGTGAGACGTGCAGGTCTCTTCCATCTTGCCCCCATGCTTTGATATGGAGGTTGTAGTAAGTATGCTCCCATGTCATTGATACCCAGGTTTGGCTCCACTTTTACCACCACAGGCCATCGGGGCTCTAATCCTGAGCCGCGCAGTGGCACAGTTTCACCCCGCAGCCATTCACTTTGTCTCCGCACAAACACAGCTGCCAGATTCGTGTGACCAGGCAGCCTCTCTCTCAGAAGAGATTGAGGTATTAAATCAGGCGGCTTTCTCTTGGCTCTTTTTTACGTGGGGTGTGTGTGTGTGTGTGTGTGTGTGTTTGTGTGTGTGTGTGTGTGTGTGTGTGTGTGTGTGTGTGGTATGAGAAAATTGAGTACTTACAGTGTGGGAACTTTTAGAGAGGTTTGAGCTTTTTTACTCATGACAGATTGAACTTTTATGGCTCCTTTACTTTTGTTGAATTGCACAGAGCCAAAGTGCTTCTGTGTGCAATAACTGAGAAATAGTTAACTGTTCACTACCATCAACAGAAAAAGAAAAAGCACTCGTCAAATTCAAGGCCGATTCAAACAATTTTTAGTGGGCATAAAATGAAAACAGAGGTGCCTCTCCATGACTAAATATTAGCTGGGTGCTTTAGTGCAAAAAACAACTGCAATTTCGTCTCTCCAAAAAGATCCAGTTGACAAAAAAAACAAAAGAACAACTTCATGTCTTTATCACAGACTAACAAAAGGCAGATGTCATCTTTTAGAGCATGATACTGATGATACTTTGTCACAACAAAACTTGTCAACAAAAGCCACCAAGACATGACAATAATTCCTCAAACTATTTTGGAGAAACAAACAAGATCAAGTGTGTTTCTTTTCTTCTTATTAATTATGATGCAAAACATGCTCGAATTAACCTTTAGACACTGCAACTACTTTTTTCTTTTGTAGCATGAAAAGGTCTCTGACCTAAAGATGTATTTCACTGCTGGAAAGATGGTCTTTTCATAAAACCAGGTTGTCTATGGAGAAGAAATGTGCAAATACTTTTGATTTTTTTTTTTTTTTCAAAAAACTCCGTTCTGACAGAACATACATGTACACTTTCCCCTTTCTTAGTATAACTATTTTAATTATTATATAAACATATTTATCTAATTCATTATATGTATTATTGTTTATTTATTTTTGTGTATTGTCACTCTTTTTTCATTAATGTAACACAGTCATTATTCTTATCGTTAACTGATATGTTGTTGTTCTTATTGCCATTCCTCAGCCTCGGATGAGGGGGAAAGGTAAAGATTCATTGTTGGAAAAACTCATGTCCCTAAATGGTTTCATGACAGTTCCTAAAATGCTAATGAAATCTGTTTAAAAAAAGAAACTGATGCTATATGACCAGAAAAGGCAAAAAAGGGCATGTGCTTTTGCTCATGAGGTAGAAAATGTACAACTTTAAGAATGTACTGCTCCACATCGGACGAATGAACAGTCCCGCTGGTGTGTGACTTAATGCAAGCTTGGCTGTTTGGGCGCATGAAATGTAACAAATGATCTCCAACTACAGGTAAACAATACACTAAACTAAGTTTCTGAAAATATCCGAGGCAAGAAAATGGCAATGCAGGAACAGAATCTTGGTTCATATTTCATCGGCACTGCTTAGTATTACCATTTGAGCTCAGTTTTTTCATCCTCCATTTTTCCAATAGAGGAAACAGTATGACACCCACTTCCTGTTCACAAATTCTCATATTACACTTAAACAGTGCACTAATATGTGTTTCTGATGCCATTTTAAGTGAGAAATAGGCAATACAGGAACAGAATCTTGATTTACCTTTGATCAGAACTGCCTAGTTTTACCGTTTGATCTCAGTTCGGAGAGACCGACAGAAAGAGAGGCGGCTCTGCTTCTATATCCTTTGTGTTTGTGGTGGCAGGCATTTTGAAGTACGACCTGTAATTCGAGAAATAGCCCCAGAGCCAGCCCAAATTCACATCATCCAGTGAATTTGGGCTAAGAGAGGAGCAGGGAGATCTGTACGCTGATAAGATGGAGAGAGGTTTAAGATAGTTCATTTACATATACTGCTCACATTGTTATGATAAAAAGCTGGTTGAACGTCAGAAAAGTACCCTTTAAGAGCATTTCTGTGACTAGTGGACTACTCTCACAGATGCACAGTTTCTCACTTGTTTTAAGATGCGTGGGACTGGAAATAAAACTAAATTAAGTTTAAAGCTGGTCATTCTCTGAACAAGTAAAACCCCGATAAGTCACTGCACAAGGTGTAACTGCTAAGAGCAATGACACATTGTAAAAAGAAGCAGCTTTGTTTTATTTTGTGTCTAACCTCCATGAGTTATGGATGAACCTGATCAAGTGTACAACATGACAACATATTTACGTGTCAAATCTATCCACAGGGGATATAAACGCTGAATAAAACATGACATTCTAGTATTGACTTTGGCAAACATCGCAGTGCGCTGTCTACTGTCTGACAGAAGTGTCCTCCACTTGACTCCACTATAAAAGTGGGTGAAGGACTTTTGGCTCGGGGGACACCCAGCGCCTTCTCTGCATGGCCCGGCTCCCCACCCTCCGTGCCAGGCTGTTGGCAAATAACAATGACCCTCTAACAGCCGAGTCAACAGCAAGTCAACATACAACAGTCCAGGAGGTGCCAATGTAACGAGTGTGAGTGTGTGACATTGCTGTGTTTGTCTACTGCAATGTACGGCTTTGCCTCCATGCAGTGGCGAGGAACAGACAGCCATATTGTGCGTATATTCATGAGGATTATTCCACAGGAACCTTAAGAGACTCAACTGATAACTAACGCAAAAATAAGAGAAACACAAATGTGTTGCTCTGGCTGAGTGTTTGCCCCTCTGGTTACGATTCTTTGTCATCTTGACTTTAATTTCAGACGACCTCTCGTGCCGTTGCTTCTCAGACTCTCTGACTGACTGAAGAGCTGAGGTGGATTAGAGGCGATAATGAGGAAAGGCGCTGCCTGTGGCGTTTAACGTCGGTGTTTACTGCGCCACTGTTTGCCTGTCTCCTGACTCACAGTAAAATAAAACACTCCTTGACCCTATTTTGAACACAAGGACTCAGAAACACTAGAAGCTATAAGATGTTCCTGCCTTCTGTCTGCTTATGCAAATACACTGCACTTATATAATCCACTAGTGTGTGTGTGTGTGTGTGTGGATACAGTTTCATGATCCAAAATGTGACAAAATCTTAATGAACATTTGAACAGCGATGGCGAGCACAAATCAAACCCCACAGTACATACGCTGCACACATCACTGCATTTATGACTAATACTGTTACTCAGCTGTATTACGCAATTCATAGTGTACAACAACATACAGCAGGAGGATGTGTGAATGTGTGTCAGTATGCTTGGCAGGTCCACCGAGAGCCTGAGCTGCACTGCAGTAAAAGAGAGCAGTGGGGAGTCTTCACTGCTAACTGGCCCCAAATCAACTTTTTATTGACCAGTGGAGAAAATAATTGTGATGTGTGTGGGCGCATGCATGTGTACTCATTTGTAATCATGCAGCCATTGACTCGGTGTCACTGTTTGGTTTAGTTGTGTCGCTGTGGCTCTGCCTGTGTCTCTCACTCACTGAGACAGACTGAAACTCGGCAGCGTTCCCATTTGACAGTGAGGCGATACAAACATCTGTTAGCAGTGTGGGCCGAGTTCACGTGGTGAAAATAGTCCAAAGTCCCTCAAACAATCTGGATACTTTCCACTGTTTGATATCATCAAGTGATCAAGTCCTATAATTTACCTCAACCTGCGTCTTCAGTCCACTACTACTGAGAAAAACTTAAGTCAACCCCTTCACAATGTGTACCATGTCTTATTGCAGCATTGCAATTTATCTCTGGTTTCATCCCTGCTGTTGCAGCTGCCATAATAACACTAAGTCAAAAATGAAGTCCTGAAACATATTTGTACCCACACTTGATGTCTGAGATGAAAAATGAACTCTATTGGAGCTGCAGTGGAGATGCTGAATCTCAGCCAGACATTAGATGTCAAGTCTGAATGGATATTGCCAACATAAGAAAGATTCGATGATGAATCACTCCCAGTAGTTAAAGACAGTTCATCCCAAAATACGTATACTTCCTCTTACTTGTAGAGCTATTGGTCAATCTGGATTGTTTCGGTGTTGCCGAGTGTTGGACATATCTGTCATGGAGATCTCTGTCTCTTCTTGTGAGCAGTTTCATAAAGGAACTATTTTCTTTCCACTGAACTACACCCTCCAACCGTGTCACCAAGTTGTAGGAGGTATACTATTGATACTTATCAACGAGAGGCTAGTCCTCATGACAGCACGAGATGTAAACATCAATGGCGTCCTCCTTTGGCTGAGCTGTAATGTTAGCTAGCTCAGTGGTGCTAGCAGTATCAAACTGTTCATTGCTATTCTGGGGTGTAGTTCAATAGCAAGACATAGTTCCTAAATGAAACTGCTCACAATAAGGTCTGTGGATCGTATCTTGAGTTATTATTTCTCTTGCTGTATTTTTCTGGCGCTTTAGGCACCACAAGCCGAGTGCCATCTGGTTCCACTGTATTAAAGAAAAGGCGGACAACTCTACAGCTGATATTTCCAAGACTCAGCATCTCACACCAAAATATTCTAGATGGATAAATAGCATGACAGATAAGAGGACAAGTCTGCAATACATTTCAGTTGAACTGACCCTTTAAAGTAGCCTACAGCTTTAAGATAAAGCCAACACCAGCATGCTCACAATGTCACATCTTTGTTTAGGGAGTTGGCATGCTAACATTTGCTAATTAGCACTAAACACAAAGCACAGCTAAGGTTGACAGTAATGTCATTAGTGTTACTGGCTCACCCCTTTTTCCCCCTTCAATGATGGTGGCCTTGTGGGTAACCTGTGAGTATGACGTGTCCTTCACAGCGAGTGTGGAGTGAAGCAGGTCTCTTGGGGTGTCATGGCGAAGACGGCAGGTGGCAAAGAGTGACGATAGTCGGCAGAATGAAGTGTCTAGATAGATAAGCTCAAGGCTACTGCTAAACCTCATGAGAAGACCATGTTTGTTGTTTTGTGGTTAAGACTGCAATAAAGCCATTGTTGGTGAATGGCACCCAAACGCCTCACCATCCTTCTACAGAGTGGTCCCGACTGCTAAAAGCTAGTTACCAGCTAACAACGAGCCAAGCTAAAATTAATGTTAATAAGCCAGCGTGTTCTCGACTACGGTTCGGAGCCAGTAAGCTGTCACCAAGGGAGGTAGCATTAGTTTTGCAGATATTTAGTTATAAACTAAAGAATTACACAAATAAAGACTTTGACCTGGTGATGGTGCCCGATGAAAAGTGAAGGGATTTCCAAAGTTATATAAATTCATCCTAAGGGAAACATGAATGTGTGCACCACATTTCCCGGCAATCTATTGTTGCCAGGTTGTCCAGATATTTTATTCAAAACCACAAATATGAACCTGCTGATGGCCCCTGAGGAAGAGTCAGGGGACCACCAAAGTCATTAGGATTTACCCTCCAGGGGTCTTGAATATTTGTCCCAAATTCCATGGCAATCTATTGAACAGTCGTTGAGATATTTCAGTCTGGATCAAATATTGTTAGACCACTAGCCGCTAACGTGGCTAAAAAAGAACAGCAACAAGGAAACTCATTGCTTTTGATCAATCAATATCACTGAAGCTAATTTAAGTGCATCATGTTAGTATAATTATACAAAAGGTAATGTAATAAATTTATATCATGTACAGTAAAAGACAATGTGGAAAAGCTGTGTATGCTACATCGACTTCACCTCACACCTAAAGAATTTGTTTTAGTGGTCAGGTTATTACCTGCACATGCTGGTGTTCACATGGCTGCAGTTATATGATTTATACCTTTCACTTGAACTTGAAGTGTATTGGTATAATGAGGCCTGCAGTACAGACAGACACATAATGGAAAGCTGCAGTCTACAGTCCATCAAGAGCGTTAACCTTAATCTGTAGCCAGCTCGCTGAGAGGGAGAAGAATGGTTTGACCTCCTCTCTAACTGGCCTTATATACTTCTCCCTATCCCTGCCTCCATCTCTCCTTCCCCCCATCCATCTCTCTATTCCCTTTCCCAACCGAGCCTCCAGGGGTTTCTCCACAGCCACTGCATTCCTCTACCCATCCTGCCTTGCTTCCACCGCTCTGTCATTCACGGCCTACAGTCGCCCCTCGCTGCCTCCATCTCCCATCCTTCGCCCCACATCCCCTCCTGCAGTGACTCCTGCCATTGTGAGCCCTGTGCTCTCACTCTGTCTTGGGCTGCTGTGTGAGAATGGGGTCATTGTTGCCCTGTTGCAGCGTGCACATGAGTGTGTACATGTGTGTGCGTGTGATAGCAGGAGTGTGAGTTCTCTGCCCTAGCGCCAGCATGTCCTGCTGTCCGACCTCCATACGCACACAGGCCCTCATACTCAACTGCACACGCACCACAGAAATTAAAACACAGCCTGTGGTGTAATTATTCTGTCCGAGAGTCTGATTTCCACTGGTGAACATGTTCCCTTCGCTTTTTAAAATTCTTAAACCGTTCCAAAATCGATCAACTGAAGATCGGGCTGAAAAGAAATATTAGTAGCTGTATTAGATTATAAACTCAAATACTAATTCTAATATAAACCTCTCACTTTACATCATTACACCACATTTTAATCAAGCACCAGTACAGATGTGTCGACTTTTCCCCCACACCTCTTTTTCTCTTCACCCTGAATCGGTAAATACTACATTAGCATTAGCTTTGTCAGTTGGTTTAATTAGCAACATAAAAGCTAGTTACCTGCCAGTTACCAGGTGTAAATATTTAGTAAAAGTCAAACAAAACTTTTGACAATGCCCGACAAAGATCTCTGTTAGAACAAAGCGTTGCTCTTTTGAATCTAATTTGCTGGGAGCTATCAGTACAGTGTGTAGATCTTTTATCTGCCTTACATTTGTTTTTCAATCAGTTTAGAATCAGTGAGAATATTTAGATTACGCTAACCTGGCTAAAGTTATTAGGTCATTTAAAGGTTTACTAGAGGAGGGTCCAAACATTTTTGAATGGGGGCAGATTAGATCATGTGAAAATACCTGGGGGCGCGCTGCTTCTCGCATCAAATGGGTTGCTAAAGAAATCACAAACAAACACAACTGTTTCATCTTTCAGTGAAAACGTATTTGACTTTCCACCACTCCTGAAAACAGCGTCCCTCGCTGTCTATTTTAGGTGTCTTTTCTGTGGCCATGTCTGCTACCTGCATATAGTATCTTTTGAAATGTCAAGCTGAGGGCTGTTTAAAATTGGTCTGCGGGCCATGATTGGCCGGACTTTGGACTTGCCTGGTTTACTATGAGGAATCTTCCTAAAAAACAATTTATAGACTCTAAGGATGGGTATTTTAAGTAACATCTATATTCAAGTACTTGCATTAAATTATCCCAGAGTGCCAAAGTACTTGCAAAAAATGTTGTCTAACATAAGAGTAGGATCTGTAATTAACTGAAATTAAAGTGAAAATGTAGGTAGAGGTTGTAAGCCTACCTTTCTGCATTCTGCAAGTTTAACATTACAAAGGTTTCACTGCACATTCAGGTTCTGGTCACAAATCTGTCTGTTACACTGGATTTATACACGTCTGACTGAAAACACGGAAAGTTATCTGCGGCTGTGCCAGATCTATCACCTTTGCTGAATGGATCTGTGAAGACATTCATAGAAAGGAGTTACATCGCTGCATCTCGTCCAAAAAATGTAAACTTTTAATATAAAAACAGGGTCAGTTTAGATTGAGGTCTCTTCTTGCTGAAAACTGATTTTACTGAAGTTATTTTCAGTGGGCTTAGTGTATTAATAATACAGCAATTATCTTCCACGACCATATTTGAAACAAACCCACACACTGACTCAATAGGAGTCATATCCACACATATCGTACATGCATATCATTCTTCAAATCCACGCCCATGAATCTGGTACGCTGCTGCCACTGCCAAGGACAAGGGCAGACTGCAGCATATCATTTGCTCTTTGGAGAAGGTGATTGGCTGAAACTGCCATCCCCCCAGGAACTGTACAACCTCAAGGACCCTGAGGTGGGCAGGAGAAATTGCAGCTGACCCCTCCCATCCCAGAAATGACTCTTTGAACCACCCCCACTGGCAGGAGGCAGCGGCCCATCAGGGCGAAGACCTCACAGCACAATAACAGGCCTCATCAACAACGTCTGGGACCCCTCATACATTAACGTCTTCACATCTTTGCATTACAGTAAATTAAACGACTACTATCGCTGTAAATTGCTTTTTCTTTTTATTCTTAATACTGTGAACCTTTGGACATCCTGTAGAATATATTTTGTTTTTCCATTTTAACAGTTACGTTGTACATTTTTAAAAATATTCTTTAATATTTTCATTGTAATTTTTCTATTCTATATTTGTTTCTTGTCGATGCACCAAAACACCATAGCAAATACCTACTTAGCAGTAATAAGCCGATTCTGATTCTGATGAAATACTTCACCACTTAAGGCTAAAAGGCGTGTGATACCGGCCTCGCCGTCTCTATTTTGTGTGGCAGTCGTATTGCTAGCTCACTCTCCAGTTAGTCACAGTCTCAGCCTCCACCGCTCTGTCTCTCTGAGGGATTATCAGCCGGCACTGGCCTCCACTCTAATCCTTTCCTCAACAGACTCACTCTTACAGTCTCTCTCTCTCTCTCTCTCTCTCTCTCTCTCACACACACACACAGATACAGGCTTTTCAATGACGGCGACTATTTGCCATGTCTCACCTTGCTAATCTGTTAACTAGCCTATTACAGCATGTACTGTTTTTGATGTCATGATAGGTAGTTAAACATCAAAATTAAAAGAAAAAGACCCAGGTAATCTATTACATAAGTTTCTCCTTTTTTGCTTTGTAATCCAAATACACAATGAGCAAACAGCACCCTTGACAAGCCTGCTTTGAGACATGGGGCTCCCGCTATTCAGATGATTGTTGACTGTGTAAACATGGCGTCCATTTGAAACTACAGCAGTCAAAACAGCAGGTAATGTCAGCCGCCCTCTGTCTTTATGGAGTGTGTCTATAAGCCTCTGAATTCACCTCAAAACATCACAGATGCTTCATCTGGGGCCATAAAATTACAACTTATATTCACAGTTGTTCTATAAGTGTTGAATTAACGCGGAGACATCTTATCTAATCGGCGTTCAAAGTAAAAGACAAAAACATTAGCTGTATGTATATAAACGTCCACAGTGGAACATGGTCAGACTATATGGCATTTACTGTAAGTGCGGGCTGCAGGTACAGATACATCCTGGCCTGTGTCTTCCTGCGACAGGTGATCATCCCACCTGTATTGTCTTACCTGCAGCTGACTCACAGCCTCTATAGAGCTCTATATAAAGTGTCATCAGTGACTCTCAGTGACATACACGTACCTTAAAAGGGAACCATGACTCTCATATCCTGGCAGCAGTAATGGAGCAGATAGTGTATTGTGTGTTGTTCTGGGGCTCTTGACCGTATCACACAGTACTCAGCAGCAGATTAAGTTTAAAGTAAGTGAACATACTTAAATGAGGACTCTGGTAATATCTGTGTTTGGTTTTGTTGTCACTAAACCACTTAGTTAGAGCTTTAGTTGTCATCTGTCAACTGTGGCCTACAATCTTCTTAAAAAGGAATCCACGCTTGCTGAGGTGGGTTAGTGACCACAGATATCTCAGGCTAGGAAACACAAAACAAAGCCAAATACTGCAATACATCTGACCAAATACACCTATGTCAATAATGTTGTAATACTGATCACTATTGGTGCTTTCAAAATAAATTTACATCAGAGTTTTTAAAGAAATCATTACTAGTTGTGTGGATATATATAACATTACTGCTCATTTACTTCTGGATCATTAAATTGTACAATTTCATTGTAAGGCAGTCGTATAATTATGTAAAAAATGATATTTAGGTTAAATCAAGGTCAATATTGAGTCTCACAATCTGCAACAACTATTTTAAGCAAAAATGTCCAAAATGCACTTGTTAGAGCTTCTCAGACATGAATAGCTATTGGTTTTTCTTAAGGCCCAGACACACTAAACCAACATCAAAGCACTAGTGTGGACGAAAGCCAACTGTTTTGTCGCCTCATGTTGCCTGTGTCGTAGCCAAAATGTTGCACATGAACACATCACACATACTACAGCCAACAGCCAACTAGCATGTACATTCTAAGCCTGCATGAGAGGAAATCACTCTTCATACCAACAGGCACCAGTGGTCTATATTCATCATTAAAAAAGGGAAACTGGGAGACGTTTATTAGCCAGTTAGCACATTAATAACAAAACCCTATGTTGAAGGAACAAAGGATATTTACCGTGCACTAGCAAACAAGAGCACAAACAATTATGAAACGTTTCTGCTAAAGAACTCAAAAAATAAGAATTTTACCTAACATATCACAATTGATTAGATCTCACAGCCTTTGACTTCTCTTTTGTTTACTTTCCTCACTTCTGTTTCTCTTCTCAGGCACTGAGCTGAACTGCCAATCAGAGTGATTTCGCTCACCAACAGGCTCCGTCATCTCCAGTGCTGGTTCAACATGCTAAATTGGCCAAAAAACAAGGGCTGACAAGGGCCGTCTAGTGCTAAGGGATGGCCGGACATTGACAGTCGGCCGACCGTTGGCTTTGACCCTGAGGGCCCTTAGTCTTCTGTGAGAGTAAACTGAATATCTTTGGGCTGTGAGCAGCTGGTCAGACAAAAAACAAAACATTCTAATATGTCAGGTTGACCTTTTTCACCATTTTATGAACCATTATTTGGTTAATCAAGAAAACAATCAGCAGATTAATCAAAGGTTGCAGCCCTAGTCTCATACTATAATACTGATATCATATCAATACACTGATGCTTGCAGTGATCAAGAACAATCTGAATCCTTCCATTGTTTCTACTTTAATCCCACACATCAATCACGCCAATCAAAAAGGACTGGTGGCCTATGCTTTGAGAGACTAAAGGCTGATCCAGGATCAGAGTGGCAGGTAAGGCGTGACCACGGGGGCCATGACCTGCCAATCCACAAACATGCTGTGACATCACTCTAAGGAGGTCATGGTAATCAGATTATCCATGTTACACAGACTCACTCACTCACTGTGGGCCTCGACCGACAGCAACACTCAGCAGGTTAGAGCACTCTCACACACGCACGAGAACACGCCTTAAAAAATACTTTAACTTGGCTGGGACAAAAATAGATGAAAGCATGTGAGTGAGCCAAAAATAAAATCCCTGTGTTGTAAAATGTTTGTAAAGCTTCAAACACACAGAGACTCTGTGAGCAGTGTCACGTTTTGCCTTGATGAATTCATCAGAGGGAGAATGAACATTGTGTGTTTACTGAGCGCAGAGAGAGATAGACGACAGAGAAGCTCGGGGGCCTGAGCTGCTCTGTCACCACAGTGATGCCAAGTGGTCGGCGGTTTGAAGAGGACACCTGAGACCAGCGCACCTGGACAATGAGCTGAGGTGTAACCCTAAACTGAGATGAACCGCTGTTTATCCCCTGCGCTCTCCTTCTCTTGTTCTTTCCCATCAGTCTCCTCTCTCGCTTCATACATCTCAGCTCTCTCTGGTCCCCGAGCTTATTTTCCCTCCTTAACATGATCTATTCCACCCTCTTATTCTCTGCCTTTCTCTCTAGCTTTCTTTCCATGCTTCACCCTTCTGGGCATCGCCAGGCTAATGCAAACTTCCCTCAGTGCGGCCAGTGAGTCACAGTCTAATCACATACTTAACGATTAGCACCCACACATTTTCAGTCATCATTCAGGGTGGAAAAAGCAGGGTCTGAGCCCTTCATGAGACATTCCTGCATTTCTTCTGTTGCTATTTTCACACAGACAATACTCTAAATTGGGGGACTGACATTTTGTGCAGCAGCTGACAGCGGCTAGCAGCTGTATGACTCAGTGACACAGAAGCAGTGCCCATGTCACCATGGAAAGGCAGCGTTATGGTGTTGTTGCCAAGGCTCTGCTGTCCAATACGCATCTGATCCCCCGTCGTTACTATTACTGAGCCACACAGTAAGGAGGGAGAGCGAGGAGATGGGAGCAGGGTATGCATGTTTAAAAGTGAGACGCAAGAAGACAGGGATTGAAGATTAGGAGACGTTTCGGCAGATCAGCAGCGAGTGTGTTTAAGCTATACTTATTTTCTGCCTGTCTCACTCTTTAAAAGGCCTTTAGTCAGCATCCTGCACACTCCACCCATATTTGTACACTCCCTCCCCCCATCACTCATGTCACTTGGGATAAACACACACACACAGTTCGACGTACACGTACACACACAAAATGCACTTAGATGCACGCTGTGTGTTATTTCTTTGATGCACCAACAACTGCAACTGCGTCTTTAAACAGCAAGTAGCACAAAGGACCAAAAATAGCTCAGTGAGTTGCAGAGCAGAACTGCTCTCCTTGAGGAGGGGAGGAAAGAAGAGGAGGAGGAGGAGGACGAGGAGGAGGAAGAGCAGGAGGAGGTGCAGTGAGAGATGACAGGGAAAAGATGGCAGAAGGAGACCAGCTCTCCAGGACTTAGGCCTCCCTGCCGGGTTCAATTTAAGTTTCTCATCCAGTCTCAGCTCCCAGAAAGAAACTCTGTGAGTTAATATTCAATGACGCTTGACAGTCACATTTATGTAATGATGAAAAATGGATACAAGAGGGCCAAATGTGTGTACATTGGTAACTGTCTACTTATCTGTCCCAGTGGATTTCACACAGGCCGATCAGAGAAACTGATAGATGTCACCAAAATATGTCAATATCAGAAGTGGGACAGTGGGACACATGCGCTCTTTTTTAATAGTATATCAATTATACTTGTTACTAGTATTACTCTTATTTGAGTTTTCTGTTCTATTCTTAAGTACTATAAAATGATTTATCTCTGCTGTATGTGAAAGATTTTGCCATTTTACGAGACAAGGATGACGAAATTAGAAGACTGATACCACTTTAATGTCTGTACCGTAAGTATGAAGCTAAAGCTTATGACAGCTTAGCTTAGCATAAAGACTGGAAACAGGTGGAAAACAGCTAGTCTGACTCTGTCCAAAGGTACCAAAATCTATGTGCTAATTAGCGTCTTGAGCCCATCCCGTCGGTCTTCTGGTTTCCCTTTTTTAATGACAAATACAAACTACCACACCTGCTGTATAAAGAGTAATTTCCACTAACGCAGTCGCCGAATGTACGTGCTAGTTGGCTGTTGGTTGTAGTCTTTGCCGTGTCTTCAAGTGCAACATTTTGGCAGAGACTTAAGCAATAAACAGTCAGCCTTCGTCGCCACTGGTTCTTTGGTGTCGCTTTGGTGCTTCCGGGCCTTAAAGCTCACTCACGCAATTTAAAGCACCTGGAACAGGAAACAGTTCGAGACATAGCCCCAGTTAAAGCCACAACATTATAATTTCTACACAAATGAGATATAATGTATTAATTAGTGAGCTTTAGAGGTGCAAGTAGGCTGATTTTGTTACCTTCAAACAAAGCTATGCTAGCTCTTTTCTCCCTTTTCCAGTCTTTATGCTAAGCTAAGCTATCTGTCTCCTGGCGTTAGCTTTATATTTAATGTAGAGACATGACAGTGGTATTGACCTTTTTATCCAGTACTTGGTAAGAAAAATAAACAAATTTCTCCAAGTGTCAAACTATTCCTTTAAGGCCGTGTTTGAGTCCTGAAAATATGTTATGTATCAAAGATATCACATCGATAACATGTTGTCCCTATTATTCCCACCTCGTGTCAATATCACTGTCAAACCAACAAAATACTGTCTTTCCCCTATTTTTTTCAGCAGAGCAGACAAGCAGTTTCCAGTTTATTAGGTACACCTGACTAAGGCTAATGCACTCCGATACAGCAGTCCTGCCACAAATCCTCCCTTCATGAGGGTTATAATGTTCAGCTTTTGTTGAAAGTGTTGTAACAAGTTTGATAATGAGTCAAGATCAAGTTATTGGCTTCATCTGTGGCTTTTAACGCCATATCACAGCTCTAACATTGTAACGTATCTATTGCTCTAATTTGTCTACCCCATATCAGCGAGGATAGACTATATATTAAACACAGCTTTCAGTGTAATGCAAAATAATTCAACAACAGCACAAACGGCAGCCTCAAAAAGTAAGTTAAATCAACACCTTAGCAAAAACTGAACAGTATTAAGTTCACGACGCAGGACTGTTTTAGCTACATGTACCGAAACAAGCTCATACAGTAGAGCTGTGTTTTGCATTTGCATTTGTTGTGTCACTTTTTACTGTATTTGAATCTATATTGCATAATATGCTACCTCATAACACCTGGTGTTTGATCCAACTTGTCCTCACTGAGCCTCTCAGCTGTGACTCAGATAATACACACAGCTTTAAGGTTTATTATTGACTTTGCCAATAGTGTGACAAAGAATATCTTCGTGCGAGGTCTACTCATATCCTGGCACCTTCAACCACATTTTGGCCATGTGATAACAGGGATGTGATCTCTAACCTATAAACACCTGCTATGACATGACCATTTTCGGTCACATGACAACTGAGTAAACTCCATCTACAGATGAGGAGCCCCTGTGAGGATAAATCTCACTTGTTTGCAGTACTTACTGTTGCTGGACTTGAGGTCTCTGTGGATGATAGGTACGAATGCCTGGTTGTGCAGGTAGTCCATCCCTGTGGCAATCTGGACCGCCCAGTTCACCAGAACCCTCGGGGGAACCTTCTTCCCAGCCAGTGCTCGGTTCAGAGCCCCTCCTCTGGCGTACTCCATCACTAAGCACAGGTTGGGCTCCCGCAGGCAGACCCCACGGAGTGCAATTATGTTGGGGTGCCGGAGCATCCAGAACAGCCTGGCCTCCTGCCGTACGCTCTCTGCTGTGGCACTAATATCCTCATCTGGGTCTTGCCTGGCAGCCTTTACAGCTACTTCTTCATTCCGCCATACTCCTTTGTACACTTTCCCAAACCCACCAGCTCCAATCACCTCCTCCAGGAGCAGTTCTGAGAAGTCTATCTCCAAGGGGCACTCACCCACGCCACCTGCCACCAGCCCTCCTGCGGTCAGCTGCTGGTAGTTGGCGGTGTCGCCCCTTGTGACGTAGTTGCATGGAAAGATACCCACCTTGTCCTGGATCTTGCCCGTCCACCAACCCTCATCCCCAGACACTTTGGAGTCTTTAGAGAGGACCTCAAGAAGGTCCCCTCGCCGCAGGGTTAACTCCTCATCTGCTGTGGCCTCATAGTCGAACACTGCCGTCCAGTAGGGGTTGTTGGCACCACAGTGGTGACCAGGGTGGGAGTCTGGGGAGCCGGAGGAGGACATGGTGGAGGAGTTCCAGCTGCTGCCATTCTCCACCTGCACTATCGGGGCCGGACACATCGGCGGTGGAGGGGTCATGTTCGGGGGCATTGAGGAGGAGGTAGTAGAGGTGGGAGGCCCGAGTGGGATTAGGCAAGGGGGAGGCGGGGAGCAGCAGCCCCCACAGCTGGTGCAGGACAGGGGGGCTGCTGTGCTGCTCGCTCTGCCGTATGGGTTCATGGCAGCCCGACTGCTGTTTGACGCTATAGGCCTGCCCTCTGTCAACTCAGGCACAAAATCCATACAGGGCCCATTGACAGAGACGAGGGGTCCTCGACCACCGGTGGGGGGGAGAGGGGATCAGAGGATCAGAGAGCCGCAACTGCTCTCCCCCATCACCACATCTCGCTGTTGAAACTTTGCCAAATCCTGTCACCGGTTGCTGCTGTGCTGTTGCTATGCAGTGTGTAAGTAACATGTATTCCCAAAGGCAAGTTCACTCAGGGACAATGTACATTAGGTCAAACAATGACACTCAGCACAGCAGATCCATGAGTGTAACCCCCCGAAACCTAATTGATTGTTTCCACTATTGTGTCTTTTGGAAAGCTGCCATCGACTCTCACAGGAGACGTGAATATGTGTTTATCTACGAGACAGCAGGTCTGATAAGAGAAATTTAGATAGATGCCTTCAGTCTGATGAGTTCCTGATCGCTGAGTGAATTCTGTCCACTAAATTGCTGCCTACAATGAACAAAACAGTTACCATAACAATGACCTACATTGCTTTTACACTTAAGCAGAGTAAACTTAAAAACAATGGGCTCATGATTTATAATATTGAATCCTTCGCCCTAATAAACACATAACCTCCTCTGAGGGTAATATCAGCCCATTGAGCACTAATGTCTTGACTTTGAGGGCTGCACTGAGAGATGATAACAAAACCACAACTGGTTAATTTTATTATTGAATATGGAGTATTCAGGCTGCCAATAAAACCCGCAGTCTGTGAATGAAATCCTCTGAGCAGGGGTCCTCATTATTTCTCATCCAGCCCAGTGTACATGCACCTCCCCCGCCTGCCATCCCCATGAACACGGGCTGATTTCTCTTCTATACTGCGTTTGGAAATATCCGCGGATATTCGCCCTACATCCCGACAAGCCGGTCCAGGCTAAATCCTACATGCATGCTCCCAACTCATGAGCAGGGTTCAACGTCCACGAATAGCTTTTATCAAAAGGGCCCCGTCCATTTTAAGACAGCTGGGGAATTACAGCTACAAGCCGACGGCACGGCGGCAGGTATTCAGTACAGACGGAGCTGTAAAGTGGCACCATGTTCAGCATCCAGCCAAGTCTGAGCACAACAAACCCGCCTCCGTCTCTGTCTCTGTGCAGCGGCCTGGTTCAGTCGCCTCTGCTGGGCTACATTTGTGATGGTGACGAGTCCTCGGTGAGAAAAGAAACTCTCCTGCACTGGAGACAGTAAAGGGATGCCAGCATCTATCATTATTATCCTGCAGCCTCGAGAGCACGCATGGTAGTTTCAGATCATCAAGCGAATAGCGAGGGTTTTTAAATGTCCACAGCTCCTTTAGGAGAGACAGAAAGCATCACACGGCGGCAACAAGGTGGAAAATATTGTCAGCGAAGGCTTGCATGAAGGCATTGCAGCATTACAGTGTCTGTGATCCGAGTGGAACAGATGAAATAAGGCGATGAAGGATCCATGTTTCCCTTAGAAACAGATCGACCCCCGTAATAATATTAATAATGATAATATAGCTATTTGTTATGCGCGCAAAATATTGTGCGTACTCAGTCCTTGCTTTCTTCTTCCGCCCTCCACAGCTTTATTATAATACGTAAACAATTAGCGTTTACTGTAACCTAACCTGGACACTGAGGGCAGCAACATCCGTCGTCGCATGGGCGTGTGGTTGCATCCGAGTAAAGAGGGACCATCCAGGTCAGTAACCCAATTTGGCGACAGCCTAAAACGCTCCCGGGAGTCCCTGTCCGTGCTGCTCATCCAGATGTCCGGAGCTCCGCCGTATTCAGACAGGCTTTTCCTCCAAAGAGACGTGACATTTCGAGCACCGAGCTGTCAGTCTGTGGGCTGACTTTGCATCCAAATACACCGGGGCGCAGTCCACATACGTGGGAACAAGTGCTTCTGCTGTCACCGATCTACAAAACATGGGGATGGATGGAGCGCGCGGGCTGTCTGCGCACCTACGCCCCGTCACGTGAGTGCAGATCTGGGCGCAGCTCACCGTGCAGGGCGGAGAGGAGGATGGTTCAGTCTGTTGGAACGAGGCTAGACTGTGCTGGTGGTGAGGCGGTGCTGCTGCATTGTGGGTAGTGTGGTTTGTGAGGGATCTCCTGCTGACCTACATCATTGTGGCAGCTCATGTAACGAAATAATGACCAATGTAAGAATCATAAGACAAAGGACATGTGATCGTTTATGTGTAGGCAACTAGACTTCATTGCCATAGCGTCATACAATGATGAACCATGCTTAATTTAGGCCCACCTGGTAAATAAAGCTTCCTGCTGCCCCCTTACATGGTCAGGGGTCAGAGGTCAACAGCACAGCATCAGCTTTGTCACTCTGAGTAGAATCTAAGATCCTTCTTACCTTAAATAATTACAGTGATGGGAGCTTTCAGGACTAGAATTAGAACATATCTACAGAAATGCCATTTTTATGCAAGGAGAGGATAACATGAGGGAAACTATTGTCAGAATTTTTTTTGACTTTGCATGAGATTGTGCTTCCTGAGAAAAGGACATTACATGATATGGATGAGGTTCTTGTGCAAACTGACACAAGATGTTGTTGGATCACAGTGTGTATAAAACAACATGTTTCTTAAAACAAAGGATACCAGAATACTGTTGTTTTATCTGAACAAAACAATAATGTGTCAGAATTACATTACATTGCACAATACAATCAATATACAGTGTAATGTTCATGCCCATCAATTTTTAAGCTATACTGACCCCTGGTGCCTGATGAGTGAAACACAAAGTATTTAGTGGTGGTTCAGTGCCCTGTGAATTGGAGTCATACTTAGTGTCGCAGGAAGTATTTAGATCCTTTACTTTAGTAGAAGTATCAGTAATTTGTTACCAGTGAAAAGTTGCTGATTGTACTTACATGCTTTAGTAAAAGCATGTAAGTACAATCAGAAAAAATGTATTACAATATTACAAGGAAAGTACCCAGTTACAAAAACAATAAAACCAATTTAATAAGTCAAATAATTAAAAGAAAAAGCAAAAAGTCCTCTGTTTGAAAACACATACAGGTGTAGATCTAAGGGGGACACAGGGACACGCCCCCCTCAACATTTAAACAAAGCCTACGCCCTTGTTTGAGAAGCTGAAACTGTGAAGTGTTTTTACATAAAACTGAGTTAAACAATTATCAAAATAGTTGCCAGTTAGCTTTATAATCAGTCGAATAACTATTTTAGCTGGACTTGTATATTTTCATATGGTTTGTGTGATAAAATCTTAATTTGTAAAGTACCTAATAACTAAAGTTATCAAATAATTGTAGTGGAGTAAAAAGTGCAATATTTCCCTATGAATTGTAATGGAGTATAAGCATAAAGAGAGTAAAGTCACTCCATGGTAGGATTATAATTAGGAAGGTCACAGAAAGGGTTTGATTTAATGACAATGTCAAGTTTCTTTCTGTCAAATTTGTCTTTTATTTTCCAACAACCATGGAGCCTTTTATGAGTTTGTATGGTCCTTTGTGTGTGTGATGTACAGATATATGTGCACCTTTAAGCCCAACTTGTGTGTGTCCCAATGTGATATAGAGTTAGCAGAAACGGTGATAGTTACTGTGGCCATCTAGTGGTTGATTTAGATTGGAGACCAGCCGACTCTTTACTTTGAACTTAACAAACCTTTCTTTAGAAAGTGCTGTGGCCCAGAATCTACTGTAAACCTGCCTCTGATAGTGAGTGATGGTAACAGAGATAAGTGGATTTATAGGCGTTTTAGTATTTATCATTAGCATTTATTAAAGTCCAGATGAAATGCATTTGTGAGGGTAATTTCGAGTTTCCAGTTGAGCTGCATGTTTTTATAATGTGGGAGGACACCGGAGCATCTGGGAAAAACCCAACGTCAGCTTGGGGAGAGTGTGCAAACTCCACACAGAGAGGACCGAGGCTGTAAACCAAATCCTCCATCTTCTTCCTGTGAGGACACCAAGCCACTGTGTTCCCATGACTATTAAAAAGGATGTGCTTGGTTAACCATATCAACCCAGGACATATCAGAGTCAACAAAGTAGAGCTGAAACACGACTCTCAGCTCTACTTTGTTGACGATCACATCACATTTCACCTCTATGTCTCTCTGACAGTTTAATAGCTGCTGTTATTGTTTGTGCTAACTGGGCAGATGTTGAACAGACCATTGGCCAGGAGTAGGGTGACTCCAGAGATGGTCCTTTAGCTCTGCATCTGTGTAACTGCACCAACAAAAGTTTCCCTAAGATAAGCAAGGATGGCAGCTGTCCATAAATGTGGCCCAGAACACATTAGTGTACACACTGCTGACAGGATGTGGCCTCATCCGGCCCAGACCACCTCCACATGTAGTCTGAGTGATCTGATCTGAAGACCCCTTTGCTGCATTCACACCCGTACTTAGAGCTGTCTATTTATGATTCAATCAGCCAGGACGCATCTTAATACCAGGTGTAACCAGGGTCTTAGACTCACTCATTTGTTATACTGGAGATAAAATGTGACCACTTTGTCCAGAGTCTCTGATGTGAGCAGGGTCAGATCCAAATCACTGCACCTCAGCTCTCCCAGTTCATCTGATAAAACCTGACAGGATGAAAAACTATTGGGTCATGGAACCAGGCAACAAATCACTTCTCACTGGGACGGGACTGTGAAAAAATCTACATGTTAAAGATCTGATGACACTGTTAACAGTTGGCTATAGGTTCTGTGCACACAAACCATCTTTAAATTCAATATGTAATCTCTATGCACTCACACAGATCTTGAATAAATCTGTGAATTTCAAGAGTATAGGTTTGAAATACAAGTGCTGTAAATTGTTGCCTTTAAGTGAACAATTATCCATCCATCCATCCATCCATATTCATCTGCTTATCCGGGGCCAGGTTGCAGGGGCAGCAGGCCAAGCAAAGCACCCCAGATGTCCCTCTCCCCAGCAACACTTTCCAGCTTCTCCTGGGGACATTCCCTGGCCAGATGAGATAAGTAATCCCTCCAGAGTGTTCTGGGTCTGCCCCGGGACCAATTAACTGTCAGAAATTTTAATCACTTACCTTGTTATCCATATTGAACAATGATTTATCTGTGATAACAAAATCAGGTGTGTTCACTATCAAACGTGCACTGTCGTAGTTTACCCTGTGTAAGTCTGTGCAGGTCTGTTCACTGTGCTTCTGATGAGGTATAAACTAATATGCATCACCCCAACATTTTCTTACTTTCAGATGATATGTTTGGATTTATTTATTTGTTTATTTTCAGTTTTATTCAATATTTTGCACTTCTGGTTAGATCAACATTTTGTTGTTTCTACTGGGGTTGGGCAATATATCAATATTATAACAATATTTTGATATGAGACAAGATTTAGTTTTAAATTTCAAATATTATAATTTCATAGTTGTCTTTTCCTGGTTTCAAAGGCTACATCACAATAGTGATTTGTTTGTCGTCTTTGCCATAATTATATCCACAGTACTGATGATTATTCATCATAAATCTCATTGTGTAAATGTTTTATGAAAGCACCAACAGTCAACCTTACAATCCGTCACAATATTAATATCAAAATATTTAGTAAAAATATATCAAGATATTTAATTTTCTTCATATTGCCCAGTCTTGCACAATACTTGTATACTATGCAGTGACATTTAAGTTGAGGTTAATATACTTTGATTGACGCTGACAGTGATATGTTGAAATCATGTTTGAAAAGTGTGTATTTAAACTTAAACTATAAAATATATGATTTACAGGTACTGTGGGTGTATGGTGTTATGGGTTGTTGCACAGGGGTCCTGACGCTGTGTGACTGAAACACTAGCATAGATAGATAGATGCAATGTTAGACCTACAATGTCCAAGGCCTACATGTCCACATATATATGTGTACATTTTCTTTCTGTGTATATATAATATAATATTTGTGTGTACTTGTATTTATTTTTCTTTGTAAGTTGCCTACATTAAGAGCAATGAAAAACGGGAGTCAGATTACTTGTATGTGTACACATGGTACTGATATTGCTTTACAACCACAAGGTTGTGCTATTGACTAATTTGTGTGTGCTGCATAATTAAAATGTGAGCATGCAGCCTGGTTGATATAGAGAATGCTTCCCTAATGTTATCCTCACATGTGTTTACAGTCAGATGTTGTTTCCCATTGATATTCACAGACATTTCACCAGATGTTCATGATAACTGCGTGTGTGTGTGTGTGTGTGTGTGTGTGTCCACAGTCTCGGTGGTAGTAGCGTGCTGCCCCCTGTGTGTTACTATCAGTAGGCTGCGCCAACCGGAGCTGCGCATGCGCAGTGAGTGTGCGGGCGGGCGCAGCTTCGCCGTGGTTTCGGTTGAGCATTTGGCAACGTCTCGCTCGGCAAACAGGCAGTTCTCCGTCGGCAACGAGTGTTTTCCACCATGTCTGGAGGTTTATTTTAACGGAGTAGGAGCCGGGCAGGAACACCGGAGCAGCGTTAGGTAAGGTGTGTGCTTTTTCTGTCTGTCTCTGAACAGTTTTAGTTGAATTGTGCGGGCTGAAAAGTGACGAGCGAAGTAAACGTTAGCGAGCAGGGCAAACACCGAAAGGCAGCCGAGCCGACCAACTTCAGTCAATGCAGAGGACAGGCTCCTTACTACGGCTCAGCTGTGGGGCTGAGCGCCACTTGAAACCCTCCACACCGACTCAACGCTTCACTCCCACCTCCGGCCATTCACCAGGCTGGATATGAAGCCTCAAATATGCCGCTACCCGCAACAATTCATTAACTACTAAATATTCTACAACCTTCCTGATCATTAAGGCTCCAGTGCGCATGCTCGCGTTGCTGTGCAGACTTCGGATTTGTAGTTTTTTTGTACCTGAGTTAATCACAGTTGTGAGGGCCAAGAGAAAACGGCAAGACTACAAGTTCCAGACAATGGGAGCTTTGTTTGGGAGCGGAGCTAGCCAGCTAGTTAGCCTGGACGAGCTTTGAATTTCGAGTAGTTGTGCTGCAAATCGGAAGTTGCCTTGGCTGAAGATTTGTTGCAGAGTGAGCTGCATGGGGAGTATTTTGGCTGGGTGGCTACACAGACGTGTTGTTTTATAGGAGTAGTTGTGAATGCAGCTGGTTTGCTGTGTGCAACATGTTTTAAATGTGTTAACAAATGGGAATTGATCGTTACCCTATGTGGTTGGACATGAAGACTCTCTCTCTTCAGTTGTCAGAAGACGTGTGCACAGTGCGCAGGATTTACAAGTGCATAGTAGAGATTTGTGTGTGTGTGTGTGTGTGTGTGTACACTGAAAGGGGAGGTGATGATGTCTCGGCGTGTCGTCTCCCTTTCATAGAGATCCCCCGTGTTGCTGCTGTATTCCCCAGCCCTCAGGAAATGACACGTCGAGTATCAGCATGATGGATCTGCCGTGCAAGAGCAGCAGAGCATAGCAGCACTGCACATATTCTGGGCATCATTTGCTCTGGTTGCCTCCCATTTGGCACTAATGGAATAATTATTACCAGGGAAAATCTGAGAACGATGCTCAAGTGTCTCACCCTGGTTATCCCTGCTGCTTACCCGCCTGTAACAGCAGCAAGTGTTGAGCTCAGCACTGCCCACTGTTTGCTGCACACTGGGGAAATCCAGCATGTCATCCACTGTTTGAGAGGAGATCAGATTTGAATACAGTTCTGAGCTGTGAAGTTTACGCTGTATAATAATGACATGGTTCTCCATATTGTAAATCCAGTTTCCTTGGATCAAAGGCTGTGCACCAGACTGCAGAAGTCAGTCACACAATGCTGTCTGTTTATAGTTTCCAGGAAGACATTTCCATCCTTTAAACGGCTGTTTGAAAATGCTCCATGTCAAATCAAAACTAAGTAGACTTGCTATTTATGGCTTATCAGTCTGTGCAACTCCAGTGCTGTGTGTTGTAGCTGAAAAATTCAAAGACTGCTCTCGAGACCTTAGACTTTAAAACAGTCGACATCCACAAGGCCGTCTTACTGCTCATAACCGTCACTGTTGTATCTCTCTTTTTATGTCCCTTTACTGCCTTCTTTCGAAACTCTTTACCTGTCAGACAGAGCAAAAAACAGTAGCAGTACACATGTAGTTCAGTGTGATTTATTACACCAGTGAGTGCAGCAGCATGTCCCTGCAAGCTGCTTTCATTGGATGTAAAGAAAACAACAGGAGCTTCCTCCTTAAATCCACCATTGTGTTGGTCTATATACTGTTGGGTGTGATGCTGCTACGGTTGAGGTGTAATAGGTCTTTTTCAGTTGTCATTGTGTGTCAAGGCAAGGGGCCAGTAACAGCGCTTCTAAAATTACAGCATAAAATTTGACACTGACACATTCTTGGCATTCTTCTTTGAATATCCAATTCTGAAAGTTTTGGCACTTACATTGCATAAAAATTCCAGCATTTGACATTTAAAGATTTGCATTTCTGCTGTGTAGCATGCTCAAGCAACAAACCATGTGTCAAATGCCATATTGTTCACCGGGTTGCACCGTTTGGGTCATGCAACTCAATTAAGATCAGTGCAAGACATCTTTAAAATCACTATCCTAAACCTCATGCTACTGAGATGAGAATGACAAAATCTAAGGTATTCACAGTGTACAATGAATTCTTAGTTTTGGATTTGGTTGGAAAAATGTACCTCTCCAGATCCAATTTCTCTAATGAAACTTGACCTTTCCAGTAAATATGGTTTGTACCTTTAGATTTTGTCTAGAATATGTTTTGCTGCCAATAGTACATGATTCTGAGGAGTCCTGCCAGGTCCATAATGTCCGTATAACCATGTTTGTTTTGCCATTTTTACAACAAGATCACATTATCCATACTAATCTACGCTAATTTCATAACTTTGGGCCGACGTCACATAGTCGTAAAAGCACCTCCAGCAGTCAGCTTGTAGTTGGCTCCACTGGGTACCAGATAACACTCGCTTTCGGTGTGTGATCTCCAGGAACATCTCATATTTTGTGCTACTTGTTTCGGTGTTTCATTGCAGACAGCTGCAGGAACAAAAGATCCTGTCTTCAAAGGCAGCTGAATGTGGGCCACCTGAGTTATTTCGCCTGTAAACATTACGTTGAATCACCATGTCGTATCTTGATAGAGGTGACTCATCAGTTGTTTGATTTTTCTCCCTGTTCTTTTTATTCTTGACAAGGATTTTTAAAGAACTCACACACAGGTCATCTGTTGGATGAATAATACATTTCCAAGAGTCTTTTGTGAGGTTTTTAAGGCAGTAAAGATTTTGTTTTTGGCACCAGCTCTGCTTAAAGTTCTCCCTTTCTAACCACGACACCTTGGCAGCCCTCCTGCTGTTTGTAATTTTAGAATGAAAAGCTTCTTGCCAGGTTTCTATTTAATCCTCGGAGGCGTCCTACTCTTAGTTAAAGATGGTTTAATAGAAATGAACAATTGTGTGTTCTTACAGTGTGCAGAGGTACACACACAAGCACCTCAAACAACATCCATCACAATCATTGGGAGGATCCTGATAGGTCACAGGGAGGCAGGATGATAGCTCAGGCTGAAGATCCCATCTGGTCTGTGTCACAGTGCACAGTGACGGCTGAATGTGTGTGTGTGTGTGTGTGTGTTTCTGGGACCCTGAGCATGTATCATAGTAATAAACTTGAGCTTATAGATTGCAGTCATAGAAGCATATTTCAAACCGCTCTCTTTCTGTTTATTGCAGTCTCATGCTGCTGGTTTATACTCCTTTTAAATTAACACCGTGACGCAGGTTCAACCTGTGTCAGTGGTTAATCTGAGTGGGTCACTGCACGTCATCACACCTGGCATCACAGCCTCCTCCCAACTGGGGTCGAAAGCAGTTTGGAGAGTAATTGACTGTGGTGAACAGGTGTTTCTATTTGGGTTAGCAATTTATTTTAATTTTATAGTTTTCGGATCATTTATTTAATAATGAATACTTGAGACGTGCCATTGCCATTTTTTCCTTCCTGATACCAATTGGTATACCTGAACTTGAGTATCAGCCGATATGAAATACCAATCCAATATCACTGCGTTAAAAAAACAGCTGTATACTACTAAGGCTGTAAGGATGTGAAATTATTTCTATCATTGTTGTATGGTATGTCTCAGGTTAAACCCTTTTGTAAAACATGAACAAATACAATGATAAATTCCATATAACTTTTTTTATTATCTAATTTGAATCAGTCACAAAACATTAATAGCAGGATTTTCCAGTGTGAAATATTGCCACATTACTGACATTTTTCGGATAACTGACGTCACACAGTTTACTGGAAATAAAAGTTTCTTCCCTGCTCTAAAACAGAAGTTACCAGTGACTGCACAGCACAACTTGCTGTGTAGGCTGCCGTTTTAGAGCAGGGAAGAAGAACTGACTTCTGGGAAAACTGCTATTTTAGCAGAGTGTGAAACTACTTTAATGTCTACTAATAAATTACATGGTATCGGATTGGTCATCAGCTCGCCTATTGTCTGATGCCCGATCCAACATTTCAGAGGTTTTTCATCTATTGGTATAAGTTACAGAACAACTCTTATAAATACATTTATAACAAACAGATAAAACGCCCACAGGAGGTTAACAAACCCTTTTTATACTGGCAACAAGCTCTCATAAGTCAAAGAGTCACTGTGACACAGTAATCAAACTCAATTAGTTCATACATTTACCTCTTGGATGCAAACACAGAATGACCATGGACTAAAAACAGCATATAAGCAAAGCAAGGCAAGTTTTTATAGTGCCTTAGGTGTAATTCAGAGTGGTTTATGTATGGTAAAGGAATGCATATCATTTAAAACGGAGCAAAAATTAAAACAAAAACCAATTAAAGCAGCATTATATAAGTCATATGTGAAATCACAGATTGACAAAAAGTAAAGGACTACAAAGACAGTTACAGTGCACTAACGTTAAAACCTCCAGGCACTCTATACAAACATCCAAAGTAAGTTTTTTGTGATATTTAACCAGCGTTTTATCCACAAGAAAGAGACTGAGAGACAGCAGCACAGGAACCAAGAGAGCACACTGTGTGGGCGAGATCCAGCGTGGATGTGGAGAGAAACTGAAAATGAAATTTTATTTGATAATTACGTAATGTAGTGGAGTTCTATGTAATTCTGTGGTTTAGCTGTTACAAGTATGGCACTGCAGTGGAAGACTGAACTGTGTGTGAACAGGAATGGCCTCAAAAAACTCAATCACATGTCTGTACACCTGAATATCTAACAGATATGTCAGAGGGCAGAACAACCGAACTGTCGTGCTGGCTTACTCCTGGTACATATGTATTTTTACAACGATTAACTGCAAACAGCACCTGTGAATGTATGTTCAGTAGAGCTGCGACATACACGTGTATTAGTCAGAGTCCAGGTGATACAGTTAAAGATGAAATAGCATCAGACCACCAACAGAATTACAAGCCCCTTCTGTATCCACTCTCTTTGATGTATTCGCCTCCCTTGAGGGTTTTATCCATAAATCAGCGTGCATGACAGTGTCAAGAGGTCAGAGATTTACAGAAAGAGGAGCGCACCAATGTTTCCTGAAATGAGTCTCTGCTTTATGGCCTTCTGTACGGCTATAAAACATTTGCTAGGTAGGCAGTTGATCTATCGAGCCTCCCTCCTCCTTTTTCTCCGTCTTCTCACTGCTGCAGAGGTCAGATTCCCTCAAGGTGTTGTTTACCAATCTGTGTCTTCTTCTCCATGAGGAGGATGAATCAGAGAATCACAGCCCTGCGCGTAAATGTCTAAAATGTGCTTACATTCGGCTGATAGCGCTGACATTATGCAGTTTATATCTCTTACAGAGGTTAGGGTCTTCTCCCTGTGGATATAAGGCAGAGTAGGTGTCCCTGGCGTAACATAGGCTGTGTCCCAGGCTACATCTCTCTTCTCTTGACTCCTCTCTCTGCTCTGGGTATGTTTGACTAGGGTAAATATAGCATGCTGGTTTTAGCAAGAGGATAAACACAGATGTTGAGGAGGCCTTTCTTGCCACAGGTCGGCCTGCGTCCTCCCCCTGGTCAGCGTTGGTAGCAGAGTGAGAGAGAGGGAGAGGGAATGCCCCACTATCCATCCACAGCACACTTAAACAGGGTTATTGGACTTAACACTAAGCTCTTGACAGGGTTATAGAATGAAGACATTTGCCGCAAATCATTTAGACAGCCCGACAAAGTGCTGTACATAAAGAGTGATTTACGCAGGCTGTCCGTTTAGCAATTTAAAGTGGAGGCCACTCAGATTTACAAATGGATGTCCACTTAACAAAGAGCCTGTACTCAGCCCTGTCAGGCGCTGAGTTTAAACTTGGATCTGTGTTTATAGAAATAGAAGAGAGCTTGAAGATTTTCAGAGAAATCCAGACGGGACTGTTTGGGTTATTTCTCAATTCTCACACTGAATCCAAGGCAGTGAGGGGTAGGAATTGCTGCCATAACTGGCTATAGGCCTGTTAAGTTCCCGAGCAGTGCTGAATGTGCTCATCTCCATAACACTGAGCTCTTATCTGTTACTCTCCCCCCTTTTATAATGTTTCTCTCCAGCCTATATCCCTCCTTTCAGAGGGGACTGGTGTTATTAAATGGTGTTTCAGTGCTCCGCTGTAAGAGACGGTTGATGATAGAAGCACAAATCATGCATCCGATCTCCGGGGAACGGGCTTTGTGGTAGAGACTTGCGAAGCATTTAGAGACACATCCATTGATATGAATTGTCATGCAGCTGAGAGCAGCCACCTTTCTCACTGTAATGTCTTCATCGCCTTTATTCCTCCGACTTCTGGTTTCTTGTGTCTTGGGAGTTGAGTTTGTCTGCTGCTTTAAGGGGAACAGTGTGAAGTTACACCTGCTTCGTGTCTGTCCCTAACTGAGGCTTCACACATTGGGCTGACAGGTGGTGTGTGTGTGTGTGTGTGTGTGTGTGTGTGTGTGTGTGTGTGTGTGCGTGCACAAAGAGCTCTATTACACACCAACATAGCAATGTACTGGAAAGAGGAAATCCTGCATGACGGGATAGAGAAACAGCTGATTCTGTCTCCATCTGTTTTTATGGAGTGAGGAAGAGTAAATTAACATTGTTCACCGCACATACACATGAGCTTGACCATCACACAACTGTCAAGGCAGGAGCTCACTTGCAAGTCTGAACTGCAGCAAAGAATTTAAACGCTACAGTGAGAGTTCAGCCATCATTTCAGTGTTTATTCTTTCAGCAAAAGTTACTCAAATGTCAGGGTTTGTTGTGTCTTTTTATCATATATATCACTATAAACTGAATATTGTGGTTTTTGGACTACACAGGGTCCAACTTTAATGGTTTTTTTTTACTTGCCTTGTGGGGTAAGTCGGTAACAGAAATCCACTTGCCAGAAGTCAATTTCTACTTGTCCCTATACAGATTGTTTTATTTTATTAGTGGCTATTAAATCTCAGCAAAGACTAAAGGTAATTCACCTTAAAAACACCCCTCTTTCCCCGCTTGCTCTCAAACTTGAGGCAAACTGTGCAACACATAGCCTAGTTGTTTCGCCCACATCCTCTAAAGAAGTGGTTCCCAACTTGTCCACCCACAGGGTCCAGATTTCTCCTTCGACATTAGGTCAAGGTCCATGAGTTAAATACATTCAGTGTCATACTTGCATTTGGCCATGTTGTCGAGCTAGTTTGCTGTCTCTGTCATGCAGCTGTCTGTTAGTCATTCACTCTACAGCAGGTAAGGGAACTTTGAAGTAAAAGCTATGCTCCAGAAATTCACTGTACTTCAAAATAAAGTGTGTTTTTTACAAACTTGACAGGTTTGCGAGTCACTTGCACTTTTGCACATTTAGAATGGACCCACGGCCCACTTTTGGTTTGTACCCCACCAGCTGGAAACCACTGCTCTAAACCCTTCCAACTAAACTCCTGTTTCCAGGATAACTGAAATGCTTGCTTGTGTCTCAGCTCATAAAAACTTCTTTACTTCAGCCATTTTCTCAAGGGTGCCTGATCGATACTGTGCATCCACACTAGCCCTATGTGACCTATTACTTGCCCCAACCAATCAGGCAGCTCTTATTGTTGAGCCCTGCTGTTCGTTGGACAAAACAATACGTTTAAAACATCACTAATTTGTCTTAGACATTTTTTCAATACTTTTTGACATTTTGCAGACTAAATGATTAATTGAAAATAAACTGTCTGATAATGATTATTAGTTGCAGTCCTAATTTCTGTGTTACTTGGACCATATGAAGACATGAGAGCTACAATTAACTATTAGGCTAAAGAAAACAGAAATGCTCTGCTCATTTTTGAGATGCAGAAACCAGCAAATATTTTTTGTATGCTTGATTATTGATTCAAATGATTACTTGATTAGAAACAGAGATGTGAGTTAATTTTCTTTCAACTTGCTGACTAGTGATGGGCTAATGGTTCCAGCTCTAAATCACACCAGGGAACATTAATTCACACGTACTGTCACAGGACGTGTAGAGGGATAATGACACATAATGAAGTGAGAAATGCAGCCAGCAGAGACAAAATATAAGACACTTATGATCTTTTTATTTTTGCTCAAATATTTGTGCTGGTCAGAGATGACATTTGTTTTTTAACTGATAGATTTTCATGTGGGAATATAATGGCAGGATGTTTGAAATCGCTGATTAAGAATGTTAATGTGAATGAGGAAGTTTAAAAGCCCTTCATCTTAGTCAATGGCCTGAATCACTGGAACAACAAAAGGTTGTAATGAACCCTGCCCACTATGTCTGAACAATGAGTCAATTCTTCTTCGTGAAAGACATTTGTATGACCACATTTTTGTTTCTTTCTGTAGAGCAATAAAAGCATCTTTGTAGCCCCTAGACACCTCATGTGAAATTCCATCTGTATTTTATTTGGAGGCGCTGCGGCCTCTTTGCTCCTTCTGGCTCTCCGTGCTGCCTGTTGGAGGTCAAGCCGTTGGACAGGAAGTGAGTATGTGCTGAGGAGGATGCGAGTGTGTTGTGGGGATGAGTGTTGCTATGAATCAGACAATAGACATCAGGGACAGAAGTGGCCTTATGCTGCAGAGATCAGACACAAAGACGAATGACCACTTCACAGGACGTGAGCAAAAACATTCCTTCCAAGCTCAGAAAAATGTTGACACAATTTGTCTCTGGCATGCAGCTGATTTCCTGGACGCTATCTTTGCCCATTCATAGTCGAGGGTTAGCTCATCTCCAACTGCTGTTGAAAGAAGCGGTTGGAGAAAAGGGCGTAACACTAAACACCGTCAGGAAACGTGTGGATAGATTTGCATGTTTCCCCCTTCCCCTCAGGATGTTTTGCTTTGACTGACCTGCATGTCTGTTTGAAACACACACACAGCTTTGTGTATCTGTGTGGTTGTGTGTATGGGTGGGAATGGGAAGATGCTTTTAGTTATTTTTTTCTCTGTCTCATTGTAAAATGTTTTATGAAACAACATCAAAAGCCAGTGTCTTTCTTTTCCCTCATTTTGTGGTATGTGTGCAGAGAGGCATGCATAGATATATGCAGCCACTGAAAGAGGCATGCATACATACATATGTTCCCTAAGTCCCTCTGCCTCTTCACAGCTCAGATCTCAGGCTATGACCGCTGACTGTGGAGCCATTGTTTTAATGCTAATTGAGTATAACATGTGGTCATTCCACGAGTGCTTCTTGGCCCAGTTTTTATGGTACTGTATCAAAATGTGCATTTCTTTTCTCCTCATTTCCAAATCAGATTTGATACCAGGATGGAGGCTATTTAGTGGGCTATTTCCACACAAGTTCATTTGGTCTGCTCTGCACAGAGCGTGTTTGGTATGCTAATGTCTTTGTGCTGTCGCTGAGACAGGGCTATACGTTAAGTCCGCTCTATGAGTGGGACATAGGGGGATTTCAGAGAAACATACTGTATACAGCTGTTTTGTTTCAGGGCTTTTGCTGAGTTTGTAATCCACCGTGAGTGTGTTTGTGTAAGTGTGTGTGTGTGTGTGTGTGTGTGTGTGTGTGTGTGTGTGTCCATGCTGACTATATAAATCAAAATAATTTAATATAGTCAACATTTTTAAATAATCGATTGGTCTTTCCCGTGGTCAATTTGTCATCAGATAACCAAGCTCGCTGCCTTAGTGGGCGTACTGACTGAAAAAGTGCATGGGATGGGGGTGTGTTGCTTTAGGTAAGGTGAGAGGATGAAATATGATACCTGAGAGCCAGTTTGAGTTATAGATCTATTAGTTTAAAGTGGTATTACACTCCAAAACACTGCACAGCAGTTTATGAAACTCTGAGGAAAGATTTTACAACTCAAGAAATATTACTGCAGCATTGGTTTTATCCTCCACTTCAACGATTACAAGCTAAAGGGTAGAATTAGGGTACAGTCAGTGACATTACATAATGATATGCCAGGAATCTGCACTCATTTGAATATCCAAAGTAGTGCATTGCCAGATGATGCGCCAGCTTCAGCGTTTTTTGTTAGATGACTTTTTTGACCTGCTGTGTCAACGCAGTGGCCTCATAGAAATTAATGAAAGGGCTGCGTTTTTCCCGCAGTGCTAATATCTGTCAGAACATGGCCTAACCCTTATATATAAAACTTCAGCTGTATTTTAACACAAACAAAGACTGTAAGGCGAGATGAATAAAAAGCCCTTTTTACCCTTTAGATCACATTGCTGGTCATATTGTGCACATATTTGACAATATATGCCAAAAAAAGTTAATATCCTCAGATTCTTATTTTGAAATCTAGTCATGATTTCGTCCTGGTTTCCTAAGCTAGTACCAATCAATTTCAACTTTCATGACATCCACCCATTAGTCCAGCCGCACAGAGCTAAGATTAAGTTAGCTAGCTAGCAACAGCATGCCATGCCAGTTCATTATCATTTCCCCAAAATACACTGGGTACAGGCCCTCTGGCTAGAATTTACATATTTTGAGGTAAGAAGTATCCATGACAGCGCCACATTATGCACAATGCATTTTACAGTGGTGTACTTTCGCTACTAATGTTACATAGAGCATACATTGAACTTTGTCTCTCTCTCTGGCTGATGCAAATTTATGTTTCCTAAAAAAGATCAGGCGTACTCTGCCTCTGATTGGCTTACCCTGGCCTTTCTGTTAGAGTTGTTATGACACACCCACTTTCCATTGATGAAGTCTGATTCCCCCCAGCATTAAATCCCACCTGCCTATCCCGTTCTCGCAGATTCATCAGGATGCTAAAGCTAGATACTTTCGAAATGCCGTTTCATCTGGACTTCAAGTGGCTGTGAGCACTTCAAGAAAATTAATAATAATGTATTGACATGGCAGTTCTGGTTTCTGACTGGCTTGATGAAGCTCCCTTTACCAAAGTATGAAAATAAAGTGAAAGCATCTTCACATTAAGCCACATTAAATCTGTTTTTAGCTTCTCAGAGCAACAACTGGAGCCTGTAGCATGAGATAAATACAGATTATCCCAGTCAGAAGTTTATCTCCTCCATCTCAAATAAATGCTCTGATATTCAGCATCTTTAATATAGCTACTGAAATGTGACTACTACACACAGTAGTTATAAGGAGCCGACATCCAACTGTGTTCCCATCTTGCAGACAGTGTTGAAAGGAAAACTATAGTGTGTCTCCTTCTACCACAACACACATATATATTCTTTTTTTAGCCCCTTTTTGCTGAGCCTGAGCGCAGACGTCTCCTGAGCCACTACATGTAAGAACTTGTGTGCCTTCCAGTGCTGTTTATTTAAGTGCTTGATTAAATTGTAATTAGCTCTGCTGATGCCACCCTTTGAAACACTTGCATTGTAATGCTCAGCTCTTTGACTGTTTTTAGTCTTCAGTTTGAAGCGACTCTTCTTCGCACACTTGGCTCCTGCTCAGCTGCTCTCCACTCATGCACTGCACTGCTGAAAGTTACTCTTTTATTCCAAGCAAAAGCATAAGTTATCAATGTATTAAATGATGGAGCCTAAGATAGTGATACAAAATCTCTTCCACTCCAGCGTGTGAGTGTTTCGTGAGTGCTTTGTTATGAGAATGTGCTGCAGCGACAGCCTTGTTAGCTGCCCCTTAGGAGTAGGCCAGAGAGCAGTGGAGGGGAGAGGGAAGTGACAGAAGTTTGGGTGTTTCTGCTCCCAACAGTAGAGCCTGTTATCATCGTGGGAGAGGAGGAGACGGATGAGCTGATAACTCAAAGGGAGAGACACGGCTTGACAGGGGAGGAGGGATAGGAGGACCCGAATAGAGGGAGAGGCTAAAAGGGAGGCCTGTTTGGGTAGAAGAAAGCCAGCCCATGTGTTTCCATCTCTTCTTTCACCTGCTCGATTCATCCTCCCTTTTCTCTCTCTGTTTTCCCCATGACCTCTGCAGCCGAGCTCTGATTAGATAACTGTCTGGTTCAGTGTGCGAGGTGAGGTTCCACCTGAGAAATGATAATATAATCAAAAAAGACAAAGAGGGAGAACAAAGCACAGTGGAAGCGAGTGACCATAAAAAAGTGTGAATGTGATAGTCCCCCCTGTAGAGAAAGGTTAGAGCCCCAAGGGTGTATTGTGTGTTGTGTGATTGCCTCTGGAGAGGGCGTGTATGTGGAGCGGATCTCCTCACGCTGGGATGAGTACGATTAAGACATGCGACTCAAAAAGATTCAGAACAAGAGAGGACAGTGGACATTTTGTCTCTGTGCCGCAGCTACCAGGTGAGCGCTTGTGTGCGCACTGAAGGTCACTGCTATCACCCCGCCTCTGGATGAAACTCGCTTGACCCAGTTTGTTGCCCAAAGGCGCTCCAACACCCACATCTCCCTCCTCCTCCGCCTCAGACATGCACTCAGGCAACCTTGTGAACTCTTGTCACTGCTCTCAGCCCAAACACCTCAGCACACACATGGCTGCGTCCATTAAGCACATTTCTGACATGCAACTAATGCAGACGCCCCCCCACCCCCTTCATGTGCACGTAGACACTCACATGCACAGTTGTCTACAGAGGGCTGTGTTTCTCCAGTGGTTCCCATGTCTGAATTTGACAGGAATGTTGGCAGCCCAGTGGGGAGCCTCCGGGCTGTGGATTTTTTCCTCCCTTCACAGTTTCTTAAGGAATAATCAGCATTTTGGGAAACGCGCTTATTCGCTTTCTTGCCAAGAGTTGGATAAGAAGATCGATATCGCTGTCATGTCTTTCTGTCAAATATGAACCTTGAGCCAGGAGATGCTTAGGTTAGCTTAGCGTAAAGACTGTCAACAAGGGGAAACAGCTAATCTGGGTCACGTAGCATCACCTCGAAAGCTCGCTAACTAGCATGTTGCATCTGGTTTGGTTATGTGCTGAAGTATTTCCTTGAGCTGAGCTAGCTGTTTGCCGTCTCTATTCTTCATAGAGTGCTGCGGGAATGAGTCCTAAAACCTGGAAATAAGTTAGCATTTTAGTACTCCCGGTTCCCTTATCTCAAAGTCAACAGGTTTTTTTGAATGGTTAAATGCCTGGAATAATGTCTGTCATTAACATAAGCTTAAGAGACTTTGATGTTTTGTTCTATGACACAAAATGCGTCAGTAAATACCTCCCTCGTGGATGTTGAAGCTTTTATGTGTCATTAAAGATGTGGTTGCTAACAGGTGGCTAAATGAGACAATACAGCGTCATCACGCTGAACACGGCTTTACAGCCTTGATGTGGTGGCGACATTAAGTCATGTGACTGTGATGTAGTTTGTTTATAGCCTAATGTTAGCTTTTTACCTCAGGTGATAGCATCTACACTTCAAAAATCAAAGAAGTGGTGTTAATTTGTAAAGATTATTTTGCTGACCCAAGCATGTAAGAATCATGAACGTTGTTAACCACAGAGCTTTTTTCTGTAATATTCCAAAATCCAATGAAAAAATCACATTGGCTTTTTGACAAGGGAACCAGAGTGACGCTAACTTCCGCAGCCGCCTACAAAAATAAACGCCATCCCTGCAGCTCTCAATACTAAGATAAGATAATCCACTGTGGGATCTTTCTCCACAGTTAATGAATAGACACAGAGTGCTATTGATCCTCTAATCTAACCCTCAGCCAAAAACAAAGTGAATATGCGCATTTCTCCCAAATGTCAAATTCCAACTCTCCACTTCCCCTCTCCACCTTTCCTCTCCTTTCTCTGAACTTTTTGTCATTAGTCAAAATGTTTTCATAGCTGTCTGCGCCTGAAAAACAACCAGGCTAGTGTATGCCTTTGTGAGCACATGTGCAGCTCAGTGTGGGTGCGCTGCATATGCATGCGTGAGTGCGCGCATGGCTGTAGAACCACACCCTGGACTCACGCCACGCTTTAAACCAAACACAGAGAGAAAGAGAGGCGACTTCTGGAGGGATTTAGCTTGTTGTGACAGCGCTCTGCACTAGTTTAGGCCCAGGACGGTGATGACTTTGGATTGCAGGGTGAAGAATGAGCAAAGTGACAGCCGTGCAGGCCTTCACGCCATTCCTGCTTCTGTAGCACAGGCCAAGTTTGAGGAACAAAAGTGATGATGGTGATACGGTGGTACAGTTCCTCTGTTGGAGTTTTATTTGAGGCTGGTTGGATAAGACACACCTTCAGCTACTCAGCTGTTATTACTGGCCAAATTCCACCTCAGAGATGCTGCTGTCGGTCCAGATGCCTGAGATACTTTTGAGGGGCTGAGATCTCTATCGGCGTGTAAAACTCCCCCTCGCCTGCACTGTTTTCGATACTGCGACCTGAAACCAACTAGCATACATAAATTATCACCTCTCCCTCAGCATCAGACCCGTATGCTGTGTTAGAGGGAAACAGGTTTTAAAGTAAGTCGAGGTTGAACTCTGGATTCAGAGGGGAAGGCGCTGACAGAACTTCAGGCAGATCTTGTGTCTCCATTTAACTTTCCATAATGGGGGGTTCATATCAGCTAGTCTCACACACACACACACACACACACACACGCACACACACACGCAAACACACACACACACACACACACACACACACACACACACACACACACACACACACACACACAATGCTAGTGTGAGTTAAAAGGAGCCACACCTTGCTCCTGTAATCCTCCCCGGTCGAGACAAACCCCCCTTTATATCTTCTGAATAGACTGTGTTCACCTGTGCTCACCACCTGCCTCTCATTTTGTAGTCGTGTGTGTGTGTGTGTGTGTGTGTGTGTGTGTGTGTGTGTGTGTGTGTGTGTGTGTGTGTGTGTGTGTGTGTGTGTGTGTGTGTGAGAGAGAGAGAAGCATTTTCATGTGCATGCATGCTTTTTAGGACTTCTTTTTGTTGGCGATTTTCATCTTTAGAATAAACAAAAAACACAGGATGTCAATTGTAGCAACTGAATAAGAACAAATAGTGTGTCTCTGAACAAATACATGAAACTAATAAATAAATAGATTCAGTGTAAGATAAGAAGTAGGCCTACATTTCTGTATTTAATGTAAAACACCTTTATTCTAACAAATCTTCCTGTCAGTTTTCTGCGCAGCTCAGCAATGTTCACTTCCACACAAGACCACATTCAGAGTGAGACATCCAACTCGAAATAGAGAGTATCTGATCCCTTATCCAATAAGCGATGGGGTTTCTTCCTTTTATTCTAGAAGGATCAGTCTTCAGGCAAACATAAAGGCAGTGGTGTTTAATTTATATTGTGTAAAGCTCCTTTTCCACCGGGCAAAAATAAAATCACAGTAACACTCACTAACATCTTGCTTTTGTATTTAGTGGGAAGGAGTACAATCAGCATTTATTCCCGGGACAAATTGCTCTGCCGTAGTCATAGGTATTTTGTCAGCTCCAGCTCTGATTGGCTTTGATAGGCAGTAATAGAAATATGACACCCAGGTGGACGTGCAAATTTTCGCCCCCTTGCTGGCACGATGTAATGATGGGCTGCCACAAAATGCTGTCCGTCTCTGTCTAAGCAGTGTTTGAACATCGTTCAGAATTAGTCAGCATCGACTTAAAAAGAGACTGAATAAGTAAGAGGTTGAAAAAAGGAAGTTAACCATTGTAACATTTTCACTGACCCCCATGCTGCTTTCTGTTATTTACTAGCCCTTTTTTTTAATCAATCAATCAATCAATTTTATTTATAAAGCCCAATATCACAAATACAATTTGCCTCACAGGGCTTTACAGTATACGACATCCCTCTGTCCTTTAGACCCCTTCTAACGTGAGACCCCAGAAGATAATCAACCTATTTTTAATGGTTTGCTGCATGGAGATGGGTTGAGGGATCTCAAACTTTTTACTGACAGAGTAGATGGCAAAGTGTAGACAAAGGACCTCTGGCTGCATAGGCCCTTGTATGCATTTTAACACATTTACAGTATGCATTTGAGATATACAACCAGATATAAGATTTACTTCTGGTGCTATTTGCTTTGCTTTAACTCCCTGGCTCACTGGCTGCATTCTTTGTTTCTCTTTTCTCACAGTTTATACAGTACTTTCTGCAGCTCTGTGTTTCAGCTCAGTCTCAATGGACCTACTGTACTGTACTCTGTTTGCTCTCACTAGTCAAAGTCCCGCAGGCAAACAGTGCCTGGTCTCTCCGGTGCCTGGGACTGTGCTACAGCGGAGCCAGGCCTAGCCGAGCCACAGTAATACAGTTTCACCATAGACTCATGTTACCACAGTGTCTGGATAGTGACGTTGTGTGAGAAGTGGGGGTGTTTGTGTGTGCCTACGAGTGTTGGCTAGGGAGTCAATGTGGACTCCAAATGAATTTTTTTTGTACGTGCACACAGAGAGTGCACACAGATCAATAAACAGAGTTACATAGATTAAAGTTTCAGGTCCACATGCAGTCAGAATATGTCCTTGCAAAAAGAGACAGGGTAAGGGGAGGGGAGGTGGAAACACTAGATCACACATTACAGTAGGTGTGAGAGGAAGAGCCGCAGACCCTTGTAAAAGAAAGATGCATCCCCCCCAGGGACAAGAAGACGAAGCTGTTGACCGCCAAATGATTCTGATGTCTGGTTGTGTCCAGATGAAGTTGCGTGATCACATCTTGGTGCACGTCTTTTCGATTTAATCTAACTCCCTCCACCTCGGCAACTCCAAGTATTCTGTGGGACTTGAAATTGCTCCCCTCGGCTGGTGTTGGCAGATGGAGGGAAGGAGGAGGGGGAAGGAAGGGGAGGCCGGAGCGATTATGAGACTTGGGGTGTGCTTTAACCCACTTAGCACACCATCTCAGGGTCTCCTGCCAAAACGGTGAGCTTAGTTCTTTTAATCCTCTTCCCAGAGTGAGCTGATAGTTTGTTGCTTGCGGCTGCTGTCTTGTCTTACTGCCTAGAAATGTTATCTGCGTGAGGTTTTGTTATTCTCCCTTTACAATTTATGATTATTTGCACCATTGTGATGTTTTTGTTTGTCTTGTAAGTGGATGCATGTGAGTGTAGATCTGTCCATCTTGCAGTGAATTTGTGTGAGTTGTGTGTGTGTGTGAGTTGTCAGGCAGTTTCCTGGTCATAAACACAGCAGTGAAGTAGCCCTGCTGTGGTTTGAAGTGAGCCTCCCTGTTGGCCCTTCCAGTGCTCACAGCCAGCCAGGCAGGCTTGTTTATTTGCCCCCCTCCAGACTGGTTTGTGCTGGGCTGGCCTCTGCCCCAGGGGTCTGACTATGGTCCAGTTTGAGTCCATCCTCTCCCAGCTTACACCCCCCCCCCCCACACACACACACACACACTATGTTGGGCTCCCTCTCCTAATAAAACGGGCTCATAACGCCACGTTCCTTGCATTCTTTATGTGCAGGCTTCTCTTCCCTTTTTCACATGCATGGATGGGCTGCACTGAGAAATGCAGACCACAATATTAATGAAGCCAAACTGTGCACAAAGCTTTCAGTGTGGATGAACGTTTTTGAGTTTTAGATCTGTTTATTTGTCAATACAGTACATTCACAACATAGCAGATATCCACACAACACTTGAAGAAGTTTTGTGCAATTGGAAGTGCAAAGTGAAGAGCAGAGATGGAGGAGGAGGAGGAGGAGGAGGGGGAACAGGAACAAGTGAAGGCTGATTCAGTGGTGGGGGGTGCGTTGTTGGAGCAGCAACAGCAGCCCTGTCACTGTAGGTTTACGTCTAGACTCCCCCCTCCTCCTAGCAGAGTGGAGTCATGGCAGAATCGGGGTCAGCCACGCTTCCTCAGTTGCTACCCGGTCCTTATTTTATCCCTCTTTCCACAAAACAAACTCTGTCTTCTCTGTGTCCTGTGTCATGCCGGTCATCTCTGTATGTGACATCCCCCTTCAAATCATTCAGTCTCACTTCTTTCTCCCCCTCCTACCCTTCTTAATAAGCCTCCTCATCTCATGCATTTACTCTGGATACTTTCGTGCCTGTTAGCGGAAGAGGACAGGGTGAGATTTATAATTAACAAAGGCTGATTCTAGCACTGAAAGGGAGAGCTGTCTGGAGAGTTTGTGTGGAGGGGAGCGCTGGGTGGGGATGGTGAACAAATTGGGCTTTTTATACCGAGTATCAAATAGATGCTGAAGACGGGGAAAAAAGCACACTGATGAGACACAATGAGTGATGTGGTTTAAAAGAGGTTGTGTTTGTTTTTTTGCATGCAAGTTTTGGCCAAGTCTAAGCTGCTTAGCCGTGGCAGAACTCCACTTTAAAAGCAGCCTACAGTACGTTGGTATGTAGTCCAACACTGCATAAATGCTCTGATGAGCTCGGGCAGCCATGAAGACTCATTACCATCTCATAAAAGATCTTTGTCCCCTTAAGACTGCATTATCTCTGGTGAAATAACCACTAGTGATGGTGTTGTACTTCCATAGCACAATTACACTCTGCTATATGTGTTTCTAAAGGTCAGGCTTTATGACTAGATTTTGATTTAATGAACTTCTCCTATAAAGGCAGTGGAACTGTGGACTTCACAGGACAGTACTCTTTATTGTGTTGGTTCATACTTGCCACGCTACTTGTTTAATCAAGGAGGCAGTTTCAAAGAGGGAATGCACGGTATCCAAAACTAACCCTCTGCACTGCTAAGGGTGCAGGCCTGCTCTGAAGCTATAAGGCAGGGCCTGGCCTGGCACGGCACGGCACAGTCTGGTTGGTTAAACAGATGGCTCAGAGCAGGCCAGCGTATAGTGGAGACAGACTCTTAACCATCTGGGCTCCAAGTGGCATCAGGGCGTCTTCTATGTACATAAATACAGTACAGCTGATACCTGCCTCTTAAAGATAAGGTGATAGACTTAAGTGTCCCTGAGGATACACCCCAATGGTGATCTTACTGCTGCCTGCAGTAAATGATCAGTGTTTAAATTAGTTGTTCAGCATTTTGGCAAAAGCACTTATCTGCTTTCTTGCACAAAGTTAGATGAGAAGGCCTGATACCACTCTCATATAGCTGGAGCCAGCAGCCATTTAATTTAGTGTAAGACAAAATCAGGAGAGGAGGAGCTAGCCTGGCTCTGTTCAGAGGTAGTAAATTTAATCTATAGCATCTCTAAAGATCACTAGTTAACACAGTACTGTCCATTTGTTTATTCCTTACAAAATCTGAAGTGTAAACTATTTGTTGTTTGGCTAAACAAGCTACCAGGAAGTCACATAATAGTCCTGCATGTAAACCCTTTAAAACCAAAAACTGTCATTCTTAAAGAATAACTTCGGTGTTTTTCAACCTGGGCCCTATTTCCCCATGTGTATGTGTGCGTATGATCCTGATCTGAACCGGTCAGTGGCGAAAAAAAGCACTTTTAATGCGCAAACTTATACGGGACGCATTTGCCCCCATATCTACCTCGCGGCTGCCGGCTGCATCCGCCTCCCTCAATACTGAACCAATTTTAAAACGAGTTGTACCTATGAATCATACGCACACATACACATGGGGAAATAGGGCCCAGGTTGAAAAATACCGAAATTATCCTTTAAGCCTGGTATACACTGTGCGATTTCAGGCTGACCGAGATGAAAGATGACAAACGTGAAAGAAACGTGGCGATATCTTTGGTCATGGCTCTAAAACAGCGGTCCTGCGTTACACAGAGAGAGAGGTTCAAGGATGGCTGTTGTTACAGTCTTGCGGGATGGATGACCATCTTACCGTGTGACTGCTGTAATGACTATATATATATACTAACTAACCAATAGAAATGCAGTATAAAAATGACGCTAATGTTAAATGCTAGTGAATGCTAAATGCTAGTAGATGCTAATAAATACTTACTTCGAGCTCTCATTGCAAAATTGGCATGCCATGTTGGCCTTATTTCTCCAGTCAGGACTGCGTCAGCATTCTCCTCTTATTTTTAAGACCTTTTTCAATGCACATTAATGCCACTATAGCGAGGGCTTGATTCATGTTTGTGTTGATTTTTCTCTTACCACTACAGTAGCGTAGATGGATGGCGCACGCTGATGGCGATTTGTTCTTGTGCACTGATGCCGATGGAGGTATGCTGTACCCTGCGATTCAGTAGTCATACATCAAACTTGATGTTGTACCCAAGTCTATTAGATACATGTCCCACAGTGTGGGTTGCACTAAACTAATGAGATTACTAAAATCTCACAGTCTTTAGGAGACTTTCACTTTGGGTTCCAGTCTTTGTGTTAGGGTCCTGACACAATGAGCCAGCGGTCAGCCGTTGGTCAATGTCGGGCTGTTGGTGAGTATTTGTTTTGCGGTGTATCCTGCACAACTCGGCCTTCGTCTGCATTCATTATGAATATAATTATATCCTTTTAACATCGGGCTGTGTTGTAAATGTTTGAATCCGTCCTGTCGGCCCCCTGGTTTAACATTTTTAAATGACAAATACAGACTACCGCTGCCTGCTGGTATGGAGAGTGGGCGCAGAATGCACCGGCAAGTTGGTCGTTGGCTGTAGTCTTTGCAGTGTGTTCATGTACAACTTTTTGGCTGAGACACAGGCAAGGTGAGGCGGCACAAAAGTCGGCTTTTGTCGCCACTTGTTCTTTGATGTCTGGTTGGTGTGTCTGGGCCCTCAGGTAATGAGGTGAAGCAGTTGTTAGATTAGAAAATTGTTGCCAGCCTTATATCTGAGTGTTATTGATCTACTCATCTAACTCACAAGTATTTCCAAAAATAGTAAACTGTTTAACTTTGCCAGCTTAAAAGAAATGTTTAAAAAACCACAACCACAGAAAGTCAGTAGCACATGATCAGTTTCACTGTCAGTCTGTCCATTTTTCTCCAAAGAATACAAAAAAATACAGCATGTACCAACGCAGAATACAGCTACGCAGACTGAGTTTGGCTGCTGCCTCAGTTTGGGTTTAACTGGGTTGGTAAAGCACACATCTGCCAAGTCAGAGATCCCGGATTCTAATCCTGTATGAGTCAATTTCGAGACAAGCTAGTTGCAGCTTATCAGAAATTATGAGCTTGTTGGAACTAGTCACGGTGTGAATCACTGCTTTGACCTTCCCTGTATGTGATGACAATAAGCCTTTTTTCAAAGAAATGTGGAACTGAAAAAACCCCAAACAGTTCTCTTTTACTTTTTTCAGTGAGTAACAGGCTGATGTGGGTGGTGTGGCTTTGGACATGTACTGATACATTCTGGGTCCAAGGTGATGTGGTGGAGCACAGAGGCAGGGCCTAAGCCAGCCCTCAGTCAATATTTGCCTCAGTTAGTGCCTCGCCACTGGCAGGAGAACAAACTAAAATGGTCTGGCACATTTCTTAGACAGAGGTACAGAGTTTCAGCTCCACTGTTGAACCTCCTACAGCTGCCACTGAGTATGTGCGACACCTGTTCCCCATGTTCTCCAGGTCTGTGTTTATAAAAAGCATCAGAGCAAAACCACAGCACTAAGTGGTTAGTGGGTGGCTGCAGCAGAGGCTTCATTAGATGCTCAAATGTGCCGCACTTGCGCGTATGTGTGTTTCTGTAGTTTAACATTTGCATTGTGAGCTGCTGTTGTTACACGCCGTCACCAGACAGCTTGGACGCAGGCCACCCAGCGAGAACTGGACGCTCTGCTGTTTGTCACCCACTCTCGCTCTCTCTTTCTCCCTCTGCTCTGTCCATCTGGCAGGGAAAATGAACAGTACACAGGTGGGAAGAGCAGCCAGCGTGACACAAAAGAAATATGAGAAAAGACTGCAGAAGATGAGGATGCCAAGAAAAATTGGAGGAAGAAATCGAGGAGGTACTAATGAGCCGAAAGGTGTGGACGTAGTGTGATTCTGCAACACATGTGGCACGTAAAGAGACTGTCTCATTAACCAGACCTCCCAGTCGCTTAACATTTCCCACCCCAACCAAGCAGAGTTAAAGTGCACAGGAAGTTTTAGGAACAAGGTTCAGCGTATTCTTGCAAAGACTGATCATTTTTATAGAGTTTTTCGATCTGTTCCTTGTATTTTCTTTACTCCCGGAAATGCCATTTCGAATATATCAAGGCTTTTATCAGCACACTACCTTGAAAAAGATCAGCTGACATTTATAAAAGCAAAGCGCTCCTACAGTTTCTGTTTGTATTAAGTCAGGAGGTTATTGTGAGTGTATGTAGGCCAACACGCCGTCGGTATGACTGCCAAAGAAACAAATTGTTACTCCTTGTACGTGGAGGTGTGCAGTGACTCACGGCATAGTGAAACTCGATTGCCTGGTTTGCTCAAAGTCATCCTGTACCGTGTATGCTGCTGCGATGAAGTTGTATTTCCTGTTTTGCCAGGAGCTCCAGCAACCGGCGGCTTTGTTTGGGGGTTGTGGGTTTTGGGCCGTTTGAACGTGTTTACATGAAACTGTTCCACAAGAGTGACGTGTGTGGCATGGAGACACACAGATGCATACACAGAAAAAAAATGGTTTGATTTTTCTTTACAACAGTGAGATCGCCTCAGTGAGGACCGGTTGCTCTCTTATAGCTAGGGGAAAATAAACTGCGGAGACATATCTATTATAGATTAATATTCAGTATGGCCTCACTGAAGAGTAAAATGGAAAGGGGATCAATCCCACTTCTTGTGGTCTCCATGTGGCATCACCACAGCTACAGTAGTTTTGAAGTTGAGTTATACTTTATAGTCACAGCTCTAGCTCCAGCAGATCTACAGATGCTCTGCAACACCCTAATGCAGAAATATATGTCTGGCTTAATGCTGCAAATGCAACACACTTGGCAAAAAGTTGTTGGCCATGAGAGCTCCTGAACAGCTGAAATTTAATGTGTCTGATTATATACAGCATGAAGAGTGACAACCATAGCTGGCTGTAAAAATGGAGACACAGTGTTGCTCATCCTGGCATCTAGAAGTTGTGAAAGACAAAATCTAACTGGCGGCATGCAGTTTGGATACTAACCTGCTTGTCAGAAATAGATAAAGTGATTTGAAGATAGGGAACAAACAAGATTTAGCATTTATGTCAGAGGATGTTACATCTCCTTGCTTGCTTCCAGACCTCTGAATCTCCACTCACATCTCTGATTAGTTAGATAAATGTTGTCTTGATAACACTGACATTGACTACAGTTATCAAGAGTAGTGACAGAAAAATGGCAACAAAGCTAGATGAGATTTACTCGAGTTGTCGAAAGTCCACATACTGTACATGCTCGTATAGCACACTTTATTTTTTAAACCAGTTGTGTTGAAAGACACTCAGCTTGCAAACTTTCAGGCTGTGAGAAATTCCAGTCAGCCGTTTAAGATTTGCTTGAGTGGCTGTTAAAACATAGAGGATCATATTTTTGGGGTTCCCCCATGCATTCCTCCTCCCTGTATTTTCCATGTTCCTTGCTTGTAGATCTTGCTCAGCATTTCCAAGTCTCCGAACGTCTCTCGTTGAATAAAAGCAAGCTGATCCCAGACATGTCTCACCAGCCTGACCACAGAAGAGTCTACAGTGAGAGAAGTGACTCAGGGTATTATATATACGTTGCGGGTAAATTTGAGTTTTCAGGGAATGATTTTTAGCCCTCATATGAGCAAGAGTTTGTGATTAAACAGTTGTGATCAGTGGAGTCCTTATCTTCTAGACACTGACATGGCATATACACGTCTCTTTCTCTTTTAATAATGTGGGACTCAGGAGTTGCAGCAATAAATATTAAAAATGTTTGGAACTTAGGATGCAGACTTTACCAGGAGGTACTAGTGCTTGGCCTCATTCAAGAGGAGCGAAAGGAAAAGGGAGGAACAAGGGAGTGGTGGCTGTGTTTTTAATTTCCTCTCGCAGTTCTCAGCCTGCCTCTGCTGCTCTGCCGCCTCTGCTGAGAGTCTCTGTGGTGGATTGAAGGGGTCTGGGTCAGGATCACCTCGGGACAGGGTGGCGGTGGAGGGTGGATGCCATCGGCCCAAATGCACACCAAGAGAGAGGTTGGGTGAGGACAGGAGAGGGCATGTTTTCTCAGAAGTGGTTTTACAAATATACACAGTCTCTTACTCTGTGCTCCTCTGAAAGTCTCTTGTTCCTCACATTACAGCAACTTTGACTTCCTGTTCCTACTCGAGTCTATAACCCTCACGTCAGCTGCATGGTCATTGTTAACACCATTAGATAAAGTTCTGTTGTTCACAGTTGCACATTTAAATGTTCTGCTTTCTGACAGTTCAACATTTGCCACTTTATAGTGGTTTGACATTTACAAGAGGACACATATCTTCAATTTGTCATCAATGTGTACAAAATATTTTGATTTAGAGTTACCCTTTTATTATTCCCTTCCCATTATTCCCTAAAGCAGTGGCACAGAAGAATGTCTCTGTTCATCTGTCCCACAAAAGTCCAAAAATTACAGCCCACATGATTTTAAGTCCTGTGGTTAAATAAATAATGGTTTAAATTTTCTATTTCAAACATTTATACATGAATTACTCAGCGCAGACTGTCAAAAATACATGTATTCAGGAGCAGTGGTGTCAAGTTTATAGAGGTGATTGAAGGCCCAGCACTCCTTAGTTCACCTCTGGTCTCCCTCAAGGATTTCTCAGAGGATAGTTGGAAATCCATAATAGGAAAGATTAGAGGGGGAAATACGGAGCAGTGTGTTTGGTATCCTTGTGCAAAGACTGTCCTGCAGGAAAGTGGAAGGCTCATGCAGAGGCAGTGGGGTCCATCTCTTCTCAGGCCGTTCTTTAGCTGTGTTGTCCTGTGAGAGACATATGTCAATTACTGCCAACATATTATCCTGTCATTCACTGCATCATCCCTGGAATTGAGGTGAACTTGGCCTGAGTGCACATTTTGAACCTGAGAGTGCGTGAGATGAATTTAAAGCCTTTAACTGTATTATCCAGGCCAGTATGTTTGACTTCCTTCATTTAGAAAGCTCAAGCAGTCAGCGTCAGGTTTTGCTAATGAGAAGCAAATTAAAAACGAGCCTGTAAAACTGCTTCCTGTTTTGTTTTTTTTTACTGTTCCTCATTTCATGGACTGAATAGTCGTCAAATTCTGCAGCGGTTAAACCCTTTTACTTGTTCTGAGATTAATTTGACCTTACAGTATTACACCCACAGTATGCCGAGCCTTTCCCACACTTTGTCTTGGCCTAACCACTATGGTACAAATCCAGTTAGGGTAAATACTGTCCGCGTAGAAAACCCCAAAGGAGTCCGTCATTTCACAGACATCAGAGGAACTGACGGGCACTATTATCTCTATCTGTGACCGCTATCTCTCAGCCCTGCCACACTCTGTCTCTCTCCACCAGCTGAGCTTATCTAGGCCATACAGTCACACAAATGCTGGGTGGAGGCAGCTGCAGCAATAGTCTCAAAGCTCAAATCAGGCAGAAGACATGACTCCATCATAAATCACGTTGTTACTGTCTTGATTTTCAAGTGTTGTGACAAACTCTGACCCCGTGCTCGTCTGCTTGAGTCATTGGCGCTCGAGAGACAGTGCTTGCGGGAAAAATGATCTGCAACAGTCAGGTTTGTCTCCTTTGGTAGCTCACAAAGTCGTCATACAATAAGGTCCTAACTGCCTCGGCTTTCAATGGCACCATTCAGGGAGAAAAATCAAACAGTGAGAGGCCTCGTGAAAAAAGAGAAGGAGAGGGAGAAAGACTGGCTGGGTTTGTGTCAGAGGCCTTCTTTGTTTGACTGCACTGTAACCCCCACCACACACGCAAACACACACACACCCCTTGACCCTCTTATGCTATTGTCAATGCGTCATGCAGAGTAGGTTGCAGTAAAGAGGACAGTGTCACTTCTCATTAATCAGCCGTTTTAAAAACGGAACTGACGGACATGTCACTCAATTTTACGCTCATCGCCTTTGTGTTTAACAGAAGGCATGCTACCTTTAAGCGCTAAATGAGGCTATGCTCGCATGGCATGCTGTCGGAAGCAGTTTTTCGTTGACTGTGACTTCAAAATTGTGTCTTCAGTGACCAGGATGATGGCGAGGAGACAGTGGGAACTAAAGTTGGCATTTGCAGCAGTATTTCTAATTCATGTATAGGAACTAGTTAATCTGTTGGCAGGGATGAGGGCTCTGTCAAAAAGACCAAGACATGTTCATGTCCACAAGTCATCTAGGGCTGCTGCAAACAATGTTCATTAGTGATCAATGTGCAGATTATCATTTGAAGAAATAATTTTGGCTATAAATGTGAGAAAAATAATGGGAAAAAATCCATCAGTGATGTCCTCATATTGCTTGTTTTTTTCCCAACTAGAAGTCCAAAACCAAAAAATGAAGTTGACAATGATATAAAACAGAAAAGCTGCAAATCTACACATTTTTTATGTTCTTTCTTTAGACCAAAGAGAGGTGACAGAGAATGAGAGATGGTGAATGACACGCAGCAAAGGTCCGTGGCTAGAAATAAATTAATGATGTTGGCCCCTAAAACACCGGCGCACCCCTAGTTTTCAATCAATCCATTCATCGACATAGTGTTTCAGCTCTAAAGTCAGCACCCATGCTCATTGCTGGAGTGTCAGGGGCACTGTAATGCCAGAGACCAGTTCAGCTGGATCAGTTATTACTGTTTGTTCTGTGTTTTCTTTTTCTCCAGTCAGTCTTGAATGTTTCCAGATTCCGCTCTTAGCCTTAAATACCCTTTTTGGCTGGTTTCTGTGCCTGCACTGATTAAATAATCTGTTTTTAGTGAGGTGCATGGAGGAATGCGCTTTAGGAATTTTTTGATTGAGGCTTACCCCGTGTTTCACCCTCCCTGATCCGGTCACTGGAAGTAGTGAGATGGACTCTTAAGTCTGTCGCTTGGCCGGCGGTCTGATCAGGGGGGCTGTTGAATGAGAGCCTACATCTGTTTACGTCAGTAGAGTGCAGCAGCACAGTGTATATATTTAGAAGAAGGAGTGAACTTCAGGGCAGGCTGTTAACCCTGACCTCTGACCTCCCTTTGAAGAAGGGACTTTCCTTAGGGCGATCAATATTACATCACATGATAATCATTACTTGCCTTTCAGACAGTTTCTGTTGCACAGCTCTAACCATGACTTCCGGTGGATGTTGTTGGTGATGAGACAAGCTCCTCTCTGCCAGATATAGTGTTTCTATAAAAGTAAAGCTCCAGGACGAAAGCCCTGACTCCCGCCCAGCTGTTTGACACATCGGCTCTTCTCCCTGCTGGAGGCCTTCTCTTCCTGAAGCCTCATCATCATTTAGCCTCATTAGTCTGTCACTGCTCTGATTCGGTTACAGGAAGAACCTTGAAAATAACCAGCAGTTGTGAAGGCTCACACACACTTAGATGTCGAAGAGGAAGCAAGAACATGAGGTTCTTGCTTCCTCTGCGAAGGCGTTATTGTGGAAAACTACCTGGGAATTCAGATATCCAAATCTTTCTGTTTCCTGCTTAGAGTTTTACTACAAAATATTTTCTTTATATTTTACAAGATAAGATGAGCGTCTGAAATGAATCGTTGTTTATTTTGTCCTCACACAGTGCAGCTGTAAATTGGCCCGTATAAAACAGGCAAATTAAAGTACAGGTAAGCAAATTATATTTTAAATCTGATTGAAGCATAAGTGAACAAGACCAGAATGCAGACCACATATCTGATGCAAGTTATCACAGCTTAAAGGAATAGTTTTTGGAAATACCCCTATTTGCTTACTTGCCGAGAGTTGGATTGGAAGATAAATTACTCACTCATGTCTGTACTTAGCTCAACATAAAGACTGGAAACTGCAAGCCAAATGTCTAAATGTAAAATAAAACAACCTCCAGCACCTCTAATGCTCAATAATTAACACAAACATAACATTTTTGTAATGCTTTGTACTATGGACGCATTTTGGTTTGTATCAAAAAGGTGTTAAGTTTCAGAACCAATACGCATAGTGGAATCTAAATTCACAGAAATACACATGATATGAGAAACCTCGAGTCAGAGAAGTAATGTGCATACACACAACAGCTGCAAACATTTCTGCCGATCCACTGTCCCAGCTTTTTGATCTTGGCTTAAAAAGAGACCATGATTTGATACCTGCAGGCACCAAACTGAGTATCCTGAGCTGAGCCTCTGCTGCTCTGATCACTCTTCTGTGTATTTATGGGATTTGTGTGAGATTATGGTAATAGTCCAATGATTACCAACCCCTTAATCACAATCATCTGGCGCACAGCTTTTATAAATGGTCAATATATTTCTGGTTCATTTGAGCAAATTAGCATCTTTAGACACAGAAGCACAAATTGCTAATCTGTTGTTGCTGCCACACCACACACTTAACCCGCCTGCTTCTGCTCTGCCAAGCTCCACTTGTTGAGTATGAAAGGGGGGAACGCCAGCTAATCACTATTGTGCTAGACAGATTGAATATGACAGATGAATTTACTGTAGAAGAATTGCTCTCACGATGTGCCTTCAGAGCTGTCAGCATCTTGACAGGTGAGCAAACATGAATCCAACATTATTCCCAATTATAAAAGCATGTGTCACTGATACAGTGCACCGGTAGGCATACTTGCCCAGCTGTCTCTTGACAAAGCATAATAATTTTTCACATAGTTGTGTTTGTAATGCTTAATTATAGAGTGAAGTCTGTTTTTTTTAAACGGTACAGTGAATAGCTGGCCATAGGGCACAGTGTGCAGTTAGAGAGGTCTGAGGTCCAAGCCCTTATTGCTCCTTTTTTCAGTCATTTTGATGCTTTGATTTGTTTCAAAATAATAGTTGAATGATTTAAGGTATCATTAGCTCAAGAAGTTACATTTTGCATAATTCCTTATGATGTCTTTGGTGTAATATAGGTCATTAGCATGTACTAGTTTTGGTAGTAGATCATTAAACTGAAATTAGTACATGCAAGCACTGAATATGCTTTTATTTTGCATTATATATTTATATTTTTACAGCATTGGTATTTTGGTAATTATTGTAGTTTGATGGTTTTAAGTTTTGCTGTTTTGTTGTTTAGAAGCACAATAGTGACAGCTGGAAAATGGGTTTAAGCTTAGTTTAGTAGCACAGTAATTAAGCCATCTAAGCAGACTATTAAATTATTTATTTAGATAATAAATGATTCAGAACTACAATACAGGAGCAAAACACACAAAAATAAACCCCCAGACCATTATCTGTTGCCATGGAAGATGAGCACCGCTGAATTATTTAATGAATGTTAAACATAAGCCATGCCGTAATGTCTTAAGTGCCATAGTAAACATGCAGCTCTGCCTCAGTTTGTGTGTAAATGTGCATGTGAGTAAGTGTTTTCCTCGATGGGCCATGTGCACGCCCTCAGGTTAATCAGTGTGGAGCAGCAGTAGCCCCGCTGTTCTCCCCTGAGACGTCTCTGTGGGAGCTGCAACAGCTGTGACGGTGTAAGTCACCCCGAGGACCCGTTGTTACCGCTGTACGCACACACACATCCACAGAAACACACCCAGTCTCGCCACACACCCATGAGGATAGAGGCCAAGGGCAGAGCCGAGGGCTTGTAGCTTCCGGATTGTCTTGCGTCCATATGTTTTTGCATTGTGAGCAGGCAGCCAAGTATCATTGTTATTATTACTGTTATTATTTCTGTGTGGTTTGTGTAGTCTAAGCTGTTGCTAGGTGCTTTAAAATAATTTTTACATGGGTGTTCAGCTGAACACATCATCAGCTGTTTCAACATCAAAGACCTAGGTATGATATCTATGTGTCTAAGTGCTGAGTGGCAACTTTATTTCCTGTGTGTCGTCTCTACTTTAAAGTCATCTAAGTCTTATAAGGAATCTGCCCTCTGGCCTGAGTTTGGACCAGAGAAGTAGCGATGTGTTCATTTCAACAGAAAGGGGTTGACTGGTGTTGTGTCTGACCTGCACGTCACTGCACAGGAATGCGTCTGGCAATTTGTTAGATACATAAAATGCGGGCCTGGCCTCCTGCAGCAGCTGCAACAGGTAGCTAACTGACAAAATCTAGATGGTAATCGACAGCAACCTGACGCCAGGTGACATGCTTTGATGAGCCAGGAGAATAGCTGCGTGTTGGTTCTTTGACGTGGCGAATCCCCCCCTTCAAGATGTGATATGTAGCGAACATGCAGGCCTGGACTCTCTAGGAATTCGTTCTCATTTACAGAAAGTGTTTTAGTAGAAAGAGGGCATTTTAGGGGTGCTCACCTGCCAACTTCCAGTCATAAAGTAACTAGATTTTACCCTTTAAACTCCTTCTAATCCTCCTTACTTACTGTCACCAGGTTGAAGCTTTGCAGATGTAACTGAAAAGCCTCTCCTCACAGCTGGCTCTGGAGTTTGGTGTATGGCTGATTTATCTGCTATAGATAGTGTCTAAGACGACCATCTATAGAAAATGCAAGGAATTTGCAAGACAAGATCAAGATATGGAAACAAAAACAAGTAACAGATGCTTGAAGTCTGCTGATGGGTGCACTTTTACAGCCCTTAGCTTTTTCATGTCGTTGAAGAGTTTATAGCTCGCTCTGACATGCTTTGATGCCTGCATGGCACGTGGTCGCGAGCAGAGACAGTGAGGGGACACTGACAGACTGATAAAACCACAGAGGGAAGGAGCGGATCTGGGGACAGTTAACATAGAGGTTAAAAAAAGCTCCCCTGCAGCATCTTGAATGAGCAAAGTTTAGAGCACATGTCGTGTGAGTTGCTGTGAATGTGAGCTTTGCTGCAGTGTGCTGCAGTGACACACATCAGACTGCAAAGTGACCAAGCGATGCTGGATGTGTGGATTACTGCGTCTTATTATTTACCACTCCACTCGTCAGGTTGTGTGTCCTGATTGCCTGTGGCCCACCGCCTACATCATACGTCTTTTTGCTGGTGCACCTTCCGGTTCCTATGGCAACCAGCACCAGCATAGCGATCAAACAGCTACAGCAGCATTTCCAAGTGGTTTTTGGTGAAAGGAGCTCTGTGTATTGCATATGACTTCATCACTGTATTTTCCTCTAATGCTGCCCAGAGTTAAAGCACGCAGCCAGTGGACTTCACTCAGTCATTTAAATATTAAGAAATTAATGATTTTTGGTTGGCTTATTGTTTTTTGTTTGTGTCAAGAAAGCTCAGACTGGAATATTGTTAACATGGTGCAGTCATCAGTTTCTTAGCAAGTAATAATTAAAGATATGAGCCTTTAATCACACCCACGTACGTACTTGCAGTGAGTTTAGGATTCTTTCCAAAATGCCTTCTGATTAGATAATTACAGCCCGCACCAGGTTTGATGGATGGCAGTAAACATGGTGTTGTTGACTTGTTACAAATCAGTAATAATAATACAGTGCTTGATGTGTATCAGATAATGCAAACTGTGCACGCTTATTTCACAAATTCATACAGAAACATCATCATTCACTCACATTGATCTCAGCTTGGACTTCAGCTCCCAGCTTCGTACACAAGGATGCTTTAAGAGCACACAGTCTAGTTTCATTTTACTTCTTCCGGTGGTTTTCCTCATGCGACACTCCCACTCCATCCTGATTTTGTCGTAATGAAGATATTCACAGCAGGACAGAGCCACGTGTCAGGAAGCAAAGCAGGGTCTTTTTTTTTCTCAAAGCACACACTGCTTCATTTCAATTCGAATAAGATGAGGTGGCGAGAGTTGCGGCGGAAGACGGAGGGGTGTGCAGGGGAAAGGAGATGTGAAAGGGATGAAAGTGTGGCAGTCCCCACCTCCCAGTGTTGGAGTGTGAATGGGGCTGCCCACCCCTCTCTGCAGGGGGTCCTCTCCCTCTCCTGCAGCATGTGTTCATATTACACACACCACACTAGAGCATAAAGAACATGTAAACTCTGGTGCTACTGCTGGTTTATTTCACTGTTTGCACCTTTAGTAGGATTTTCAGTTAAAAGTCTGTCAAAATGAGAAAGTTGCGGGAAAAAAATGAAAGCAAATCTTTTGTTTTATTGTAAATGTTGACGTGAGGCAGCATAGTTTGTCTGTGATTGTCAAATGATTATTCATAATTGCTGAGTGTGTTCATTGTTTTTAGAAGTGGATTTATGAAATAGTGCTGCAACAATTGTTTTCATCATTAATTACTGAAGGGCATCACAATATCCCAGAGACCATGGCAACACCTTTCAGTAGCCCTTTTTAGCCAGAGACCCCATGATAGGGCTGCCTTATGACCCGACATAATGCCGCCTTTGAATTTTTTTACAGAACCAAACAATGGCAACATCAAGCCACCTCAGTGTGTGGTTTTAGACAGCATACTGATATCTCAAAAGAGGCGTGAAGGGTATGACATGTAACACAACAACATCGTCTTCTAGTGTGACATATAAAATGCAAAAATATTCACTTACAGTACATAAGAAACAGAGAAAATCAAAAAATACCTCACACGTGAGAAACTGGATTCATCAAATGTTTTGCCAAGTTGCTAAAAAAATAGTTGTAATAATAAGTATAGTAATAATCAAAATAGTTGCCAATTAATTTTCTGTCCATCTGCATGCAATTAATCAACTACTTGTTTAATATCTAATTTAAATAGCTGTAACTTATGATTTTTATGTTTATATGACATCTATTATTAAACAAACTATATTTTTTAATTTCCAGTTGAAAGTTTTTAATTCACTGTGCATCAACATAAGATGCAGTCCTGTGATTTACTGGTAACCTGTCCAGGATGTACCCCACATCCCTCCCAATGTCTGCTGGGATCAGCTCCAGCCCCCCCGAGACCCTGTAAGTGATGAGAGGTTACAGTTAATGGAGGAATAGATTTTTATCATATCATGCGTAATTTGATGCCCAATGCTGAAGACAAGAACAGTCTGTGATGCTCTTTTCCAACACACAGTATGAATTAAAACTTGAGTAGGCTGAACTCTGGAGGAGTACTAACACAGCATATTGCTCTGAAATATTCATGCATCACGGTTGTGACAGTAATCCGCATCTTAATCGCAACACAACAGCAGTGATGGCGAAGGCACTGACACGTATAACGACGCTCTTTTTATCCCTTCAGTGGCAGTTGCACTTCTACTGTAATGAGAGGAGATTTGCACGTCTTGACTGAAACATCCTAGCAGATGGATTTATTTATGTATAGAATTATTTATGCTGAACTCACAGTCCTACTGTACCGAAAGCATACTGTATGTACACAAGCACACACACACACACATAAGGAGTAAGCCAACTGTGTTCTGGCTGTGTGACAGTTATTCTGTCTGGCAGGATTCAGAGCCTCCACGACTGAATATACAGCACACTCTCACTTTACCAGAGTCCCAGTTGCACAAATCGACTTTCCACCAGGCACGTGTTGGATTCATCTCTGCTCTCTGCACTCCACTGCTTCACGTAAAGGTCCAGCGATGTTTAGATGTGTGGTGTTTGTGGAGGTCATTTGTCTTCATCCCAGTGTTCATGATTCCACTGTCAAACTTGTTCTGCAGTGTGTATTGCAGCAATTCCACAGATACCAGCTTTCTGATCCTCACACAAAACATTTTGAGCTGAGTCTGTGTCACAGAGGTGATGATTCAACCCTGTGGCAGTTTGACAGGTTGTAGTTTTGTGACGCGTGCGTGTGGTTTACCAGCTATGTTGGTGTGAATCCCTTCACTCCTGCTGTTCTTGAGCTTCTGACCACTTTGCCAAAGTCATTTGTGGTTCTGAGTCACAAGTCAGGTGTCGACTGGCCTCTTTGGAAACCTGTTAATGCCAAAAAGTAAGCATAGAAACGCCCACACTTATTATTTTCTGACAAGTCCACACACTGGTTGCTTCGTGACGCATCAGCTCTCCAGAAAAGCCGGTTCCACACTACTACTGTTATTTGAAAGGCACGTACAGTATGCACAATGAGCATTAGACAGAAAGCATGTATAATAACTTTTAAATGACATGCAGGGTAGACTTTATTCCATGCGCTGTTTTGGCCTCCTTCAGAGCTGAAAGGACCACATTGTGTTTATAGCTTGCCTTGAGGGATAACTGGACGAATGAAATCTTCTGCATACAAAATATTTAGTAAACCCTATTCTTAAACAGTCGATTTCTTAATAGCTGATGCATCCTATGTGTTTACATTCAGCTTGATTTATTTGGAGAGTTCCTGCGGTTATCCATTCATTTATTTTATGTAATTCTGTTAGGGGTCACGGGGGGGCTGGAGCCTATCCCAGCTGACACTGGGCAAGAGGCAGGGTACACCCTGGACAGGTTGCCAGACTACCACAGGGCTGACACATAGAGACAAACAACCCATCACGCTCACATTCACACCTACGGCCAATTTAGAGTCACCAATAAACCTGCATGTCTTTGGACTGTGGGAGGAAGCCGGAGTACCCATGCTCAATTCTGAACTTCACGCAGAAATTAATTTATCTAAAAATATGGCCTTTTGATATTGGTGTTAAAATATCTTAAATCGATCTTTCAAAAGTCTTAAAAATGTGGAGACATGGGAAGAAGGATATTTCTGTCTGTTCTACCCTAGTCCCCACCATAAGACAAAAAGCAGTCATGTTTTACGTTACGATATACATCTAGCCAAAAAAGTCTTAAATCTAACTTGCCTTAAGCTAAAGAACCCTGTATTTAGGTGTAGGTGCCCTCTGAGAATGTAATCGATTCAGTTTTGATGAGGAGTTTTTATTAGTTTACATCAATATTTCTGTGCTTTCATCCGCTTGGGATTTGATTTCACTAATGTGATATGTGGCCTTGAGTGTGTGTGATAACGGATGTATACAGTCCTCACACAAAAGCTTCGGTGTAATCACTTTGAGGCTGAGGGTCTGTGGTGCAGTCTGCCGTGGTTGGGAAGTTTTCACTTACAGTTTAATTTCATTTTCAGGGCAGTGGAGTGAAGCCTGAGCCTTAAATCCATGCTGACGCTGCTGACTTTGTTAAGGACTGACGCTTTGCTGTAGGAAAATAGACACTCAAACAATCACTGACCCCATCCACCCCTGCTCTCCCCCCACAGCTAAAGACAGCGTTATTATGCTTGCCGTGGCTGGGTAAGTGGACCCTGATTGATCAGTATTGATTAGAACTGTATTTGTCAGACAGTAATGGGCCTCCCCCTCAGGACATTATGTCTGCTGATTCCCAGCCGCCCCCACCTCTGGCCCCACTTCACCCCTCTCTTATGTCCTACTTGTATTTGCCCTCCCCCCTCTGCTCGTAGGCCCCTTTGACCTCTAATCAAAGTGCAGCATCCTTCACTTTACCTCTGCTCCTCCTTTGTTTGTCCATCCATGCTCACCAAGGAGCTGGAGGATGGAGGCAGTGACGCAGAGGTCGATTGAGACAGTATCAGGGCATATGTTTCTTTTTTACTTTAGTGTGCAGGTGAAGGGATAAATCCATCAGCTGTTTTGATTTCAAGTTCAATATTTAAGCTAATATTAAAACCTACAGGGTGTGCTGTTTGTGTGCAAGCCAGTGTGTGTGTGCATGTAAACGTGTTTACAGTACAGATGCTGGGGAGAGAAACCGCCTCAGGCATCTGTGTTCAGACTCCTCCTCAAACAATAGACATGTCTGTGTGGATGAGCTGATGAGCGTGGAACTGATTACAGCTGCTCTGCAGAAACACACCCTCAGTTGCCGCTACCACACACAGACTGTGTGACAAACAAAAGGTTAAAAACATCACAACACAATATGGCAAATGTGTGCAGATTAACATATTAAAAAATTCACACTGATTCAGTGGTCAGTATTAATAAAAACTCATCACACGTGTCAAGGCAAGCAAGCTTTTCTATGAAGAAGTTAAGATGTATCAAAGATGCATTTTAACAAGATGTCCAATTCTGTTTTTTGTCCTACAGAGTAAAATACTGAGCCTTCCCCTCCTGCACTGTGACGTCAAACCTCACCTGCTTCACCTGCACACTGCACAGCTGAAGGCAGAACAAGGTAACATTAGTACATTTGATGTTGCACATCTGTGTTTGCATGTGTGTGTGCAATCAAGATGTTATTTTTATTAATCTGGGGTTTGTTTATGTGGACCTGGCAGACTGCAACATTTATCTTACTTAAAACCAAACATTTGTTTTGGGGCTGTGTGATCCACTTTTCTTCAACTGTCTTGATACCTTTAAAGTAAGCATTTCTCTTCTAATCACTGTAATCTTCAACTTATTGTTTTAATTTGCGATTTCCAATACGTTTAGGCTCTCTGTGTCTGGTTCTGATTCGTATTTATTTCTGTATGTATCTGTGCATGAGTAGGTAGTATGAATGCGTTTTGTCTTGGGATGTCAGTTTCGGTTAATTTTGCTTTTGGTAGCCTGACACCCGTTAACTGGTAACTAACTGATTAGTTTTTTAAGAAAAAAACAAATTGATGTGAAACACCAGATGCCTTTTATTTTAGTCTGGTGCTCCACAGACTCACTGAGCTTTAGCCCTGCCTTTCAAAGCACTATCCATTTAGAGGCGACAAAATTTTAATGTTTTCTGATGTAAATGTCTTGGCTTTTATTTTAATTTGTGTTAGCTTTGCTGACAAACAGCTGGCCAGTTGTGTTAGCGTGCATAGTAGCCACTGCCCACCCTCTGATCTATTTATCATGCTAACATTAGCCTTGGCCACTCTGCATTGCTTACCACCTGGGTTGGGTGGGAGCTAAGTTAACTAGCGGCACAGTTAGCACCTTTAGCACAATTATATATGCTGACACAGCTAACAGTGCAGTGTTTCCCCACTGGCCCCATGGGCCAGTAGTTCAGAGTTTAACTGGCCCATGTAAAAAAGAAAGAGAGAAAGAGAAAAAATGTCTGTAAAACTTCATTTAATTTAACTTCATTTAATTTAACTCCATTATACCTCATCGTAGTGTGTGATGGTATATACAGCAGTCCTCGCAGAAGCTGATGTATGATCTCCCAGCCTCTGTGTACTCATCCACTTCTTAGATGACCTCACAACAGGTTTACAGAGCTTTAACTTCTGCCTATATGAGGGAATCAGGTGGACGGTGTTGTGGTCAGAGTGGCCCAGTGCCACGCAGGGGATGGCGTGATAGGCATTGTTAACAGTTGTGTAACAGTGATCCAGGATATTCTTCTCTTTGGTCGGACATTTTATAAACTGTTTGTATTTGGGGAGTTCATGGGTGACGTTACCTTTGTTAAAGTCGCCAAGGACAATAACTAAGGAGTCCACACACAGTAGCCTATCTGGTCGGCGAGCGTGTGCTGTAGCCTACCTCCTGCGAGTTGGCCTGCGGTGGGATGTGAACACCGACCAGAATGAATGAAGCAAACTCACGGGGGGAGTAAAAAGGTTTGCAGTTGATGAAAGATATACCAGATCAGGAGAGCAGTGCTGCTGGATCACTGTCACGTCATTACACCAGCCACTGTTAGTTTAAAAACAGATACCTCCACCTTTAGTTTTGCCGGAGAGTTCTGTGTTACGATCCGCTCAAGAGTTGGAAGCCTGCCAGCTGCAGGGCAGAGTCCGGTATCGATCCACACAGCCATGTCTCCGTGAAGCACAAAACTGCAGGTGTAGAAAAGTATCCGTTTTTCACCATCAGTAGCTGAGTTCATCCAGTTTGCTGGCCAGTGAACGCACATTGGAGAGAAATATACCTGCATGGCAGCGGTGTCGGCGTTGGCGGAGATGCTGCTTACTCACCAGGCTGGACCTGGAGTCCAGAGGGTGGACACAATGTTTCCATAGCAACGCTGTTGGATTGGGACAGTGTTAGAAGCAGTAATCACCTAATGAATGGTACTGCTAGTTAGCATCCACCAGACATGGGTGTTGCGCAGTGCAGTAGCCTGAGGAGCAGTTAAATTAACCGACAGTCCAGCAGGTGTAACTGGTCAAAAATGTCAAAAATATCAAAAATATTCTTGGCAGTGAACTGATAATCAGATAAGGGTAAACCACCAATTAACGGTTAACCATTGGCATGCCTGATTCCTTCATGTCTGTCATGTCTTCGTTATTCTGCTTGGTTTAACTGTGAACATAACTGTCGTCACTCTTTGAATGTTTACTTATAAGAAAAGAGAGACTTGATAAGAGGCTAATTAACTTGATGACCTGGATATTTTCCTGCAGTGTAAGGCTGAGCTGTCTGCTTATTGTAGATAAAGCCCTTCCTCATCTGCAATTTATACTGATGATATAAAGCAGGTCACCTGTTGTATACTTTGCTCCATGAAGGAGAGCTGCAGTAACGACCACAGACACAACACAACATCCATCTTATTAGGGACTCCCACAATGCTATGATAGCTCACCCTGATTCTGTTTTTGGTTGTCGTCATGAACTTGTTATCAGCAGCTTCTTCTGATTTACACAATTGTTGTTTATTGACATCAGGAAGCACTTTGACCCGCCTCTGAACTGTCTGTGCTGCTGTTAGCTATGTTTAGCTTCAGTGTCAACAAAGGTGCTAGCCACAAGAGCTGAAATACTCAATAATGTTTTACTCTTTGAGCTATTATTTTTTCTGTGGTTTTCATGAAATATTTTGTAGGTGTGTCTGATATTCTGTTACATGACACTACACACTACTTAAGTACAGTTTTGAGGTACTTTAGCATTTCTAATTCATGCTTCTTTCAACTGCGCTACATTTCAGAGGCAGATATTGTGCCTTTTACTTCACTGCATGTATTTAATTACTCCAGTTGCCAGTTACTTTGGTGGCAGCTCTTCTGAGCTCTGTTGCCAGCCTCCGAGCTCCCAGCTTCCAGACTTCAAGGTTCTTTGCAGCACTTCCGCCTCTTATGTAAACCTAGTGTTCTCACCTAGATGTTCTCTCAGGTACCAACATTTGGCACACTGACTCTCCTCCAGCTACCACCTTGCTTTCATCTGACCTCCTTGACTGTGTAAAGAAATGTTCTCTGCTGAGATAAAATAGATTAGTTCTGAAAAATAATTGGCAACCAGATAGATTGCAAGAACATTTTAATCAAGCGCTGCAGTATCTGAATATTTACTCATCTCAGCCTCCCCTCTGTTTCTCCTCTCCACCTCCATCTCTCCTTGTTTTCTCACCACCATTCATCTGCTCCACCTCCTGCAGCCAAACCAGTCAATGATAATGATGATGAATGGTGATGTGGGCCGAGATTCGTGATCCTCCAGCTGGATGCAAATTGTTAGACTTGTTTTGTGGATGTTTGAATGTGTGTGTGTGCGTGTGGTCCTCCTCCTCTCAAGCTGTCTCGGTGTCATGGGACGGCGGCCTGACAGACAGACAGGCAGATGGAAGTGACACGAGTGACATCAGCGGGATTCAGCAAAACAATGTAGACGGAAATCAGTGGAGACAATGACAGCGGGGTCGGGAGAGACTTGAGGAAAAGACTAGGGAAGGAAAGTGAGTGGAGAGGAAAACAGGGAGACGGGGAGAGAGCTGTAGCTTAGTTAAGCTCCAGTCTGAGAGGGAGAGATGTCGCCTCCAGATAAACCAAACACACTTACAGGCTCAATATAGACTAGAGCCAGAGGCTTCATCTGTATATTTCCTTCCAGTACAATATTCTGATATGTCAATGTTGTTTTCAGCGTTTCCTGTAGAGTTTTGCTGTTGATGGAGGGGTTCAGTTTGTAGCTGATACTCAAGTTTCAGACTTCCAGGATCGCCTGGAAGGAAGGAAATTTCCTGCCATTGGGAGAGAAAACATTTCTCTGAAGCGGGGTGTACATTGTAGGATTTTAGCCTGTTTCTGACCAAAATTTTGAGCTGCATGACCTCTTGAGTCTGGCCGAATTTCTGCTGTGTTGGGGATCGTTTGCCTTGCAATGGATGGGGAGAGTGAGGACTGATCATGGCCTGATCAACTGCTCCCTACCGACCATTGGATGTATGGATGAATTTCAGACATGTCAGAAATTTTGTTTGGCTGTCATCAAGCTCCCACACAGGTATTGCAGAGCCAAGACTTGATTTCCCAAGATCAGCATTTTTCACACTGCGCCTGTGCTCAGTGGAAACCAAACATCCTAAAGTGCCATGGTGACACAATGTGTCCTCTTTCATGTTTCCTCTTTCTGCTATCACGACCGATATGAACGAGAGAAATGTGGCAATAATTGTGAAATCTGCTGGTGCAATGCTGCAAACCTTCACTAGCAAACAAACTTCTACCTGCATCAGAGCTTTCAAACAAATCTTTATTGGCGATTGTCTTTAGCCAGAACCGTACTTTGGAGCCAATGGGCAATTTTATCGTCTGTTTTACACGTACAGTTTGAGCACTCCAGCCCGGGCTTGACGTTGGGATCGTACAGTCTGAGCACATAAATCATGAGCTTTGGCTTTACATCTCAAATGATATACTTGTAAAGTAGGAGTTGGAGTTCAACAACATTTCTAAAATGTGCAGTAAATCTTAGGGTCTACACCCAGTTTAAAAGCTGGGTCAGAGTGTGATGTCTGCCCTGTAGCTCCATTTGGCTTGTTAGATTTGTTTATCAAATCTGTCATTGTAGAAGGGAAAGCAGGTTGCCTCTGCAATCACATCAGGGAAACGCAGACAGACACTGGCAGTCATCCTGTAACCGCTCTTCAAGAGCCTTTTATAACTGCTCTCTACGCCATGGCACAATGAGACATCCGGGCTGCTGAACTTCACTGATGATCCAAGACAACCTCATCTCCACCACTTCCTTTTAGCAAAACACTAATGTCTTTTCATTTTAGACTCTTCCAGAGCTGTTTTTTAGTCTTTTTGGGGTCCGACCTCGAGTCACAAGTCTTCATAAGCCAATTCTTAGTTGTCTGTCATTGCACTTCTTCCTCCTATCAATGCTGGCTGTGAAAAGATCCCTTTGTGTCACACCTACACTGTAAGAAATAAGTGGATAGACTTAAAACACAGCATCTGACTTTTGCATTTCAAAGCTTTGATTTGAAGGTTTCTTCTTAGCCATAACCAAGTCCTTTAAATGTACAGGCCCAATAATTAAGATATTGAAAGTTTGTGGCTCTGCAAGCCCACAGGAGCAAAGGCCAAGTCACAAGTAAGTCAAGTCCAAGTTAAGTGTCAGGTCCTTCTGTCTGACTCAAGTCCAGGTCTTAAGTCTGCAGCTCTGCTTTTTATTTTCTTTGGCTGATAAAATAGAAACAACCTTCTATGTTGCCAACAGTACACACCTTTCAAACTGTCTCACATGGCCCCGGGTTATTTTTATGTTTACTTGTGTCTCAGGTTCAATGACCTCTAGAGGCTTCTTTTTAATTCATCACTTCAGCTGGCTCCAACTTCAGTAATGTCTGGATGAGTTGAGGTCAGACCTGAAAGCACCTCCTGGTCCGTCGGCTCCCTCAGAAGCCATGGTGGCACGAATGCTGGATGTGCCGTCCCTGCCAGCGCTGTATTGTGCTGTATTACAGTGTCGTGCTCCACTCTGCTCCTGTCTGCCATCTGCCAGTCATATGTACCACCATCTGTTCTTCAAACCAGCCCATAATCTAGCTTGCTCTTTGGCATCGTTTGCATAATTTAAACACTTACAGTAACTGCTGCTGATGTTTTAGGTCTGGGGATTTTTTTCTTTAAGGATTTTGAAAAACGTGTTTTGAGCTGCCTTAACACGATGTCAGCAGTTTGCCTTTTTTTAATCATTTAGATAATTATTGGTTTTCAGAAGCCTTTGGTCTCTGCCTGTACATCTCTTTATTTGACGCTTGCCTGCTGCCGTACATCCCTGCTTCACTCACAGATATAATTAGGCTGCTTTCTGTTTTGGCAGCGAGAGACACAGAAACATATGGCAGGTCTATCTCTCCTCATCTCTGATCCTTTTACATTTGTGACGAGCTCTCTGCTGCTCTCCACACTGACCTCAGGTCTGCCTGCACCGGTATGACATACCAGTAAGCAGCAGCAGCATCAGTGGGCACCTCCTCCACACAGAGTACACTCATTCCTCTGGAAGCTGCACTCCTCTGCTAACTCTGTCATTACTACCATCTAACTAACCAGTGTAATTACCAGCCTCGGTGTGTGTCTGTGGTGCATGGGCCGATCCTGCAACATGCAGAGCAAGTCAGAGCGGGTGTGGAAGGAGAAGAGGGAAGGAGTATGAATGGGAGAGAATCAAAACAAGGGGAGGTACATCCAAGAGCTGAATAATTACTGTATGTGAGTAATTAAAAGGCATTAAATGTCTGCTCATTATCTTGTGAAGTGTGGGCCAAAGCTGCATGTGTCTGCTCAATTCTCACTGTGTTTTATGGAGATTAGTTTTTTCTTCTGGTGTGTTTTTTTCTGGATTATTTGTGTTGATCACCATACTTTATAGTGCTGTTGATTACACTTAGCTCCTGGCTCTCCCCTACGTCTTACCACTGCAGCACATATGTGGTTTCCCCTCCTTTGTGCAGTGTAAGTGTAGTTGTGGCTCTGTACTATCTGATGTTATATCATTGTATCGGTGGGGTAAGTTCTTCTTTTAAATATTCAGAAACAGAATTATACAGTAGTGAATTAGTACACTCACTTCATCAGTGTTTAAAAGTGATATTTTGATGTTTGTTCCTCACAGATACTGATGCTGTCTTGTGGATTAAACAAAGTGGGTTTTTCTTCCCTACACAACAACATTTGGCTGTAGTGTAGGCGTGATTATCAATACTATCTTCTAAGGTATTGAATAAAATACTCCAGTACCAAGTAGTATCATAATGTCTCCAGCCACACGATACCTGCATTCGATCCTTTTCGTGCCAGGTGTCTGAACCTGGACCACCTTGACTTTCTGCCAGATCAGCAAACGTTCTGTTGCTGTTCTCCGGGGCCGCGCCCCTCTGGGCAAACAGTCTGTTCACCGTCTGTATGGTTAGCACAAGCTCACACAGCAGCAACACCATGATCGAACACTGAGACATTAAACGGTCCCAACAAACTCATCAAAAGCAACAGCTTGACTGTCGTTTAACCTATTAGTAATCAGTAGGTAACATTAATCTTGTGATGCTGGCCCTCTCACTGTGTGTGTACAGTGGGCTGGACTCTCACGACTGTCCCTGGCATGGAGCTCATACTCCCGCAGTAGCAGCTACAACCCATACAGTCTGTGGTGTGGTGAAGTGTCACTAAAGAATTTGAAAATATGGCTTTACCACATGCACCAGTACTTTATTGGTATTGCTATCACTTTGAGGGTACTTAAAGGCCGTTGAAAGCTCTGACAAAGCTTGGACTGTGAGTTGATGATATTGTGTCACACATACTGACCCAAAGGTCAGGAATGAACTTCCATGCTCAAGTAAATTCATTTGCACAGATTTGTTATGCTCATCTTTGAGATCATAAGCCCTTTTTACACTAGCTCATGCTGTAGGGCCGCTACAAAGTCCCTTCTTTGTGTTGCCTTTGCATTTTTTTCACAGAACCAAACAACAGCAGCATCATGCCTCCCCAGTGTGTGATTTTAGACAGCATGCCGGCATTGCAGAAGCAAAATAGGTGTTACGTGTAAGTCAACAGCGTCGGCCTCTAGCAGGACATACAGCATGTGTCGGCAGCACCTTTTAAACAATAACAATGGCATTAAATGGCAAAACCAGTCATTTACCGTCCCTGCTATATGGTGGCTGATCTCGTCCTCTGCTTGGAGGGAGAGGAGCACCTAGACCTCATTGTCTATTGTCATTCATCTTTGAGTTAGCTGCTAAATGCTGCTAGCTGCTTTTTAAAGATTATTTTTTGAGGCAATGCCTCATGGGCCGCCGGCACTATCCACTACGCTACCGATGCCCTGCTAGCTGCTTTTTTAAATCTCTCGGTGATCATTCGCACACATACAGTATTGCGTCGTCCAAACGTCACACCAGTCCTGCCCATGGTCCCATCCTGCCAGCTGTCCCTTTTACACAGATGTTGATTTGACACTGTTACTATCTCTGCTGCTGGCTTAATGGTGAGACAACAAGGCACCCCCATTCAGCAATTGCACTTAGGATAATGGTGCCTTGAACAGGGAGTGTAAAAAGGGTTATAATAAATTCATACTGTGAATTTTTTTACCGTCTTTGACATAATTTATAGATGTTTAACTTGTCAGATAGATTAATTTTCTGACTATTTGGCTGTTAAATGTAGTCAGGTATGTTTCTCTCTGATGGGCTGCGTACTGATGGAAGTCAGTGGTGAAGATCAGCCCACTCTCTCTCATCAGGCACCTCAGACACATAATGAAGCCATTCTGCCGCTCTTGCAGCTGGGGCCGGATAATCTGGGATTGGGTCTGATAGTGGATCACAGGACAGCCCTCCCGGATGAGGAAGGACTCTGTCAGATAGCATGATCAGAGCGGGAGCCTTTGGCCCGGAAGTGCCTGTGGTTCTCCTAAAACAAAGACATGATACATTTGCATGGCTGTATGACTATAGGGGGGATTTTGTTTGCTGTGAATTGAGTTTTGTGTGCGTGTATGAGTGAATGAGTAATGCAGTCTTGAGGCCAGAAATGAATTCAGCAAGGACTCATAAAAGGCATTGTGTATCATAAAACACACACAAACCACTGTGAGCTGCCCTGACACAATGAAAAGCTCAACATTATGCAAATTGGACTTCATAACGAGATAGTCACCCCAGTAGCTGACATTTGTAGAATTCACAAAAACTGAGGCAGCTGGAGAGAGACAAGCACAGATATGTTCTTAATGTGCGCTTTCTGCAGGCTGTTAAACTTACTTGAAGAGTCAAATGTTTAGCTCCTCTTTTCAGGCAAGTCTTTTTTAAACCCAGTAAACGGCAGTAGAGGTGAAAGTGCATAGATTCTAATGTGGTTAGATGTGTGGGTGTGTGGGTGTGTGGGTGTCTGTTTTTCTGCTTGTGGTTGAATCATAGGATTTAATTCCTAGTGAAAAATGTTACCCCTCCTGTCAGATTATTCATGGAAAATAGTTTTTACAGTTGTGAAGTTTTGAAAAGTCAGTGATTATCTGACTAAAAGCTGAACATACAGACAAGAGAAGCATTGTGAAATGTGTGGTCAAATCACATGTTGTGATGCAGACTAACAGGTGCAAGAAAAGAGTGACAGGGGTTTCACAGATGACAGAAAGCTAATGAGAAAGTTAAATTAGCCAGACTAAAAGAGCACATTTTAAAAGGCAGATGTGCAAATGATGTGCGTTAACCCTCTGAGCAAATTTAGTGTAGATATTTGAATAAATTTGGCGGTTTGAGGAGAGACATGTGCAGATAAAGGAGCTTAAATCATGGAATGGAGAGCTAAATAGAGAATGAGATTAGACAGAAACTCAAGAATGGAAAAGAAAATCAGGAGAAAGGAGCAGTAGCAGAGATGGATTGAGCACATTTACATTTTAGACATTTAGCTGCAGCTCTAACCCCCGTCCTTATAATGTGTTCCATATTGCACGGCGAGTTTTGTCTGCTGGGTTTGAAGAGTCTTAAAAACCATTTAATTTCATTCGCTTCAAAAAGACCTCAGTAAAATATTCTCTGCTGTAACCAGTAATGTTGGTTATAAAATGTTTTTGTATCCGATTGCAGGCTGTTAGGAGACATTTTACACCCATAAAATACAAGTATAATTGTTTTGACAGTGGATTTGCTGTGCAATTTAATCCTTTTTTGTGGAGTTTCAGTCACACTTTCATACTTTTAGCTACAATAGCGCCAGTAGAAGTTTATTGTCATGGGCTAGTGTCAGTGTTTGCAAAAACATAAATGAACTTGGATGAATTAATTAGTCTTAATGGTTCATCCATCCATCCATTTTCTGCCACTTATCCAGGTCCAGGTTGGATTAATTAAATTGATTATATCATTAGAAATTATGATATGTTGCTTGCAAGTACAACCCTGATTCCGAAAACGTTTGGATGCTGTGGAACACGTAAATAAAAACACAACGCAATGGTTTTGCATTTTTGGCATACAGTAGGGGAAATAAGTATTCAAGACATCAAGTTTTTTCCATTACACATAATTTCAATGCAGTTGCAGACTTTGGTATTAAGTCAATGAAACTGTGACTCACTAAAACTTATCTGATGAAGAATTTGTATCATTTCACTCCATAAAAATGATGTGCAATAAAGTGGAATGACACAGGAAAAACGTCCTGAACTAACTAAAATTGATTTAATAATTGGAGAAACCTTGTTCACAATGACCGCTTCAAGACTCTGAAGAGACTCGTTTCTCTCTGTGTTCAGATGAGATTCGGGCCCGTTCTTCCACACAGACTTAGAATCTTGAAGGGCCCCACTTGGGAAACTTGAGAAAGACATTTCACTTTCAAAACTTCAATAATTAGTGTTCCCAGTTCCCAAACGCTTACTGATAGTAAAAGAAAAGGTAATGTAATACAGTGGGAAACATGCCCCTGTGCCAACTGTTCTAGAGCGTATTGCAGGCATCAACTTCAGACTGAAGGTATATGAAAAACAACAAGGTTTATCAGTTTGAACATTAAATATGTTCATCTATTCAATTGACTATATGTCGAAAAGGATTTGCACTTCATGGTACTTTGTTTTTCTTTAAGATTTACACAGCGTCCCAACTTCTTTGGAGTTGGGGTTGAAGTGAAAACATGTGATAAGAAAATAGTTAATTCAAGACCACATTGTCCTGACTGGTTTCATACACTCATATTTTAGTATAAAATGAATAATAGAATTAGTTCACTGTTGTATTAAAAAGGTCATAAAAAGTCTAAAATTTAACAGCTAATTTCACAGCACAGATACAGCATGTTTGTTGTACAGTGCTCATGTTCATGTGTGCATTTGGACCACTGTCAGCATATTGTCATTGCTCGCTGTGTTCATGATGTGGTTCATCCAGTGGAGTCATAACCACATTGTAACATTCTGCAATATGAATTCCCAGCCGGTCACTCTGAACAACCACAACATTCATGTGACCATGAGTTAAAACGTTTGTCTGGACTGATGATGACAGTAAGAGGGTGCAATGATTCAGCTGCTGGGAACTGTATGATTGCAACACTGGTAACTTTTTAGATCATCCCACATTAAGAACTCATTAATGTAAAACCAGAATGCTCTGACAGTGCTCCTGTACCCGTGCAGTGTCTGTGAAAATCATTATGTTAAACCTCCGGTGAGACAGAAGATGCCGCTGTGTAAACAAGAGTCTTTACAAGGCTGGTGGGTTTTTAAGACTTGATGCGGTGTGACTGTCATATTAAAGCACGCCGTTGTGGTTCACTGAGCAATGTACTGCTCTCCTCCTTGCTCTTTCTTGACTCTGTCCAATCACTCTATTTCTGGATTTACCCCACCTCAACCCTCCAGCTGTTGGGTCACTTTATGCCTTCGCCCTTTTCTCTCTTGTCCCTGTTCATCTCTCCCAGTGTTGCAGTTGCTTGTTTGTTGTCACTGTTGAAAGAATAGAGTAGCTTCTGTCTCAGCCAGCTACATCATCACTGTGTGCCTCTCTTTTAAATAGGAGACAAGGCACGAGTGGAGAATATTCTCCCATGGTTATTTAAGTGTTTAAATGTGTGCCTTCCGTTTGGATCTGCTTTACTCTCTGGTCTGATAATATTAGCTGAAGTGTTTCATTGGTTTTAATCTGCAGCAGAGCGGCCACAGCCTTCATGTCCTCTGGGTATATGAGTGTTTGTGTGTGTGAACGCACATGCACACAAGTGCACAGAGTGTGTGATAATAATATCCCTTGTCAGCCTCCTGAAGATTAGCCTCAACGGAAGAAATCCTCTGTCATATCCCCTCACCTTATTCTCCTCCTCCCTCTCGCTGTCTTATCAGTCCTACATTGTTTTACAGTTGAGTGATTTGCTCTTTTCTAAATTCAGAGCTCAGTTTTTTTTGCGCCTGTGGAGAAAATTTGGGTCACACAAGCTCTGTGATTTAAATGATGCTGATTGTCTGAAGCTGATTTGTTGGAATGATTGTTTTTGTTCCTTCTGTTCTCAGATCTGCATTAGACTGAAAATAGCCCAAGAAGAAGAAGACGACCGGCCTTGACTCCAGCTGGTCCTCCATGGACCAGTGAAATCGTTCCCACCCTGCCAGTTAAAAGCGATGTTTTTGGGAGCTGGAGGCCGTAGCACCGTCAGCAGAGTGTGTGTGGGGCCCCTCCTCTCCCTCTTTCCCAGCGCTCCCCCTGACATGGGATGCCAGCCCCCTGCCTCCCTGCCCTGAGCTCGCCTGGGGTGCCATGAACAGCTACAGAGACAGAGGGGTCACTTGCACCTCCTCGGACCTCCTGGATGGAGGTGGAGGAGGGTTCCCCCAGCACACTCCGTTTCGTCACACCCCAAATGGCCACCCGGCTCCTGTCCCCATAGACCCGGGTATCCAACCACGCGTCTCTGTGCCCAAAATGGGTGTCAGGGCGCGGATTGCAGAGTGGCCCCCTCGCCGTGCGCAGTCCAGGGAGTCGCTGCTTGAAAATGGGCAAATTGGCGGCATTCGCCACGGAGATGACGGCTCCACTTCAATTTCCTCATCAGTTTTGTCATCTGACATGGGGTTGGTGCGGGGAGGAGTTACCAGGTTGCCGCGACGACGATCCAAGGACGTAGAGTTCAGAGGAGGAGGGTTTGGCGTTGAAAGAAATCCACCTTTCAGCCTGCGAGTGTTCCCTCCACTGAGACAGCGTTCAAACAGTGAGGTGACACTGAGTGAACATGATGAAAATGAGGTGAGTCTTTAATCTTCAGACGCACTCACATGTTACGTGCGTTTCAAGGAAAAAATGGTGCTGCCTTTTTAGTTCTGACACTGACTTTGTATAAACAGTCACAGAGGATAAAACATGAAGTTATGTTGAAAAAGTGCTGCTTGGACCCAAACAGGGAAATTCCAGTTTATGGCAGTAGGTCATGCTGCATTCTCCTGCACTAAATCTGTTTGTGTATCTTCTCTGGTGTCACAAAAGCTTGTCAAGAAATAACAAGATTATGAGCTCCATTAGACACGACTGCATTTGACCTCATAATAACAAATGTGCACACATAAGGACAAAATGCCTTACTGTTGGGGGGAATTATTACTGTGTGGCCACCACTCCAATCTGCTTTCTATGGTCATGCACATGCTGTAAGTGTTGCCATGGCTACCACATAATCTTGCATAAATATGTGCGTTGCTTACCCAGATTTATTCCATGACAGTTCATGGCACGGTTAACAGTAATTTAGCTTTTGAATACATGCGAAATTCACACATTTACTCTCATAAAATCCTGTGGTCGGTGTGTTTTGCTTTCACACCACAAACAAACAGCTACAGAGTTCAGCTGACAGTTTTCTCACCAGCCTAAACTAACTGTACTTAATTGTTTGTTTGAAGTGAACCAAACAGATTGTGTAATAAATCACCTGAATTTCAAGTTTTTTCTCCAATATTAATAATAAAACAGAGTTGTTCTGTATTCACTGATTCCCCATGAAAAGCTGAACATTCTCTCCCCTCTCTGCTCTAAGGTGGAGGTTCACGGAGGCGGTGGGATGGGGAACCTGTTCAGAGAATACGGCAGCACCTCCTCCATTGACATCCAGGGCATTCCCGAGCAGAGCTTCTTTGAAATGCTCAGCCAGTTCCACCAGGAGAGGCCTGACCAGCGCAGCTCAGCACCCATACGCCTAGGGGAGCTGCTGCGCTCCCCAGACTCACCGCCAAGTGCGGCCCACCCCTCTGCTCCCTCACCTGGTCCTGCAGGGGGGGATGACAGAGGGACAGGAAGGAAGGAAGGAGCTGAGAGAGTGAGGAAGAAAAGTGGAGGGACAGAGTCGTCACTGGGCACCTCCTCTTTGTTCAGGAAGCTTAGGAGCTCTAGTCGTGGTGAGCTGGATGGAGGGAAAGGAGACTCTAATGAGGATGGGGGAAGCCGGGGTTCAGCAGATGCCTCCTACAAACAGTGGGTGTGCCCTAAGAGCTTTGTCCACTTCGATGCTCAAAGCATCCTGTTTGACCTCCACGAAGCGGCGGTGCAGCGGGGCTATGCCGCCCAGAGGAGGAACACCGCCACAGGGGCATCAGCTGCGTCAGTGTCCCTGTCCATCTCTATATCCTCTGCGGTGAATGACCCAGTTTACTCCAGCATCGAGGATCTGACCCTGAGCCTCGACCCCGGCTCCATGACACCCTCCCTGGGCATGGACCCTCTGGACGGGCCTCCTGGTGCCCAGAGCTCGAGCCCACTGCTCCTCTGCTGCCCCCACTTCCTTAATGAGACTGGGGGCCACGGGGAGCGCAACATTAGCTTCCTCAGCTCGTCAGCTGAGCGAGGAGGAGAAGGAGGAGGAGATGGAACTAGGGGTTGGCTGAGGAGGAGTAACGCCAGCGTCTCAGTGCTGGAGGTGCCTATTGAACAGCAGGTTACGAGACTGGACAGACTGAAACTGTACAGCATAGAGCATGTAGACCAGGGGGCCAGGTACTACAGAGACTACTTCCATGGGAAAGGTAACACTGAAACACATTTATTACTTAAACCATAAACATTCAGTGATGTTGATGTCAGCTGTGTTATTAAATGATCAAGAGTCAAACAAACAAACTTTGTTTATACATGGTTATGGTTTGCAGTACATTGAGAGCATACCTCATATAGGGTTTAAAAAACAAATGAAATGGCTTTACATAAAACATAAAAAGGCATTAAGACAAGAATAAACCTGTGCAACAAGTAAACAAGTAATGATTGAGTCATCTGGACATTAACGATTCAGTAAAGACATGAAGATGACTTGGGCTCAATAGTTGCTGACATTTTATGGACTAAAGAGTTGGTCAAGCAAAACAAGAAATTTGCATACAATATCCCTCATATTGACATTAATCAATCATGAAAATAATTTTAAGTTGCACTATGTGACAAAATATTTAGTACATTTGTCAGTTACTCAATTATCAGAAAATTAATGGCCAATATTTTAATGACTGAGTAGTAATTTATGAAAAATTGCTTAAATCGAAACCATTATTTGTTTCCATCTTCACAAATGTGCGAATGGGCTGGTTTTCTCTGTTTTTATGTCATAGATTTAAAAAAACATTGGGTTTTGGACTGTTTCTTGAACTAAATTATCAATTTAACCTGGGGAAATAGTGACGGGCAGAGTAACTGATAGTGAAAATAATGACTAGTGGTGCTACAGTAGGGATACTCAACCTGCTTTGCCCAGGGGCCACATTTGCAAAATGACAGGAATCAATTAATTGAATAGTTGTCAACTATTAAATTAATCACCAACTAGTTTGGTAATTGATTAATAGCTTTGAGTGTTTTTATAAGGAAAAACTTCTCTTATTCTAGCATCTTAAATGCTCCTCTATGAGGACATTCTATAAACTGAATGTCTTTGAGTTGTGAACAAAATGTCAAAGACATTTGAGGACGTCCTTTTGGGCTTTGATCAACACTGACATGCATTTTTCACCATTTTCTGACATTTTAAAGACCAAACAACTAATTAATTAAATTCTCTATTGCTCGTATGTGTGAATGTGAGCATGAATGGTTGTCTCTCTATGTTAGCCCTGCGACAGTCTAGCTGGCCTCTCGCCCAGTGTCAGCTGGGATAGGCTCCAGCCCGTCCGCAACCCCCAACCGGATAAGTTGTTACGGAAATGAATAAATGAATTAATTAATACAATTTTTTACAGATTATTTGAGGTCAGGTGTATGCAGGGTTACACTTAGGGACATTTGGGGATTTGCCCGGTCCCTGTCTGGTGTCTGTGGGATCCTAACCTGGCATTTTTGATTTCTAGAGTCAGCAAGAAATGTTGTTGTTAATGTAGTTAACTTGCGTTAGCTTGGAGGGCTAACTTGGTGTATTTACATCATGTCACCCTGAAGCTACTGACAAACCCCTTTCAAACTCTTGATGAAAAAAAGGAACGCATAATCAAATAATCATATTGAACAGCCAAATCTGGTTCAAATGACAATTCTGAGTTGGGTACAGCCCTACAATCAATTTATTTTCATTGTGAATTACAAAATATTTGGTAGGCAACCAGGCACACTATAAGTTGAGTGTCACTGCCATGCAGTATATATATATATATATATATATATATATATATATATATATATATGTATATATATATATACTGATCCCATTTTCTACTCTGATTTAGGCCCCTTGCTGTTATTGGTCGGTTTGAATTAGACAGCATAGATGTCGTTTCCCCAGTGTCATTCCCCACATGTCATCCTGCGGCTGTTTTAATATCCAGCTGGGCCCGGGCAGAGCAGAGTGGGCCAAGCTGGCAATGCTCCCAGAGTTTTTATTACACATGTACCTGCCACTGGACTGTTGGCAAACTCTGAGCTGATGATACACCACCTGCCTTTCCGCACAATCACAAGTACCACTCAACATAGTCAGCCCGTGCAGCTTTGTCTTACATCTGGTTTTCACTGTCAGAAGTAACACCTAACTTCAGAAAGGAAAGATGCGTAATGTGTGCCTGTCGGTGCGCAGGTTTGTTGGAATTTCTTGTCAGCATCACCTCTTCAGACACTGCGGATGAAACTTCCTCTTGGCAAGCATCATCTGGCTGCACCCTAATTAGTGACAGATGCTGTTAGGAGCACATGTGTGCAAGCAAGCGTGTGTGTGTGTGTGTGTGTGTGTGTGTGTGAGAGAGAGGGAGAGAGAGAGATAGAGAGAGAGAGAGAGAGAGAGAGACAGGCCTGCAGTCACACAGATAAAGGTTATCATTCCAAAAATATGTTCATCTGCTGACTTGTTTCCCCAGTACGCAAGTGTGATTGTGTGTGTTGTGTTGTGTCAGAGAGCCTCATCAAAAAGCTGACATTTTCACCACAGGACATGGCATGGAAGCTAAGCATGCCTGAGTCTCCGAACGTGTACGTCGTCCTGGTTTATTCCCATCAGATGGGGGATAGAGGAGGAACACTTGTCAAGCTAGATTCCTCCCTGAGTGGAGAATTTGTCTTACGACTCCCACACTGCCCGTGGCGTTGGCATTACCAAGGCTTAGCTTAGGAGCTTTAGAAGAGGACATGCAAGATCCTTGTGAAGTGGGTCGATAGCTTTGTCTCAGCCTCTTAATGGATGAAATTGTTGTGTGCCAACACAGGTAATAAACCGCAGAATTTTAATTGGCGACTTCTGACACCACATTTTGTTTGTCTCCTGTATTTACAAGACCGAGGACATATTTTGTCTTTTATAGTTTTATTGTTTAACAGTCAAATTTTATTTCATTTCATGAATGTGAAGCTCCAACGCATGACATCAGAAATATGTTCAGCATCTCTGTGACCACATTACTACAGTAATTAACCCTTTAACCATCACCTTTGTTCAGTAGCAGTCATCATTTTCTCTGGGTTATGGCTTTTGCTGGCTAAATTGATTTCGTAATTATGTGAGTATCGATTACTAGATGTCATTGTCTTAGTCCTGTCCTTGACTCAGTGCCCCTCCCCTGTCAGTCCTGATTACTACAGAGCCTGGCATCTTGTCTTCAGTCAAACTATTTTTTTTATCCATCTCATGTTTGTCTCTCGAAGGTTAAATGTACTTTTTTCTTATATCAACCCTCAATGCTAGGGCTGCACGATATACAAAAAAAAAATCATACCATTATTTTGACAGATATTCCGACTGCAATAAGTCACGATTTTAATGTGAATGTTAATTTTTGGTTTTTATTTGCACTGAAAAAATATTAAAATGGTTGCAGGGGTCTGTACTGAACACGCATGTTCCCTGATGTCTGGAGTGAGATGTAGGCAGGGGGCATCTCTGTAGCACCATATTGCTTCATTTATAATGATATGATGTAGCATATTTTACCTTCATCAAAAACGGCAGCCTCTGTGATTTGTATATTGCACTTGTCAATATGTCGATTTTGATAATATTTCGAGCAACTGTGCACCCTTACTTAACCTACTCCTTTTTTTCCTGACACAAATGGGTCTGTAGAACCAAGCCGAATGCACCGCCCAAAGTTTGGATCGAATACGTGGATATATTTGGAATCTTGTTAACTTCTTTTTTTACTGAGATATTTACTTTAATATTTTCAGTTTAAGACTGGATTTTATCAAGGTAATAGTTTTGTACAGCGACTTGTTTTTAAGCATCATCTTCAGAAATTTGATGTCTTTTGTTAATGAAAAAACAGGGTGTTGCAGAAAAGCATCATTTCTCAGAGTTAATGATTAATCATAACCATCATAGTTTCCCAAAGATTAAGCTGACAATTAGCAGCTAGAAGCCTAAAAATATTTACTTAGTCTCATAGATTCATAGATAGTAATTTATTAATTAATTCTTTGGTCTATAAAAGGTTTATGATAATTTAAGATTTATCATTTTAAAGTGTTAGTTGATAGTTGACATATTTATTTGTCCCTTTTGTTTGACCTACAGTCCAAAAACATTCAGTTTACTATTACAGAAGAGTTATAAAACCAAGAAACACTTTAAACTTAGGTTTGCAAAGCTAAAACTGGTGAATTGCTTTATTATATTATAGCTTGAAAGTTTGCTAAAGTCATTAACAAAATGATTAAGATTCTTTTTGATTAATACTTTCAAGTCTAAAAGAAAGTCAGACGCTCCTGTGTATAAAAGCCACAACCCAGTCTCTTGTTCATGTATCCAGTCATACTGTAGATAAAGCACGTGTCTCCTCAACACAAACTTTATCATTGATCCCGATCTCTTGTCATCCTCCACCAGAGCACTCAAACTACTTTGGGACAGACGATAAGCTGGGCCCTGTGGCTGTGAGCATCCGCAGGGAAAAACTAGACGACACCAAAGACCTGAAAGACCAGTACCAGTACCGCCTCATCGTCAGAACAAGCGAGGTATGAACCATCTGCCGTTTGTGTGTGTTTGTTTTGAGTGACGGTGATGAGTCAGTGAAGTGTGCACGCTTACTTTCTTTTTTACTCACTTTAATCTCACCTAGCCTTCCCTTTGTGTCCTTACCTGTGAATCTAACCCACTCTGCCCTGGTTTTAACCCCACCCCCTCACCCCCTCTGTCCCCTCTGCCAGTGGAAAATTCCACCTGCCCAGACTCAGTGCAGCAAAGCCAAACCAAACACTGGCTGCTGTGGCCAAAGTGTTTGACCTCCTCTCACCAGGAGCACACCCAACCACATTTCCACTTTGAGGGGTCAAATACTCGTAATGTGTTGAATGATGGGCTGATGATCATGGAGGAATAGTAAAGATGTGTTCAAAGACAACAAACATGTCATTTATGCTCATTTACTTTGAGAAATTCTGATTCCAAAGCAACAAACTCTAACAAATATGGGCTCATTATTGACAGACAATTAATTTGCAACTGTTCAGATACAGGGTTCCAGTGGTTCCTTAAAAGTCTTTAAAAGGCCTTGAATTTATTAATCCAAAAAAAAATAAGGCATTTCTAAATGTTCCTAATGCATTTAAGTCACGCAGATCAGGACAGTGGAACCAACAACACTCATATTTTGTTTCCAAAACGATGATCCTCTGTCTGTGAGCCACTGTCACTGTACCTTGTAAGCCATGGGAAGTGCAAACTCAACAACAATTGGCCATTTAACCAAGATTTCGCGGGATGGCTCAAACAAGTACAAGGCAATGCATATGAGGCTCGGAATATTTTCTGCAAAAAGTTTTTCAAACTTGGCATGATGAGAATCAAAGCAGGGGAATCCCACATGCAGAGTGAGAAACACAAAATCGACAAGAAAACTCGCCAACAAACAGCAGGTTATTTCTCAGTCGTGTTCCACCCTCATCTCTACCACGAGACAACAAAGTTGTGTTTTATGTTGCAATAAACATTCTGGCAAAGTTGTCCCTCATACTGAGTTATTGATATCAACTCATGTTTTCCCCCTTTGATTTATGTCATTATAAACTTGGTCTTAAGTTTTATACGCAGTGGAATAAAGTCAATAAATCATTTTGATTTCAAGCTAAAAATGTCATTAACTTGTTCCAGCTTCTCATTCATAAAGCTTTTCTTGGTTTTGTGTGATAATTAATGGAAAATCATTGGGTTGTGGACTGATGGTTACTCAAAACAAAAACTTTAAGTCCCCGGGAAACTAAACAAAAACAACAAATATCCAGAAAATAATTTGCAGATTAATCTGTTACACATGGCGTACAATCATTAGTTGCAGCCAATAAATCACCACAGACAGCAGTGTGTTTTTCTGCCATTTTTTTATTTCATAGTTTGTATTAGAGAGGTCTGCGGTCTCCAAACAGTCAGTTTGATCTATTTAACATTTTATAAACACCTGTTTAGCATTGTCAAGCTCACTCAAACAAACAGTAAAGTTTGCTTGTGTTCATTGTGTTCATGTAGCCCGCCTGTCTTCCTCCGGCACTGTGTTGTTTTTAGCTGGATTACATGGCTGCCTGGCCTCATCACCTTAGCTCTGGTATAACAATAGAGCCTCTCCGCCATCTAAGTACACAGAGCTCAGCTAACAGACACAGCCAGCACACCCAGGCCTACTGTTCCCACACAGAAAAAAAGAGATTGATTGCAGACTTTATTCTCTCCAGCCGCAGCTGCTCTCAAATATCCATCCCCCTTAAGTCTGTCATTTAATTCTGTGCAGCAGTGCTGATGCAGCAAGGTGCGGAGACTTCCCCCTTTCCCTGCATCACACATTTATACACGCAGCCCTTTGACATTCCTGCTCAGCATGTCGCAGTCACTCGCTGCACTGTTGCACAGAAGCTGACGAGTTGAAAGGAAAGCTCCATAACTTCGGCTGCGTGTCAATCAGGTTTCATTTCTCTGCGGCACACCCGAGTCTCCGAGGTTCAACTGTCTCTCCGGCCTCTGCCAGCTCCACAGTCTGCCATGCATTTTTAATGAAGCCGCATTTGTGTGTGTAGTTGCACGGGTGTGTGTGTGGTGGGAAAGAACAGCCCACTCCTCCCAACTGTATCTGAGGTTATTATAGCCTCACTGTTTTGAAGCAGGTCAATTTCCTCTCACCAGGGAGCAGCACTCTGTGGCAGCACAATACTGAGCAGAATATTAATTCACAATACAGCTCGACTTTAAATCCTCCACACAGAGCACAGTGTGTGTGTGTGTGTGTGTGTGTGTGTGTGTGTGTGCGTGTGCGTGTGCGTGTGTGTGTGTGTGTTCGTGTTGCAGAGTGTGGCTTCAGGGGCAGCAGGGCAATATTGAGACCATCCCTCATCTGATGGATCCACTTCAAGCTTCCAGGCAGCCAATCATCCGCCCCTCCATTTCACAGAGGCGTGGTTCTGTAGCTGAGCCTGACCTCTGACCTTTCACAATACAAATATCTCAGAATCAGAATTATTACCGTGTATGTTCTCCTGTGTCTTTCCTGTGTTATTGTTTGTCCAGGCTTTATCTTGGTCAGCCCCACCTACAGCTGTTTTGTTGAATATTCTCCAGCCAAATTCAACTAAAAACAACATTTATATTGAATGTACAGAGCGCCACATCTGCTCAAAGTGAAAAAACAAGAACTTCATATTAAGTTTTTGTGATAGCACCTCTACTTGTAGCACAGGGAGAGAAAAAATCCTGGCACTGGCCATGCAATAGATGTTCCGAAATCTTGTTGTCTCTCTAGTCAGACATTTTCCATCTAAATGACCCTTCATCTTCACCCTTGGATATTTATATTCTTCCGGTTTCCTGCCAGTCTCATGATAGAAATGTCATCAACACACCCACTCGCTCACTCTGAATTCTCCAGACAATGACCTGCTCTATTTACACAAGTTTAATCAGACATTACACTGACTTTTCACTAGGGAGCTGGCAGGGTAAAGTCCGTTAAACGTCCAACTGATTCAGACATTGGTGATCTCACTTACAGCTCCTCTGGGTAATGTCTAGATAAGTACATTGTAGCAGTGCATGTATGAAAGGAGCTTGATTTAAGTATGTTTTTAACAAGTAGCACACAGAGAATACATTTCTATCCAAATGAGACATGTAAAATTACTGTAGCCATTATCTGTGATAGAAAACAGTTTTACACAACACAAGAAATGTTTTAACCAGACCAGTGAGATAAAAAGGAGATAAGTAAAAAACAAAGTTGGTTAGTTGATCAGCAAGTTTTCTGTTACTAAGACAGGAAAGGGTTAAACAGATAAACAGTAAAAGATTTTTATGTCTCCGCACTGGTGACAGAGGTATTGTGTTTTCCGGTTGTCTGTCCCATTTTCGTGAACGTAGTATCTCAAGAACACCGTAAGGGAATTTCCTCATATTTGGCACAAACGTCCACTTGTACTCAAGAATGAACTGATTAGAATTTGGTGGTCAAAGGTCATTGTGACCTCACAAAACACGTTTGTGGATGTAACTCAAGATCTCATATGATAATTATGACAAAATTTCACACAGATGTCTAATAGGATAAAATGATGCAGTGATGACATTTATACCCAAAAGCTCAAAGGTCAACTTCACTGTGACATCATGATGTTCTGCAAAACACCCCTCTGGCCATTACTCAGTGTCGTAACTGAGGAACGGAAGGGGTATTTGGTGGGTTACTGAATTGGTGATACTAATCTTGGGTGTCCATCTTGAAACTGTGCTGATTGTATAGATCTTCTGTGCTGCCGGGTTAAAAATGTGTGTGAGGCATCCGTGTTTTCGAATTTGTAGTTCGAAAACATGGAGAAAACATATGAGTGTGGACAGACATGGATGTAAACTGCAACCTGAGAGGCACTAATCGTAGTTAAGATATTTAATGTTTTAAAATCATTGAAGCATTGCAACATTTTGTCTTTCCCCACATCCAGCTTGTGACCCTGCGAGGCTCCATTTTAGAAGATGCTGTGGCATCGACGGGGAGGCACGGCACGGTGCGGGGTCTGCCGCTCAAGGAGGTCCTGGAACAAGTCGTCCCTGAGCTCAACGTGTCCTGTTTGAGACTGGCGCTCAGCACACCCAAAGTCACAGAGCAGCTCCTCAAACTAGACGAACAGGGGGTGAGTTACAAGTTGGTTTTTGCATTTCATCTTTGGGCTTGTGAGCTAAAACTGGAAATTCGACAGTTGAGACCAGATGCTCAGTCAGTGACTCAAAGTCAGGCTGGCTAAAGAAATAAGAGCTGATAAGTAACACAGTGGCATATGGTATGCTCAGATATTGTGTATAAAAGTGTCTGAAACCTGTATAACTGATTTAGTGTTGGTGCGAAGTACAGAATCGTTGGAGTAGGGTGTGGTGTGTTTGAGCATGAGTGTGTAACCATAAAAGCTTTAATGTTTAGCCACGTTATCTCATCTTTTATTTAATGGAGGGTGAAGTGCAAGGCGGAGGTGTTTGGCTTGTTTTTGTTTGTGCAGGTGTTTTGTTTTTTTTACAACGCTGAAGTGGAGCTTAATGTTTAAGGGCATCCAGATTAACATCAGAGTGAAATTCTTCTGTGTAACATCCACTTCAACCATGAGTTGTATTAAAAGGCTCAGACTGCAGTGTTTCAGCTGTCTGTGTGTGTGTGATGTTAATGTTCTCTCTCTGTTGTCTTGTAGTTGAGTCAGAAGCACAAGGTGGGTGTTCTGCTGTGCCGTGCGGGCCAGAGCACAGAGGAGGAGATGTACAACAACGAGGAGGCGTCACCCGCCTTCTCTGCCTTCCTGGAGCTGCTCGGGGAGCAGGTGCTTCTCAAGGGATTCACCAAATACGCTGCACAGCTCGACACAAAGAGTGAGTCCTCATCCCCTCTCAGATATGCATCACATCCTGTACATGTGTTGATAATTTAACATGTTGATCACATGTCTACATAAGCATCTGACTCACTTGTACATAAAAGTCAAGACTGCAGCTTGCGGCAGCACAAGGTTACACATGCACTTCCTGTTCGCCATATAAGACATTCATCATTTAATTATCATCTCACTAGCTTAGAGAAAATAAAAGCAGTTTAATAAGTTATGAAATAATGTGAATGAGCCCATTTTCTCTCTCTTTTCAGCTTTCATCCATATTGAATGAGAGTCCCGACTGAATGTCACACCATATGTAGCTTGTCCATTGTAGGACAATTTAAAATAGGCAGCAGAATTATCTATCAATGAGGAAATTTTCATTACTCAAAGGAGGGGTTCATTTGTTTCCGTTTTTTTCTGGGGTTTTCAAATGGAAACTCCCACATAGCCGTTAGCAAAAAGCAGCGATGTAGGTTAAAGCTACAAGTGCAGATGATAATAATAACTGAAAGGGATAGATCAGAGTTGTTGAAGTGGGGTTATATGAAGCACTTAACCATAGTCAGTGTTGTATTTTCACCGCTTGACCTTGCTGCCAGACAGCTCTTTCTGACGGGGAACTGAAGCTGTTATATCTCTCTTTTCAAAGCTGCCAGACTCCTTTGAGAAAAACAGTAACTATACCTTGCAGAACACAAGGAGTTGCTGGTTGACTGCTGCCTCGATCAGCTAGTTTGTGTTATAGTGTGACTTTTAGACCCAAACTAATGTGGCGTTCACAGCAGTACATTGATTAGCTTCTTTGCTGGTAAAGCCTCCTTCAGACTGTGCAATTTTAGCAATCTTATAAGTTTAGTGCAGCTACACTGTGCGACATGGATCTAATAAACTTGGGTACGACATCAAGTCTGATGTATGCAGACTGTACAATGACAGCGCCTACTGAATCACAGGCTACGAAGTACGATAGCTTCCCATACTGAGTGTGCAAGGATGCTACACAGGTTATAACAGTAAAACACAACATGGAAGGTTACATTATTAATAACCCAAAGTTTTGTGGGTACTAAATACTGTGATGTGTTTGCTAGCTGCTAAGTTGCTCACCTGGCAGCTGCAACTCAGCTGCTATTTCCTTCCATGCTCCATCCTTATTTACGCGATCATGGTATGAACTGACATGAAAGACACATCATACAGGCAAGGCCTCTGCTGCCACAACCCAACAAGGTTTTACTCTTTGCTGGAATACCACACGTCTTTTTGTGCATTTTGCCTCCATGGCGAGTTGCTGTCCGTCTGTTTGTTTGGGTTTACCACTAGTGTGTCATTTCATGTTGCATTTCTGTTGGTTGGTTGGTTAGTAGATGCAAGACCATGAGCAGCCATCCTTGAACCTCTCTCACTGGGTGACGTAGAAAGCTTGGCTCAGTCATGAAGAGGCACATTAGGCAGGCTAAGAGTTTTATATGTCGCAACAGCATAATGTAGAAACCTACATCAAGTCACATGGCAAAACAATTCTAGAGGGCTTTGGGAAATAGCATTGTGACATTAAAACATAGGTTCTTTGACCACAATTTGAATTATCAGATTTGTACACACCGCACTTTAACTGTCTTTTTAAGAGGACAAAATCCATTACTGTAAAAGACAGATGAAGCCTGCAGTGATACGTAACAGTGATAATCAGGCCAAGTGTCACAACCCCAGAACAAGCAACATGACAGTTGTAGCATCATCATGATCCCTGGAAAAACATCTGTTTGTAAGATTAAGTGTTTGGACTCTAAATCTGAAGTTAACATCTGACCTGAACTTAAAATGTCTCTCTCTCCAGCGGACTCCACAGGCACCCACTCCCTGTACACCACCTACCAGGGCTACGAGGTCATGTTCCACGTGTCCACCATGCTGCCCTACATGCCCAACAACCCACAGCAGGTGAGAGCTTAACAGCACTCTCTTATTGTATGTTGTGTCTCGTGAGGTCATGGTGTGGTGCATACAGCTGAAAAATACATCCACAACTTTCCTTTCTTGTCACCCAGAGTCGGTCTGTGGTTGTTAGTTAAAGCCTCCTCTGTTCGCTCCGGGTCGTAAACCAACAGCAAGAATTCATAGAGTGGAAACTCGTGACTTGTGTCACCCTCTTCATGTAGAGTCTCTTTCCTTTTTTATTCAGCCTCTCATGTTTTATAGTCTTTGTTCTCTGTCCTTTGCTACTCACTGGCTTTTTCTTTTGCTGTCTCGCTGCCTCTTGTTCTTTAACTGGATCATATGGGTGGGGTTCAGTAGTGAGTAGTGTCTTTATTTTCTCCCTCTTTTTTTTCTTAAAATAAAGCTGCCTTCCTACACATTCTCCAGGGTGCTGTGTGTTTGCAGCGTGTTCTGCGTGTGTCAGTGACCTGTGTGTAAGATAACATTTTTTTGCTCGTGGGTATTTATAATAGTTTGTGTAAGCGTTTTGCATGAGAGGCTCACACGGGTGAACACGTGCTCAGACAGGCCCCTGTGGGTGCTCAGGATTAGGTACAGTGTGGGGAAGTCATTTGTTCCTCCTCAAATATCAACAAAGATTGTGAATCGGAGAGCCATACTTTACTATCCCCGCAGCAATCCATCGTGTGTTATTACAAACAAGCTTTTTTTACATGACCTTCTTAAACATCTTGTAAATGGTGAGTAAACAAGAAATGTGAGGGTTGCACTTTTCAAATAAAGTCGATTATAAGTGTGTTTGAACAGTTCATATTAGTGTCAACTATTAAATCAGAAAATGTAATTTTATAAATGGCACAATAACTCCATCCAGAGGTTTAGAGACTGCAGCAGCCAGCACATTTACTTGCTCAGATGAACCTCTAGGTGGCAGCATCTGACAATAAATATAGCCTGCAGTGCAGAAGCGGATGCAAGAGGAGTGAAGTAGAAATAAACATACTGTGGAGGCTCTTGCACTCAGAAGAGAAAAGGAGAACACCAGCTAGCACACTTACCTTGTATGACCAGTGGTTAAATGTGCAGTAAACACCTGTTGAATCTTGCATATCAGCTGTATTTAGTTGTGTGTAGAATGGATGGTAAAATAGATGAAGATGCCAGATGTAAGATACAACGAACATCTTTCCTCCATCAGTTATAGTTAATGTTTGTAACCACTACATCAGGCACAATAATCCAAATTTCAGAGCTTGCAGTCTCAGTGCGAGTGAAGGATGCTCCTGAGGCACCATGCTGGAGAATGTGTGTATCTGTGGCCAAACAGTGGGCTGGATTACATAATTGGTACTTTCACACTTCCCTCTGCAGATGAAGAGAGGATTGGCAAGCACTGCACCACAGACACAGCTTGGACTCTGTGCCACGTCTCCTACACGAACACAGATAGACGGACAAACCAGCACATACACACACAGACACAAATAGCCCACACAGAATCCGAAAAACAAATTACATAAAGAGCTGTTGTTTGGTGTCTCGTAGTGAGCGTCTCAATCTCTCGTTTCCCTTGTCAGACTCTTTCTATTGTCAGTTGTGTTGGTGCCAGTTTGTGTTAGCTAATTTTTATTAACTTGTCATTTTTTATCTCTCTTGTCCCTCAGCTCCTGAGAAAGAGGCACATAGGGAACGACATTGTCACCATAATCTTTCAGGAGCCGGGAGCGTTGCCTTTCACCCCGCAGAATATCCGCTCACACTTCCAGCACGTCTTTGTCATTGTCCGTGTGCATAACCCCTGCTCTGAAGGCACCTGCTACAGGTAAATGTCTTAAACAGAACAAGGACGTGTTCACATACACAGAGTCATGACTAAAATAGTTTCTCACACTTCAAATCTGTGTCACCTTCTTCTTTCAGTGTTGCTGTGACAAGAATGAAGGATGTGCCTCCCTTCGGCCCACCCATCCCCAGCGGCGTCACCTTCCGCGACCCAGAAACCTTCCGTAACTTCCTTCTTGCCAAAGTTATCAATGCAGAAACCGCAGCACACAAGTCAGAGAAGTTCCACACCATGGCAACACGAACTCGGCAGGAGTACCTCCGTGACCTGGCTGAGAACTACGTTAGCAGCACGCCCCTCGACTCAGCCGGTAAGCTCAACAACCTCATCTCCCTCGCATCTAAAAAACGGGAGCGCTCCAAGGCGAGAGAGGGAGCGGAGCTGGGAGCTGCAGGGGCCGTCGCCTGGAGGGTCCAGGCCCAAGACTTCAGTGGAGGTGGGGCGGAGCTCCCCTGTGCCTTGGGTTTATCAGCTGAATACGTCCTCCTGACAGACTGCTCCACCAAAGAGGTGGTGTTTAACTGTTTCTGTGCGGACGTGATTGGCTGGACACCGGAGCGGCTGGCGCTGAAGATCTTCTACGGTAGAGGAGACCACATTGCTGTGCGGGTACCTGAGGGCTGTGCACAGGACATCAGAGAGATGGTGCAGAGGTTAAAGGTGAGAGTTTGGAGCTTGTTCCAGTTCATGTGTAGAGAGGTAGGGAACAGCTGAAGACTCAAGAACCCATGGTAGTCAAGCAGGCAGATAGTGATGTGAGCTGGAGTGCAGAATAGGATCTAAGTGTACGCGAGTGTGTGTAGATATGAAGGAGGCCTTAGAGGTGAGAAGCAAAATCTTGAAATCAACTTGAATCTTAACAGGAAGCTAGAGAAGCTAGTGGAGAACAGGAGTGATATGATCTGTGGAGCGAGTTCCGGGTAATGATATGGGCGGCTGAGTTCATGACCAATCGGAGATTATGAAGACACTTAAAAGGGAGACCAAAGAGGACAGAATTACAATCATCAATACGAAATGTAACCAAAGAGTAAATGAGGGTAGCAGCGCTCTGAGGTGTAAGTGACGGGTGAAGACACTTAATAGTTCTTAGATGAAAGTATGCAGAGAGAGTAACATTATTATGTTATGTTATTATAATAGAGACTGTGGTGTGTAGTAGGATGTAAACAGTTATCTTTACGTTCAACGTTTCTCACCAAAGGCATTGTGTGTACGCTTGAGGCCCGACAAATATGTTGAGTCAAAGCTGATTTTTTTTTTTTTTTTTTTTAGATATTTGCATCTGGCTCTCACCCATTTACTTGCAGTTTTCCTTTTCAATGCTTTTGTTTGATATCCTTAAATGTCATGCCACAAACGCACAGTACATGCCACAGTACAAAAGTTTGTCCTCAGACCACCGTAAGACTTAAATTATTCTCTGTCAAGTCTGCGTTTAGTGAATATGTCATTCATTACAGTGTTATCTGGAACACCTCTGTTCTCTTACATCTGCTTTGAGGCATCAAGCCCAGAGGATTTCCACAGTTGGGAATGTTTTTAATTTCCTGAAAGTTTTCCCAAGCATCCTGGAAACTAGGAAATTCAAGACTTTTTAAAGGCAGCAACCATGTGGATAATTATAAGAAGTAGTAAGTGTTTTGTTGAATGACCCTGAACAATGTGTCAACTTAAAGCTAATAACCCTCAAAAGTGTAATCCAGGCGCTTTAGATTCATAATAAAATATGAACTCAAGTATTGTAGAGAGATTGCATGAAGGTACAACATGCAAACATACACTGTCACTCACTTTTTCAGTGAAGTTGTGCGGCAGCATGTGCTGGCTGATGAAAGACGTATCGTGATAATCCCTGTAAAATTTGTTGAATTAAATGCTGGGAAAAGGAGATTTCCTCGACTAGTGAGCTTTGTGTTAATCCAACAGAAAACAAAATATTGTAAAATAAGTTAATCTTTCTGGAAGTACCAAATACATGCATAGTTTTTAGTGATGTCACCTCTTAATTTGTATGATTATATAATTGATGGATTTCAGTATTTAATGCGCTTCATGCAGATTTAATTCCTCTTTCAGGCTGTTTCATGATGATTCCTTTGTTTAAGATGATGACACTGCAATTTTAATTTTCATTTACTAAAATCATGTCCTCTCCTCGGCCAGTCATTGACCGTGGGATGTGAGACGGTGGATATGACTCTGAGAAGAAACGGACTGGGACAACTGGGCTTCCATGTTCGCCTGGACGGCACTGTGGCTGAGGTACCGTCAGATGACCATCTGCCACGCCAGATCTCAAATGCTCGTCTATGAAGATTCTTGGCTGCACATAACTGGCTTGTTTTAAGACTTTCTTTTTTTGATGGTTTTCCGATGCAGGTGGAGGAATACGGCTTTGCCTGGCAGGCGGGACTGAGGCAGGGCAGCCGTTTGGTGGAAATTTGCAAGGTGGCCGCAGTCACGCTGACTCATGAACAGATGATTGACCTGCTGAGGACGTCGGTCACGGTCAAAGTGGTCATCATTCCTCCGTATGAAGAGGGGGGGCCTCGCAGGTGTGTTGAGATCTCTTTGAAGCTAAACTAATGATTCATTTCTAAACAGCCGTGGTGAATACAGATGTTGAGGCAGCAGGTGATGGCTCTGCTGAGTGTTAGCAGGCAGTAGTGGAAGGACAACAGCGAGCCAGAGTGAGCGCACGCACACATAAGCATGGAAGCGGTAGTGGCCAGACTCCAATGTTCTGAGAGGATTTTGTGTGGGAGTGTGTGAAAAGAGGAAGCGAGCGAACAGAGAGAAAGAACGATGTGTGGTTCGAGAGGAAATAGGCGGAATGAGGCAAAAAAGAAAGAAGCATTTGTTTAACGGGAATTAACCAAAATCTGCCTTTCTTTGTCTCTCCCTCCTTCATATCTCGTCTCATCTCGCTCAGCCTTGTTTCCCCTCCTCCCACAATCTATTTCTTTTCCCTGCCGTCATCCTTTTCCAACCTTTCATCTACACACACAGCCTTGACAAAGACAGAATAACGAGGCCTTATGAGACGCTGATGTGGTGTTACAGAACGGTTACGGAGGTGAAGAAATAACCACAGTGTGTGTGTGTATGTGTGTGTGTGTGTGTGTGTGTGTGTGCGCGCGCATGTGTGTGTTTCTGACTGAGAACCAGCTTTTAAATACAGTAATTGTGGCTGGCTGTGTGATCGCACAGTGGTTAGATATCTTTAATGTTGGAGGCAGTTTAATTACACCAACTTAAATCCCTTTGACACACACACACACACACACACACACACACACACACACACACACACACACACACACACACACACACACACACACTCTCTCAAGTAGCAGCTGATAATTAGAGTCTTGTATTTCACTCTTTTCCCCTCTCTTTCTCTCTCCCTCTCTCTCTAACTCTAACTCGTTTGTCGTTGTGTGCCAAGCAAGCAGATTGCATGAGATTAAGGCCTGGAATCTGCAGGGGGAAAAAAACGGAGACCACAAAAAATAAATAAATAAAGGAGTGGAAGTGATTAATTAAAAATGCATGCCCTGTGCGAATGAAAAGGACAGAAAAGAGGGAGGGATGGAGAGATAGAGAGAGGCAGGGTTTATCGTGTTGGAGAGGCAGAGAAGCGCTCGGTGAGGACGACGTGTCTCAACACCACCGAGAGTGAGAGAGGTGGGTGGAGGAGAGAAAGAAAAAGAAACTAGAGTTGGAAGTGGTTTTTCCCTTTCTGCTCTGACTCGTGCTCACGCAAGATGGACGGATACACTGAAGGAAAGGTGTGATGCTGTAGTGTGTTTCACCACGTGTGTGTGTGTTTTGGGGTGCTCCAGCTGTGTCACCTCCGCCAGTGTGATGGAAGAAACACTGCATGTCAACGTTTGTAGGCTCTGCTCTCTCTAAGGTTTGTACTGCTGCTGTGTAACTGTGTTGATGTTGGTTGAGTTAGTGTTTCTTGATTGATCCAAGCGTCTTGACCATGTGTTGTGTTGATGTTCATAGATTAGTGATCATCATCTGTTTGTGCTAGTGTTCAAATTTGTGTGTGTACATTGTGTTTACATCTCTCCAGCTTTTATTTGATGATGTTTCACATTCTTGTAGTAGAGTAGATAAGAGAGTTTAGTCTGACCGGGCTCTACAATGAATCCAGGTTAAATATGCTAGAAACAGTTCACCCAAATTAATGAATTTCATCATTTCTGCTCACAAAACTACATCAACATATCTTTCATTTGAGGTACGCTATGCAGGATTTTTGGTTACTGTTGGTAAACACGCTCACCAGTGAGAATAAAAGTAAAAGCCAGCCCCAGATGCAATCTTGTTTGTTGTTTCGCCTTGCTATATTTGCACTTTTTCCACGCTGTGTCTCTTAAATGCCAGCTGCCCACAGTCTGGCACCTGGTCGCTGCCTTTTTATAAAGCCCCGACCTCAGCTGAGGGTGTCGGTGTACACACCCATAAACATCCCGAAGAAGAAAATAAAGACAGAGGGTCTCTGCAGATAAATACACCACCACACACTTATCGTGGTTCATAAGTGATGATTGAGAGGGATTACTTCTGTATGAGTCTATACATTGTTGTGTAGGACAACCCTGCTTGTTATAACTTCAAATAATGGCCCTGTTATTCAGAATAAACCTAACCGTTTACTGGGCACAGTTTTAATTGGAACTATTATCTGGTGAAGAAGCCTTGAGCCTCTTGAGCCTCTCGATCCACCATAGTCCCAAATGTGTATTTTAGGGGGGGCAGTGGGACTATATGGGGATATAACAGGTCAACAGTACATGTCACATAGAAGTGAAATACATAATCTGAGAGCTGGAAACCAAAAGATTAATCTGAGATTCACCTCAGCACTGTGCATGAAGTTTTTCAAGACATAAATCTGTATTGAACATTGTGTTTTGGTTAGGGACCTCTTCAAAGTTTGAAAGTTGAATGTTTAGGGGCTATGATATGATGGCCATTCTCCTGCTCAGTTATGTCTCATTAGTGCCTCTTCAATTTTTGGGTTGGTACCGTTTGATGACCAAATTTGATGCTAAATTTAAACATTTTTGACCCCTCGAGAATTGATCAAATTCCATCCAAAATACCACATTAACACACTATGACCTTGAGGAACGCCATAAAAAAATCCATGCTGGGATTTGGTCTCAAAAACTTTTGATATTTGTTAGGTTTCTGTAAGAATTGCATTTTTTGGCGATTGGATGGTGTTCACGTCTGCTTTGATGACTGCTGAGCAACTCTTGTTATATACCCATGAAAGCTGTACTTCATCATGTTTGTGGTTGTAAACTGTAGCTTCAAAACTTAGCTGGCTGCAGCTTCAGAAAAACACTTATTTAAATCTTCGCCGTGTTGTGTTTGTTTCTCTTAAAAAAATGTTTCTTTAAGCCTACTCCTGCCTTGTTTCACTTTGACACCATTCCTCCACAGTCATGGCCGCCCTTCTCTGTCCTTCATCTCCTTTCTCTTCCTCTCGGCATTTGTCTCGTCTTGAATACATCCTCTATGCATATTTGATGCCTCCTGCCCTCCTGTAATAGGCTGTGTGAATGAAATAATGATGATGTGTAAAAGATATGTGCTGGATATCGAGCTGGAGGCTAGCACAAAGACATTTCAGAAGAGAGTTGTGTCTGTAGTTGATAAATAAAGATTTATTGACCAGTTTTCACACTGAACTCAACACAGAAGCCTCAGTTCTGGTTCAGCTGTAGTTCAGGTCTTCAGAGAGGGTGCTGCTGCTCATCACTGTGTTTTACTGAGCTGAGGATCAAAATCTGTGGATGACGGCTGTGTCAAGCATTTGATTAATTTGTGCTGGACATCCCTTCCTCCTTCGGTCTCGTCAGGGGCTGCACAGAGGAGTATGAGATGAAGACTATGGAGCAGAAGCCAGAACCAGAGCCTCTAGCGGCAGGCTATCGACCATCCCCTCGCCCCATGTGGCGATGGGACAGCCCACCCATTCCTCCAGGACTCCACAGTGCCCCCAACCCGCAGCGCTGGGCTCCAATGGGTCCCCCACCTCATCCACTGCCACGCCCATACAAGAACCAGATGCCTGCTCCCTACAGGGAGCCACAGCACCTCAAGAGGTGAGCTAAAAAACTAGGAATCATTGTTTTCGCTACTTTAAAATGTTCATATCTGCATACGGAGCAGGTCCTCTTCCACACCATGTTGCACCATCATGTTTCTACAGCAGCCCAGAGTGCACATATCTACTCGTGGCTGTAGGCAGGGGTATTTCTGCGTCTTGGTCGGCCACCATAGTTCTCCTACACACTTGACACTGGGGAGAAGTTTCAGTTCTGCAACCTCACCTCCAGATACCATTAAATCCTACATACTTGACCTTTAAATGTGGTGCTCCTCTGTAAAAACTAACAATCCAGTTTGCAAAGGCTCAGTAGGTTATAAGTGTTCGACCTTTCAGTACTTTGTTGAGGATAGTCTTCTAAAGGAATGAATATATTAAAACAGATCCTGACAGGGTCTAACTAAAACTCTTTTCTTCTGCAGCATGTTTCTCACTTTATTTAGATTTAGATTACGCATACTCTTGTAGCAGCCTTACTCGCCTGCTTCACCTTGCTGTGGTCTGATTGTTTTTCTGTTGGTCGTCCAGCAGGCCGGTGAGCTACCCAGAGAACCACTACAGTCTGTCTCCTGCAGGAGGCGACAGAGTACTGCCCTACAGAAACCCCTCAGCCAGCTTCTCCTCGCCCTCCTCAGGCCTGGTCAACCTCGCCACGATGGGGCCACCTGGAATCACACCGGGCCCCTTTGTGCGCTACAAACCCTCCCCCGACAGGTGTGTGTGTGGTCTTCTGTTCTCCGAGCTCTCCTCCTTTGATCCTCGATTAAACATGTCCGATGTTAACGACTGTTTTGCTGCTTGGAGAGTGGATTATATCTGTTGGTAAGACGAGGATGAATAATGTGTTCAGGTCTGCAGCAAGGCGTGTTTGAACACACTGTCTCCTCGAGGAAGGATCTGTTGTGTGGGCGGCTCTTCCTCACTGTGTGGAGGTTGATAACATCTCGCCCAACAGGAGAAATGTCTTTTATTCAGCTGCCATCAGGATGCAAAACAGAAACTGAAATTTAAATCCAAACTCTACATTTTTAAGGCTTGCTTTGGAGTGTTATTTTAGTGTATTGTGCATGTTTTAGTTAACATTATCCTCTGTGTGTGTGTGTGTGTGTGTGTGTGTGTGTGGGTACCACTGTATGAATATGTATGACTGCATCTAATTAACCCACATATTTTACTTATTTCATATATGACAGACAGTAGCATGAATGTGTTAATTAATCAACTGCTGCCCCCCCCTCCTGTGATCCTTCTGTGTAGATATGGAGCAGGACAGCGCTCCCTGCTGCCGTATGAGCCCCATCTCAGTGTGGACATCACCTCCAGCGGCGAGTCTTCCTCAGGCTTTACCAGTCAGGACAGCACCATGGAGCGCTGCAAAACAGGTACACCACCTTCACGAAACACAGAGAATTATCACCTGACTCAGCAGCTCCCCTCAGCTCTGTAGAGCTTTAGGGATTTTAAGCTCTTTGTTTTGGTGTTTTGGCTAGTTTAGTGTTATTCCTCAAAATATATTCAACCTCTCATTAATGTTTTCAGTCACAGCAAGCAGCTTTTTTTTTTTTAAAAAAAAAAAAGCTCTTTAAACTCACTGTACAGTACCTGCTCATCACCAAACAACTGACAGATACAGTTAGCGACTATCTGATGAACATACTGGAGCAGATTCTCTTCTCTGGAGTTGGTAGAGAGAGTAAATGTTGGACTCATTCATAAGGTGGCCAAAAACAGGACTCCGAATGAATCATAATTTTACCCTGTATCTGTTTGACATCCAAACTGGCAACAGTTTGCTAACATATTCACCACATCAACCTAGAAGTTGGTGATATGTGGCCCAAAAGAATTTATTGCAGACTTCTCTTTAACCACATTCATGGTCTCTATATTGTTTCAAAGTGTGTGTGTTGTACAGTAGAGGTAACGGAGGGTGATTTTGTGGGTGGGTGGAGGTCAGTGTTTAAATGTGCCATAAGTATTTAATCCTCTTTGCCAACCATGGAGGTTCAGTGTAATTTTCTTTAATCCTGTGAGTGTCTGTGTGTGTTTTCTGTCTAGAACCCCTCTGGTATGTCCCAGCATCGTCGTCTCGGGGCCCGGGCGGTGGCGGAGGGGGGCAGAGGAGAATAACCAGACAGGATGTCCCAGGGAAAGACTCTCCAAACAGACACTCGAAGGTCAGACTTGTCACCGCCCAGTTTTATTTGTTTATTCTCTTGGCCACTGTGAGTGTGTCTGAATGTTTCCTTGTGTCCTCTGCAGGGCGAGACTCAGTACTCCAGCCACTCCAGCAGTAACACTCTGTCCAGTAACGCCTCCAGCAGCCACAGCGACGAGCGCTGGTTTGACGGAGGAGCAGGAGGAGAGCGAGGAGGCGGAGGTTGCCTCGGTGACCCAGCCGACCCCGACCCAGACCTTCTCAACAAGGGGGGGTCTAACGACAGCGGCATCGATGCCTCGACTCACTACAACAACACTCGCCACGGAAACATGTCCAACAGCCAATCCCTCAAGCCTATGCATGGCTTTGCCGCCTACAGTGGCGTCCAGGAGCTGTCCGTGGGAAGGAGCAGTGGTGGCAGCAGTGGCACCGGAGAAGCGAGGAGACGGGAGTCTTCGCCCATCATACCAGCTGCGGCCAATCAGAACAAAGGGTACCGGACCAGGACATTCCCGCCTCCTGGCTCCAGCGCTGATAAAATGGATGCTCTCAAACCCAGGTAAGAGAACGACTCACTGATGAGATGCATCTTTTATGGCATTTTTTATGAAGCTTATATTAACTACCATTAACCTCAATGAATGACATCGCAGATCTGCGCTGAGTGTTGCTTTACATTTATAAATCTTTAACGCTGCTGAGCTTAATGGAGAATATGCGTACTTGGTAATAATTTGAGGAATCTTTCGTGAATGATGAAGCAGCAGCGTTCACCAGATCCTTTTCAAACAACATGCAAATCTACCATTAAAGGGTACATTAAGGATTAAAGCAGCCTAATCCTTGTGAAACATACAGATCATCATGTGATCTCTTCTGCTGGTGCACTTGCCTCCCCCACATCGTAAACGCATGCAGGCACAAAACACAAACATGCACAGGCTTCGACCGCTCTGTGCTGGATTAAAACAATCTGTGTTTAAACCCTGAGCGCCATCGACTCTGGTGTTGCAGTCTGTGCCTGGGGTGTGTCGGACCGTCAACAAAATATAGACATAAATTTAGAACAAAAGGATTTAGGACACAGATGATTCATCACAGGTATTGTGCACAGTTAAACAGATGTGGGGGGTTTGTTTTGGTCACATTATTACAGTAGATGTTATTGGGTGATAGATGATAGCAGTTGTAGTTCATTACTCTTCTGCTGTTTACCTTTGCTGTCAGTGGTGTTGTATCAGCAGTCAGTAGCATAGTATCTGCTGTGTGATACAGACAACACTACCTCCACTTAATTGCACACTCTGTCTTCATTGCCTGATCAATGAAAAGGAGGAAAGGAAGATGCGTGCTACAAGAATAAATTATGCTAGTGTAGAAAGACAAACACAAAGAGCAGTAAAAAAACAACAACTCAGTTTACCTTCTGTGAGCAGAACTAAGTATCTGTGCTCTTAAAATTTATTTCACATGTTAATGGCAGACTTACACGCCAGAGGATCACCCTCTCACTCAATCACATGATTATTAGGTCTTCTTTCCTAAAGGAGTAGTTCCGTATTTTGGGAAGGATGCTTATTGGCTTTCTTTTCCAGAGTTGATTGAAGAGGTCAGTAACTCTCTCATATCAGCTACAGCCAGCAGATGGTCAGCTGATTTTTGCCCCTTTCCCCAAAATGTTGAACTGTTGTGACTTGTAATATTGGAATTGATCCTGCAAAGGGGCAAATAATTAAACTATATAATGTAAAATGCTTTATTTTAGCACATAATTCATCTTTTGTTAATCTTTTGTTCAGCTGGAGAAAATTATTTTATCTGCATGTTCCTTCCTGTGATCTAAATATCTTGTTCTTTTATATTTAATTAATGTAAGTTGCTTCATCTATCTGTGAAATCATCTGTTGAGTTAATGATATTAATCTTTTCTCATGAAAAGAAGGGTAGACAAGCAGACATTGCCCACCCTCTGTAAAGATATTGAGTGAACTAATTATACTGAAGTCGCTGCCTCTGAAAACCTTCTTCACTACATTTTTTTTTCAACAGTTTATAAAAAGGCTTTCCCTCCTGTATTACACTAGATTGTGATGTATTAATTACATGTGTATCTGTGTGCCTTGTCCGTCCTTTCAGGGCCTACACACCGCAGGGTTACAAGACTCCAACAGCCGAGAAAGCCCGGCCCGTCCGAGCCGCTACGACGACGCCTACTTCAGCTCAGTTGAGCTCCATCCCTCTGTCCAGCTCCGCCCCCAAGGCCTTTTATGGGAAGAGCAGGCCAAGCGCCTGGCAGAACGAGGACAGCAGCCCATTGCCTTCAAATGCAACCTCCTCTGAGAGCAACAACAAGAAGTAAGTTAGTAACTGAGAGCTTCAAATGAGCAGCTTTGAGGGCGGCTGTGGCTCAGGAGGTAGAGTGGGTCGTCCACAAATCGGAAGATCAATAGTTCGATCCCTGACTCCTTCAGTCCACATGTCGAAGGATCCTTGGGCGACATACTGAAACCCAAATTGCTCCCAGTGTGTGTGCCAGTAGTGTGTGATTGTGTATGAGTTTTAAAATGAGTAGTTTTTTGTCTCCACAACTGACATTCAGTTACTGGAACATCACAAATGTTTAAATATTTTGAGTTCACTGAGCACACTCTGAAATTGCATCTCAAACTCTACTGACTTCATTTTACCTCAGTGACCTGCAGCTTAAACCATGACGTTGTGTCTTGAGTATGAAGCTCAACCTAAAATCATTATGATTAAGTTTTGAAATGGAGCGAATTCTCTAGTTCTTACTTATCGGTGAATACAAAATAATGCTCAGGTCACCTCAGTTACAGATTAGCAATAAATGTAAACATGGAACAGGTTACATTAGTAGAAACCATGATTGTCTCCAGTGCGTTTGGGCCTGAAACCAGCCTCTTAAATACTGACCTGTAAATGGGCTGGAAGTGACAATGGTTAGGGGTCAGTGTGGGGAGAAAATACACACTATCCTTTGTGTTTTTTGTGCTCATGTCTCGTTTCTCCAGGCAAGTGGATACAAACTCAAAGAACGTCTTTGGACAACCTCGGCTCCGAGCCTCACTGAGGGACCTGCGTTCTCCTCGACGGACATACAAAAGCACCATCGAAGATGACCTGAAGAAACTGATCATTATGGACAATGTGGGAGAGACGCCACAAAGAGACCCAGTGAGGAACACACTAACATTTGACACTGTAACATGTTATCAATCAACAGTCTTACTTTGATGAACCTGCACACACAGCTGTCTGATCTCTGGTCACTTTTCTCCCTGTAGTCTCCCAGACGGACCTTGCAGCGCACCTTTTCAGATGAGTCACTGTGCAGCGGGCGCAGAGAGGCCAGCTTCGCCAACTCTGAGAATCCGACGACGCCCACTGACGTACTCTTCACCTGCACGCTGCCCACGCGCAGACACGCCGTCTCCTCCAACCACATGCAGAGCAAGAAGGGTGAGTTTAAACTGCAGCAACTGTTGTCGTTTTGCTTTCGGGCAGGTGGACGAAACTTGTGAAAATGGTGTTGAGCGTTCGCTGCCAACACTGCTGTGTTCAGTGTGTTAGCTGCCAAGTTTCTCTCTGTGGAGATCCAAGAGGCTCCCTTGTGAAAGCAATCCTTTTATCATTGTTATGCACAAGTTATTTGTGGCTTTCACAACTTCTACAACCCTGTACATAGATGCGCTTGTTTTTATGTAGAGGTTTGTTCACTCACTGCAGCTGCTCTTGTCTCCTGTCCCTCAGTGCCTCTGTCTGCCTCAGAGCTGTCTCTCACAGAAGTTAGAGACAAAGTTCCCCCGCTGAGGAGGCTCGATCCCGGGCTGATGCCTCTTCCTGACACAGCCTGTGGACTGGAGTGGTCCAGCCTGGTCAATGCTGCTAAGGCCTACGAAGGTGAGGATGGAGATGCTTCAGGATTAGGTTTGTTTAACTCACTGTGAGATTCTTGATGTAACAGGTGGGATTTTGTGGGTTTTTCTGTTATGGTTTGGCTGAAAGTTACACACACAACAGCTTACAGAAAGTGACTTCATGTAATTGATCAGTTTAATGCTAAACAAATCAAAATTTATAAAGATTTAAAGAAGAGAAGTTGGATTCATTGAATGTAATTAATAAGCACAAAATCTAAAATCCCTGGTGGATGTGAGACGTATTGTCTGAATGTCGGGTGTTGTCTCGGCTCTCGTCTGTCACACGACACTCCTGGGAAAGAGGGAGTGATTTGTGCCTTCATCTACCTACACGATTGCCTGCTCTGCTTCCCAGCCACTGTTCCTTTTCTGCGTCTCCCTCCCGTCCCTCGTGTCCCCTGCAACCACAAAGGCGATCACAGCACAGACAAACACACCAGACTCAAGCCAACACTTGATCCATAACCTTACCTGCTGCCAGCTCCTCCTGTGCTGAGGTGTGATTGTGTCATGTGTCCCGAGGGACGCTCGGGTAAAAAAAGACTCGTTTTTACAGCTTTTTAGAAAGTGCGATTATGTGTCTCTGTTGCAGCACAAAGAGCAGTTTCCCTCTTCTCACTGACTGAGCCGCAGGTCGGAGGTCCAGACATGAGACCAGTCGTCAGTCCGGTCCAGTTTCAGACTCCTCAGACACCACGGACCACACCAACCTTCAGTGGGTAGGTCAACCTGTGCAAGCCCATTTTCACCAGTGTGATTAAAAAAAAGATCCTGTAAGTCATTAGAAATGAGTTAACACCTCAAAAATAATGACATAAAATATCAAAATAATGACTTAGTATCTCAAAATAATGACTTAGTATCTTAAAACAGTGAGTTGGTATCTTAAAATAATGATTTAATATCACAAAATAATGACCTAATATTTCAAAAATAATGACATATCTCAAAATAATGACCTATTTTAAAATAATGACATAAAATACCAAAATGATAATATATCTCAAAATAATGACTGCGTATCTCACAATAATGACGTAATATCTCAAAAAATAATGACATAAAATATCAAAAATAATGACTTAGTGTCTCAAAATAATGACATATATCAAAATAATGAGTTAGTATCTTAAAACAGTGAGTTAGTATCTTAAAATAATGAGTTAATATCTCAAAATAATGACATGGTATCTCAAAATAATGACCTAATATTTCAAAAATAATGACATAAAATACCAAAATAATGACATAACTCAAAATAATGAGTTAGTATCTCAAAACAGTGAGTTAGTCTCTTAAAATAATGGCATAAAATATCAAAAATAATGACAAAGTATCTCAAAATAATGATGTAATACCTCAAAAATAATGACATAAAAGTATCAAAAATAATGACTTTGTATCTCAAAATAATGATGCAATATCTCAAAAATAATGACATAAATATCAAATAATGTCATTATTTCAAAACAGTGAGTTAGTATCTCAAACTAATGACATGAGATATCAAAATAATGAGAAAGAATCTCAAAATGTTAAACTTAGTATCTTAAAATAATGACTTAATATCTCAAAAATAATGCGTTAATATCTCAAAATGATAAATTAGTTTCTCAAAATAATGACAAAGTATCTCAAGGGGATGTTGTATCAAAAACACAGTATCCAGAAATAGAGAAGCTCCTCAAATGATTAGTATCTCAAAATAATGGGAACCTTTCTCAAAATCATGAGATAGTATCTCAACTAGTAAGCACATCTCTCATTATAATGACTTGGGGAATCTTAATTTTCATTGCCCTCAGGAAGACTTGACCAACAGTCATATGAAACAGTGCAGTCAGAAAGCTCTATTAATTCATCTCTTTGTCAGTACTGCCACCTTGTGGTACTTTACTGAACTGAACGTGGGCAGACTCTCCAGCTTGTGAACTCCTCTGTGAATTCTCACTAAAGTAAACAGTTTGTTGTTTGAATTGTTGTTTCAGTCTCTGTGTTTCCAGACAGGATGTTTATTTTTCCTCCCAGTGAGCAGTACTAAATATATTATTGAAACTGAGGTGCTTCAGCTCAAACAGTGGTACACAAGAATTAATGCACTCAAACAGACACCAGTAAAACCTGTTCTCTAACCACCTGCACAACCTGCACAGCACTCAGTGTGTGTTTCTCTGTCAGTAGTGTTGTGGTTGTTGGCTCTACATGGTGTTTGTGTTTACAGCGACGAGGTGCCCAACGATTTGTCTGGTCGGCTCTACCACCTGGAAGTGATGTTGAAACAGCTCAACAATGACCTGGAGAGAGTGAGAATCTTTTGCTTTTCACATATATTCTTTAATAAACAGGTAATAAGAGTAGAAAAATTATAACCCAGAGCACGATAGTAATGTTACATGCATGGTGGATGGATGATACCATTTGATACTTTTACCTCCTCACACTGTAGTCAATCAGCTTTTGAATAAAATGCATTCTTGTATTTCCTGTATTTTACCAAAAAAGTTTTACCAGCACCTCTAAAGCTGTCTAATCAGTGCTCAAAATTATTGTTATTTTAATTTGTTCACAAACTGAAGTCTAAAAACGAACAAGATGAGATTTTTGAGGGGGGTTGTGGTGCTCATAGACCAGTATATACGCTAAACTAAGCTAACGTTCTCCTGGCTGTAGCTTCATATTTAGCTGACAAACAGCAGAGTGGTATCGATCTTCTCATCTGACCCTCAGCAAGGAAGCAAATAAGAGTACTTCCTATAAAGGTCAAACTATTCCTTTAATATCAGCAAAACTGAAACTGTCTCCTCTTCTCTCCTCATGTTGCCGTCACCAGGAGAAGCAGGATAAAGTCGTCCTGCTGGCAGAGATGGCCAACCTGAGAGAGAACAACCAGCGCTTGCAGGAGGAGAGCCTGACGGCCAGCGAGCAGCTGCGCAAGTTCAGCAGGCTTTTCAATAACGCCGACAACACGGAGAGTGACCACGAGCCTCACTCCTTAACACACGAATCTGACTCAAAGAGGGAGTGATGCCTGCAGAGGAAGAAGAGACTGAGACCACAGAGGGAGGGCGGCTGTGAGAGCACCCAGGATTCCTTGCACACAGCGGTGGCAGAGGTCACACTGACGTCACCTCACTCAGCTCCCACTGGACTGCCTTAAAACGTAGAGAGAGCAAGACAAAAAAAAGATTTTTAAAAATGCAACACTCCCAGACGGAGCAGAGATCCTCCCTCTCTATTCTCTGAGCCCGTTTATTTTTATAAACTGAAGTCCAAAAGTCTTATTTACCTGTCATATATATATATAATACATATGCTACTATGCCAGAGGAGCGAGTCGGAGAGGAGACTGTTTTCGAGAACACTACATCACCTGGAGAGGCCTAATACTGTTCCTGCAGCCAATCAGCCAAATAAAAGACTCATTACAGACTGCATCTCCCAGAATGCACTAGAAGTAATGGAAGCTCTACAGACATGGTACTGTAGATACATGCCTGTGGTACAATTCTCATGTATCAATATTACCTATATTGTACTGATATTGTCGTACTAAAGAGGTGTGTGTGTGTGTGTGTGTGTGTGTGTGTGTGAATGAATGTGTGTGTGTGTGTGTGTGTGTGTGTGTGTAACTGATGGTACAGTGAACACTCAGAAGCATTATGGCACAACAGTGTTTGTGCTCGAGGCAAGATGCGTTTTATTACCCTCTGGTGTGTGTGAGTGTGTGTTTGATGGTCTGTTATAGGACGTGTTGAGTGATGAACAAACTAGTTTACTGTAATATGAACACTTGTGGGCCACGATACTTTTCTTTCCTCCGTTTACATGGATGAACCCGCGGCCCTTTAGATGTGAAACAAGCCATCAGCGTGTTGAGCGAGTGTAAATGGTCGATGTCATGAAGCTCAGTGATATTAATAGTATCATATCTCTAATGTAGTGCATTGTTTTGAACTTAATTTTCACTGTTTTCAGCAGTGCCGTATCATCTCAGATCTAAATGTACTGGATAATTATTTTAACCTTGAGTCGTTGTCTCGGTGCGTCTTACAGATGATCTTTTTTTATATATATATTTAAAGCGGTGGTTTGACATTTTGTGTTTGCTGTATCGCAGAGACTTTCTGTTAAATACATTAAGGGGACAGCCAGCAAACGGTTATTAGCTTAGCATGAAGACTGCATACAGGGGAAACAGCTGATTTGGCTCTGCCCAAAAATAACAAAATCTGCCTACCAGCACCTCTAAAGCTCACTAATTATTAACAGCCGTGACAGCTTCACCTTGTGAGTCTGTGTGTGTGTCATCATGGCAAAATGTGGTCCTGGTGACACCAACTGTGGACTGTAGCAGTTTTAGTACTTTGACAGGTTTTTATTAGACTGTCTGTGGACAGATATTGTCACCGCGACAATGTCACATCCATGCAGGATGCAGTCACGAAACTTTACATGTGTTAAGATCAAATTGAAGGCCTAGTTTAATTTTCGGTGCCAGGAGTGACCAAATTTGGACAAGAGGGTGCATCTGACTCAGACTGTCGTGACACCTCACAGACAGCCTGTCACTCAAAGCATCCTGCCCTGAAATATTTGTAACTCTAAGCCTTTATATAATATAAATGGGCGAGTTATATAAAACCTAACCTCCTGTACAGTTGTCATGAACAAGTAAATTAGCTCTAGAGACCCAAAACACTTTTTGTACCAGACTGTACACACATTTAAATCTGCTGTAAAGTTGGGCATTTTAACATGGAGGTCTATGGGGATTGACTTGCTTTTGGAGCCAGCCCCTAGTGGCCATTTGAGGAACTGCGTTTTTGGCACTTCAACATTAGCTTCATTTTTCAGCCGCAGAGGTTGCCGCTTGGGTGTTAAACAGAACTCTGTGACCTGATAAGCAATTCCATCTAGCAAAAAATATCACCTTCAAGGACTGTCGGGCTACATACATACTTGATTTCAATAGCTGCTACCAAACATGGTCCCCTCATAGTATTTAAGTATAGAAAAACAAACTAGATTTACCATGTTTATTCATGAGCCTTAGATGTGCTGGTAGGTGGACTTTGTTTCTGTTGGACAGAGCTAGCTCCAGTCTTCATGCTAAGCTAAGGTAACAGTCTGTTTGCTTTAGCTTCATATTTAACTGACAAACACGAGTGGTATCAATCCTCTCTGACTCTCCACTAGAGGTAAATAGCTGCATTTCCCCAAAATGTCAAACTATTCTTATAACTGCGTCTTCTTTGCGTACTAATCAAGATGAAGCTGCCACCCGTAACGTGTGCTTACAGAAAACATTTACTGTACATGAAACTCACTCGACAACACTGAAGCTCCGTCATATCAGAACCAGTCTGTCTGTGTGTGTGAGCGGATTTGTCCCCGTGTTCTGTGACGACCCCAGATGAACACAAAAGACACTATTTATACTGCTAGCTTGCTTAACGATATTGTCTACTATATCTATTTTTCATACGGAAACAATGTGTGGTGTTTTTTTTTGGACGCTGGTACTGAATGGACACTACATCCCTGCAGAGGGTGACTCTTTAATCTTCCTGTCGGTTTAGATATGCTGATAAAATTGTACTACATGGTCACGTCCTGCTCTGCCCTGCAGGACGGCTACTTCTCTGTCGTCAGGAGCTTTCTTCCCTGGTCAGACTGGAACGGTTGAATTTTGAATCCCAACTCACTCAGGTTCCTCAAGATGCTGTTAAAGGACACTAAACATTAGCTAGGGGTGGGCGATGTGACGCAGCCTGAGGCAATTTGCGTTTAGCCGTACAGTTTATACCTTTTGTGGTCATCCCTTTAATATATCTGGGTGTATTTGGTCATTACAGGCAGAGACGCAAATTCATCAGCAAGATTTTTCATGAAGTTGACCATATGGAGATCTTCATTTAAGATGCTATGACAACAGATTCTATCCATGTCGCCCACTCCTACTGTCAAAACTACTTTTCTTTCACTGACTCGGAGCTGGACAGAAAACTGCCACTTCCTCCTGCTCTCATGTCTCCGCCTCCTTTATTCCTCTGCAGCCAGTTTGCCAGTTTCAAGTTGTCACTTTGATACCAGTAATGTTTGTACCTGTGTGGACCTTTAATGGGGTTCAGAGTCTCAGAGTTGAAGTGACACACTCCTGTTATTCCTGCTTCATCCATGCAGCTTCAGCTGTGACTTTAGTATCTGCAGGTGTCTTTAGTTCGCTTATGTAAAAAGGGCAAGGTTTCTTTTTTTATATAGTTAATGTTATGTATAATTTTAAGCTATTTATAGCATACACAATGATCCCTGTTGAACAAATCAATAACGCATTATGGTTAACGGTAATATTGTATAACTAGGTTTGGTTTTTTTTTAGATGTTAAATATTTTGATAATTTATTTTTTAACACATTCCCACTGTTGCAGACAATAGTGAAGACGAGAGGGTACTGTGTTTTTATTTGTTTATGCCGTTTTACTTCTGATCTCTGTACAAAAACTGATTTGTATGATTCCTTGTCGTTTTTCTATTTTCTGGCATCGTTTCCCTGTTTGTGCGTTGGTGCTTTCTGAGTGTCGCAGGGGTACATGACGCACAGGCAAAATGTTTTTGGTTGGACATTGTTTTCTTTGGGTTGTAATAATAACTTGTACATTTAAAAGTGTAAATTATGTTTTCATTATTTTATAAAAAATATATTAAAAATAATTATCAGAACACTGGCTGATTTTCTATATATATTTTTTTCAGTCGATAACAGTACCTCATTTCTTTGAAGGTACACAAGTAGTAGTAAATAGGGCTGTGCTGAATTCTCTGACAAAACAAGCATCCCATACTGATAATGTATTTTTTAGGAGTATGATTGTCATCCGAGTAAAAAGTGTCCTTATTTGTGATGAGGGAAATTCTTAATTTTGGCAGCTATGTTCAATCTTTGATCAAAAAAGATCTGGAGCTCAATCCTGAGGCTGTTCTGTAAATAGATTTCTAATAAATGATAGAGCAACTTTTGATCAATCCCTATCAATTTTAGGCCTTAAATAACTTGATTAGGCCCCGCCCATTTCCAGTTTAAGCCCCATTCACTTTAAGTTTTAACCCATTAAACCCATGCAGATACAATCATTTTAGAAGTGTTTTACTAAATAGTTCACATTTTCTGATTTGTATATGAAACATCAGGACATACACATCATTTAAAGAGCCCATGGTGACGTCTTAGTTTTCTTTGACCAAATGTTAAAAGCCCTAAAATATTTCATTTTCGCATTTTAAGACCATGAAAAGTGGAAAATCATCTGGCAGTTTTACTTCCTAAACATCTGAAACGATTCAACAGTATAGTAGCTTGTAGACTTTGAACATGCAGCAATAATAGATCCAACTTTTAGTAAGAAAAAAACCAGTTGGCAACTATTTTCAATTAAAAAAATGCTAATATTTTACTTTTTTCAGGCTCAAGAACTGCTGCTCTTCTCAGTCTTACTGTAACCAAATGTCTTGTGTGACCAACAATCCAAAACTGAAAATACTCGCTTACATTACAGCAAGTATTTTCAGTTTTGGATCCATGTTTTCACTTTTAATTAAAAACAAACCAAAAAAAAGAAAGGCCATGAGCAATGAAAGAAATGACCCCAAAAATTGTGAGACTAGACAAAGGGAAAAATAAAAACAATAATGAAAAAAGAAAACAAAATGACCTGGAAAAGCAGCTTAAAAATTACAATTTTTTAGTATAAAATACTTTCTGTAGTTTTTCAAAAAATGTCTAAATCTATAAAGAAAAGAAATCACACTAATTTAGATACTGTGAAATTTAAATACTTGCAAAAAGCATCTGAAAGCAACACAGGAATTTATGTTGCTCCAGGTTTCAAGGGGTTAAATAATTCATTATAATAAAAGTAGCTGCAGCTCTGCACACACACACACACACTCACACACAATTAAACTTGCATGTAAAACTTTATTCTCTATTACAAAGTTATTTAATTTCAAACATAAAATACATTTTGTAGTAAGTGAGTGCTTTCCTCTTTTTGATATTGGTGAGCTGACAACCATTTTATTATTAAAACTTTATACATTAAAGAGCTTGTTACAGTGAGGTTTATGAAAAATGCTCAAGTTTTGGCTTTTATATTTGCACTTGCATAACACCGGGCTTCAAGATCAAGTAGCATCAGGTGGGTTCACAGGACACCCTGACGCCTCATTAGGTAACAGAGAGAGAACACGTCTAAGATCCACACATTAAGCAATCGTCTTTGTTCTGCAGAGAGCACACCATGGCAGCAACATTACGCTCTTTGATCTCCTCCTCTGTGGGTTTGACCGGCTCCTGCGTCTCCTTCAGCTTCTCCTTGTTAAGCGTGAACTGGATGGGGTTGGCGGCAGGCTTCGTCCTCAGGTAGTACATCCCTGTCTTCAGACCCTGTGGCGAGAGCGAGACATGAGTTCAACACCTGTTACATTCACAGCAGGAAGTTCTCTGTTAAAATCCTCCTGTCCTCACTTACCTGTTTCCAGCCGTAGAAGTGCATGCTGGTCAGTTTGCCGTAGTTTGGCTCTGCGATGTGGATGTTCAGGGACTGGCTCTGGTCGATGTAGGCGCCACGGTCGGCAGCCATCTTGAGTACAGTCTTCTGGGAGATTTCCCAAACTGTTTTGTACAGCTGCTTCAGATCTTCTGGAATCTCATTGATGTTCTGTTGAAACAAAAGTTTTCTCTCATCAAACCACACGTTACAAAGTAACCAATCAGCATCTTGTCATGTAAAAAGTTTGCTTCCTGCTCTGCGACCTGAGCGTGACAGATACGGATGTTTTACCTGAATGGATCCATTGTGAGCGATCAGCTGGTTCTTCATCTCCTCGCTCCACAGTCCTCTCTCCGTCAGGTCTTTGAGCAGATGGGGATTCACGATCTGAAACTCTCCAGAGAGGACCCTGCGGGTGTAGATGTTGCTGGTGTAGGCTTCGATGGACTCGTTGTTGCCCAGGATCTGGGCAGTGGAGGCCGTGGGCATCGGGGCGAGCAGCAGGCTGTTCCTCACGCCGTGCTTGGCGATCTTCTCCTTCAGCAGCTTCCAGTCCAACAGGTCAGTGGGCGTCTTCTTCCACATGTCGTACTGCAGGATGCCCTTGCTGACGGGAGAGCCTTTGTACGTGTCGTAGGGGCCGAGCTCAGCAGCCAGCTCACAGCTCGCCTCCAGGGCGGCGTAGTAGATGGTCTCAAAGATATGAATGTTCAGGAGCTGAGCCTCGGGGCTTTCAAATGGGTGACGCATGAGGATGAAGGCGTCTGCCAGACCCTGGACGCCGATTCCTATTGGCCTGTGGCGCTTGTTGGAATACTCCGCCTCAGGCACTGGGTAGTAGTTAATGTCGATGATCTTGTTCAAGTTTTTGACAATGACTTTGGTCACTTGTGCCAGTTTTTTAAAGTCAAAAGTCCGCTCAGGGGTGACGTACATGTTGAGTGCGATGGAGGCCAGGTTACAGACGGCTACCTCATCATCGCTGGTGTACTCAACAATCTCTGTGCACAGGTTGCTGCACTTGATGGTGCCCAGGTTCTGTTGGTTGCTCTTCCTGTTGCAGGCGTCCTTGTACAGCATGTACGGCGTTCCAGTTTCTGTCTGGGACTCGATAATGGCGTGCCACACCTGCTGAGCCTTCACCACACGCTTGACCCTCCCCTCCTTCTCATAGGACGTGTAGAGCTTTTCAAACTCCTCCCCCCAGCACTCGTCCAGCCCGGGGCACTCGTTGGGACACATCAGGGACCAGTCTTGGTTGCTCTCCACTCTCTTCATGAACAGGTCGGGAATCCACAGGGCGTAGAAAAGGTCTCTGGCTCTCTGCTCTTCCTTTCCTGTGTTCTTCTTCAGCTCCAGGAAGTCAAACACATCAAAGTGCCAGGGCTCCAGGTACATGGCGAAGGCTCCGGGCCTCTTGTTGCCGCCCTGGTCAACATAGCGTGCCGTGTTGTTGTAAACTCTCAGCATGGGGACGAGCCCGTTGGAGTTGCCGTTGGTGCCAGCGATGTAGCTTCCTGTTGATCTGATGCAGCTCACCGCCACGCCGATTCCTCCAGCTGATTTGGAGATGAGGGCACACTGCTTAAGAGTGTCATAAATGCCTTCAATGCTGTCGTCTTTCATGGCGAGCAGGAAGCAGCTGGACAGCTGCGGCCTGTTGGTGCCTGCGTTGAATAGCGTAGGGGAGGCGTGGGTAAACCACTTCTCTGAGAGCAGGTTGTAGGTCTCAATGGCTGCGTCAATATCTGTTTTGTGGATCCCGACAGACACTCTCATCAGCATGTGCTGCGGTCGCTCTGCCACTTTGCCGTTGATCTTCAGCAGGTAGGAGCGCTCCAGAGTTTTGAAGCCGAAGAAGTTGTAGGAGAAATCTCTGTCGTAAATGATGGCAGAGTTGAGGCGGTCTTTGTTCTCAAGAACGATGTCGAGCGTCTCCTTGGAGATCATGGGAGAGTGGCGTTTATTCAAGGGGTTGACGTAGTTGTACAGATCCTCCATCACATCACTGAACACCTTCTTGGTCTCTTTGTGCAGGTTTGAGACGGCGATCCGCGCAGCAAGGATGGCGTAGTCGGGGTGTTTTGTTGTGAGAGTGGCGGCAATCTCTGCAGCCAGCGTGTCGAGCTCCACAGTGGTGACGCCGCTGTACAAACCCTGGATCACCTTCATGGTAATTTGGGCCGGGTCTACAAAGTCGGAGTTCAGTCCGTAGCACAGCTTCTGGATGCGAGAGGTGATTTTATCGAACATGACGCGCTCTTGGCGTCCATCTGAAAAATAAACGAATAAAAAAACCTGTCAGTTAACACAATCACCACCGACTATGAAACTGTGATAAAACGCAATCATGATAAATCCAGGGATTGTTCAAAGTGGATTTTCAGCTTTCTTTTTTTTTTTTTTTTTAGATAAACACAATACACTATATTTCACATAATAAACTTCTAACTTTTGTTCACTTCCATCCTTTTAACATAACAAAGACATCTTGTTGCATCAGCTGGCTTCTTTTGGGTCTATTTCCTTTTAGCTTTCCTGTTCTGCTGCTGCTTTAAGCGACACAAGTGAAATATCCCTTTTAAATATAAATATTTAAATAATAATAGTAATAGTGTCTATTAAACTGAACACAGTTCATAAAATGAATCATATTTGGTCATTAAATAATTATCATGCAGTCAAAGTAGCAGTGCTACAGTGTGAAAATCCTGTCACAACTAAAAGGTGATGCATTCAAATCTTACTTAAGAAAAAGTACATGCTTTATTAATATAACTACTCTTAAAGAAAAGTACTGGATTATTACATTTTAATCACTTTAATGTTGCAGCTGTAAGGGTGGGGCTGATGTTAATGACTTCATGTAGGCTACTACTAGTTTAACCTCTGATAACATTTAGCAGTTGATTTATATTGTGTGTTAATGATCTAAATAATCAAAGAAATAAAAACGATAAAACAAATGCAGTAGTTAAAAAGTACATTAGCCTCCAAACTGTGGTGGAGTGATGTTAAAAGTATAAAGTAGTTCCTCAAAACTGTACTTTACCTAGTTACATTTCACCGCTGCTATTACTACATGATATATCACCTTATTGTGGTCTTTAATTACTTATTTAGATGTTGTAAAGTACTCAGTTTTAAAGTATTTGACTTTTATTAAAGATTTTGTGCAGTAGTGTTTGTTTGACATAAATGTGTGTAGATTGGATTAAACCTGTAATTAAGACCCTGTGGCAGTGAACGCACCTTTTTGACACTGTGGTGTAAAGTCTGATATAACTGTAGAGACAAAACTGACTGGTCGACAAAAGTGTGTAACCCAAGTAAGTTAACTAACATTTCTTACAACCAGAGCCTCAAAAGGTCAATACTGACATCCAGGTAGAGCTATATAACTTTATCTTTTGGCGCCAACTATGACAAAGGCAATCAACACCTGCAGCACAGAGGGCCCAATATTATATTTCTATCACTCAAAGGCCATTTGTGAGGCCAGCTGAAAGTTAATATAGACTTTCTAAAACGACATGCTTGTTAGCCTGGCGGTAATTATCTGAATAAAACACTGACAGTGTGGCTGTAACGTTAGCCTCCTATGTAACACTACTCACTAGCTAGCTTGACTAAGTGCTGCTAGCTAACGTTAGCTAGCCGCTTCACGCTGCTTCCCTGACACAAGCATGGCGTGTATTTCGGCTTTGTGATAAAACACATAATGAGTCAGACAGAGGCAGCAGATCAGCCGCTGTTATCTCACAGTGTCTGGTTGGTCCAGTTCCCTGACAGTGACAGCCCTGAAGCTAACAGGCCTGATCCGTAACAACAGAGAGGAGCTCACCTCGCTTGATCACATGCATGTTAGCAAAGTGTGATGTTGACTCGTCCCCAGAGAAAACAGCCGCTGTGCTGCTACAGCTTTATCTTCTCCTCGGTGTCAGGATGCGGGTCTGGACACACACTGCAGTCAGGCTCTGAAGAGAAAGCGCGAATGTCTCTGAAAGTCCCGCTAACGTCGCATTTGTACGGAAGGCGGAACCGCTGTGGGTGAAGATGGACGGGCGTTCTGACCAATCAGCAGCAAGAGAATGCGGGGCTTCGTGTCTCTGGACCAATCAGAACAGTTTATGTTGTCAGCTTCCTTTTCCGCTTATTTTCCCGGACGAAAATCTGGCGGGATCGAGAAGTGGGTCATATAACATGTTTTGTTTTGTCCTGACATGATGCAAGATTACTGACTCACAGGAATGTATTGAATCTATAAACTTACACATTTTACTGGACTATGTCTACCACTTCTGGAGTTTATTACAGATACACTCACTCTTTTCATCAAATCATCAATATTTCTGCAAATTAAAGCAAGCTGGGGACAAAAAGAGGACAATGATGCAATGATTTGGGTGGATGTGTAAGAGAAAACAGGTTTCTTTAAAACAAAGTGTACTACCACACATACTGCAGATCTTTCATATATGTAAATCATAGTCAGAGACTGAACACAGGCTCCTGGTAAGAATATAAGAAATTAGGAAACTTATGATTAGGTGACAATGCTATAGTTGGTTCTGTGAGTTAACCATCCTCACAGATGAAGTCAGGGTGAGCAATAGATCAATAACGTTAATAGATTGGTATTATACTGAATGTAAAATATCAGTTATAGCTCATCTTTCGGTTTACACAAGGGAAATGGTTTTGTCTCTATGTATTGCAGTGAGTTGATCTGAGACCACTTTTGATATGCTCTGACTCATGTACTGGACTTTCTGTCCTTAATATTTCTAACGTTGGAGATAATAAAAAAAGGGCCTTTTTAAAACTGTACACTTCTTTATTAACTGCTGGATAGTTAAATATATAAAAATATGTCTGAATTACTTTATTACATTTTTTTGTATTATAATCTGACTATGGGAAGTAACTAAGGCTTTTTAAAGCCATTTGCCTCTGTAATTAAGCAATAGAATAGAAGTATGAAGTAGCACAAAATGGAAAAATAAAATAAAGTATAACTACTTCAAATTTGTATTTACATGCAGTACTGAAGTAAATGTGCATAGTCACTTTGCAACACTGCTTGTATTCTATTTCAGCTTGTGAAAGGCTCTTGTCATGGGTGGAATATGTTCTCAATAAAGAATATAAAATGCAAGTATGTATTTCAAATGACCACAAATACATACTATCAAGTAAAATAAAGGCATTTTGAATTAGTGTGCCTACAATTAATTTTAAAGGAAACATGCATTTTACATTCCTTATTGAGAACATATTCCTCTCATGCAAAGAGCCCTCCGCAGAATGGAAAAGGCACACCTGAAGTGTCAAAAAGCACCTGTATGTGATCATTACAAAGACCCTGCAGGGCCTAAACTCCATTGTTTTAACTGCTTGCCTCTTAATTTTGAATTAAACTGTATATAAAATGTATTTTTTCCCCCAAATGCAAAAAATAGATGCACTTTTTGTAATTGTAAAGGGGAAACTAGTGAACATCTGTTTGTAGATTGTTTTAATGCCACTTCTTTTTGGTTTCAGTTACAGAGGAACATTTCAAAACATTTTTTAAAAAGATAGAGAAAAGCTTGAAATGAAAAGTTTGGTTTTGTTTGCAGTTACTTTTAAATAAATAATACGTGTCTTAATTGAATAAAAACTGGCTGAATGAATCGTTTGAAAGACTGATCTTCATCTTAAAAATATAGTTGAAGCTCTCTTGGGCCCCTCTCAACCCTTAAAGGCGTAAAATGGTTTAACCCGCCCCTGCACTGGGACTCCTCAAATGCAGCTAGAGCCAAGTGAGCGACTGCTTATGATGCTGGAGCACCTACATACAACTTTAAAGTGCATGAGAGAGACGTGATCCAAGAGGGGGACAGCTTGTGCACGGTTCCCAGAATTTGGTGCTACGCTCCTGCATGCATTGAAAGTATTCAATAAAGTTTGGAAGGAAAAACTCTATTTAATCATTAATCTAATTTCCTGCAGTTCCCCCTCCCAGTCAGTAGATGGCAGTAGCGCCACAGAGCTGTTTTCCTGGCACACAATACAAACCTAAAAGAAGTAACGCCATTTGATTAGATACCAGAAACCACAAAGATGTCCTGTATCGAGAGGGCGTTAGATTTGGACACTTTTAAACGGACTGCTGCTCCAGAGGAGTTGGGACCAGTTTGATTATATGATCTCTTTCTTTCAGATTGTTGTTATTTTTGCTCAGTGGTAGCTGTTGCTGGGTGAAATGAGCTCAACACAGCTGTAAAGAGTTGCTCGTTAAACAACAGAAGTCATAGATAGGGAGAGTTAATGTGTCTCTGTGATTTATTTTGAAGTATCCTGGATTGATTTGATTGAAGCAGCTCTAAATTCAATGATGCCTTCAAAGACCTGGGCTGCAGGACTCGCATTGAAGACTGGGACCAGTACAGAGAGACCATCACATGGACCATTATGTTGAAGCAGGACTACAGACTGTTGCAGATGTAAGGACCGAGCTGTCACACAGACAGTTTCCCCTCGAGGCTGCTCCACATTACAGCCTGCCTCGACTTCCTGTGTGAGCTCCCTCCTGCACACTGCATGCTCCACGAGCCGGTTTGGACACGTAGCTGTTAGGACTGTCTGCTCGACGCTGCACCGTCCCAGTCAGTCAGTCAGTCAGTCAGTCATGTCCAGGTCCAGTCGGCGGTACAAGTCTCTGCAGCAGAGCAACGGCAGCGGCTCTCTGCCCGGCTGTGACCGGGTGCGGATGCCCCGGGCCCGGGTGCTGCTGCTGTGCCTCCTCGGTGTCCTGGTGCTGGCGGTGGTGCTGGGAATCTATCTGTCAAACGACACCACCGATGTGAACCGCATGCCAGCTGCAGACCTGACCAAAGACAGGGTAAGAGGAATCACAGACACACTAACACAGACTCTAAAACTTCACCTGCGTGTTGTGGGGCTAGTCTGTTCCTGCAAGTGTTCAGTGTCACTGAAATATAATAGCCACAGGCAGATTATGTTGCACTGTCTGGATATTTGTGTTATAACATCCCATAGTAACCAGATATGAGACGAGTTCACAGTGACAAAACTGAACTATGAGCTTTGGATTCCCCTTTGTTTATACTGGATGCATGAGGTTAAAGGGCCAGTAAATATCAGTAAAGTTAAACTCTTTAGATTAGATAGACCTTAATCCTCTGAAAAATCCAGAACATATGGATATGCAGAAATATATAGATTGAAAAAGTTTTGCTGCGAGTTTTGGAGTCGAGATGTTTCCTACTTTATTGAAAAATCTGGTTGCCTGTTGGACCCTGATTGTCTTCAAAACAAGTAGTGATGTCACAATGCACTTGTCAAACTCACATCCAAGGTGGGCACAGAGAAACTTTCTCCCTCAGCAGGTCAGTGTGAAAACAAACTCTGCTCAAACATCATTCTGCACAGTGGAGGTCAAACATCCAAGTCAAGACACAAAAACAAAAAACACACCGTTGATTGGATGGGGAGGTGTTGTCCAGACAAGACGAGCAGTCTGATTCCACCATCTTGGATGTTAAGAAACTGTGATGTGTACTTTTCACAATTTTCTATCATTCTATGCACCAGACAGTTAAGCGAGAAAATATTCTGCACTGACAGTGAAAGTAATCACAAGTTGCAATCATCAGGCATGTCTTGTGTTGATGTAATTCATCTGTCTTTTCACTGTTGGCACATTTCTTTTCATTCAAACTAAATGCATATTATTTATTTAGTCCCAAATCCGGGGTGCCCAGTCATGGAAAAACCTGGAAAAGTCATGGAATTTCATTACATTGATGTCCTGGCCTGGGACAGTCATGGAACTATTAAAACCCTTGAACGCTTTGTGTATTGAAATTGCTTTATGACCGTCCCACTCAATGTCACATAACAGCAAATGTATCGTCTTTAGGAAAGCTGTTGATGCAACATAGCTCTAATATGAGCTGATGTGTGACAACATTTTGTTGACTATCATGCATGTGTCTTCATTTCTCCTTGCGTCCCGTCTCCCTCCATGTATGCCAGCTAGCTGCAATTGTGTTTGAATAGAGTTTAAATCTTCTATGTTTGAATAAAATCCTGTTCTTAAGCTTTAAGACCTTGAAGAGTTTTAAACCATGGTGACATCTATCGAGTCCAGGCTGTCTGTGTGCAGCTGTTTCATCATTTTGTTACTTATATTATTATATTATATTATTTTATTACTCTCATCTCTCATCCATGCAGTTGTCCCACAAACCCAGCAAGTGCTCTCCAGCTCAAATCCGCCGTCTGGCCTCTCAGGTGGATGGCACCCGCCTGTGGGAGACCCACCTGAGGCCCATCCTGATAGAGAGGCTCCCAGGAACACAGGGCAGCCTGGCAGTACAGCAGGTGTGTACATATTTATAGTTTCCTCCTCCTTACACGTGTTCCTCCCTCGTCTTTAATCCGCCTTCTCTGCTCTGCTCCAGCACATCACCTCCACTCTGTCCTCGCTGTCTGCCGGCTGGGCCGTGGACTTAGACTCCTTCCAGTCTTCAACCCCTCGCGGCCAGGTCACCTTCACCAACATCGTCGCCACTCTGGACCCCTCGGCCCCTCGCAGGCTGCTCCTGGCCTGCCACTACGACTCCAAGGCTCTGCCTCCAGACCCCCGGGCCCCAGAGAAGGTGTTTCTGGGGGCCAGTGACTCAGCAGTGCCCTGTGCTATGATCCTGGAGCTCGCCACCTCTCTGGATGCCCAGCTTAGATCATTCAAACAGCAGGTGTGTGCTCAGTTGTGTTGACTGGCAGTTTGCAGTGGTTAGCACTTAAATTATAGACAGCAGCTGGAGCACATTAGTTTTCTATTTCCTGTAATCCTTCCCATGACAAAGAGAAAATGCATGAGATGCTGACAAGGAGTTTCTCACTTTTTCCCCCCCTTCTTCTCCTACTCTCGTTTCGTCCCTCTGGCTCTGTGCCTGCACTATGGGATAGAAAATGCTGACCCCAGCTCCTTGTTTTCTTTGCAGCAGTCATCTGTAAATAGCAGTATCCCTCCAGAGGCTGTGATTTATGTACTTACTGTGAGACTACACACTGCGACAGCACTGCAGAAAGAGAAACTAGCCTCGATTGCTGCTTTTTGGAAAAGTGCATTTTAATTCCTTTCTTTGTTTTTCCTCTTAGAAACTTCCAGTGACTCTTCAGCTGGTGTTTTTCGATGGCGAGGAGTCATTTGAAGAGTGGACCGCCACCGACTCCCTGTACGGCTCCCGTCACCTGGCCGAGCGCATGGCCAACACACCTCACCCTGCGGGCTCCACACACACCACCATGCTCCAGGCTGTGGTGAGGAAACAAAAATACATGTCCTTCATGGTCTTCATCACATCCTGATCCAGACACGCTCTAAATTATGAATGAGCAGGCTGAATTTAGCAGACTGCCTAAACTTAAGAATAGCAGCAGGTCTGTCATGCCTTCATGAACTGACCCTCCTACTACATCAAGTAATTTAGGACAGGTCTGAATTTATATTTAACGGCCCAAATCTAGTTACAGTCTCTGACTTCACCCTCTTAGTCATGTAACCTAACACTACTGTTTATGTGTGTGTTTTTACTGCACTGTGATTAAAAGAAAACTCAATACTCAGTAGCCATTTTTGACTTTGCACTTTCTCTCCAGGACCTTTTTGTGCTGCTCGACCTGCTCGGCGGTCCTGATCCATTGATTGCAAATCACTTTGATAACACAGCTCGCTGGTTTGACCGTCTGATCGCTGCAGGTAACCCTGGCTCCAACATTTGCATGAATGTTTAAACAGATATTTCACCCCAAAATCATTTCCTCTTACCTGTAGTGCTGTTTATCTGCCTTGATTGCTTTGGTGTGAGTTGCAGAGTGTTGGAGATGTCAGCCGTAGAGATGTCTGCCTTCTCTCGAATACAAAGGAACTAGATGACACTCAGCTTGTGGTGCTCAAAGTGTCAAAAAATACATTTGTAAAACTCAACAGCAATGTCTCTTTCCAGAAATCATGACCCAGTTACTCAAGATAATCCACAGAGCTTGTTGTGATCAGTTTCATGCAGGATGTGCTTTCTTTCTACTGAATTGCACCTGCCAGCGGTATCACAGCCACAGAAGGAAGCCTGCATCTACTCATGGATGTATAAAAAAGCTGGATACAGCCTTGGAGGCAGGTCCTGTTCATCACTTTGGAAGCTAGTCAGTGGTGCATGAAGCCCAAATTCTTTGAGCTACAGGTATAAAATTATCCTGATCTTTCACATCCATGAGCTCAAAGAGCAAGAACACTGGTGTTTCCCTTAACCCCAGCTCCCTAACAACTAACTTTCATGAATAAAAGTAGGAAAATAACTCTGGCTTCAGCTGTTAGTGAGCTGCTGATTTACAGCCATCTTTTTCACAATTTAACTCTATGGGAAGAAGTCTGTTGGGCCCCATGGAGTTAAATTGTGACATATCCAGAAGTTGTAATTCCATGGTTTGGCATAAAGTCCTTGTCTGTATAAGAAATATACGTAGCTGCTGCATTGTCACCCAGTGGTTTGTGGACTGCTGTTTTGAAGCCTTGAGTGTGGCATTTTGGTTGTCACCAATTTGGTTTTACTGAGCCAGAAGTGGCCATCTTTGGGTGAGAGGTTGGAGCTGTGGAGGAACGAGGAGTGGATCTGTCTCAAAGACTGTAGTGGCATCTCATAGACTTTAATTATGCGTAACTTTGGGCCGTAATAAAATGAAAACTGATGAGTTATAAAAAAAATTCCCACCCTGTACAATTGTCATTAATGTTGAAATTTACTATGGACACCAAACCTGTTTTTGTACTCGGCTGCAAACATGTTTATTTCTGCTATAAAGTTTAGCATTTTAACACGGTGGTATATGGGGATTGATTCTGTTTTGGAGCCAGCTTCGAGTGGCTATTCAAAGAACTGTAGCTTTTGGCACTTGAGCATTGGCTTCATTTATCAGCCTCGGAAGCTGCGGCTTGCTTAAAGTATGTTGCTGTTCCTGGGGGGTTGGTCTACTCATACACGAGAGGCTCCTGATCGTGACAGCTCGAGTTGTAAATATTATTGGTGTCCTCCTTGGCTGAGCTCTAACGGTAGCTGCAGAGAGTAGATGCACACTTCCTTCTGCACAGTGACACAGTTGACAAGTATAGTTTGGTAGAAATAAATAGTTCCCACATGAAACTGCTCGCAACAAGATCTGTGTATTTCCTTGAGTCATTATTTCTGGAAAGAGACACTGCTGTTGAGTTTTTCAGATGTAGTTTTTGGCACGAGTGCCATCTAGTTCCACTATACTTGAGAGAAGGCAGACGTCTCTATAGCTGATATCGCCAACATCCAAATCCCCTCTCTGTTGTGTGTCCTAACTCTCCTTTTACCCCATCACACTCAGAGAAGAGACTCCATCGACAGGGTCTCTTGACGTCTCACCCCTCAGAGCAGACGTATTTTAGGAAGGATGTTTACCTCGGCCCTGTGCAGGACGACCACATCCCCTTCCTTCACAAAGGTGAGTTTCACACAGCTGGAGATTTGTCCTAAGTTTGTAACACATACTGTCAGTCAACCTCACTATCTCCCTCTTCTCTACACACATGCAGGTGTCCCTGTGCTACACGTCATCGCCACTCCCTTCCCACAGTTCTGGCACACACTGGACGACACAGAGGAGAACATGCACCGTCCCACTGTGGTGAACCTGACCAAGGTCATGGCTGTGTTTCTGGCAGAGTATCTGGGCTTCTGAAACCAAACACCCACAGATATTTGTGGTGAAGGTACTTACTTTTTTACTCCTACTGGAGTACTTGTGCTGTTTGTCACACTGATGACAAGTAATCGCTAAATGACCAGCATGAATTGGACCCAAACGCACAAGAGAAGAACTCTGTGAGACCAACTAATGGAATACCAGCTAAAACTTTACCAAAGACTTGGTCCTGCTGGACTGACCAGACTCCTTCGTTTCATGTGAGGGATGAGTTCGAGGCGCCTGTCCAAATGTCTGGGAATGTGATGTGGAAAGAGTCTTAAAATGTCAATAGTTATAAATCATGGTACCAGAGGAACAGATGGGAATGTTGAGTCTGATTTAATAGCACTCTAAATTATTATTTCGCTTCATTCCTGTGAAAAAACGAAATCATAGTTTACTTTATTTCCCTACGTTAATATGATTAACTGCACAAATGTCTTCTCAAAGACAGACTCTATGAGTTGAGGCCTCTGAGCTGCTGTGAACACTGGGACATATCTGTGAATAATTCTTTACCCTCACTTGACCGAAGATCCTTTTGGCCTTACAATCTGCTGTTGTTAATTGCTAGCTATATTATATGGCTATACTGCACATTTTGTGACAGTGTAATGATGTAATCAGAGTGAAGATCCAAGAAATGGTATTTTACACCATATGAAAAGGTATAGTGACAAATCTGCAATAAAAATAAAGTGGTTTTATTGAGTTCCTCTCAGAATTTGATGCAAATTCGGGAAATCAGACACTAAAACTGCTGGAGCTTGTGCATACAGTACATGCAGGAGCATTTCACCAGTGCAATGTCCATCCCGGGGGCCAATCATGACCATTTTTGATACCAATTTTAATGCTATGTATGGCCCGCTACACAATATTGGTTAATCAGTCAAGTTTACTTTGCATTTTTTTCCATTCATGATGGCAGGACTATCGTACAGTTCATAGCTCACTGATCTTTGTGACTGAAAGATAAACAGTTGCATTCGTCTCATCTGTATGTGATTTTTTTTTTTTTTTTTTTTTTTTTTTTTTCATACATAACCCATATAATGTGAGCAGCTAGCCCCCAGGTGTTTTCACATTATCTTATCTGGCCCTTGTTCACCCCTGCTGTAACACATTAAAGAGCAATGTCTGCTGAGTCATGTTTTGGCAACATACTTGACTTGCAAAGTATTTTTTTTTTCACTGACACAAAAAAAAATTTAATAAAAAAATAAACAACCATGCATTAGAAATTACAAATCAGACATTTGAAGGGCAGATTCAGTTGAGGCCTCCACACATGTGATGTAGAGGAGGTGGTGGGTGAGAGAGGGGTGGAGGTGGAGGTGGAGGTGGAGGGCAGTGGTGGAGGGGACGTGGGCTTGCTGGAGGTGAAAAGTCATTGTCAGAGGAAGGGTAGATGTCTCCCGAGGTTCCTCCAGAGTGTGATGTTTGGAAACTGAACAAAGAGATGAGGAGCATCAGAAAATGAATCTGATTGTGTCTTAACACAACATGGTTTATCCTGTCTATAATCATGTTTTAATTTGACCACAAGAGGGCGCTGTTGTTTTACATAAAATGAGACAACAGAGAGTTAAACACCACAACTTCCATTTGGTTTTTATTTAATCTCAGGTTGCTCTGAAATTTGGTTCTGCTGTAAGGCCTTTGCAGATGTCCATGTTGCTTTTAAAGAGAGACAAACCAGTGCTTCTACTTTCACCTGGTTTCAAACTGTAAGATAATAGTGTGAGGAAATCCAAAAAATCATCAATAGACCACCAAGGTCTGTGCATGAAATGTTGTCATTATAACATTCTTTGTTTTTGGCGCTCAAGAATGCCTTTAGGGAATTTCTTCAAATTTGGCACAAACTTTCACTTGGACTCAAGAATTACCTGATTAGATTTTGGCGGTCAAAGATCACCTGTGACCTTGAGCTTATCTCATTCTCGTGAACCCAATATCTCTAGACAGCCTTGAGGGTGTTTCCTCAAATTTGGCAATGGTAATTATACTTTTATATACTTGCTGTTGGCAAGAGATAGACAGAGAAAGTTAGACAATTCCCCTGAGAGCGACCTGCTGCCCAGCCACTGACCCATTAACGTCCATGTTTCGGTCCCTCTGCCTGCGGTTCTTGAACCAGTTGCTGACCTGTGTGGTTGTCAGGCCGGTGGACGCTGCCAGCTCCTGCTTCTCCCGGGTGGAGGGATAAGGCTTATGGCGGTACCACTCACGCAGTATACTCCGTGATTTTTCCTATTGGTGAGTTGAAAAAATAAAGTGAAGCCTGAACGTGTTAAAGGGACACTACATGAAAAACACATATTTTACCTCTTACATGTTTGCTATTTATCAGTTGAGATAGTTTTTGTGTGCGTTTTGGAGAGATTAGCCTCTCACACATAGTGGAACTCAACTTGTGGTACAAAAAATGTATTTGACAAACTCAACAGCAATGCCTCTTTCCAAAAATCATGACCTGGTTACTCACGATGATCAAAACTGCCAAAATAAACACTAAAATAATGACAATAATATTCAAATAGTTTGATAGTGCTAGTTCACCTGAGCTAGCTAATATTACAACTCAGCCAGGGAGAATGCCATTAATGTGTACACCTCACACTGTCACAAGCTCAATCCTCTTGTCCATGAGTAGATGCACGCCTTCTTCTGCACAGTGGTGGGTGTAGTTTGGTTGAAAGAAAATAAGTCCTGCATGAAACTACTCACAACAAGGTCTGTGGATTATCTTGAGTAACTGGGTCATGATTCCTGGAAAGAGACATTGCTGTTGAGTTTGTTAAATGTACTTTTTTGGCATTTTGAGCACCACAACCCGAGTGCCATCTAGTTTCATTATATTCAAGAGAAGGCAGACATCCCTATGGGTGATATCTCCAACACTCAACAACTCACACCAAAACAATCTAGCCTGATCAATAGCACTACAGATAAGAGGGAACATATGTAAGTTTGATTTTCTGGGTGAACTGTCCCTTTAAAACACAAAGACGGAAAAAGAATTACGCTGTCTCTTTCAATACATACTTCAATAAGCCCAGTTCACTAAATCTGAAGTTTAGATGTTAGCAAATGTAAGCTGTGTTGCGATTAACCATTTATTCATGATGAATTGTTTTAGTGAATTCTTTTTAAATATAATACAGTGGTCAAAATCCATCAATCAAAAGTGTTTCACGTTGAACATTTAAGGTTCAGATGCTAAACTAATGTAAGAATGGTACCACTCAAGTGTGAAAATACTGCACTACAAGTAAAAGTCCTGCAGTCAGAATTTTATTCAAGCATCACCAGCAAAAAATACTGTAACTACCAAAAATAAAACTATTCAAAATGGCTCCTTTTTTATCAGTATCATTTATAATATCAGAATTTAAAAGTTGTGTCTGGTCAAAGTGGAGCGCAGTGTTACTACAATAAGCCTTCCTCTAATTGTGGTCATCTTGAGGATGATTATATGTTTTTAATGCAGTCAGAATCTGCCAATTTAACTAATTAAAGCCTGATTATAGATGTCAGGTAAAAGAAGTGGACTGAAGAGAACAGTATTTCCCCCTGAAATGTGGTGTAATAGAAATAAAATACAGTATGCTACTATAATATGTACATATAAACATAAATTAAGTATAACACAAGAACCACAAAATTGTTCTTACTTACAGTAAGAAGAGTACATACATACAAATAGTAAATGTAAGGTGTTAGATCATGTCCTTCAATAATTTTACAGCTGATTAAAATTCACAATAGTCTCTCACAGTGTAGCACATACCAGAAAGCTCAAGAACAGTTCAGGAGCACATTTAGGGCACAATAAGATACCTTGAAACAGTAACTGGTCTCCTCTCCATCCCAGATGGTGTGTGGTAGAGGAAACTTCCTCCTCACACGATACTTCCCCACAGCTCCCAGGGGTCGGCCCCTCTGCCTCTCCGCCTCCATGTAGTGGGCTCTGAGCCAGAGCTGCTGCAGGAGCGGGTGGCTGCGGTGGGAGAAGGGGAAGCCCTCCAGCAGGGTGTATAGGTCAGCGAAGCGGCCCTGGTGAAAGGCCACTGCTGCTTTGGCCTTCAGCACGCTCTCCAGCTCCCCAGGGTGAGGAGAGGAGGAGAGGGAAGGAGGAGGAAGACTACGGAGGAAGCCGGCGAGACGATCCATGCAACTGCTCTGCAGAAGGACCTCGCACACACAGGCCACCTGCTCTGCGGTGAAGATCATTGCTATGGAAACAGGATGGTGGCCCCAAAAAAGTCCTGAGATGTGAGTTGAATCAAAGTCTGCGTGGAGATATCTCCTGAAGACTTCTCTTTTAAGTTTGTGCTGGAGCGTCTGTGGAGCATGTGTGTTTATCATTACTCATCATGCCCTGGCAGAATCAAATCACAGGTAACCTGACACCATCAGGGTTATCACAACACACCATACATCCCTCCTTCTCTTGTACAAACACATCCATGCACACCCTGCACACACTTTGGATTCACTATTGGACGTGCAGTCACCCACAGCAAGGGAGAGGATGATGGTTTCGCTGTGCAGAGCGAAAACACATTTGAATAAAATTTTCTTGCCAAATTAGAAGCAAAATCCTCGGTCAACAAGTTTTAGCGTTGTCAACAACTCAGTTCCCAACACTCATAATAAAAGCCAAACCTTTTTGTAAATGTAGTTTATTACAATAATATGTAATATAAAAAATAGAATGCATTTGAATACAAAAATGAGATAACAAGAACCTTGAATGACAAACGATCCCTTTCAGAACTATCAAAAAGTCGATCAGAACACATTATCTTTGGTTAAATCTGGAGTCGTGTGTGTCAGGTAGGAGAGAGTGACAATGTATCCGAGGCGACAAACAGACGGGTACAAATGTGCATAAGCCTACAGAGGCTTCAACGTCTACATACTTTGGTAAGAAATGGCTCATATAAACAAACGCAGACTACCGTATTTTACACACAGGACACATTTCCCTTTACCCCCTAACTACTAAAAGACTAAAATTGATTTGTCCAAGCCATTTAATATTCTACACAGAGGCCGCTGAGAACGAATGACCTCAACATTTATTAACGAGGAATAACCCACCGTGTTTGAAAGTTACCTACCTGCCATCACTATTGATTTAATACCTGTAGTCTAAGATTACAAAACCTCAGTTTGCACAACGATGTGACCTTCTGAGTGAAAATGAATATCATTTCCTATCTGCGTTTTTCCACAAGGACTCATTTTCTTACTGATTGATACATGCTTTAAATAGATTAAATGTACAAAAAAAGACAAACAATAAACAAACTAATAAAAACAACAACAACAACACAAAGGCCATTACTGTAACTAGATGCGACACGTAAGTGTATTTTTGTGTACCATAATTGGCCAAAAGTTTGACCGCCACCTGTGTTATGACAGTGGAAAGCTCATATGATGATGATTAGCAATTTTAGGTTTCAAACAAGGCCTGCTTCGTCAATTTAAGGCAGATTTTATCAGGAAATCAGTGTCCTGTAAAGTCAAGTGGGGATTTTTAATGTTCCGATTATGAAAGGATGTGAGTCTAACCACTGTCACAACAACACGGCAACGCAGCGTAAACATCATGTGAATAAAAGGTGCAAAATATACAAATAGAGGAGATTGAGCGATGACAATGACTGTCACATTTTTTTCACTGGAGATCAGACACAGAAATGTGGGTATTCAAAAAATGTCCATAGAGTGAATACCAACATTTGGTCAGGTGTGTAGCACTTGAAAAACTGGTTTAAAACTCAAAAACATTAAACCAATAAGCTTTAAAATAAGGCACTTATCAACGTATCAACCGGTTTTGGATGCATTACTACGTGGGATCACAGCAAAACGCTTTAGTGTCATGCATGCTTCATGTATTTGAAAAGCTTTTCCTCATCTCCCAAGTGTACTGACTGTTCAACTCAGCCATTGTGCCACATAGTGTCCTATAAAAAAACTAAACATGCATTGCATAGAGTAAAGACCCTTTTCTTTCCTGTGTTGTAGCTTTACTAATGGAGGGCAGCTTTTGAAAACTGCAGAGAGTCATTTCAAACAGTTGACTGATAAAAATGCAGTTTGGCAGCATGTTTCAGCCCAGACTTCAGTAACTCATTGTAATAAAATACTGCTTTATAGCCCTTGAAGCTATGATGTAATAATAGTTTCACATAAAACTCAAGTCCTGTTTGTGAAGAATACCCTCCTCACTATATTCCTGGAGTGTCTGCGGAACACGTCCTGAATCTCTGAGCTCTGGACAGGCAGTCAACACTCAGTTATTTCTAGATTTATGCCTTTGCCGGATAGTTCGGTGTAAAGTTACTGCGGTGGGTCCATAATGAAGTACTTCTACTGCCAGCAAAAACCCCAGACATCTTTTCCAAACTTGGTCTGTAGTCCACAAAACTGCAAAGGAGAGCTGAGAGAATGGGCAAAGCCAAAACGCCTTGCGTAATATAGTCTCTTTTTTTACCACCAGGACCTGTGAGTGGGCCAAGCAGACGAAGCCCAGTTACTTCTTCTGTCTGGATCTGATAAAACAGATAAGGCACGTACGGATTTTTAGTAAAAACAACCCTGCCCGTCCATGTGAAACATAACTGGAGAGGATTTGTCTCAAAAGTGCCAGCTAAGACCATGACGGTATTAGGCTTTTCTCAGAGAGCGGAGGTCCCTCTCCTCCTAGTGTCATTCTTTTGGAAAAACAAAATATGTACGGTAGTCAACAGCAAAGAGAAATTATTCTATAATCCCATTTGAATTGTGCCATGAATTATACATGTTTATCAAAATAATATTTCGAGTCAAGAACATTGCAGTTTATCGTAGCACTATTTATTTGTGTGTGAAACTGCTCAGGGAGCTGCATTTCTCGCCACACACAATTTATGTCACCTACACCTACAACTTTACTAGCTCTGTAATCTAGCTTTGTTACCAGCACAAATGTAATGTTATTTTACCTGGCAGATTTCACCCAGTGACTATACTGGTCATCATAAGTGCTTTTCTATCGTAGGCAACTGGACTTGCTTAAGTTTCTTGAGGACATTTCACTTCTCATCCAAGAGGCTTCTTCAGCTCTGAGGAACTGATGAACTGAAACTCAAGCAAGTCCAGTTGCCTACGATGTAGCACTTAACATTACCATGACCTGGATGACTGAGAGTCTTCACCAGCATGAGACTATACTGGTCTTTTTATCAGCTGGGAAGCTAAAGAACGAGCAGGACACATTGCGCACTTAGTGCACCCCAGTACTAGCTTCAGCGAGGGAAAGAGGTATAACGCAACCAAAACGACTTGTGTAGTCATCCAAGTTACATACGCCAAACTATGACTTTTGTTACTAGCAAAATTATCTTTTAAATCTACAGACATCATATGTGTAATTCATGGCACAATGCAAATGGGATCAAAAAATTATTTGTCTTCCTCCATTGACTGCCATACGTTGTTTTTTTCCGAAACAAGGTTCCATGGTGGTCCACCGGAAGGGGACAGACTTTGCCTCTCTGTGCTGAACATACTGTAAAAACAAACATTTGGCTCTTAGAGGACTAACATTGTGGAGTAAAATCTCTCAGACAGCAGAGTCTGCAACCTGCTGTATGTTTTTATCCAGAGACCCACAGGGTAAAGAGACTACAAGCCCAGATCATCATCCACAGGGACAGACTGGAGCTGAGTAAGAATCTTGGAGTCCCCATCCATCTCCTCTGGATTCCCCAGTGCCGAGCTGGCTTCCACATCCTGCTCTGGCGAGGGGCTTCCCAGAAGCAGCGACTCTCCTCCAGGTAGGCCTAACAAAGCCGGGTCTACAGGTAGGTCCCCCTTGCTGCGGACATCGAACAGAGTTAGACTAGCTGAAGTGGAGAGGGGCACAGGGCTCCAGGCTGGCTGGGACAACTGGGTGCTGGGTGTCGCCCCACTGTACATGGGACTGAGGGTGAGCATACTTTCTGGAGTCAGAGTATTTGGCGTCGGGGTGACTGAATGGTCCAGCGCATGAGGGGAGGACTGGGCAGGTGTCCCAGTCTCTGGAGCAACATATGGTGGAGACGTGTTGATGAAGTTAAGGGGAGATGATGTGAGGCCACTGGGGGTCAGGCCTGAGGTGGTTAAAGCTGCAGGAGGAGTGGAGGAGGTGAGAACGGAGCTCACTCCATTAGCAGAGATGGGTGGAGCCTCAGGGACTGGTTTCAGGGGTAAACTGGTGAGCTGAATGCCCGCTGGGATGGTCAGAATCAGCTTGCCTTGCTGGACACTCAGGTAGGGACTTCCACCGAGGAGAAGGTTACCTACGGTTGTGACGAGAGCCGCACCAATGTGAGATGTAGCACCATAAAACATTTAGGAACCAAATTAATTTACAGACCAGAACTCACAACAACATGTGTTTCACACCATTAACATTTGCTGTAAGAAAGAATTAGTCAGGCATTACTAATCTCCTGCCTGTCTTGGTATTGTGTTAGCTGTGTAGGATTTAGTGGCATCTAGCAGAGAGGTTGCAGAACTGAAACTTGTTTGCTACGTGTTTAGGAGAACTACTGACTACTACAAAACAAGAAGAAGAATAGTGCTTGATTTGTCTGTTCGGGGCTACTGTAGAACAACATGGCATACTCCATGAAAAAGGGCCCACTCTAGATAGTAACGGCTTATTCTAAGGTAATGAAAACACAGCGATTCTAATTCTCAGGTGATTATACAGTAATGAAAACACAGTTGTAAATATTACATACCATTTCAGCTAATAGATGCCCCTGAATCCTACATACTGGAACTTTAATTTTATCGTTATTATAATTTTTTTAGGGCATTGTTTTTATGGGTGTTAGGTTGTAATGTAATGCATAAAATAACCTACTGTGTTAATAGACATACCTGACAAAGAGCCATGAAAATAATTCAGAAGTTAAAAGGATACGTTTATTGATCCATTGACAGAAAATTAATTGGCAACTGTTTTGATAATAATTTATTCATCATTATGATCATTTTCAAGCAGAAATACCAATATTCTATGGTGTTTGTTTCTGCTTTTCTTTGTCTCATCAGATTATCAGCTGAATATATGCAGCTTTTGGACTGATGGTAAAACAAAATAAGGAACATGACGATCTTTGGCTCTAGTAAACTAAATGTAATTTTCCCCTATTTTCTGATATTTTACAGACCAAACAAATGAACAATTTATTCAGAAATTAACCACCAGATTAATTAATAATACAAAACATTTGTTAGTTCCAGTAACAATTGATTATATCAAGTGACTCTGCATCAGTTAATCCATGTAATGACATAATTATTACCTACACTGATGCTAAAAAAAAGGTCAGTATCAAACAATTAGACTGTTTAGAAAATACTGTTTCTTTCCAAATCAATAAATGTTGACGCATTAACTTGCTTTTACAGCTGCAAGTAACTTTTTTTAATGTCCATTGATTTGCTCATTGTTGTCTCCATCAGTCCGTTAGTCTATATAATGTCAGACAATGGTGAAAACTGCTCATTGTACAATCATTTCTCAAGTCCATGTCCTTAACTTGCCTATTTTATCTGACTAATAGTCCAAATCCCAAACATATTCAGTTTAATATCATGTATGACAAAATAAAATCCTCACATTTTAGAGACTGGAAGCAGTAACTTTTTGGCAATTTGCCTCAAAAGTTATAGAAGCACAGGTTCGCCTCCAGCTAATGGCCCTCTGTTACATGTCATCCCACCTTTCTTGTCTATCTACAGCTGTCCTGTCATTAAAGGCAAAATCACCCCCAAAATTAATCTTAAAAAAACTTAATTATCAAAACAGTTGCCACTTCATTTTCTGTCATTCGTCTAATCATTGTCTAGCTCACTAAGTCTATCCACAAATATCTAATGAATTCAGTGTACCTGGAGGAGCAGAGGGAAGCTGAATGATCCCAGAGTTGAGGAGCTGCACACCCGGAGCCACGCTGGTTGCTGGTTGACCCACACTCTGAATGGGCCTGAGCTGGTTAATCCTGAGAGGACCCTGTGTGACCCCTGCAGGAGCTGAAGACAGGATCTGTAAGGGCACTCCAGCAGAGGGGATGGAGAGAGAAGGACTGGCCGGTACCACTTGGGGGAAAGAGATGGTGGAAGACGTTTGGATGGGTGAGACTGGGACCAGCTGAGGCATGGAGAGGGGGACTAACTGTGCCGGTGTGGTGCCTTTGGCCTGGGGGACTGGGACGACTTGTGTCGGGGAAGAGATGGAAATGACCTGTGGGACCTGGATTTTGCTGGGTGTGGAGTTTGTGCTTTGGTCCCCCAGTTGGTGTACCGTTCGCTGTGGGAGCTGATTGTTGGTTAGCTGTGAGATAGAGACTATGGTTGTGGCACCTTCAGACAGAGATGTTGAAGCGTCCTGCTGCTGTTGCACCAGTCTGTTGCTTGTGTTCACTGTCTGGTTTTGGAACTGAGGAGCTGGGGAAGTGAGGGGGGATACTGGGACCAACTGAGGGCACTGGGACACCTGGGCTCCTGAAGAGTGCTGGACCAGTTGGGATACTGGTATACCCTGGATGGAAGGCACAACCTGGGGCAGAGAGAAAACCTGAGGGGTGGAGTTGCTGGAGGAAACCACGGAGCTAGAGGCGTTTAAGTGGGAGCCAGCAGTGGCGAAGACAGAGGTGGAGATAACCATGCCTGCAGACGACATCGAGGCGGGGAGGGTGAGGGTCTCCTGGCGCTGGGGGTTTTGTGTTAAGACTAGTGAGGGGAGACTGGTTGGGGAGGACAGAGTTGGTGAGGAGGGAGATAGAGATGAAGAAGAAGATACTGTCTGGCTGCTGCCCTCTGAATCAGGGACGCTGATGAAATCCATCACATTGCCGCTTTCTGTCTTGGTGTGCAGAGGAGGAGAGATGATGGATGGATGGTTTGAGACTGGTGCGTTGTTGGTGCTAAGAACAACTGCTGGAAGACTACCTGGCTTGGCCTCCATGGCTGTAACCTCCTGCTGTGCCATAGAAACAACTGGCTGTTGCTGCACACTGATACTGGGTTTGGTTATTACCTGAGCCCCGTTCAGTATCAAAGGAGAGTTGGTTGCAACAGGACTCAGTGTGACTGTCTGGCAATCGCCCAAGTTTAGCCCATTAATTATGACACCAGCACCGGTGCTGGAGATCAGGGAGTTTCCATTAAGTAATAACGACTGGGGGGCTGTGAGGAAGCCACCAGACCCGTTGAGGATGAGCTGGCCTCCAGTGCTGCAGGGAACGGCAGAGAGAGAGATGATGGAAGCTGTGGAGCCGGCAACCTCCTCTGGTTTGTCAGGGGCATCGTCCATGGGGCTCGATTCGTCCTCAGTGCTGTGGTTCCCATCAGACTCACTGGAATGAAGAAATAAATGGATCAAATAAGAGAAAAGTGTTTGTATTTAGAGGGTCGGGCACTGGACTTTATCAGTGCTCAACCTGAGTGCACTTGAACACTTGTAAACACCAACATCTTCTCCCTTTGTAATATGCTCATCCTTTAAAGTATTTGAGTTTATGACAATAGGTGATCTACACGAAAAACAAGGAGTATCTGTGCACAAACGTCTTTATGTTCAGAGATGGGAATTGATAAGATTTTATTAAGGCTTAAAATTACGCATAATTAAGGGTGGGCCACTTTGAGTGACAGGCTGTCTGCCAATAATGTCCCCGGCTTCTCAGTCAGATCCACCCCTCGCTCCTCCACAGCTCCACCCTCTCACCCAAATATAGTCACTTCTGGCTCCAAAAAAACAAGATGGCTGAAGGCTTCAAAACGGGAGTCCACAAACTAATGAGTGACGTCACAGTAGTTATGTCCATAATTTTACCCTCGGTAACTGATGTGCTGCTCATTTCGAAAGCAATGCATAAAGTGCCAACGTGGTATTCTTGGAATTTAAGACCATGTGCGTGTTTGTTGTTGTCTCTATTTAAAATAATCATTTTACATACAAGCAGCACTGTTGTCATCTTACTTCATGAAATGAAGCCATGCTTTGAACAGTTTCTTCCTCTTTGCCATGACTCCTTTTTGTGAGTGTGTCCAACAGTGTAGATGTATGAGTTTCACATCATAGTTTTACAATGCACAACAAATGCCGGCATGGAGTTAAGGAATTGATAAGCTCAGAGGCATACGATTCAGATGGATGCGGCACTGATTCCTCTACTAGAACCAGTTCTTGATTCCCGTCACTATTCATCTTGATGTCATCTGGTTGTTCAGCACCAATTTTCACTTTGGTTTTGGTCAAATAATTTATTTAATTCTGAGTCACAATGGTAGATATTGATTGATATTGCGATATTGTGTAGAGGACTGAGAAACCTTTAAATTTGGCATTTTACTTTGCAGTAATATTGAAATACTTTCAAAGTCAGGCTACAAAACAGCTATTACACATATATTCCTATAAAAAATAATATGATGATGAAAAATGATATATTGTCTCACCACCACACCCATCTTCATGTTTAGAGATGCAACTCAGTAGGACATTTAAAGTTATCGTACATTACCATTTCTGGTTTACAAAAACAGTCCAGAGATCCTCAGACAAACAAAATTCTCCCTGTACTATCTGTAATAATAATGGATGATTTTATTATGTGATAAGTGCAAAATATTCAATAACGTTCGATATTTAAATGTTCAATTTTAGAGTGACTTTGTGATTTCTGGCAAAAAATGTCTTTAAGCCAACTCTGATGCATCTGCATGTTTGCAAATATGTATTGACTCTGGTAATTAAAGGTCCAGTGTGCAGGACTTAGTGGCATCTAAGCAAGAAATGCAAGCAAGAAAAAAAGCCTCTTTTCCACAGCACAACAAACCCACTAACACCTGCTAACATCTGGCTTTGTATGTTATGGGAAATACTATAATCAGCATTAACACCTGGGACACATAATTATACAGTGGTTACAGGTATTTATGTGCTCCGGCTCTGCTCGGCAGTGATGGAATTACAACACCCGGGATGAACTCGCTAGTTTTAGCTCCTTTACTGGCAAGATGTAATAACATGTCACCACAAAATGACGTCTGTCTCCGCCCAGAAAGCACTCAAACATCGTTCCAAATTAGCTTGCACTAAGTTTGAAAGAGAGACTGTATAAAGTAAAGTAGAAGATATATAAAAAGAAGTAACCACTGTAATATCTTCAGAGGCCTTCGTGCTGCTTTCTACAGTTTACTAATCTGTTTTCCTCACTGCCTGTGATGTTGAATATGACGCAACAGAACAAACAAAAAACAGGCTCTAGTCTAGAGGCAATGAGAAAGGGTTCAATAGCCTATATTGACCGGGGTTTCCCGTGTTTCTTTTCTGAATAAATCAGTGTACTGTTGTTAATTTCCTGAATGATGTTAACTCTATGTGCTGTCACTGTGAGCCCCTGAAGGCGATGCATTTAATGGGCAACTCAATGTAAAACACCCAAACTAGATACTCCAGGAGGTGACGCAGTTGGTCGATTATCCCGCCCAGCACTACAGTGACTACTGGTGACTTGCTACATATTTATTTATTTAATTTATTTTGTCTTGTTTTTGTTTGCCAGTAACTTTGTTTGTTTGAAGGGTAGGGTTCAATTGTTTAATCGTTTTGGCAGTTACAAAGAAGTGTGCTGTGCAAGTGGCTTTGCACCTGATGATTTCTTAACTTATCTTATATAAAAACATTTCTAAATATCATCTATATCTAAAGCAACATCTGGAGAAAATACCAGACATTAGACATGTTGCATGTTTAGATTAAATGAATGATAAAACTTTCTTCTAGTTTATTATAGAGCAGATTTTTTGTGGTTAACTTGTGACGTACTGGCAAAGATACCAACCATTCAGTTGTTTGTATTGATCCTTGTTGACCTTTTGTGGTCATCTTTACCATTTCATCCTGCAGTGGATCAGTCTGGAGCAAAGGCTGGGTCAGATTCCTAGACTCCTCTCTCAGGGCGTGTCCTTGTTTAATGTGTAGCCGCGGTCAGATTGTCTGCCAGACCACCAAAAACCCTCTGATAAGATAACTCCTGCTGTATTCTCTCTTATCTCCTCACAACTTGCCTCCCCCCCTGCTCGGATTGATAGCGGCTGCAAAACTCTGAGATTTCAGCCTGTGTGAGAGCAGCTTAAAGAGGATTTTTTCTCTCCCTACTTTCCCCTGATGGAGCTTTTACTCTAACCTCAGTCACCCTGCAGGCCTCAGGCAGCGGTGCAGGGTTTCAGGAAACTTGAGCCATGGTGGGCGCCTGGATCTCACATTTCATAACAAAGCAACATGCTCCTGGTCTCAGACCTGTGTGGCTTTACTGCTGTCAAATGTCAGCTCCCCTGGCCATACTTTTTACTACATGCAGTGTTTTTTAATTGTTAGTTTTGCTCTTTTGGAGTTTAATGTGTGCACACTCTTTATGTGCTGCCCTGTGCAGCGGGCCTGCACGTCTTTGTTTACCATTAAGGTTTGGTCTGGGAGTTTCAGGGACTGGTTTGTGTTAATAACAATGTCATAAACACAAGGTAACAAGCTCTGGAACAAACAAAGGGAAGTTTCCGACAGCTGTCGCCTGGATGCTGGATCATGACTTCACCTAACTGACTCCACAAAGCAGATACAGTGTTATAAATGTGTTTGCTGGTCTTGCCTTTTGCTGTGGGTGCCGGACGGGGTCCTGTCCCTCTGTCTGCGGTTCTTGAACCAGTTGCTGACCTGTGTGAGGGACAGCCCGGTGACTTTGGCCAGGTTCTTCTTCTCGTCCGGAGTGGGGTACCTGTTGCTCTTGTAGCACTCCTTCAAGGCGTTTCGGGACTTCTCTTTGAAGCAGTACACCGTCTCCTCTCCGTCCCAGATAGTTTTGGGCAAAGGGAACTTCTTCCTGAGCCGGTACTTGTCCACTGCGCCCAGGCTGCGGCCCCGGGACCTCTCCGCCTCCTTGTAGCGGGCTTTCAGGTACAGGTCCTGCAGGAACCCATGGTTAGACGGGTGGAAGTCGTAGCTCTCCAGGATGGCGTACAGCTCCTTGAATTCCTCCCGGTGGAAAGCCACCAGTGCCTGGGCCTTGAGCAGGGTCTCGTTGCCACGTAGCAGCTCGGACGAAGGAGGTATGGTGGATAGAAATCTCCACAGGCGATCCACATTGCCCGCCTGCAGAAGGGCCTCGCACAGACATGAGACTTGGTCAGTGGAAAAACTCAGAGCCGACTTTTGGAAACTTTGGAGTAACTGCTCCGAGACTTGCACCGGGTCTTGCTCTTCTTTGTACTGGGCGGCTGTCGGCTCGTCCGTGCTGTTTTCAGATTGTTCTGTGGACTCCAAAGACAAGGAAGCCATTTTTACTTTAACTTTTTTTCCTCCAGTAGTTCCTCCTCCTCCTCCTCTCTCCCTCCCTCCCTCTGCAGAGCAGCCCTCTCTCCCACTCTCCACCAGCCGAGCACACCATGACTGTGCCTGCTGTCACGCCCCTTTACCAACCCTATGTCTTTGTTCAAAGTTACTCTGTTATAAATAGGACAACGCTACATATTAGAAGATTTAGATATTAAGATCTTTCTGTCACTAAGTTATACTACACTAGCTCCGACATATTCCCTTTTCGCTTAATTTCTACTTCATCCACAATACAGCGTGTACATTTCCATTTTTACAGCTGTATATAACATCTGTATACATTATATTAAGACATGTTCTGAACATAGACATAAAAAGATAGATGAAAATACAAATATCCACTAAATCCATATTAACCATTTAGTTAGAAAAAGCAAATTTAAATAGAAAAGGGTAACAAAAAAAATCTTGTTTTTAAGGAAATAAAAATTAAAGTAATAATTTACCACTCCACATTATAATCACACAGAAAAGCGCAGGTACAAACAGTACTACTACAGACAATGATAGAGACCGTTTCAAACTGGACAGCATAAACATTTTAAATGGGTCCCTTTGTATTTCCTGTTTGAATGTATGTTAATGCAGAAGCTGACAGGAAGTAAACAGGGACCAAAGTTGTTGCCCTAGCAACAGAGTAGCAATGAAGTGGTCCATATGTGTATGTGATATGTGCATGAAGCAAAATTTAAATAGAAAAAGGTAAAAGTTTTTTGTTTTGTTTTTTTATCTACAGAAATGAAAAATAAAAGTAATAATTGTCCACTCCTTAACCTCCTGAGACCCTGTGGCCTCCTATGAAGACATCATTCTGATTAACTTAGACCTGTTGTCCTCATTTGTGGACACATTTTTGTCCCATCTAGTGGTAGTAACAGCAGGATACACTAATCCATGTAAAAACAAGATGGCAGGAACTTGTTTGAAACTCGTTTATGTATTATGAATAATGCTTGTAGTTTGATATCACAACAAATTTGACCAAGTGACAGTGGCAAGCTAAGACACTTTTAATTAGGAGGTACTGGTTTGAGGACACTGGGACTTTATTATCTTTACTTTATTTTTTTATACTTATCTGGTCCTACTGATCCCAAATGGTGAGGAAAAATTAAAAATACAAATCAAACAAATGTTTGAATCTCAGGATGATATTATAATCACACAGAAAAGTACAGGTACAAAATTTGTACTCCAGACAATGACATATGTGTATGTGATAAGCACATAGGGGAAATATAAAAGCAAAAGTCTGGCAGAGCCCTGCTGGGTGATTACCCTCACTGTATTGATAAAGGCATGACAGGACTCCAATGTTTCGTGAAGACGGATGTTTCTTCGTCATACTTTCACCATTATTATACATATATGATTATTATTGTTACATATATATATCATCATATATTAATATGTACTTACAATAATAATAATATTATAAAGCTATTACTAAAATTAATGTTATTATAGCTATTGTCATTACTGCTTGCCCTGCATCTCTCTCTCTCTCTCTCTCTCTTTATGTATCATTGTGTCATATGGATTACAGTTAATATATTATGTTGACTTGTTCTGTTCGACATCTATTACACGTCTGTCCGTCCTGGAAGAGGGATCCCTCCTCAGTTGCTCTTTCTGAGGTTTCTACCATTTTTTCCTTGTTAAAGGGTTTTTGGGGGAGTTTTTCCTTATCCGCTGTGAGGGTCCAAAGGACAGAGGGATGTTGTATGCTGTAAAGCCCTCTGAGGCAAATTGTGATTTCTGATGTTGGGCTTTATAAATAAAATTGAATTGAATTGAACAGTACAGATGTTCTTATCAGTGGTGCTTCTCACATTTGCTGCTTTATAATACAAAAAAATTCTCAAGCATCCATCTAATATGGATGATGGCACAAGTACAGAGATCTCGTATCAACATCTCCATGTTACAAATACTCCTTTGCAAGTCATGGGTGTATTATGAGACAATGGGCCCCATCACCTCTCTTCAGCCCCTCTCCCACTGCAGAAAGATCTGCTTACATCTGGGTTTTTAATGCAGTGGGAAAGGTTCTCATTGGCATTCACTCCCAGGTCAAATGACTCTGCAGTAGTCACAGGTATTTATCATCTCATCAGTATTGATGGAAACACGACACCAGGGTGAACACGCTCATTTTAGCTCCTTGAACGGCAAAATGCAATGACGAGCCACCACAAAATACCCTTCATGTCTGTCTCAACAGTGCTCAAACATCGGTCCAAATTAGTTTGTACTGAATTTTAAAGAGAGACTGAATAAGTAAAAAGAAGCGACCACCATTAAGTTTTCATAAGCCTCCATGCTCCTCTCTGCTGTTTACCTCTTCTCTGGTCTGTTGAGGACATCAAACATAACACACCAAAAAAAGACACACAAAGGCATACTTGTTTGTCTGTCGCCTTTTTTAGCAGGTTAACCCAAGTGTACCTTGTTTCCACAAACATTTGCGTGTGTACAATACAAATAAACCCACCAAAAATAGGCTACAGACTCCTTTCCCATTGCCAGTAGACCAGAGCTCTGTACACAGCTCTGCAGCAAATGAGTCTGCCTTTCTGTTTATGTGTGGGTTTTTATGGTGTGTCAAGTTTGACATCACGGACAGGCCAGAAAACAGGTCAGTAAACTGCAGAAAGCAGCACAAGGCAAAGCCCCGGCAACACTTAAGAGTGGTTAATACTTCTTTTAGTATACCTGTTATTATTAAGTCTTTCAAACTTGGTGCAGACTAATTTGGACTGATGTTTGAGCGCAGTGGTATTTTGTGGTGGCACATAGTCATTTTGTGTCTTTCTTTTGCAATTTTTGTCACTTTATAGTAATCTGTGACTCTTTGCAGGTCTTTGCATCTCTTTATGGTCTTATTGAGTCTCTTCCTACTTGGTAAGTGTTAATTTGACCTGAACAATTTGCAGTTGAAGGCCAGGAGGCCCCTCTGACACTTGCCCATTCAGAAATCCATCCATGCTTCCAGTAAAAGTTTTGCATTCACAATTCTACATAAAAAAACGACACAAGTCAACAAAATGTATTTAAAGTTAGAAGAGCTGAACCAGTAGTCTATTGATCAATTACTTTGATAACTAGTTAATCATTTTTGGTCACTTTTCAGGCTAAAACCCGTCTTGAATCTGAGAATGAGTTTGCTGCTTGTCGTTGTCATTTGATAGTGAACTGAATCTATGGTCAGATAAAACAAGAAGCCGCCTTGAACTCAGTGAAATTATTATCAGCATTTTCTGACATTTATTACAAAAAATAGGCAGCATTTTAATGCTGAAGCTGCTGGTGGTGAAGCTAGTAATAAAGTAATAGTGATGGTAAATTCAGACAATAACCGAAGCTCACATCATGCAGTTTTAACCTCACACTCCTGGAAGAATCTGAAAACATGTGTCATGTGTAATGAATAAGGCCTTTATAAGACAGTTTTCCTGTGCTTGCTCAGGTGAGACTTATTGTCCTCCCAGTTTTCCAACCGGATCCCACAGTTCAGTGTGCCTGAGGTGGTTTCCCTCTGTTTCCCTATGCAAATACTGTCAGTGCAAACACATGCAATTAAGTCGACACTAACACAGCAGGTATGATTAGCATATGTGACATGCTTTATGTCTGGTTCTCTGCAACAGATGTGCATCAGCTTATATACATTAATATACACTACATCAGTGCCCACTTCATTCATTGTAGGGCAGGTTCAGAAAAAAGGTGACTTGTCTAAATTTATGTGCTGTTGTAATGATAAAACCCGAAAGCAAGTACATTTGTATGAACAGACCTTAACTTGAACCTCAGATGTTAATAAACTGTGTGTCAGACACAGAAATCTTTATGTTCTTTGTGATATATGTGCTACAAATAACTGAACATGACCTGCAGATGAGGTGTGAATGAATGATTCCAGGTTTGCATACCTCCATCTTCATCAGCAACCATAGGAATGTAAATCATTTGCTGTAAGACTGTGGGCTCGCCCCCCTTTACTCCTCCCAGCATAGCTCTGAGCTTTCTTTGATCTCCTCTTTTTGCCCATACATGCTCTGGTCTGTTATCTGTGCTCGATGAATACTTTGGCTAACTGAATACATGTACGCCCACTATTAAAGAAAAGGGTAGCTCTTCTGTCAGGGAGATTGTTTCAAGCTGACTTTTTAAAATCATTCTAGAGCGGGACAAAGACTTTTTTAAGGAATTTACATGAGTGTCATACACAAAATCAGCTATTGAAATACTCAACAGACAGGGTGGAAATGAAAGTTATAATAGCCCTAACATGGTGTGGCTTTGCTGGCAATTATTGAGTCTGAGATTAAGCTGTGTATCAGGTCAAACCTGTAGTAATATACAGTACAGGCCTGTATTTTCTTATAACAGAGTCGTTAACTTCCAAACAATGGACAAAATGTCTTGTTTAATATGGCAAGTTTGAATGAATCCTCATGTAAAGAAACTTTTTGCTCAGTCTTTGTTTACCCTGGTGGTTTAAACTGGAGGACAGCGCCGCTGTGTGGTTGTTTCAGAGGTTGCATTCGCTTCTGTCCGATGATTGGCTTTCCATCCTGTCAATCTCCCGGTGAGTAGGCGGTGCCCTCACTGCTATTGGTTGAATTTATTTGCTTCTTGATGTGATTGGTGTTTTCCAGTTTGGGGGCGGGTAGAATGTTCCAGAGCTGGGCGTAGCAGGAAGTGTTGCGATGATACTATAACACAGCGCAATAACAGACTTGTATCATCAAAACAGATCACTTTAATTTAAATTAAATATTTAGGTAGACTGACAAAAACACCCTGAGTTGAAAAAACAAGTGCGCGAGTGTGACGTAACGAGGTGTGTCGTCTGGCTGGTCACGTGATTTGTGGCGTGGTGAGGCAAAGCTAGAACAGCTTGCTGCGGAGACTTCAGTTGTCTAAGGTGGATACTGTTTAGAGAAATCTGTATCGAGCTGCTAGAAGACAGACGCTTTTACAGGTAACTACAGCAACATCGTACTCTGTCCAAAGTGTTTGTGGTGTTCAGTGTATCCAACGTGACTCTGCTGTTGCTAGCTAGTAGCTACCCAAGTTGCTAATGTAAACGCAGGCTGTGGCTAGCTAATCTAAACTAGCTAGCTAAAATACGCACATGTGAAATGAAACGTAAATAACCGCAGAGGATAAACATAACAGAGAAAGATGATGATTTAGATGATATTTAAGTTAAACATAACTGATAATCTTTCACTACAGAACAATGTGAGAGCAAACCACTGCACAGTTAACATCAGTCTCACTACACTAGTGTAAATAACCCTGGAACAACAAACACACCCTGAACATAACCTGTACATGGTATGTCTTTATAGTTTATACACTGTTATTAGCATGTAAATATCACCACCGTCATTAAGTGTGAATATAAACACGCAGTATATGCTAACTACCACATTAAGCAACCTGTTACACTAGTAAATCTATATGTATTACAGCTGTCTTTGCATTCTGTCCACTAATTTCATTCTGTTGGTATGTATATGCAGAGATGGGCAAAAATACATTAAAATGTATTTTGATACAAAATAACCCTCAAATAAATGTAGCAAAATAAGATACAAAATACTGGTGCCAGAAAATGTATCTAAATAAAATACACGTATTTTGTATTTTCAAATACAGAAAATACTTTTTCTTTTCAGCAGCGACCCACAGCTCTATAGGTCACTCTGTTGGTTGGTCGGTCGGTCCACAAAGCTTTTCGTGAATAACTCAAAAAGTCCTTGACCAAAAATGCTCAAAAGTTGCATACTGCAATTAGAGACCACAAGTTACTATGCCAGAAAGAACAACCATGGTTCATCCATTAATGGTGTGATGGTAGCAAATTTGGTCGCAGCTATTGCAAATTTGCACTTGTTTTCTCACAATTTGGTGTAGGCTGCCCTAAAATATTATTTATTGATTCAGATTTAGATTCAGACAACTTAATTGTTCCCACGTGAGGCAATTGATTTGTAGCATACTCATCCCAAGCATCAACCACAACAACATACAATTTCCTATATTATGCACAGTCCAGTAAAACAGATCACTAAGGTCATTGAAGGGCACATTGAATGGCCCAAGTTTAAAAAAACAACAACATATACATAAAAATATATATATTTAAAAAAGAAGTTAAAAATATTGTTACATCCAATTTTGTAAGAATGTGTGGCTTTTTTTCCCTTGATTTGTGGAGAAAGTATTTTGAGTATTTTAAATACAAAATTACTCCCCTCAAAAGTATTTTCTTACAAATTCCATTTGCGTTTTATCGGCCTTATCAAATACAAATTACAAAATACTCAAATGTAATTGAAATATGTATTTTAAATACAAGTAATAGAAATACTGCCCATCCCTTTGTATATGTATGTATAATCTCCCTCTTGATGGGTTTACTGTGTGTTTTCTGCAATCCCTGGTTCTCTATCAGAGGCCTTGGAGTTTGAGGGTTCTGCACAGTATCCTGCTGTTCCTAGGACTACTCTTCTGGACAGAGACCAGATGTTATACCAGGAATTTTCTGGAGCCACCCTCCCAGTTAGGGGGTCACAGCCCCTAGAGATCGCATTGGACCTTACCTTCCACATCTGTTCCAGTTGTTCCTTCAGCCCCTAGTACTGCCTTTTACTTTTCAGTGATTTCATGCTCTTTCTTTCTGATGTCACTGTCAGCCGGGATTTCCACAGCTGCCCTCTTGTGCTCCTTGTCAACCACCACTATGTCTGGTTGGTTACCCAGAACTTGAAACTGGAACTTGAAGTCCTACAGGATCTTAGCCCTCTTGTTGTCAACCCCTTACGGTGGTGTGTACCTTCGAGACTTGGGGACTTCTAGTCCACACTTGGCACAGATGTTCCTGTAAACTATCCCAGCCATTTGGTTGTACACTGTCCCAGCTTGCATCTTACATCCTGCTACCATATGCTGGACTGTCTCAGGGGCCTCTTTGCACGACCTGCACCGGGGTCCTGTCTGCTATGGTAGACGTCTGCCTCAATGGATCTGGTGTTCAGGGCCTGTTCTTGTGCTGCCAAGAGAAAGATTTTCAGCATTGTCCTCTAGGCCTGCCTTGTCTAGACACTGGTAGGAATTCTTGATATCACTTCCTCTATCTGCTGATGGTACATCCCATGGAGGGGTTTGGTCTTCCACAATATTTCCTCTTCCTCCTCATCACCCTCTGGTTTCTGCTGCCTGAGGCACAGTCTGAGCAGGTCTTCCCGGAGGACCATCTTCCTGATGTGGAGTTTACTTACTGTTGGCTATTAACCAGAACCATACAACACAACACCAGGAAATAACCTTTTTATAATAATTGTGTATCAGTTTCTCACCCATTTGCTAATATGTTACATTGTCTGTCCTCTGTTTTCAGTATTTGACCTTTCAACTGGCATCATGGACGGAGGAGTGACAGTAGCTACCAATCCCATTGTTAGTGTGCGCCTAACAAGAACCATCTCCTCCTTTGAGGTGCCACTCAGGTTCAATAGAGGGATTAGTATAGCAGAACTAAAGGTAAGACTTACCGTACATGATACACCTCAGAAGATGCACACGTTGTAGTCTCTACTGTTGTTTTTTTCTAGATCTAACCTGCATAATACACTTTATATTGACATAACTGTTCAATTTCTGCCTTCTTAAGATATCAAAGACAATAATAATATCTCAAATATCTTGTGAATACATGTACTATTTTGTTTGTGTTGTAACAGAGAAAATTGGAGATGGTTGTGGGCGCGTCTTCCTCCAGCATGGACCTGGAGTTATTCAGTGTCTCTGACAAGTTCCTGCAGAAAATGGATGACAATGATGCTTTGCTGGGCTCCTATCCCGTGGATGATAACTGCAGAATACACGTACGTAGCTGCTTGGTTTGGAAGCTCTGTTACTACAGTGGCACAGACCACTTTAATATTGTGGTAGAATATAATATACAGGCAAAAACACATTGGTCTCAAATGAGATAACACATGTTTTTAGAGCAACAAATTGTATGAAATTAAAAGTTTACTAGAGACATGTGTCTGGAACTTTTTCATCATTCAGAGTTTGCAGTATTACAATTGTGAGGGGTTTTAAAATGAGAGGCCTGCTATGTTAATAGTGGTTAATGAAATGATTATCCTTTTCACCTGGGTTTACTAATGAGTAATCAATAACTCACACTAAGTGTGAGTTGTTAAAACAGTTGCAGCTCACAACTGCACTACTATTCCACGATTATGTCATGCTGACAAAAAAAGGACATGACACTGTTATAGTTACCTTGCTTGTTTGACCTCACACATTTTGCAGATACTGATTAAAGCATGCAGAACTTTTTTTTAACCATCTGTGTCTCATCCTGAATCACAGGTTACAGATACAAGTGGTCAGATGAACGAGTTCACTGATGTTTCCAAAGTGGAGAAGTATGAACTCCCAGAAGACGTTTATGAAAAGAGAACAGGTACAGTCTACACACTTAAGCTTTTCTACAATTTGTCATTTTCATAGCATTAAGTTTTTTTCTTGTGCTGTTGGTGTTGAAAAAACACTATATATTTCCCCAAATTCCATGACCAAATAGAGCTAATCCAGCAGTTGAGGAGAACATATAGCCAAACAGTACATACAGTATTCAGCTAAGTTGATTAGATGATGATTAAGTCAGTCCGATGAAAATTAACCATAAAGTATCAATCACGATATCCAGACAACAATTGGTGAGTAATTGTTAGTTGCAGACATGAACAAAACATTACAGTACTCCTGAGCTGTTATGATTTAGAAAGATTTATTTGTGTGTTAACCATTGACAAATGTGAATGAATACTCTAGTGTTATTTGATAGAAGATGCTCTGCAGCATTCAGTCTTTGAAGAATCCTTTGTCAAGCACAATCCAATTTTTTTCCTTCAGATTCAGCAAGGTCATTCATGAAGAAACATCGTGTTGGTCACTTTAATGAGGAAGAAATGGCCAAGAAGAAAGCTGAGCTTGCTGCTCGCATGGAGGAAATGAAGGCTGCTGCTGATGCCATACCTGTTGGCAGCCGATGCAAAGTGCAGGTCGTCGGGCATCCCACGAAGCTTGGCACAGTCATGTATGTTGGTAAGTGTGGATAAAGCTTAGCTGGTTAATTTTCTTTAAGACACTGGTTTAAATCCTGTGCGACTGAGGATTTTCCCTCCCAACAGAGCAGCCTTTGTTGTAATTTATGGTGACCAATTACACAGTCTGTAATGTAGGAGGAATTGTAACCCTTTTTATTCATTGCTCCGCTAGTTTTAGGACACTGAAAGTAACTGCTGGATGGGCTGTTGAAGAGAAAACCCTTCACATTTCATCTGATGTGAATAAAAGTACTGAACCAGAACAGTGTCTTTGTCCAAAAATGTACAGACTGGAAGTAATTCACTGTGTCAGGTAGTTCTCTTTGTTCAGTGAAATAAGTTCTCGTTAAACGTCTTCAGGGTTTTTTGTTTCTTGATCTATAGAACAATAAGACGGCTTCTATTACAAATTTATTGAGTATTCATCTTTGATCTTACAACACACAGAGCAGGGGTAAAGACTATGTCCTTTCACTTAAAAAGATGAATAACATAAAACATCTATTTTAAAATGTCTCTTCAATGCCACTGTCAGTTTCAGCAGTTAAAGGGATACCATACAACTTCAATTAAAAGTTGAGTCGAGTAACAAATAAATGCCAGTCTCAATAAGGCACTGGGTCTGTTTGCATTTGACGATGCAAAGCAGTTCATTCCTATGGCAGTTCTTTGGATATTTAAAACCTCTTAAAGTCCAACAAGTCGCCAGCTACTCGCTTAAGCTAATGTTAGTTAGCTGCTTTAATCACGCATACAAATGTTTAAACATGTGTCAGTATGGACATACTACACATCATTACCTTGGTCAGATTATCCACAGTTAAATTGTTGATTCGTTTTACTGAAACTATGAGCACCAAAGAAGACCATAATTCAGTTAGATTTTCTAGCGTGGTAAACAAGAGAGACGAAAAAAAGGTGGTGACTTTACATCCCTGAATTAACTCGAAGGTAAGTTATTTATATTCCTTCAGTCTGTAAGAGTCTACCGTTTAGAAGAATCAAAAGAAAATCCAACTCGTGAGTATTGTTTTAAGAGGATAAAGAGTGGTGTGTAGATATGCTGGGTGCCGTAATCCTCTAGTGCCGTTAAACTACCTTTGCAACTCTGTCTCTTTCTCTCTCTGATACCATGTCTGTAGGGGCTAGATCAAATGAGTTATTTGTTTTTGTTGTGTGTTATACAGTTGTTTAATATTTATGCAAGTAATATTCAAGGCCTTTCCCATATAGACCCAAATAAACGCTGGTTGACTTCAGTAATTGAAGAAAAATAAAAGCTTGGGCTATTAATTGTAGATTTTACAGAATTTCAACCAGCTCTGTATCTAAACAATGTGGGGAGTATGTGTAAATGAACTATAGTAAGCCTACCGCTATCTTACCAGCGCCCAGATCTCCCTTCTCATCTCCTAGCTCAAATCCAGCAGAATTTCACTCGCTCAAGGACCGTTGCTCGAATTACAGATCATACTTCTGCATTTTCGTATGTTCACCAACATGGACATAAAGAGGACAGAAGCAGATTGAGGGAGAGATCCACCTCTTTCTTTCGCTATCTCTCTCAAACTCAGATTAAACTGTAAAACTAGGCAGCGCTGATCAAATAAAAACCAAGATTCTGTTACTGCATTGCCTATTTCTCGCCTTAAATGTTTTCAGAAACATATTTTAGCTTACTGTTTAACTGTAACTCTAGATTGTTGTTACCAGCCGACTGCCATATTGTTTCCTATTTCAAAACAGATAAGCTGGCATCAGAGCAAACACCAGTAGTAGCAACATAGTGCATACTGGGAGTTGTAGGTTGCAAAAGTAAATGCCACAGCCCTTTTTTGTGTGTTCTCTGGTCACATAGTTCCAATTTAAAAACTGTAAGTGTTTTTCTACGACCTAAACAGTAGAGCTTAGATCGGGCCCAAAAAATCCAGCCCGACCCCGCCCATGCATTGTCTGTCTGAGCCCCACCCATCCTGTCCATTTAAGTGTAGTTTTGAGCCCGAGCCCAGTTTAAACCCGACTTTATTTTTTTAAGGATACGAACGTGGACATTGAAGGCTGACTCTCGTCTTTCTTTCCATGGCAAGCCTTCATCATGTGCCTCTTAAGTGTCAAGGTCCCTGGAACTCACATGGGCACGGCCAGTGGTGCCGTCAAGTTGGTTCCATAGCCTAGGTCTATTATGAGGAGCCTGGGTCGGGTTCAGGCTTGGGCAGAGAATCTAAGCTCTACTAGACAGCCCAGTTTTATGCAAAGACCAGGTTTTCAGCAGTGAATTACTTCTTTAAAAAAAGACTGAGAAGGATCTTGACTAAGTAAACAACAACAGGAGAAAAGTAAACTTGTAAAAAGCAAATGCTGTCCCATTCATGGCAGGTACAACAGATTTCAAGCCAGGCTATTGGGTTGGTGTGAAGTACGATGAGCCCCTGGGAAAGCACGATGGAACGTAAGAGCACTATCTTTTTTTTTTTTTTTTTTTTTTTTTTTAAAGCTATGCACAATGTTGATCATGTTGGTCTTGATTTTGCATTTGACCCTGTGTCGTATTGAATTGTGTTCCCACAGCGTTAACGGAAAGCAATACTTTGAATGCGAGAACAAATATGGTGGATTTGTGAAGCCCTTGAGTGTGACTGTGGGGGACTTTCCCGAGGAGGATTTCGGATTAGATGAGATGTAGGACTGCTACCTGACAGAAGGGGATGGAGTTTTTCTGCCCTGAATTTGAGCGTCAACCTCAAGCTGTTATCCATTCACTAAACGGAGATGTCGGAAAGTCACTGTCATTGTTACAAATGATTTATTTTTGTTTTGTGCTTCTCTGGAGGGCATGATCCAAAGAGTGGTGTTTAAAGGTTTTATAGATTCAAGGTCTCTCTCACTAACACAACCTGATAGAGGTGAATGTCAGGCAGCACATCTCTTGGTGTGCTGGATATGATGATAATAGCTCGTGATAATCGCACCAACATGGTGATAAAGGAGGTTTTCTTGCATGTAAGGCAGCATAAGGAAAGTTAATATGTTTTCCTTCACTTCATGCACTTCTGTTAAATTTACTTGCTTTAGCAGTACTCATTGCTTCCAGGCTTTCCAAACATGGGAGTCTTCTATGTAATCTAAAAGTCTGTACTGACAGTGGAGATAACTTAATTTGTACTCATTTAGTTTGTATCAGTTTGTACAAAGATGATTGTATGTAACCGTGTTAAAAAGTGGCGGTGTACCTTGTTTTCCAATCTGGCACTAAATAAAGTGAATAAAGAATAATAAAGAGTGCTTAATGTTCAAACTCATTCCACCAAGAAACAAGAAATTCACAGTCGAAGGGGAACGAACAATAAATCTCCACTATCAGAGTGCATAGAGCAACTAACCTGTTTTCCGCTACATAGGTGTTCAGTGTGTGGAATAAGAGTGGGAACGTTTGCAAGGGTAGATTTTTCTTTTCTAAACAACTTCAAATTCCTTACATTTCATTTTCTGTTTGTCTGTAATATGTAAACCCCTATTTTTAGGTTTCAAAATGAATATGTAATGTCCTTTTAATATTTGGTGACTTAATTCCTCATGTTAAAATGTACTTGTCGATGTGTCCTGCTTATATTGAACCACTGCAATAATAAAAAAACAGTTTCAAGTTTATCATTTAAATTGGTATGGCTCAATTTTACTGCCTTTCTATTTTAAATGAGATCGATCAAATTAAATGTATGCACTTAATTTAAACACAGCTCTGCTGTATACTGACGGATGACAAAATCCAAGAATAAATCCAGTAAAGTTAATTCAATTTTTAAATCAGGCCTAGGAGGACTTTTCAAAAGAATTCCTGCATGTCTTTTCTCCCTGTAGTTCCATAGAAGCACGACACATTGAATTTCATGCAGTTAAAGTGCAGTCTTTGTTAGTTTTTTTGATTAATGTCTGTCAGTCATTCTATACAAGAGGTTTTTTTTGTTCATGTGGGTGGCTTACGTAATAGTTATTTAGTGGAGATGTTCAACACCGAAACATACCTGTTATCGTTGCCCATCTGTAGCGCAAGTATAAAGTATACTTAACAATGTCCCTTTAGATGAGATACCATAGAAACAGGTTGGCCATTAGAGTAATATTTCAAAACAGAAGAAAAAGACAAACTACAAAATGTTCACTCTCCAGTTAACTGCCTCTCTCTCCATTATAATCACCACCACACTCAGCTGTTGACAATGAATGATGTTCAAATGCGTATTTGATCTTTGTTTATGTTACCGATCTAATACTGTTAACATGTTGTTTTCATCCTCTAAAGTTTACAGGAAAAAATTTAAATGAATTAATCTTGTGGTTTTATTTTCAATGAAATGTCATAACCAAACGTAGAAAAATGTAGTGTTGCTGTTCTCTTTTCCTTTTGTAAAAACTCTAAGGTAGCTGGTGTTACTATGTGCCAAAGGGTGATGCATAACAATAAAAATGATTTGCCACTACAGGAGCTTGTGCTGACTCATCTGTACATATAATGACAGACCATTTCACTCTCTACCTGCAACTAACTTCATTACACCAAATATTGATTTACTTAAAATTAGTTGTTTGTACTCAACCATAGAGGGAGTTTAATGTACAGAGAGGCCCGCATGTGACAATGAAAAAATATGCCACAAATTTGTAGTGCATGCATGCAAAACATTGTGAAGGAAAACAATTACCCACACTAGTTGTTTTGCTGAGAAATCAATGTAAACAAGTCTGAATGCCTTAATAGGAAAAAAAACACAATGCCTGGAAACACTGCATTCAAGATAACAGGACAGGAGGCACCAGTGAGTATTTACAACATGCAGAATATTCATTTTACAGACGTACTATCAGGAAAGTATAATTCAGATATCAAACTGCGAGTGCAGAATGGCCCTTTTCAAGTGTTATTATCTTGTTGGATTGATATATCTGGTGAATGAACATGTAGGCAGCATTCATTTTGTAACTGATCGAGGTTATAGGCACATTATGAGACAATGGACCCCTGGGCACAGATATGCAAGAAGTCCCACTAGCTTTCCCACATAGAAGCATTTTGTATTTTTATCATTGTGTGTCTCTTTGTGGTTGTTTTATCCTTTTTGTAGTCCCTTTGCATCTCTCTGGTCATTCATGTCTGCGGTCATTTTAAGTCTCTGTGGTTGTTTTATCCTTTTTTGTAGTTCCTTTGCATCTCTCTGTGGTCTTTTGTGTCTCCTTGTTGTCATTTTGTGTCTCTATGATTGTTTTGTCCTTTTTTGTAGTTCCTTTGCATCTCTCTGTGGTTTTATCCTTTTTTTGTAGCCATTTTGCATCTCTCTGTGGTTGTTTTATCCTTTTTGTAGCCATTTGGTGCCTCTGTGATTGATTTGTTCTTTTTTTTGGTAGTTATTTTGTTGCTTTGCATCTCTTTGTGGTCTTTTCGTGGTCGTTTTGCGTCTCCTAATGGTTGCTATTTGTCCATTTGAGGGAAATGTTTGCAGGTGAAGGCCAAGGAGGGCGCCTGACACATTGGGCCCCTGGGCTTGTGCCCAGTAGGCCTGCAGAATCCATCCATGGTTGAGATTTATTTGAGGTTGAGGTGTACTTCTTTATATGATAATATTTGCCTCTGAAAAGCAGCATGCTTGCATTTTGTTTCCAGCAACGTAAAATATAAATAGTTAAATCCCATAAAATTGTACAGAAGTAGGTCTATATTGCCTAAGGTACTTTTTATCACTGCAAATTGGCGATTCCGTGCCAGAAAATGTGTCTATGGAGGTTGTTAAAGCGCGTTTCAGATATTTATTAACAGCAGCCTGGAGTTTAGGTTCCATTTTTAGTTTTTTTAGAAAGCTTTGGCTTTATTAAGTTACCCGTCCAAAGATGCATGACTAAGCACAGTGTTTCATGTTGTTTCATCAGCCCTGTCACAAAAAGCATCTTACAATATTTATCAGCCCCACACTCCTTTCATCACTCCCCCTCAAGAACGCACGTCACTGCAATGACGCTACAAACTGTCCTCTCGCGAGACGGAGCGCAGTTTCCCAGGCAGCAGTGTGGTGTGGTGTGTGCGCGATAGAGACAAGGAAAGATGGCGACGCAGGAGAGCGAAGCAACTAAAGCTACCGTGAGCAACGGCGAGGTAAAATGAATGACACTCTTGTAATCTTATGTGCTTTCAACGTCCACGGGAAGGCGGCCGTTTTATCTGTGTGAGCACTGAGTAAGAAACCGTTAACATATTAACGTGTTCCCGATCGTTACACGAGCCTCAGTGACGTTGTCAGTGCCGGTTGGTTTTAAAACGACCCCCTCCTGCCGTTAACGAGAAAGCCTGGCTGTCGGCGACCAGATGTGCCGAGTGAGAGCGGCGGTAACCGAGAAATCTCACCTGAAGACGAACAGTGACACTTTAGGGACAAGATAATTAGCGGAGTCCATGTGTGTCGCTGTGAGCCAGCTGACTGCTGCAATGTGTCAGTTAGCTATCACAAGGCCTGAACCTGAACAGCGCAGCTTGGCTTCACTAACCAGGCCAGTCTCAAGCAGCTAACACAGATTTCAGATTTACTGTCAGACCGTGTCACCTGCCTTGTTGTCTACAGACACTACAGGGGAAACTTTAGGCTTTATATACACGTCTCATGGCAAATGTTTATCCGGCAGCTCATCTTGTTAACAGTGACAAGTGAAGTGAATCACGCGCAGACATCGTCACATCTGTCTAACCCTGGAAATATTCTCTTAAATTGATCTTACAGCACTCGTTGGAGGTAAGTAGGACAGTTTGTTACCGGCTAGAAATGATTTCCGGAGTGACAAATGTCACAAGTTACCAGAGGTCACAGTGAATCATCAGTCTTCAGAGGCAGACCACTGCTCTGCCTTGTGATTAATTCAAAGCCTGTCAGTCTTTAGCCAAACAAACCCAAGCATTTCAGTATCCAAAATGCTGATATACTCAATTTCTCTCATTTGACCAATGTTGATCGATGACTTGGTGTTCCTTATTATGGTTTTGGTTTGTATCTAGGGTATTCTTGGCCTAAATCCAGCCTGTCCTATCATTTTCATTACATTTAAGTCACGGAGCCCAGCATAGTTAAAGCAAAGGTAAATATCTGAGCATTGCAGAAAAACCCTGACAGTTGTTCACCTACACATACTGCTTTCAGGTATTTCCAGTAGGCCTGCAAGTGGTGATTATTTTCATTGTCAACCTGGCGATTGTTTTCTCCATTAGTCCATAATTGTTTGGTCTGTATAATGTCAGAAAATGGTGCAATCCCAAACCCCAAGACGATATCCTCAAATGTCTTGTTTTGTCCACAACCCAAACATATTCAGTTTCCTGTTATAGAGGAATAAAGAAACCAAAAAATATTCACATTCAAGAAGCAGAAATCAAAGAATTTTGACTTTTCTCCTTTTACAAAAAAAAAAATCCTCTAATTGATTAGTTGGCGATTAATTAAATAGTTGTCAACTATCTGATTAATCATTGCAGGTCTAATTTCCAGATTCATCTCTTACAACACAACCATTTGTTGTTATATGAGCTTTTTTCTTTCTGCAAGTGTTTTGTAAGTCGTTGGATATACTTTCAAAACAGTGGTTATGTATTGCTTAAGAATTTTTGGGGGTTTCTACAGATGGCGAGAGATTTATCTTTCAGGATAATGGATCCCTGGATCTTTTAATCAAATCTAATTGCAAAACACAAGTGGCAGTATCGAGGGCAAGAGTACAGTATGTGCTTAGTATCTTTTTTTTGTCGTAATAGCTCTGTCAGGATAAATGCACTATTAGTTTTAGATGGAGCAGTTACTGTATGTTCTTGAGGCCCACTGCTGGTGAATCAAATTTCTGTGGTATTAATGTAGGGAAAACACAGAGTAGCTACCAGTGCTTTTTATTTTCTTATTTTTTATTCAATATTTCTGCTGGGTATAGGTGGAACCTTATTGGCCCCAGCTCAGCACATATGAAGAAGTATGTAATGTCCTCCTCAATGTGAAAATACCATCTTAAATGTTGGCAAACAAGCATCGTAGCACAGACAGAAGGCGCTTTAACCATTAACACAGACTCAAGACAGACATGCCTTTTATAACCTTATTTATATGCCCTATATTGCATATTAACTTGCTTCCTCTTGGAGGAGATACTGTTTCCATGTGTGATAAACATTACCAGAGCAATCTCCACCTCTCTGTGAAAGCCTGACTTATCTGAAACTGTGCCCCCCTTTCTGTCAGACACGCACATCCAGTGTGAAGCATTTACTCTGCACCTTGAATAGGTGGTTAATTGTTAATCCCTGTTCACAGTGTCTAAATTGTAAATTATTATCTTGGGGCCAGAACAGATAACCCTGTTTCCCTTGTTGAGCATATTGGAGATCCGTCTTTGTAATGATTATTACGTTGATCCCTCCAGGAGACAGAGATCCATGTCTCTGATAATAGCATTGCGTCTATTTTAACACAACAGGACATGGCATCCAGGATGAAAAGCTCTATTTTGAGCCATTTCATGGCCTTGAAATTGAGTTTGTGACGGTGCTAGGCCACTGGCTTATCACAAACATTCTCACTGTTCACTCATTTCTTGGCCTTCTTAGTGCTTTAATAACCTGTTGAGCGGAAAACATGTTTTATCCTGAGGTGCTGTTTATTTCTAGAGGCCAGTCTCTGGTCTCCCTTGTGTTGGTGACAATGGGGGAGATTAGATGTTTAGATAGTGAATGAGTCTCATGACTTGGCATGCGCTTGTGTATTGTGTCACTTGAATAGAATGTTGCCTGGCCGGAGGGGTGAGGGGGGCGACATGGACATGCAGAAGCAAAATAATTGCAGACTTTACTGATCTTAAATATGCAAATATGCATGCTAATATTTGCATGATATCGGCTCATCGTTGCATTAAATAATAGCCTGTCAGTATCAGTCATGATTGATCATTTAGTATTGTTTGCTCGGAAATAAAAGGTCATACGTCACTTTATATGTCCTGTAATTTGTAATCATCTTCAGATTGCAACCATGTTTATTTTTTATCATGTTTATTATTTATTCAATCAAATTTTATGAAGTGTCATAAAAGTCTATAAAACATCAGAAAATGAAAAACAAATGCCCGTCTCAGTTCTCAAGAGCTGTATGCTATGTCTTCGAAGACCTTGTATCGTCTGACTAGAACAGTCTAAATTAGGGGTGTAAGGACACATCAGTCTGGACTGTTATATTGAGTCAGTGTTAACAATCCAATATTATTGATGCAAAGTGAAAACTATTTTGAAATTCCCACTGCATGTCTATGTCGCCATTGCCGTCCAAGCGCACCTCTCTCTAAACATTCAAACGGTGTTAGCGGCTGAGTGCCAGGCAGAGAATGGCAGCCAAGCAGCCAAGAAAAAAAGACAATGAGGATTTTTCCTGATATCGTCTTGTACCGATCGCAGGCCAGGCCCCATCATTAAATTTAATTGAAATCCTATCTTTGCAAATTTTGTGATATCAACGAATATTGTATTGTGTCCAAAAAAATATATAATATTGTATTGTGATGAAACATTTGTCTACAAGCCTAGTCTTAACCCAAATCTATTTGATTTACAATTGTATGACCAGAGCAAAACAGCAGATCCCCTTTATATTTGAGACGCTGGAGTGACAGAATGTTTGGCATTTCATCTTTTATTTGCTTAATAAAATTGTCGCAAATTAAATTTCAAATCTGCCATGTGTGTTATGTGCCAAGCACACTACAAATGTCCTTGCAAATCCCCTGCTATAATTTTGTGTGAAACAGAAGTATTTGCCAATATTACTTCACATCAACGAGTGGCAAATCAGAAATTTGTGTATATGACTTGCTTAAAACACAAAGGTCAATGGGCACTCAATCAGTTTTGTGAGGTCAACATGTTGAAGTCTTGGGTGAATTTGTCTCCTTATCTACAACAACAATCCTAAACGCTGCACTATATCCTCATAGTTTTGACTGTAGATCAAGGGTGAATCAGTCTCCTTTGGATTATATTGTATCATTATATCACCCTGTGATATAATGAGTGGGAGAACCAGTGAGAACATGAGTGGCTCCTTTCTACTGCCAGTGAAGCTGTTCTTGTTTGATGACATACTCCATCACATGATGCCATGTCTGTGCCATTATTGTGCCTTTCCTTGGCCACACTGACCGTGTGTCTGTATGGTTTTAGGTGAGCAGCAATGGGACCGCTGCAACGACAGATGGCCAGGCTGTGCAGACAGCTGAAAATGCACAGGATCCTCAGCAGCAGCAACAGCAGCAGCAGCAACAAGCACCTAATGCGTGGCAGGTCATTAAAGGAGTCCTCTTCAGGTGAGTTTTTCTATTAGGCTTTTAATCTGGCTGGCTGGCTCTCTCTTTACAGGGGTGGGCCAGCCCACAGATAAAAGCTTACTTTGATACTATGGTTTAATAATTAAAATACATGGTGTACCTGTACCTGAATCAATCCAGTTGTGCCTCTTGGGAGACAGGTCATGTCTACCTAAAATTTCAAAATCTGCATTTGCTCTTGCCATGACAGGCTTTATTTCAGCTGCAAGAGTTATTCTTCGTGACTGGAAAGGCCAAGCTAGACCTGAATATAGAGATTGGGTTAAATTAATGACAGAGAATGCATCATTTAAACTAATGATAGCCAAACTGCATCATTACAAAGAATCATATCTGCTGGTGTGTAATCAGTTTTTGTCTTTTGTAAAAGGAGTAAATATGGAATAGGAGTCAAACATTGTACTTTTGAGGAATCTATCTGCCTTGGGGATGTGTCTGCCTTTGACCCGATTTTGGCCTTTTAAAAATCTGTCCCCTGATCTTTTTCTGCGCAACATGCAGCATGGACAAACAAGACAAATAGCTTATTAATGCAGATTCAGGAATAACTGAATGTTGACCAAAACAGTTGCAGAGTGTCTCAGGGGCAAGCATTATTTTGCACCAAAAATGCTCATGTGTGGAGCTGGTAGCAGTACTTTTTTGGCACCTACTTTGACTGCAGTTACTTTGCCAGCCAAACTGCAGCCACTGGAGGGAAAGCACTGGGCCATTTATTAGATTAAAAACATCATTTGTTATTAACCATTGAAGATAATAGTTTTGGCATTTAACATTTTAACACATGTAGGTATCCTGATCTGGAAAAGTGTATGATCCTCCATTAGTGCACATTCATATTTCCAGCAGTTGTAATATAAATTGCTCTAATAGACATAGGATTGTAAATGCAATTTCAAACTAATCATTTGCCATAATTCAGCCAATTGAACAAAAATAATTACCGCACAATTCTCCTTAAGCTGCAGCATCTAATGCAACTGATCTCTTGGTGCTAAAACAAATGTGGGCTGCAATAAAAACAACATAAAAATGCTTCCTTCTATCACTTACAAAATTACACATATGCAAAAGTGTGAATAATGAGTCAGCGAGTTGCAGAATTTTGCTGTGGTCAGTTTGCCTGGCTGTGATTAAATTTAGCTTTTAACATCTGTCATAGTAGCTTTCTGTGCAGGACTGAGAGTTTGGTAAACATGAAAATTCATGTCATGGTTTCAGATTATTTTGAACTCTTTGGACTGAGGGATGTGAATCCAAGATCTTGTCTGAAGTGGGTGTGTAAATTTTTTGTGAGCGTGGTGTGCCGTCTGCACCACACCAAGCCACAGGCCTGCGGTTAACAGTAAACAGGTGTAACAAAGAATCCTTCACAACAAATTTTTACCGTGATATCAGACAGAAAATGCTTCGTATGTCAGTTTTACTCATACCGACCAAAGAGGGACGTATACACTGAACAAAACTACAAACACACAAAGGAAGTTTGGCAGTAAGCCTAAAAATAGCAGAAAACATAACAGTTCTTGATATTGTTTTAACATTTCACAATGTTTTCTTTGTTTGTCACAGAGCACTATGTTTCTCTTTCATTGCTAAGTGTGTTTCTTTTGAATTGTCACTGATTTTATGATGCAAGAAAAGGCGTCTCTCTTAAAGATTGACTGTAATGCAGTTTGACTGGATACTGTTTGATCAGATAAGCCTTCTTGGGGTTTCACTCTCCTGTACCAGCTCTTCACAATATCAAGGGAAAAGGTCAAAATGAAATACTTTGTCTTAAAGTTTTTTATGCTAATATATGCAGTGTTTGTCCATTTACAAACAAATGTAAATATTAATCTAACTCATCACACCCTGCTCTTCTCTTTTTATATTTTTTATCTGTGTTTACCCTCTTATCTTTGAGTACAATTCCTTATTTACTAAATTTTCTCTTCCTCTGACTCTGGTTTCCTCCAGAATCTTCATTATCTGGGCGATCAGCAGCTGGTTCCGTCGAGGGCCGTCCACTCCAGACCCCAACACGCCAGCAGGGGCACCCAGAGTACCTAGCAGGAACCTGTTCCCCAAGGACACCCTCATGGTATCACACCCGTTCCCTCCGTCCATTCCCTTTATCTGCATGGCCAGCTGTTTTTAATTGAATTGAAGCTGTTCATTCTTACACACCCCTCACACTGTGATCCCCTCAAGTATTTGGATGGCAAACCAGTCTTATCTCACCTTTTCAGACCAGCCGGCTCGCTCTTCCCCAACTCTGTAATATCATAAACACCTTTATTTTCTCACCATGCCTGCAGGACCTGTACGTGTATGTGTCCCAGGAGGAGGTGTTCTCCGACTTCAACAACACAGAAGCCCTGTTCTGGTTCCACAGGGACCTGGTCTATGGAGACTGGACCACTGGGGAGAGTGGGGACGGCTGTTATGAGCACTATAAGGAGATGGACATCCCGGAGGTGAGAAAAACTGAGGATGTAGGGGAGGTGAAATGTGAGAGATATGCAGCAAGAGAGAGAGAGAAAGAGGTGACAGACAGTAGATGGATGGCGAGAGGAAACGGGTATTCGTTGAGGAAATGAGGAAGACAGTGGTGAAGAACAGGAAGGAGGAGTTATTAATGAACATGACAGATTTGTAATGCAGATGTGTATTTGTGTGAAACTAATACTTCTTCCTGTTTTGTGTGTCCTTGCAGAAAGTGCAGCATAATGGTTCCCTTTACATGCACGTCTACTTCACTAAAAGTGGATTCCACCCAGACCCCAAACGCAAGGGGCAGTATCGCAGACTGGCCACAGTTCATTCAACACGAAGTAAGCACGTGTGGAAAACATAGATTGTAAACTATGAACAAAGGTTATAATAATAGACAGGGTTCCCACGGTCATAAAATTCCTGAAAAAGTTATTATATAAGAAACTTTTCACAGCCTGGAAATGGTTTTGGAGAAGTTTTGATGATACATTGTTTTGCCTATTGTTTAAAATATGTTCATAAAAATCTCAAAACATGTCTGACATTACTCAAAGTACGTTCCTTGTTTTAGTTATTTTTATAATCGCTATATAGGCCTAACATCATCTATTCTAAATTGACTTAAATGAAGCCGTGGTAATGGGGTAAAATATGTGAAAGCTTTGAAAATTCGTTGATAAAATTGTGTGGGAACCCTGTAATAGAATTATATATTTGAAGTGTTAACCTCTACTTGATTACCCTTTCAGTGCTGAATAAATTCAAGCGAAGAAAGTTTTTGAAGACCAAGAATCTGCTAACAGGAGAGACAGAAGCAGATCCTGAAATGATCAAGGTCAGTATATTTTGTTTTACTTGTTACTTTGAATCCTTATTTTGTACACTATAGAGCTATAGTAATAAATTGGCCAGGCCAGTGTATCACAGATATTAGCTAATTCAGATTTGTAAGAAATGGTATATATGTCATCTGATTAGTAAAATGATAATGCTATAGGTTTAAGGTCATTTAGAAATGGTTTCAACACTACATAGTTTGTCCACTAGAGAGCACTGACAAGTTTATTCTATTAATTGTATGTTGTTGTCACAATAACACCACCGATCCTTATTGATCGTTCTATGTAGAATTGAATTTACATTTTTTGTCGTATTATTATCAGACTTCTCTGTCACAGATTCTCAGAAATATCAAAGGCATCATCAGCCTCAGTAATCCAGGGTTGGTCAGGCAATAGTACACTGTGTTATGGATGTGGACTTGATGTCCTTTTATGATTACAAAGCCGTATGCTGTCCTCATCTTATGACATTGATTTCCAAATCAGTCTTACAGAAACGCCTGTTGTAGCTAATCTGGTGAAAGGCTGTGAGCAAAGAATATTAACATATTTTACAAAAAGAAAATTACAATCATCAGACAAAAAATATCAATGAGTTGACTCACTGGATTTGACTTTCTATTGGTCCTATCATCACTTGAAATAATAGTTGTTACAGCAGCTCAGGCGAAATGCTTTTTGCAGACGGTGTTGTAGCTCATCGCTGACATGTCAAATCAAACGTTTCCTCACAGCGAGCAGAGAGCCACGGTCCAGTGGAGATTATCTCTCATTGGCACCCCAACCTCACCATCAACATGGTAGATGACCACACTGCCTGGGTCAAAGGCTCTGTTCCCCCTCCTCTAGACCAACGTAAGTACCTCACTGTCATGTCTTTGCCCTTTCCTGCACAGTGCTGTACACTTTTAACCAGCTACAACAGCTAATTAATGAGTCTTATTTTCTATCACTAGATGTTAAGTTTGATGCAGTAAGTGGCGACTACTATCCCATTGTGTACTTCAATGACTACTGGAACCTTCAGAAGGACTACTATCCCATCAACGACACCCTGAAAACACTTCCACTGCGCCTCGCCTACTGCCCATTATCCTTGTGGCGTTGGCAGCTGTACGCTGCCCAAAATGCACGTTCACCGTGGAACTTCCTGCCTGAGGACACCTACGAGCAGTCTGATGAGGACCAAGACTCTGTTAAGGTAAGACATCAAGGGTCACAAAGACAGGAAGTAAAGACTTCGATGCAGTGAGATGGGAATGTTTTATTTTCTTTCTTGTTCAAAAAACTAACGTGTGGGCAGTTTTCTAGTCGTGTTGCTGCAGCTAAATGTAACCTGTGGATGTTCTGATCAAAGATAAAAACTGAGATTATGTTACACCTCTAACTTCAGATTAAAAAAAACACTCTTTGTTCAGGTGGCCCTTTTGGAAACCAACCCATACCTGCTGGGACTCACCATTGTTGTCTCCATTGTGCACAGCATCTTCGAGTTTCTTGCCTTCAAGAATGGTAAGGTCACAACAGCTGATATGTAGTGAGGGCTTAACAACAAGAAATGGGTTACATTGTGTTTGTCGACCCCTTTGGCCTCAACTCGTGCCATCTCCTCCTTAGATATCCAGTTCTGGAACAGCAGACAGTCTCTGGAAGGCCTCTCTGTGCGCTCCATCATATTTGGGGTCTTTCAGTCTCTGGTGGTGCTGCTGTACATCCTGGACAATGAAACTAACTTTGTGGTGCAGGTTAGCGTGTTCATCGGCCTTCTTATTGACCTGTGGAAAATCACCAAGGTCATGGATGTCAGGGTAAGTCAGAGTCCTTTTGAGCCTGTACTATTTTTGGCTTCTGTTCTCTTATATAATGTGTTTAATAGCCGATGTGTAAAGATGATGTTTGGTTTAGATGAAAACCAGTAATATCCTCTACTAGACTTTAAAACTAACATTACATTTGATGATAATATCTCTCACATGTTTTTCCTTTTTTTATCCAAATGCTAACCTGTTGTATCTGCACATTCTGTTTTGCATCTCTACTTCCTGTTGTGGCATTATTACCATATTCCAGTAACCACCTGTGTGTTTTTCTCTAGTTGGACAGAGAGAACAAAATCGCAGGGGTGTTGCCAAGATTGGTATTCAAAGACAAGTCAACATATGTGGAGTCTTCAACCAAAATCTACGACGATGTGAGTTAAATCCAACCTATATATTTTATATTTAAGTACATGTGCAAGTTGTCTGTAGGTCCTTAATAAATAACAGATATTAAATTTGAACTTTTGAGGTCTTAATTGTCACAAATGTACCTAATTTCATTTATCCATCTTTTAATTTTATTTTGACAAAATGAGTCGAGCCTTTCTGCGTCAATGTCCACATTTCTGATGTTTCAAATCTTTTACCGTAACACTGAACGTAAGGCCTTCCTTACTTTATACTTGCACTTGTTGGCAAAATGTACTCTAATAACCATATTCCCACATAAACCTACCTTTGCACAGCACTAAATTTAACTACTTACCTTGATTCACTCATCTGCAAGGCATGAATAAGCAAAGAATGATTTGTCTAAGAAATGGTTAAAAATGTTCTTGAGAATGTCTTCAAGTGTCTGACACCTATAGACACGCTGAATTTCTTATTATTTCTGTGTCTGATTAATTCTTTTCTCTCTTGTGCCGTGAACAGATGGCTTTCAAGTACTTGTCGTGGCTGCTCTACCCTCTGTTTGGCTGCTATGCGGTCTACAGTTTATTGTATGTAGAGCACAAAGGCTGGTACTCATGGGTACTCAGCATGCTCTATGGCTTCTTGTTAACCTTTGGTAAGTATATCTGAAACATTTATACACTCCACTCTATTACTTATCGTTTTGTCTTGTGTGTCTTGTTTGTCTCAGAGGAACATTTTTATTAAATGTCAGGTGGTGAAAATTTATGCACAAGCTAAATGCACCCAAATGTCAGTACCTTAATGTACTGTAATGGTCAAACAAAAACATGTAGCATAACTTGTGAAAAGGAGAAAATTTATCAGTGTAACTGTGATGCAGTGAATGCTGTGCACAGCAGGTTATTACCTATAAATCAAAAATATTTCTGTATTTTAATATCTCTGTTTAGGCCTTTTTAAGAGCCTTTTAAATTGAGCATCATAAAAGTACAGTTTACAAGGGTACAAGAAATTATTGCAGAAGGCTGTCGGTGTTTGTTATTGAGTCAGTAAAAATTAATTTTTAGGATATGAAACAAGTAAATAATGAACAGAAGTAAAATAAACTGTTGTTATACACAAGTTTATTGTATCCTAACAGATTTTGGTAGCATGGATAATCATTTTAAGCCCTTTTCACACATGCAGTATATGCCTAAAATGTTCAGGAACATTTCCAGTGTTGGGTCATGTGACAGTGGGAGCAGCAAGGATCAATATTTAGGGGAATCTGTAACAAAGCTTTCCCACATTTCAGGGAAAAGCTTTGTTGCAAATGAAAGCAGTAACATTGCAGGAGCAAGCGTGTAAAGGATTATTTTCCAGTCACAAGACTCCACTGATGATGTATTTGAATCTGCACCTTCTTTAGCATTTATGCCGGTGCTTTCATTGGTGACTTGATAACTTATTTTGTTTACAAACAAGCTCCTTTTTATGTAAAAAGAGACATCATCTGCGGCGTACATGTATAGCTGACCTTCCTCCTTCTTCTTCTGATGAGTGTTGTGGTGGTTCACATCAATAAGCGTTGCATTACCGCCATCTCCCTGACTGTCTCTTGCCTCATCCATTCAGGCATAGCCATGACATGTATGAAAAGGCACAAGATGGGAAATGTTTCTGAATATAGAGCATGTGTGACAGTGAAAATCACCAGTGGTGCCTTAAAGGTTATCCTAGTAATATACTGGAGACTATATGTGAAAGAGGCTTTAGATGAAGCAGCACAGACACTTTTCCCATGGCTTTGTTAGGATTCTAACTTAATCCAAATATACAGAGTCAGTTCAAAGTCAACATTTTATCTTATGCTCATTGTTAGCGCTCTCTCTGGAACTATCACCATATTTAATTTCTGTATCATTGATTTAACTCTCTGCTGACATATTGTGTCCAACAGTTTTGTTCCTGTTTATGTAAATCTATTTTTACAGGCCAGAGACAAAGCTGTTTATTATTATTGTCTGACTTAATTATCCTGTCTCTAAGTGGATGTACATACAGCCAGTGTTTTCACACTTGCATCATGGTTACGTATCCAATTCCCAAGAGCCTCTGCTAATGTGCTGTGTATTTATAGACTTCACTTGGCCACGTTGCCTGCTGTCTAAATTACGGCCTCCTGTGTATAATTGTTTATATTTCCTTCTGTCTCTCTCTGTTTCTTCTTTTCAGGTTTCATTACAATGACGCCGCAGCTATTCATCAACTACAAAATGAAGTCTGTGGCCCACCTCCCATGGAGGATGCTCACCTACAAGGCTCTCAATACCTTTATTGATGACCTGTTTGCCTTTGTCATCAAGATGCCCATGATGTACAGGATAGGATGCCTCAGAGATGGTACGTTGTCCCTGATCTAGATGTTGTAGTTATTATTAATTTACCAGGATCAGGGAAAGTTAAATATTCATCTGCAACAGCTTGTTTCAGGTTCAAATCATTTCCCAGCATGGTGGCAGCTAAAGTAGATGGATAAACATATTTATTGTTTGTTTAAAGGAACGGCAGTCCTTCTTTCCGGCCTTCCTGTTTTGCCTTTAACACATTGACACTCGCTGTTACTGTGTTTGATTTCCTGAAACCAGCTGTCAACGCGACTGTCAAAATCACCATCAGCCTTCGATGTCCGTCACAGTATCACACAAACACACAAAGGAATCATGGTGTTCATGTGTTTAATGACAGTAGTCAATATAACAACTCAACAATTATTTGAACTGCACATTGAACTAAACATTAGAACATTTCTACTTCACCATCTTCACCACCCTGGGAGCGTTTAAAAAACGCAGATATATTTTTGTCTGCTATTCGGGGGGTTGATGTGACATATTTTCTAACGCACGCTCTTTGTCCGCTAGTGGGAGTGTGTTCACCTGTGTGTACGCGCACGTGTGTGTGTGCGTGCAAGGGCTGGGTATCGCCACTGATGATTCCCTTACTTGATTCCATTTCAATTCAAGGGGTCTGGATTCGATTCAGTTTCCGATTCAATTCGATATCGATTTGACTGGAGATTTTTCTGTTACAATACCAATTTTTCTCAGAGAAAATTTACAATGAATTATTTTTTTAAAAGAATAAATTCACAACAGGAATAAAACTGAATATTTTATAATTAAATGTTACTTCTAGAGCAGCAACATTAATATTAAAACAGAAAAGTCACAATATAAACTTAATATCTAACTGGAAGCAAAATAAAAATATCAATAAAACAAACCATATTCCTGACATCGCAGTACTGAGTGAAGTTTAGAAAGAATAAAGAACACAGACATCAGACAGTATCAGTCCTCCTGTCCTTGCTGTCCACAGAAAGCACATGCTTCCTCTCCCTCTGTCGCCATAGTCCTCTGCTCTGTCAGATTAGCATATAGAAAAAGAGTCACCTGGTTGAAAGGCATGGTCCAGGATTTAGCCAAGTTTCGATGAATCAAAGGATATTACAGTTTCGGATATCCCGTGGGAATCAGATAAGGCACAGAGGTTTTCCAGTTAATTTCCATCGCCTGTACAATGGCTAACAGGATGCTTGTTCAGCCGTTTCTCCGTCTTTATTGGATGCTGTTTACATTTGAAAACCTAGAGCTGGCTAGCTAGCAGCTGGTTAACTGGAAGTTGGGTTTTACAGAATGGTCAGTTGATTTTCATATCCGCATTAGTGACTCACATGCCACCTCTTTCCAAAGCAAAACAAAACAAAACATCAGGTAAATAATAACAGCAGATAAACAGTGGTACAAACATACAGGGAGGAAGAAAGTATATTCAGTGAGAGGATTTGAGGAGAAAATTGCCTAATTTTCCAAAAGCTTAACACTTTTTTCAACTGTGCAATCATACAACCATCTCAAGCTGTCCAATGATGTCATTAGCCCAAAGCTGTAAACATAGGATTCTTTCCATCACTCCCATTTGATTGCATATAGGTATTATATGCATTTTTACCAAGCTAATTGTTTGTTTTGGATATAAAGATTTATCTGCTATAACTAGGTGGGCTTGTGCTTGATGATAACAGGGGGAATAATAATATAATAACACTGGAATAATGTATTTAAGTTATACTTGTTTCTCACTGGACTGACCCCTGTTCCCTCTCTGCAGACGTGGTGTTCTTCATCTATCTTTACCAGCGCTGGATCTATCGGGTGGATCCCAACAGGGTCAACGAGTTTGGCACCAGCGGAGTGGACCACATCCCGAACAACACGGCAGCGGCAGATGCTGCTCCTGCCGCAGCCGCCGCCATCACAGACAAACCACAGGAGGAGAAAAAGAACGATTAAAGCAAGACCCATCTTATCTGCCTCACTGGCCCTCGCTGCTGGGGCGAAAGAGGACTTGTGGAAATTTAGGCAGGGAGGGGAGTCGTCGTTTAGCTGTCATGGACGCCACAACAAAAAAAATGCAGTTCAACTGTTCCCTCTGATTTCTGTGTGGATCCACAGAGAATCATATTCAGTGTAGACTTGGTAAATTCTTATTTCTGTTCCCCGCCCTCTCGTTTTGCAGTTCAAGTGAAGTTAAACAAAACGTGATGTACTGTATTCTGTATGATTTTTCGGAGGGTAACAATGTCTTGGAGTAGAGGTCGGGAGGGGAACGGGTTGCAGTTATACTACATTTTTTTTATACAGGGGAAAAAAGAGGCTACGTGCAGCTTTTTTTTCTTTGTGTAGATTCCTTGTGAATTTTTCTTTTCATTCCATGTGAGCACCGTGTTTCGGATTGCCTGGAAACTGGTGAGTAGTGCTGGAGGAAACTGGAAAGATCCTGAGCCATGAAGGGGGTTGGGAAAAAAAAAAAGAGAGGTGGTGACTGGAGACGAGACGGACGACCTTATGGGACACTACCCACAAGACAGTGACTACTACCCTCAATTTTAAACAAATGGTTAATGTTCTGAACTTGAACATAAAAAAATAACAGCCTTGTTGGTATTAATATAAATATATTAATATTGTCAATTACTTATTTTTTTGTTTTTCAGTCACTGAAGCATTTTTTTTGTATGTCCTCGAACTGTACAGAATCTCAGCTTGTCATGATAATAATACCGATGTCAGATCTGTCTAGCAATAGCTAATTTGCAAGTCTAATTTTAATTTTACCCCCTCAGCCAGGCGTCTGATTTTCAAATTCTTTCATGTTCACGCTCCAAACCAGATCACCTCGACAGACGCAACGGAGACAGTCAGGTGTGTGCTGGAAGAATTACAGTGTCTCTTGTTTTAAATTTGAGTCCTGTAAATCCTGAAACAAAGATGGTTCCATGTTGGTACATATTAAATTTTGATTCATTCATGTTTATAGTAAAATTTAAGTGTGATTTAAAATGTCCATGCAAAGCTTTTTGATTTTACTCTGGCTTTTATGCACCATTCTAGGTTCAGAAACATTTTTGGTTGAAACTAAATTTTTCACGATTTATTTTGAAGTTACAGGAAATACAGTTCATTTATGTACACAGCATTCACATCAATATGCAGTTCGATCTTATACTCTTTCACCCTGAAGGCTTGAATTATAGCAGCTAATGACATCATTATTGAAAGCAATTATATTCCCTGGTGAAAAACGTTTATTTTTTGAAAAACTAAAAGTCCAAAAGTGTCAAAGGATTCTGTTTGCAAAGAATAATATTCTCAGTGAGGAGGCTAAAACCTGAACATTTTCGATTTTGCTCGGAAAAGTGACTCAAACTATTAATTGCAAAAGAAGTAACGTGAAATAATTTCAGCGGTATTTGAGTGTGATCATCAGTGTACATTCACATGACAGCCATGGTCAGTACATCTTTCCAGGTTGTGTGTGTGGTGCTAGTTGGAGTAAGGCTGACATTAAATACAAGATACAGTAGATGTGTATGTAATGGAACTAACTACCGCTGAAGTCTTAAACCATCAAATAACCCTTTTTGGAAATGTTATAGTTAGTGGTGACAATAATTTTGATCCTGAGATTGGGGCTGAGGAGCCTTGTGTCAGAACTCCAATATCTGGGTGACTCATGTTAAAGGTCCAGTGTGTAGGATTTAATGCATCAGCGAAGGGGTTGCGGAAATAAATGAGGGCACAGTCAAACATGAGTGAATGTTACAGACACAATACTCGTGTTGAATGTGGGCATTACTGTTAAGTGACAGACATGGAAGGTTGGCTTGCTTAAAAATTCTGGGGTGTGATGTCATAGGTACATTTAGAATTTTCTTATGTTCCATACCTGACTCACTGCCATCCAGCCAGCCAGCCAGCTTCTCTCATGTGGGCTAGTTTGCATTTTTTAAAATGGCCAGTATCCTACAATTTTGACTGGTTAAACATGACAACAGTCCTCCACATACTTCTTTTCTATTGGTTTGGGCTTTGACTCCATCAGTCAACGGTCATCAAAGTTGAACTCCCATGTGATGCAGAAATGCAAATTTGCTTTGCCACCAGAAGCAAATGTTTTTGTCAGGCAAATATTGATTCATGTGCGACCATGCCGGGAAACTTTCACCTGTGTGCCAAGTGGGTAGAAGGGACTTGTGGTCAATGCAGATGGCCCTGTCTAGAGCCAGTGTTTGGTCTCTCTGTTCTGGGATACTGAGAAACAACATGGCCGACTCCACAAAAAGGGGACCTGCTCTGTATGTAGATATAAACGGCTCGCTCTAAGGTCAGGAATGAATATTTTGTGCCATTTCTGCTAATAAATGCCCCAAAATCCTACACACTGGACCTTTAATCACAAAATAATGTGTGTAACTTGAGACCGAATAGTGGTGTTTGACACTGTTGGCATTCACCTGTACAACTAGGTGTAAGCAGGAGATGTTAAAGGTAGTGTCACACTGATGCTCCAGCATTGACCCAAGCCTCTACTGGTTCCTAACTGGTGACCTGCGGGTTGTGTGTGTGTGTCTGAGCAGTTAACATGAAGAGTTACTTGATGTGATTGTTCATTTTAATCACTACAAAGAGGTAAAACGTTTCATACTTATCAAGAATTTTTCTTTAAATATTAAAGATGTTCTCTAAGGGATCTTATAAAGACACTGACCACGTATAGTTTTGCACTTTTCTTTGCACAGTTTCGATCCAGGCTGAGATACTTACTGAGATCCCCTTTTTTGCCACAATTCTAACAGTCTTGTCTGCAACACTAATCCAGGTCAGATGAGTTATGTGTGTTTTTGTAACCCTGCCTCTGCTGAATCACTGCTTCCTCTAAACGCCTCAACTTTCGCTTTCCATTTCCTTTAAACCGCCTGTCCCCTGTGTGTCCAGCAGGTGTCGCCGCTGCGCTTCATAAAGTTGAGCAAATAGCCTAAGAAGACGAGGAGGGTCACGTCACTGTTTTTAAGGGCAGTTACCAAACGTGCAGAGAGCTCATTGGTCTGGTTTGACAGCTTCAGTTATTCATGATTAAAAATAGGAATTCCCACTTCTCCATCAGTTTGTCGGAAACGGAGGCCGAGGCTGCATGGTGGCATGATGCAACAAGACCTCAGTAGTGTCCCTGTTTGGGAGGAGCTGGGTCTAACTAGCCTGGATTATAGTGGTGATGTTTATATGTGTGTGTGTGTGTGATGGGATTGGATGGAGGCTCATTTACATAGCTGCAGGTTGTAAATGCATTGAAGCTCAGTGAAAACAAGAACATTACATAATGGAAAAAATGCGCTCACTTTGTGGTCATGATCCCCCTCTGGCCGCAATATGCTGAATATTTAAATAAGTACATTTTCTTTATATGGCTGCAGTACCTGCTGTCCCCATGGGGGGGTTTCCCTCTGTGAGGGAGCGTGACGTCGAGGGGATTTCCACACATGAAGCAGCCAATCAGAGCAAGGCAGCTGCGGAAATAACAAAACTGAACAGTAGAGGTTTTTCACATCACTCAACACATGGCTTCAAGACTGCCCAACAGCTTCGCGCGGGTCGGTACTGACACTCAGAGCTGGTTTGCACCCTGACGATACTTTACAGGCGGTGTTTTTAAACATAGACATAAGTTTTGACCCAGAGAAGAAGACAGATACCGGAAATAACCAGGTTTAGGAAGAAGTCAACGACACGACGGCGGAGTTCATGGTCTTAAAGGACTCCTCCTCCCGTGTGATGAAAGACATGGACATATTCAACGGTACCTCTGGTAGGTTTTAAGTGTTAATACTCGTGTGTGTGTGTGTGTGTGTGTGTGTGTGTGTGTGTGTGTGTGTGTGTATGTATGTGTTTGTGTTTGTTTGTGTTTGTGTTTGTCGGAAAGACAGAGCTGACATCATCAGCAGGCATGTGATTTGTCAGAGCGGAGCAGCCAACACCCATCCCCGGCTCTCACTCCCACTTTTACTGCTCCGCTGTGTGCAGGTTTATCAACATCCAGCTGCTGAGCTTTATTCTAACAATGCTTTCTGTTTGTCCTGCAGAGCCAAGAGGACCGTCAGAGTTTGGTGAGTGTAAACACATTTGCTTTTGTTGTGCGTTTTGCTAAACGGATGTGTGTGTGTGTGTGTGTGTGTGGGATGTGATAAGTTACTGTGACCGTGTGACCTTATTCTCTCTCATGCAGAAGTTAGACCATCATTTCTGCTTCCTCGTGTTGTTTTGTGATGTCTCTTACAAGGCCTGTGGTCAGTAAGGTGCAAAGCTGACAGCAAATCAACAGAACTAAAGACACAGTAACATGTCAGGAAAATTGAATGCACTATTAAGCATCTTGTGTGTTCATTTTAACACATTTATTGTATTGCCCCAACTTATCTTCACTAATGTACCTATATTGCTTGCTTAATCGACTGTACACAGTTGGATCTATAAAATGTGGGAAATAGTAAATTAAAATGACCAAAACTGCATGTTTGGCATGTTTAAATTACTTGTAGTTGTTGTTATTGTACTTTAAAACCAAGAGATATTGAGTTTACTGTGATAAAAACTGTAAGAAAAGCAGCAAATATTCACACATAAGAAGCTGTACCAAGTGATAATCTTCTTAAAAATGTACTTAAAAGATTACTAGATCTTTAAAACTATTGCTGATCAATTGTCTGCTCATTGCCTGGTAAATCAATCGTCTCTGCTTTGATAATGTTTGGCACACCACGGCTGCAGGAAACTCTAGTTTCTGTTTTGGGTTGGCAAATGTCACACCTCAACCACAGGTATAAAATCAGTGTGCACTATTTATTCTACTGGTGATAAACTTAGCAGTAGCATCTCAGCAACTGTCACTGCTAAAATGAACAAACCGCCTAAAGAAGAAGAGGATGTACTTTATTAATCCTCGAGGGGAAATTCAATTATTGTTCACTCACACATGCACAAACAGGACGGTGTGGAGTACACACAGAACACTTCTAAGTTGAGCATGTACAAACAAAAAGGCAAAGTCTTGTTATTCACAGCTGTAACACCGAGCAGAAACACATCCACAGATACAAAAATAAACACATAAATAAAAAAGCATTTCCCCCAAGAAATTGTTTCCTCGTCTTGTGATGAGTTTAGTTATTATACGCTTCAGTGCATTCATTTAATGTATGGCATTCACTGTGTGGCGAGCGCCTCTTTAACTGCAGGGTTAATGTTATATAACATTCTATGAGTTTTTATGACGTTAGTCAGAGCTGTCTTTGTTTCTGATATAAGGGAACTGTGGAAATTCCTGAAATAGATGTATGTTAAGTTATGGGCGCTCAGAGAAACTTAAAGGAGCAGCGTGTCAGATTTAGTGGCATCTAGTGGTGAGGGGAGTAAATTACAGCCAGCTGAAACTTCTCCAATGAGCCAAGCGTGAACTCCAGTTTTGGCTTCTTCAGTGTTAATTGTTCAGGAGGTTTCTACCGGGAGCTGGAGTATCTGCAGAGGTTTCCTCCTCTCCAAAACAAAAGGATCTGTTTCATGTTAAAAAAAAAAAAATCAGAGTTTGTTAGCATACATCACGTCAGCCACCTGAGACACTATCAATGTGTGTTCGTTTCAGACCTCATTGAGGAAATCATCACAGAGGAGCGGTCCCGTGCCTTCCCTGGACTTGCTACCCCTCCTGACCTCATTGAGGAAATCATCACGGAGGAGCGGACACGTACCTCCCTCCCCGGACCTCCTCCTCCTCCTGCTGACCTCTGCCAGCCGCACAACCAGAACAAAAGGATGCTCCAACCGAGCTCCTCACCGCCACCTCAGCCCGTGCTGGTGGCGAGAGGCACTGCACATCAGGTGAGTGGGTGCAAAACCATCTGTGGGTGTGCTCTTATCGTGTTATGTTTTTGTGCCAGTGTAGTCATTCATGTTGTTTTGGTTTACCTGTCTATCTGTCTCATCTGGCTCCCGCCTCACTTAGAGTTTTCTTACATTTCCAAGAATGAGTGTTGGCAACACCCAGAGAGCCGGCGTGGTGGTAAATGTGGTAACAGCAGGCCACAACGAAAATAGATAAAGTTTAATTATATAAAAAAACCATTATTTTCTAAATGATTATTGTATATAAGTGTTAGAGAAGATGCATATTTTAACTTTAATCTCAAGACATAGCAATAGTTTTGATGACCAAGTAATTATTTAAGTACATTTTTTAAAAGAAAATCATTTGGTCCAGCTTCTCAAATGTGGATATTTGCTGGTTTTCTTACATTTTTGTCAAAGTAAATTCAATATGTCTTGGTTTTGAAGTACAGTAACAATAAGAGCAGGCAATTTAAATGCGCAAAGTTTTTAGAAAATTCTACCATTTTAGTCTGTGCTACAAGCCTGTACAGCTTTTCTTTATCAACATTAAACTACATTAATGCCAAAACAAACCATTACTCCATTAGTCTAAATTGGACAAACCAGTAGTCCATTAATCTATTAGTCCATTTTCAGAAAATTTATTCAACAGTTTAGATAAAATTAAATTTTTTAAGTTAATGTTTGAGAAAAAAATGTGAGGATTAGCGGTTTTTCTGTTTTGGATCATTTTTATTATATCATCAACAATTGTTTATTCAGGGAGCATTAACTGATAATTAAATTATTTTACAGCAATGCCTTGAATCTAACATTTGTCTGGGCTAGAAGCATATATTATATGCTACCAACCGCAAAAAAAAAAGATTAAAAAAAAAAAAGTCCATAAAAACAAATGACAAGTGGTGGTGTCTGGCTCGAATGATAAACAACAATAAAAACAGTAAAATTCTGAAAAGGTTTAATAAAAATAATAAATAAAAAATGAACACATCTGCCAGGAAGGAAGGATATGTAACAATAACCACAGCAATAACATCAATTAGTATTTAAATGTCTTTATAGTTTATACTATAAACTATAAATGTCTTTATAGTTTATAGTATAACAAAGCATTAAGATGTTACTTGGACATTTTAAATTGGTTTTCTGCCATTTTGAAGACTCTATAAATCCAAGCAAATATCAGCAGATTAATCAACTAAAACAATTGGTAGTTTCACTAATCTTGATCCACACAGGCTCAGACAGATGTTTACACGTCAGTTATTTAGTCCATGTTGCCTTTGTCTCGCAACTGAAAGCTTGTTAATAATAAACTCAACAACAGAGGAAGCTTCAGACTTCTCCTCTGTTAGGGCGTAAAAAGAAGTGACTGCAGCTGTAGTGAAGAGTGATTGTTTCTAAGATTGAATGTTTGTTGAGGAGACTGCAGTGCAGTGCGTGTGTAGCTGGGTGTCTTGTTGTTGTGCAAAGCCAGGCAGCCAGGCAGGTCGGGCTCTTACCATAAAGCACGTGGTTTACAGATCAGAAGTGTTGTAATGGGATAAGCCTGCAGTGACGCTGTGGCCTTAACAAAGAGGTGATAATGAACGGCACAAGAAAACATCTGAAAGTCTTTATTCGCATGTGAGATTGATTAACGTCTGTGTGTGTGTTCTGTTTGTGTTTGTGTGTGTGAATAGTTTGGTAAAAAGGCTTTGTGGCCTGTGTTCGAGGCTGACACACCTCCCCAGCATGCTCTACTGTGGGAGGAGGCTCAGAGAGAGAGAGAGAGAGAGAGAGAGAGAAAGGGGGAGGAGGAGGAGGAGGAGGGGCTGGAAAAACTGTAATCTGACTCCTGCTTTCAGTTTGCAGTCTGTTCTGCTAACAAGCCAAACCCACCGAGAGGTGAAAGGTCGCATTCTTCTCCCCGCGCCGCTTCTCCAATTGGTCGATCCACGTCAGGTTGAGCTGACTTCCTATTTCCTGTTCGCAGGCTCACTCTGCCAGGCTTTTGTTTAGCTCTAGGGTTTTAAGGCCACCATGCTCTCTGACAACAGACGCCTGTGGCTCGACGAGATATTGTGAAACATGATCTCGTGCAGAGGCATCACCCAGATCTCCTCAGCAACCGTTTGTTGAGCTCGCAGCCTGATTTTCTGCTTCACAGGTGACAAAGATGTCTTTACTTCCCTGCGGGTTTGATTATTCATCTGTCTTTACATTGATGCTCCAGATAGTCTTAAGACGTCAGTGTGTTTGCTTTGTTGTACTTTGTCTTCCTTTAACATCACGTCGAAGCCAACGGAGGCCTAACTGTTCAGAAACTGACAAGTGAAGATACAGAGCACTGCAGACAGAAAGTAAAACAGCAGCGAGAGAGATATATTCAACAAGAGTTTGAGTGGGAACGGAAAAGCATGGTGGTCTGTGGTATTACTGGTAACTTAGATATCAAAATGCAGGAGGAGGAGTCAAGTGAGCGCATGCTTAACTCTCTATGTACTGACAGAAAGGACATGTATGAAGAAAAAAAAACATGCAGTGACTCAGTTTTGCTGCCTGGTTTCACTGCAGCTGCAAAGCAGAATGCTTCACTGGCAGTGTCATCTGCCATAATGGATAACAGACATCTGGTCCTCGGTTTGATTCTTTGAACACATGCCTGTTTATTTGTCTCTGATTATAAGATGCTGTTTTCTAACGCTAAGGGAAAGGCTGTATGGTCATGAGATGATAAATGGGAGTGGAAAAGGAGTAAAAAATGAATTCTGTTCGACATGTTTTTATTGTATTATACTACAACTTTTGCATTTATTTTATATTATTATAGATATCTAGATACTCATAAGCGAAATTTTGACGGATTCTTTTTTGAAAACAGGTGCTGGTGTTTTAAAGGTCCAGTGTGTAAGATTTAGAGGGATATATTAGCAGAAATGGAATATAATACAATAAGTGGGTTTTCTGTGGTGTATACTCACCTGAAAATAAGAATCGGCATGTTTTTGTTACCATCGAATGAGTTGTTTATATCTACATCGGGAGCGGGGTCCTTGTTCATGAAGAATGCTATGTAGCATTGCCATGTTTCTACAGAAGCCCAGAAAGGACAAACCAAACACTGGCTCTGGATAAGGCCATTTGTGTTTTCACGTCAGCCCCTCCGTGGAGACCCAAACAGTGTCCAAAAAACACAGATTGTTAAAGTGGAACTGTTTTAATCAGTGTTTTTACTGGTTTAAGTCACAGGGGCTGTTTGTTTTGGAGAGGAAGAGACCTCTGTGGGTACTTCATCTCCCCCTAAAAGCCTCCTGAACGTCTAAATCTTAAGTTATCAGAGAAAAGAAGTGAGCACAAATTAGCAGGCGCTTGGTGAGCTGCCCGCCTGTGTTGAGCCAAGTGGCGTCTGAGAAACACTGATTTGTAAAGTAAAACTGCTTTAATCAGTGTCTTAACCGGTTTAAATCACAGGGTCTGTTTGTTTTGGAGAGGGAAAGGCTTCTGTGGATAATTCAGCTCCTGATAAAAACCTCCTGATAATGAACAAGGAGGGAAATCCAAGCGGGAGTTCATGCTGGGCACACAGGAGAAGTTTAAATCCTGACTGCTAGGTGCCACTAAAGCCTACACACTGCGCCTTTAAAGCCACTCTGGGCTATTTATCGTCTTACCTCGCCACATTTTGATCATCCTGGGTCATTATCTCAGATCACAAGATGAACATCTGCTGTCTGTCCATAATGTAATGACAGAAAGAAGGCCTTTGTATCGTATAATTTGTTGCTTTTTGTGCTGCTGTTTTGACAGGATAAAAGTTAAAAAATGTTGTTAATAATATTGTGTCATTGTTTTTCCACCACAGCCAGTCTGCACCTTCCCTCAGCCCCAGCAGCCGTTGTGCACACCCAGAGAGATGGCCCATCCTTCCCGGGGACCGGTCACGCCAGCCGGTTCCTCTCGCCGTGGTCGGGGCTCCTTGTGTTCGCCTGTCTCTAAGAGCGCCGGTGGTGTTTCTTCTCAGAACCACATAGGCGACTCTGACATACTGGAGCGGATTCTGAATAAGCCCAAGCTGGTGATAGTGGAGGAGCCCAAGGAGAGAGGCATGAGGTTTCGCTATGAGTGTGAGGGACGCTCGGCTGGCAGCATCTTGGGAGCATCCAGCACTGAAACCAACAAGAGTCAGCCTGCAGTCGAGGTAGACACTTCTCTTGTGTGTATGTGTGTGTGTGACGCTGAAGGGGGTTTACTAGCTGTCAGTGACAGTTGATGTCGATCTTGTTTGTTGTGTATACTTGAACCCCCTGTATCGACCGGTGCAGACGGGTGGAGCTGGAAGGATGTGGGTTGTTGGAGTCAATTAGAAAGTCCCCACAAATCCCAGCTTGAGTGTGGTCAAAGACAGGCGGTTTGTCACATGGCCCCCACTCTAACAAACACACCCACACTTCATCTTCACCTTCTGCAAACACCAGGCGTGTGGGGGTTTTAGCAGTGAAGATGAAGTGTGTGAAAATGAAATAATGTAAAAATATTGCTTAACATTTGGGTTAACGTGGCAGGTTTGAATTTTTTTCGGCATCCTTCATTCTTCTTGATGAAATCAGTATATCAAGCACCAACATCAGCTTTAAAAAAATCAGATGATAATGATAAGGATGTGGCTTTCTAAAAGGGCCAGTTATCAGAGGTGGGACCAAGTCACTGTTTTGTGAGTCACAAGTAAGACTCAAGTCTTTGCATGCAAGTCCCAAGTCAAGACAGGCTCACGTCCTACTCAGGACTTGAGTTTTGAGTCATAAACAAGTCATTGTGTGCTCCTCACTGCTTCATGAAACCATTTTAACAACACAGTGATAATATATTGACAAAAACCATGAATGCTTTTTAAAATATATATCATTTATAAAGCAAGTTTGTTGGAAATTTCTGTCTGAAACTTTCGACCCACATATTTAGCATACAGCAATTCATCTTTTTGTTGGCCATCACGTAGTTTATATCCGCAGACAAAATGATCCTCGGTGTAATTTTTCCCAACCTGGTGTTCAGTAATGTAACATTAGTTCTTCACGGTTCCCTCCTCTAACTTGATTGGATGATGTCAGACTGGTTCAAACAAAATGGATCTGGGGCATTCAGTGTCGACTTGCTGGGAATAAATAGTGTGAGTGTGAGTTAATTCAGGAAGTGAAACGATTTGTGGCCCACTTTTTAAATAATGTACTTTTTTAAACTTTGTTTTTGGGGGGAAAGGTATCAAGTGTTTTCAAGTTAAAATGCTCAAGTCCAAGTGAAGTCACAAGTCTCTTGTGTTTAAGTCCAAATCGAGTTGCAAATCTTTTTTGTTTTTGAGTCCAGTTATAGCACACAGAAAAAAGGTGGGGCACTGTTGAATGCAGGAAAATGAGAACATTTAACATGCTTAATATATGCACGAATACAGACACTCCATGGTGTGAAGAACACAAAAACAGCTTTGATTGGCAGCTACTTCAAAGCACTTTCTCAGACAGCATCTGCTGCATATTTTAGTATTTAGTTTGTCAAATTATCTCACTTCTCCGAGTTTGACAGCTCCCTTTCTTTTGTTGAGTATAAGAAATTAATTCATCACCATGTTGCAACACTTCCTGTGTCACAGTAAGTATGTTTTTGGACGTGTGTGTGTGTATGTGTGTGTTTGGTTGTTTTTGTGTCCCAGATTTTTCTGTCTTCTCCCTCCTCAAATTCATCTTCCACTTCTGTCTTTCAGATTCAAGGTCCCATTGACCACTTAAAGAAGGCCAAGGTCACCATTTCCTTGGTGACCAAAGACCCGCCGCACCGGCCTCACCCGCATTGCCTTGTGGGTAAGGACTGCCCCAACGGTTCAGGAATCTGCGTGGTGACACTCAATCCTCACAGCAACCGACGTCACAGGTGCTCATCCAATATCTCATTTATCTTTTCCCCAACACATAACTTCCTGTTAAACATTTTTCTTTTATTCTAACCTTTAATATCATAAAATCTTTCTGGAATTTCCCACCACACAAAATGTCCTCACTTAACATATTTTTTATGTGGATTTGCAGCTTTGCTAATCTTGGTATCCAGTGTGTGAGGAGGAAAGAGCTGGATGTTTCACTCCAGAAGAGGAGAAACCAGAATATCGACCCCTTTCAAAGTAAGATGGATCCCAACACACACACACTTAGTTAATGCTGTCATCTTTCTACACATCCATACATTTAAATACAAATATTCCCTGTCTGTTTAAATTCCTTGTGTTTGACTGATTTTGTCCTCTCACCCCTCAGCTGGTCACTCAAAAGGCATCGAAGACATGGACATGAATTCTGTGCGTCTGTGCTTTCAGTGTGAGCTTGAATGGGAGGACGGCAGAAAGGACAGTCTCAACCCAGTGGTGTCCAACCCCATCTATGACAAGAGTGAGGAACACACTCTTATAAATGTTGTAGCCAAGTGCACCAGCCGAACTTTGATGTGTTTCCTCATTCTTGCGTGGTATTTTTTTTTTTTCATGTTTTTTTTTTTGTTCTTTTATCAGAGGCTACGACGACATCGCAGCTGAAGATCGGCCGCTTTAACCAGTACAGAGGCTCCTGCACCGGCAAGACGGAGATCTACATGTTGTGTGACAAGGTGCAGAAAGGTAAGCATCTGTTGGCGGTGTACAAAATATACACAGGGTGGACAAAACTGGGGTCACAGAGCAGAGTACACGGGACAAGCTTGGTTTTTTGATGATGCCGATGATGTGACTCTCTCTCTCTAAGCTCCCAAACTTTAATGAACAACTATAAACTATAAAGAAAAGGTATTTCTAAATTGGAAATAAGGCATACCTCTGCAATCTGTGTTTTTTGAAGGCTAGGACCAAATTTGTAAAGGTTTTGGCGAATGTTGGATTTTGATTGCGTCTTTCAGTCATTGTTTTAGCCACTATTTCTTTTATTATAGCGTTTTCTTGTTTCTTGCTACATCATGTGATTTAGCAGTGTAACATTAGCAGTGTGTACTCAGCAGCCTTTGCACATCTGTACTGTTGCTTACTTTGGAAACTCGTTTGGTGTTTGCCGTACTGCAGAATTGGCACTCAACTTGAGTGCAACTATATCGTAAAAAAAAAAAAAAGTACTTACTTTGGGGTCTTGGGTTGAGAGGAAGAAAATGAACATGCTTAACAAATATTGGAGGGTAACTTCTGTGTTTTTCAACCTGGACCCTATTTTTCCAAGGTTTTTGTATCTAAATGACTAATGGAAACAACATTACGCGAAACTGGCACAGTGTCGAGGGAGAACACTGCAGCTGGCAGCTGTGAGACAGGTTGCAGTGGAACCATTTGAGGCATTTATACACTTTCAGTTTATGTCCACTAAAAGTGTTTGTTTTTGCCTCTGGCAGGCTCAAATTATTCTGTGTCTGACAACACTATGGAAAGGATCCCTACACAGACAGACCTTTTTGTATAAGAGGAAGATCATTTTTGTTTAACCATAAACGTACCCCAAATTGCTATCTGCAAAGCCACCAGACTCCATTTAAAAAAACAGTAATTTAAGCGTGTATAGAGCCAGCATGTTGTCATAGCTGACTGGATGAAATAAGGGTTCATTTGAACCAAAACAGAGGTGGGGATTTTTTGAACAATGGAAAGATAAACCAAGACAGTTTTGTAAGATTAATTTTGTTTCAATCAGCTTTTAATGAAGTTTGTTTTACAATAATAAAATTACTGCTTATTTAAATGGAGTCTGGTGGGTTTGGTGATAGGGAATGCTGGGCTGTTTCCAGTTAAACAAAAAGGATCTTACTCTTCAACAAGAAGACTTATCTGTAGGGATCCTTTTCAAAATGTTGTCAGACACCTGTAATAACAATCTGAGCCTGTCTGTGACAAAAACAAGCTCTTTTTCCAGATGTACACTGACAGCAGTCTTTGTCAATACTGGACATGTTTCAAAAACTGTTGTCTCCATTAATCACTCAGACACAAAACATGGGAAAACAGAACCTAAGTTTCCCTTTACGTATCATGACCTCAACTTAAAGCTAAGGAAGACACATAAAAGCGGTTGTAAAGTAATCGATAACCTGAGATGTTGAAATGTATTCTTACTGTTAAATTCAATGAATGTAGATGCAACACTTGGACCTTTTAATCAAAAATAAAATAAGGATAAATATAATACTGTACTCTGAGGTGCTTTTGTATTTTATCTTTATTAAAATGGCTCTTTGTGTTGTCACTGGTCCACAGACGACATAGAGATCATCTTCAGACGAGGGTCGTGGAAGGCGAACGGAGAGTTTGCCCAGACAGATGTGCACCGGCAGATCGCCATTGTGTTCAAGACTCCGCCCTACCAGGACCAGGACATCACAGAGGAGGTTGAGGTCAACGTGGTCCTGCGCCGTCTCTCAGACCAAATGGAGAGCGAGTCTGTTACCTTCACGTACCTGCCACACAACCCAGGTCAGTCGGCGCTGAACAGCAACGTTTCGTTGCTTTGAATGGAAATTTACGTCACATTATCCTAAACCCAGAAACAATAACAGCAGGTTGTTGACTCATTTCAGATCCATATGAGGTGAAGCGGAAGAGAAAGATCAAGTCAGACATCAGCTTCAGGGACAAACCCTGTGTGACAGGTGAGGCTCACACGTCCTTCTTTTTTTTTTTTTTTTTACTCCTTTGTAGAGCCACTGTGAGGTAAACTGATTCAATGAGGCGAGTAGTCTTTGTGTCCGCCAGCCTGCTTGTCTGTGTGGGCCTTTTCACAGCAAACAATTTAACATGTCACAGCAGCAGAAGCACAAGCGTTACTTGTAACATTAACAATTACTGTGAAGCTGTTGACAGGACACTTCCAGCTGCACACATGATCACTAATGACTCTCCTATTTTGAAGTTTTGATCAATGGAGGTTTTATATTTGTAACATTTCCTCATGCTGAGAAAAGCTATTAAAAAATCTGTGATGTCATCACTGTGTTAAGTCCATGAGCTGAGTGGGAACTAGCTGCTAACACTACTGTGCTTTCCAGTAAACCTGAAAGCTAGAAACTTAGTTGGGTGTGTGAATGCCAGGCAAGCAATTCCATTGAACTGTGTTGGTGCCATCTTGGGGTCTGGTATTGAGTTATAGTCATACATCTGTGGGTGCCACACACTAAGGAAAGTGCCACTCACAATGTTCCAGGTTACAAGAAATGAATTAAACTGTACAGTGAAGCACATCTACGCTCAGCTGCCAGTTTATTAGGTACACCTCGCTAAAACTAATGCAGTCTAATACAACAGTCCTGCAATAACATCTCCCTTTCTGAACTTTATAATGTTCAGTTTTTGTTGAAACTTTTAGAGGTGTTGATTCAACTTTATGAACATCTGAGGATGTTGTTTGTGGTGCTGTTTAACTGCAATGCTTTCTGCTGATGTGTGTATCATTTAGCCTTCTGTCACTGATAGACAAAAAAGTTAACATTATACAGTTCAACAGCACCACAAACTACTTCTTCCTAAATTATCATGCATTTAAAGTACATACAGTATGAAGTTCATGAGGGAGGATTCATGGCAAGACTGTTGTTTTAGTTTTAGCAAGGTGTACCTAATAAACTGACAGCTGAATGTTTGTTCCTGTATTAATAGGTTAACATCTTGTATGTTAAGTGGGGTTTGTTGTCATGCACATTCCCCAAAATCTGCATTTTCCTCAAATTTACTGATGTTATTCCCGTATATATGATGCCCACAGTCATTTGTAACTCCATTCCATACAACACAGTAACACATCACAGCACCTCTGGCACCGTCAACAGTGTTAACCTCCTTTTTTTCTTTTAAATGTAAGATAAACAAACAGAACTGATTCTGCCACATTATTTATCTCATCATATTTCAAGATCTCACTCTTCTTTTGATTTGAGCTGGCTCTGAAGGAGAACAAGTCCCCATACTGTGTAATGAGATGAGCCTCCTGCAGCCTCCATAATTCTCAACCAAGAAGTGGCAGAAAAAATACGACCGCAAATCACATAGATGCTGATTTACACAATATTATCAGCTGACCTCTGTATTTAGCGAAATATGGTCGGTAATTTGTAGTAGAATTTTTACTTGATACAATACGGACATGGCAGATTTGCATGGGACTGAGATCACAGATGACTTCTGCAATTATTACATATTACCTATGTGAATAGTGCTTTATACTGTTATGATGCAGAAAAGTCTTGAATGTCTTTGAAGATTTGAATATCCACCTGGTAACAGACGTTGCATCATGTTCCTAACGGGTATTTATTTTTTCTGTTTCCCCTCCTGCAGCAGAAAGTGCTCTCCCAGTGGAGCAGCCCTTCCACTTCCCGCAGCCTCAAACCATGATGTCTCCAGACGAGAGGCTTTGTCCTCCCCAGCCCGGGGCCTCCGCCTTAGGAGAAATGTGTTACAACGATCCCCAGGACTACAACGCCACCGATGCGACGGCCATCCTTAATCAGTTGCTAGAAATGCCTGGAGTACTGGACATGTTTTCTGGCTTCGAGCAGGGGCCCGACGCCAACCCCACGTTCGCAAACATGGACATGAACTTAAACCAGAACTTTGGCACGTACCCTCCGAACTTTTCCGTGTACAACGACGTGCAGTTCAACATGCTCGTTAACGAGAACCAGACTCTGCAGTCGGAGGCACAGGACGGCCACTCCAACATGGTTCAGGTGAAGACGGAAGAGGAGCTATGAGGACAGGGGGGTGAAAGTGCCCTCACACATTCTCTCTGTGTCCACGAAAACAATTGGACATTATAGAAAATGCACTTACTTGCTTTCTTACAGAGAGTTCTCACCTAACTCTCTGTAAGACACACCTTGCTGGTCAAGGCTTTAGCAACCAGGAGCAGGTTAACATTCCTACATTAATGCTGTAGGCATTAAATGTCAGAAGACGGTGATTTAAAAGAGCTTAAAAAAAAATCCATCAATGTCTTTGTGTGGGAACAATAGAAACGCTTCCATGTGTTGAATGATGGGTGAGATAAGACTGAAACACCTGTTCTGTGATGTTAGTCTAAGATCGGTTTTCTTCCTGCTAGAGGTTGACGTAGTTGTAAAACACACAAAGTCTTGAGCGCATCAGTTTCAGATTTCACATTATTCTTGCCTGTTATTACTCTTGTGTTGATGTTGCCGTCACACACGCCGCCCTCTTTAATATTTAATCTACTCAATGCAATAGAAACCAGGCCTGCTCTTATTTATAGCTGTCTGTATCAGTTCCCATTGTTCTGCAGTTTCACTCTCGTGCTGAACATTCAAATTTCCACCCGCAGCTTGTCACAAGTCTAACTCCGCCCCCCCGGCTGTATCATCGTAGTGTCAGTATTTCAGAAAAAAGCAATAAAATGTCAGTCTGTGTTATTTTTGTCTTGTCGTTACTTCCTCTGAAACTGACTTCTGCCTTTGTGGTAATTTGTCAGAACAAACAAAAGACAGAGGAGCAACAAAAGGGATGAGAGCGCTTTAACGTGACCTTCAGCCGCCTGTCTGCACACATTCCTAACCTGCTCGCTCACTCGTAAAAAACAATAAATCTTGGCAACAAAAACAAATGGATGGTTTTATGCTTTTCACATCTGAGCTTTTAAATGTCAGCTGTGTCACAAGACAATGCTGAATGATGTGTTTGCTTCAAGAAATTTCGAGAGAAGCGCTCAGGTGAGAGGTGTCCTTTGTTGCTCATGGTTAGCAACAAAGGACTAAGTAGTGTCTTAACTTCTTCAGTGGCTGAGACATTTCACAGTAATAACACTGAACAAATCTGTTCCTGCTTCCAGTTTGTGGTTTCTGCTGAGTCTTTTGTAATGCTGCATGCTTACTGGGAAACTTATAACATTACTTCAGGATTTTTCATAGATTGACAAAGATTGGGAAATAAACACCACTGTTACACAACCGTCATTTCAAAATGTCCAGTGTTTCGTCAGCCAACATCTACACTGAGTTTTTTTAATTTCTAATTTAGAGCATGTCTTCTTAAAGTTATAATCCAAATAACTTTCATTACATCAGACCTCATTTTTGACCCGATTTATGGTTGAATTTCTTTCAAAAGTAGCTGATCATGTGTTTACATTCTTTAATAGTAATAATAATAATACATTTAGGGATATCCTGTCTATATAAAGTTTCTGTGGGGCTCTCAAGGTGACTGAGAGTCAACTTTTTCATGACATACTATACTATGACTTTTTCATGACATACTATACTATGACTTTTTCATGACATACTATACTATGACTTTTTCGTAACATACTACACTATGACTTTTCATAACATACTACACTATGATTTTTTCATGACATACTATACTATGACTTTTTCATGACATACTATACTATGACTTTTTCATGGCATACTATACTATGACTTTTTAATAACATATGACTTTTTCATGACATACTATACTATGACTTTTTCATGACATACTATACTATGACTTTTTAATAACATATGACTTTTTCATGACATACTATACTATGACTTTTTCATGGCATACTATACTATGACTTTCATGACATACTATACTATGACTTTTTAATAACATATGACTTTTTCATGACATACTATACTATGACTTTTTAATAACATATGACTTTTTCATGACATACTATACTATGACTTTTTAATAACATATGACTTTTTCATGACATACTATACCATGACTTTTTAATAACATGACTTTTTCATGACATACTATACTATGACTTTCATGACATACTATACTATGACTTTTTAATAACATATAACTTTTTCATGACATACTATACTATGACTTTTTCATAACATACTATACTATGACTTTCATGACATACTATACTATGACTTTTTCATAACATACTATACTATGACTTTTTCATGACATACTATACTATGACTTTCATGGCATACTATACTATGACTTTTTCATAACATACTATACTATGACTTTCATGACATACTATACTATGACTTTTTAATAACATGACTTTTTCATGACATACTATACTATGACTTTTTCATGGCATACTATACTATGACTTTTTCATAACATACTATGACTTTCATAACATACTATACTATGACTTTCATGACATACTATACTATGACTTTTTAATAACATATGACTTTTTCATGACATACTATACTATGACTTTTTCATGACATACTATACTATGACTTTTTAATAACATATGACTTTTTCATGACATACTATACTATGACTTTTTAATAACATGACTTTTTCATGACATACTATACTATGACTTTTTAATAACATGACTTTTTCATGACATACTATACTATGACTTTCATGACATACTATACCATGACTTTTTAATAACATATGACTTTTTCATGACATACTATACTATGACTTTTTCATAACATACTATACTATGACTTTCATGACATACTATACTATGACTTTTTCATAACATACTATACTATGACTTTTTCATGACATACTATACTATGACTTTTTCATAACATACTATACTATGACTTTTTCATAACATACTATACTATGACTTTCATGACATACTATACTATGACTTTTTCATAACATACTATACTATGACTTTTTCATGACATACTATACTATGACTTTTTCATGGCATACTATACTATGACTTTCATGACATACTATACTATGACTTTTTAATAACATATGACGTTTTCATGACATACTATACTATGACTTTTTCATGGCATACTATACTATGACTTTTTCATAACATACTATACTATGACTTTCATAACATACTATACTATGACTTTCATGACATACTATACTATGACTTTTTAATAACATATGACTTTTTCATGACATACTATACTATGACTTTTTCATGACATACTATACTATGACTTTTTCATGGCATACTATACTATGACTTTTTCATAACATACTATACTATGACTTTCATAACATACTATACTATGACTTTCATGACATACTATACTATGACTTTTTAATAACATATGACTTTTTCATGACATACTATACTATGACTTTTTCATGACATACTATACTATGACTTTTTAATAACATATGACTTTTTCATGACATACTATACTATGACTTTTTCATGACATACTATACTATGACTTTTTCATGACATACTATACTATGACTTTTTCATGGCATACTATACTATGACTTTTTCATGACATACTATACTATGACTTTTTCATGACATACTATACTATGACTTTTTAATAACATATGACTTTTTCATGACATACTATACTATGACTTTTTCATAACATACTATATTATGACTTTTTCATGACATACTATACTATGACTTTTTCATGACATACTATACTATGACTTTTTCATGGCATACTATACTATGACTTTTTCATAACATACTATACTATGACTTTCATGGCATACTATACTATGACTTTTTCATGACGTACTATACTATGACTTTTTCATGGTGCACTATACTATGACTTTTCATGACGTACTATACTATGACTTTTCATGGCGCACTATACTATGACTTTTTTCATGGCATACTATACTATGACTTTTCATGACGTACTATACTATGACTTTTTCATGGCATATTATATTATGATTTTTTTAATGACTTTTTATATATTGTTATTTATGGTATACTATACTATGACTTTTAAATCATATATCAAATCAGATAGTATACTATGAAGTCTACGTTTTTGACATATACTATGACTTATGACAGTGTATTATGAAAGATTTTAGTGACGTCTTCAAAGTGATTGTTTTGTCAGTCAAATAAACAGATATTTACAATTTAAAATCATATAAAATCTGAAAAAAAGCAGCAAATCTTCACATTTAGGAAGATAAAACCAGTGGGCCTAAATGTCTGATGTTTGTGCCCCATAAATCATTTAAAGGTTTAGCATCAATCTGTCAGTGGATTAATAGTCTAATTGTTTCAGCTCTGTGGGCGTCACACCCTGAGCCTGTTTTCACTGAGCAGTAAACAGCCAATGGTGGCGGAAGAGTTGTTGTTGTTTTAATATTTAACATTCTCAGGTGTCCACCTGTGCACCTGGTAACCTCATGTGTAGCTGTTGGCTGCGGGTTGGTGAGAGCAGATGTGTTACCTGTTCTGGCCCTGCCCTTCACGTCTCACTTAACCTGAACACACATGGCTCACAGCCGCCGGGAAACTCCACACTGGGCTGCTTTCCAAGGCCTCGATCTCTTGGGAAGACAGATACACATTATTTCCTGTAAATGCTGCGGTGACTTGTCTGGACATGTCCACATAGTCACTTTTAACATAAGGTCATCTGGAAAATGGTGGATTAATAAAGACCGACATAGAGGAAGTGTTAGCGTACTTTAGGATTTACTCAGGTTTATTTGTATAAAAGTCTAGTTTTTGCTCCAAAGGTTGCAGCACTCTAATGACCTAAATTATGATGAGGAGGTAATGATTACAGGAGTAATTCAAAGAAACTAAGTACCTGATACTTTAATTGAGGTTATTACATTAGTGTAATTTGATAAAATTAATCTTCTAACACTGTGGTTCCCAACTGGTCCAGCCACAGAGTCCAGATTCTTCTCTAGTCATTAGTTCAAGATCCACACTGTTAAATATATTACTGCCATGTCGTTACGGTAGTTTGCTGTCTGTCTTATTCACTCTACAGCAGGAAACCACACTTTAAGATGTGTGCTGAAAATTCCCCGTATTAAAATGCGTTATTTGACAAACTTGATGTGTTCGCAAGTCCCTTGTGGTTGTTTCAGAATGCATCAATGACCAACTTCTGGACTGCAACCCACCAGCTGGGAACCACTGTTGTAATAGTATTCCTCTCACTATATGAGGTACTGTAATAATGTAATATTATTTACTCAAGCACTGCTTTTAAGTACAAATTTGGAGTCTGTCTTACTCACGACACTTTACGTGTTTGTACTGCACGACATTTCAGGGGGGAATATTGTACTTTTTACTTTACTACTATTATTTGTAAGCTTTAGTTATTTTATAAATTCAGATTTTTGCACATACAACATTCAAAAAGCTTGTAAAATATGATGTTCTCTTATCAATTAGACAATTCAACAGTTTATAGAGGCTGATTGGATTAACAGGACATTAATTGGCAACTATTTTAATTGTTTCAGTCATTTTTCTTTTTTTTTTTTTTTTTAAAGATTTTTTAGGGCTTTTGTGCCTTTAATGATAGGACAATTGTTAGCGTAAATGGGGGAAAGCAATGGGGACAACAGCGAAGAGCCGTAGGTTGGAATCAAGCCCAGCAAGGACAAAGCCTTTGTACATGGGGTACCTGCTCTATCAGGTGAGCCAATGGCCACCCCAGTTTCAGTCATTGAAATTATTTTAATTCATCACTTGTAATTTTGTAATGTTGATTGGATTAAAACCAGCTCTGTGAAGGTGTCGCAAACCAATCAATCAACTGATCTAGAAAATAATCAGTGAAATAATTATTCGTTGCAGTTTTATACAAAATAGTATATAAAAAAGCTCCATCTCAACCAACTACAACAGAAGAATGTTGCTTTCACATGAATGTATGAGTAACAATAATGTAATGACATCACATATAACAGTATATCATTGAGTAGTTTTACTTTTAATACTTTTAAGTAATTTTTCTGTTTACACCTACTTTGACATATGTAATATTTTCAATGCAGGACTTTTTTCAGTGTGGCATTAGTACTCCTACCTGAGTAAATGATATGATTACGCCCTCCACCACCAGTTACAGCAGTGTCAGACTGGAGGCAAAAACCTCAACTCTCAGTTGTGTGATGTTGAGAGTGTCTGTTGGTTTGCACTGCGGACTCTGGGGAAAACTGAGCAGACAGGATGAGTCATGTCGGGTAGAAATGATCAAATATGGAAATAGTGATGCAAAGAGATTTGATCAGAAAGCTTGTTTGGGTGTAACCTCAACTGTATAAGGTGAAGGTTTAACTTTCAGTTGCCTCTCTCAGATGAAGTCATTAAAACAGAAGCTTTCACTGGAGTCACACCCACTGACTGTCAGGTCATCACGACTGTTTACCAGTCACTTGCTGCTAAATCACACACACCATGGTGAAAAATCAGAGGTGGGTAAACTACTCAGATATCTTACATAAGTAGGAGAAGCAATACCACAACGTAGAAGTATTTTTTTACAAGTAGAAATCCTGCATTTGCATCAAATGTACTTAAAGTAAAGGTTAATGTTATGCAGAATGGGCCATTCAACAAAATGTACACTATATTATTGGATTATAATTATTGATGAATTAATGTGTTCATCACTTTAAAGGTCCAGTGTGTAGAATTTAAGAGCACCTATTGGAAGAAATGGAATATAATATTGTAAATAGGGCTGTCAAATTAATGTGTTTGTTTCGATTAGTTAATCCCAGAAAAAATAACACATTAAAAAACTTGGTGCTGTGGTGCCCTTTGACCCGGCGTGTCATTGAAGGCCACAGTGGCTTTGTCACATGATGGAGGCAGAGGAGACAACCCTGCTCGGTCCCATGAATGTAACATTTACATTAAAAAAATGCTCAGAGGGAACTGCAATGTCTGTGTGCGGAATGAGGAAGTGAGGAATTTTCGTACCATTGGAGTACCTAAAAGCCCCTTTTACACTGCCAGATTTTTGGCGAATGTTGGGCCATTTTGCCGGCAAGCTGCGAGCGTTTAGACACACAGAGCCAGATTGGGAGTTGATCTGAGGTGCCCAATTTTCTTCCGCCTCGTAGGGTAGTCATATTGGCGGAACCTTTTTGGTTTAAACAGAATGAGGCAGCCTTCTGCCATGATAGGGGATGTTGAAGACTTGTGGGAGGAGCTGCTGATGACGCCACATGTGCGACCCACTGACCCACGCAAACCTGACAGACACTGTAAAGATGAGCAACTGGGGAGACAAGGAATTGTGCGCCCTCCTTGCCCTCGCAAACGAAGAGGCCATTAACCATCAGATGACTGGGACAGTAAAGGACGGGCCAACTTCTAGAGAAAAGGGCGCATTCTGTAAAAATAGGTAGGCAGCATTTTGCCGCACTCCCCGATTTTGTTTTTATAGCCAATGCTGAAAAAAGACTGATTGGGCTTTCCTGCAAATTCGCACAATTCCTGTCTAAAAAGGGCTTAAGTTTGATGTATCACCTGTAACACAAAGCATTTAGCAGCGGACCCAGAGGTCCAAGCTAGCACAGCCTCTGATGCTAGCGCTAGCAGCTAGCCTAGTCAAGCCACACTTGACCAAGGCGATAAGACGTAAACGTAAGTAAGTCTACCTGTGACTGACTAAATAACTCCCTTTTTTCTTTAACAGCAAAAATTGATGTATGCGATTAATTCAGATCAACTGATCACAGAGTATGTAATTAATTAATTATTTTTTTTAATCACTTAACAGCTCTAATAATAAGTATATTTTCTCCAGTTTATAGTCACCTGGAAATAACAATTGTGTTTTCCTTACCCTAGAATGAGCTGTAGCTATCTACATAGCGGGTCCTTTTCAGTAGCACAGAACACCAAACATCAAACACTAGCTTTAGATGTGGTCATTCTCATTTCCTGTTTTTGCGTCAGCCGCCAAAGTTCTCACATGGGCCAAGTTTCAGTTCTGCAACCTCACCTCTAGATGCCACTAAATCATACACACTAGACCTTTAACGCTGCAGCTGGTGAAGGTGGAGCTAGTTTAATTACTTTATTTAATGACTTAATACGTTGTGAATTCCCCTGAAGATCAATAAAACCCCATGATAACTTAATCTATAATAACACATCAGAATTTATTAGTTGATTATATTTGTTATTATTCATCTCAATCTGTAAAGTAACAAGAGACTAATGCTATTAAATATATGTAGTGGAGTAAAGTGGAGTGTTTGGCTCTGAAATGTAAAAGAAAACGGTTGTGAGATTTCACTTTAAACCACATGTATCAACGTCATGGTGGCGCTAGACGAAAATTCAGGGAATCATCAAAGTCACTGGGATCCATCCAATAGGAACCATGAATGTCTGCACCAAGTTACATGGAAATCCATCTGGTTGTTGTTGAGATAACTCAGTCTGGATCAAAGCGGTGGAAAGACTGACAGAGTTAAAAGCTAACTTATTTTTCTGAAGTTTAATGTGCAGTTAAACCATAAAAGAAATGACATTTGGTCAAAGGTAGACTAGAAAGCAGATTAGTAACAAGGCAGCTAACAGGGTAAATATTTACACAAGTGAAGACAAGGAGAGAAATGATCTGCAGCAGAACACAGACTAAAGTTATTAGCTAAAACCTGGAGTTTGACAGACAGCTCGTGCATGGTCACAGTTGGGAGTGTCATAAACCAATCAGATTGAATACTAATTGATCATTATGTTTAAATGAAAATAAAAAGGTAGCCTTAGTTAGCTCAGGTGAGTGAACATATGAAGCAGCCAGATGTTTGCCAGCAGAGAGAAATCACCAGATGTTAGTGTGTGTTAGTTTGGATGATTTGCTAAGTATGCGCACTAAATGTATGGGGGTAATTCCAGACTGGGCTGTGTCTATATAAGGAGTGAATCTGTTTGTTTACAGGTGCCAGGTATATCATTTTTCCTCTGTTGCCAAGTTACAACACCCACGGGAGTCCCCACATCAGTTGGGACTCCCCATCTTACCATAATAGCATGCTGCAACCACAAAGTCACACACCAACACAACTGTCACAGACCGTACAAGGAGAGTTGAAAGCGAAACCAGGAGAGAAACGGCTGTTTATGTGTTCTTATAAACCTCTTTTTATTTCCATTGCTTCACCATAAAAGGAGCTGAGCTGCATCGTGTGTCTTCATGGACAGATGTGTGGTTTATTTTGACACCTGCTTGTTTTGATAGTATCATCTCGAACAAGAAGAGAAAACACTTTTTGGAGCTATAACAAATTTAACTGTAGTTTTATGAGTGTGGTTAATTTCTGGAGTTCTTAGGTTGTAACTTGTTTTTAACAAAAACAAATTGGGTTCCATAATTCAGACAAACCTTAATGTCTCACGCTGATAAATGGTGACTTTGCCATGTGAACTATGATCATTTAAAGAATTGTGACTCCATCTACTGGACAAACACAGACACAACATGTTGTGGGATTAAAGTACACTCTCAAAAGGCTCATGTAGTGAAACACATTCAGTTTGTACGAAGCTTTAAGGAACGACTTGACATTTTAGCCCCATTTCCACCAAACACTTTCAGTATATTACCTTTGGAACCAAAAGTAACCCCTCAGACATGGTACCTAGACCCTTAAATGTGGGCGGGGTTGCTGTCATTCACTGCTCCGTCCAGCACCGAATTTCCAAATTACTGGTGATACAGATGGGAGTCAGCACCTTGTTTATCGTCCACAGAACGAGGTTACACGCCAGCATTTTCAGAACAAAATAAAACAGGCTGCAATGAGAGTCTCTCTCCATGGGATATTTAAAAACAGCAGGTTTGTGCATTTAGTCCTTCTGAGGCAAGCTCAGGGGCTGAGTGTTGCAAATGCCCACAGGAATGATGCTCCACAACACTTTTTTTTTCTCTCTGAGGAACAGATGATAAAATTTTGGTGATCGGTTGAAGCGAAGTGGATAAAATAATAAAATGGCGGGAAATCAGAGCTGCTTGTTGGAGGTCTGCGCTCTCCAAGTGCTCTAGTTTCTAAAAGTATATGTCATATAGAAACTAAAGTGATGGTCAGAGTTGTCATATGGAAAATTTAAGGTGTGTTGATTGAGTCACATCGTCCAAATTACAAATGTTCAACCTTAAAAGTCACCGGCAGTCGGCCCAGTGAATTAAGTTATTTTTTCTCCAACTCCAGCTGCTGCAAGAGGCAGCAAAACATCCTTTCATTTTATAGCTACTGTAATAAAACTCTCCACAATATGAACAGTGGTTACATGAGGCTCAAAGCCAGCCACAACTCAGCCCTGAGCAGAGTGACCGTCCTCTACTGACCAATCAGACTGCAGTGTTCGCAGCTCGAACTTTTAGTACCAGATCTGTGTGCTAGGTACCCCAACAGAGGGGGGACCAAAAATGGGGACAGTACGAATCGGTTCCATTGATACCATCCACTACTTTTCACAGTGGAAATGGAAAAAAGCGTACCGCACAGTACTGCTCGGTGGAAACGGGGCTTTTGGGAAATATGCTTGTCTGCATTCTTGCAGAGAGCTGACGAAAAGCACCAGTACCTAAGCGTGAAAGTACTTAATTCCTGCACAACTGTACACTTAAAAACAGTCAGCTCAATAACTTAACATTTACGTATTCTCATATGAACTTTAATTCTATTTTATATTATGTCTTATGCCTTCACCTGACCCTTTGCTCCACATCACCCAAGGCATTCAGAGGATGTCCCTGTCCCAGTCAGGGATCCAACAACCCCCCTCCTGCCCTTCACCACAACCACTAAGGAGCCAGGGTCATATTGATAATCCCAAAGATGGCAGTGCGAAAGAACTTATCCACATCCTGGAGAACTTTGAACTTTCCCAGCATGTAACGGAGGCAACACACAGTAAGGGACATATTTTAGATCTAATTATCTCCAAAGGGCTCAACATTTCTGAGGTTGTGGTGACTGATGTTGCCTTTTCTGATCATTACTGTGTTTTCTTTAAAATGGCCATCTCCGCTGACACAAGTAAAATTTCAACAGAGGTAATCAGAAAACGCTATATCAACGAAAACACCTGTACACTATTCACCCAGGATTTTACACCCACACCAGCTCTGCCCTCAGTCTCTGTCAATGATCTGGTTCATAGTTTCAGCTCTAAAGCTTTGAATATTATGGACAATATTGCCCCCATGAAGGTCAAAGTTGTCTCTGGTAAGAAAAAACCACCATGGAGGAACGCCACACAGGTAAAAGTTCAAAAAAGAGAATGTAGAAAAGCAGAACGCAGGTGGCGAAAAACTAAACTCCAGGTTCATTATGACATCTATAAAGAAAGTCTGCGCATCTATAACTTGGAGCTAAAAAGGGCGCGGCAGTCCTTTTTCTCTGAGATTATCAACAAAAATAACAACAATGCACAGACTTTATTTACTGTTGTTGACAGACTGACAACCCCATCAGCGTCAGTCCCTCCTGAACTGCTATCCACCAAGGCATGCAATGACTTTGCTTCTTTTTTCACAGACAAGGTTTTAAAGATAAGACAGACAGTCTGTAACTCCAACACAGTGGCTATTTCACCAGTGCCTCATAAGACTACTCCAGTTAATTTGGCACTTTTTCACCCATTAAATCATGCTACTTTGACAGACATAGTTAGAAACCTTAGGTCCAGTACCTGCTGCCTTGACACTCTGCCAACAAGCTTTTTTAAAGATGTCTTTAACTGCATAGCATCAGATATACTACAGATAGTCAATTGTTCTCTTCAGTCAGGCCTTTTCCCAACGGCCCTGAAGACTGCAGTCATTAAACCTCTCTTAAAAAAGCCTAATCTGGATGCCTCAGTAATAAATAACTACAGGCCCATATCAAACCTACCATTTTTAGGAAAGATCATTGAAAAGGTTGTTTTTCAGCAACTTAACACCTTCTTGGAGCAAAACAATTCCTTTGATGCCTTTCAGTCTGGATTTCGAGCACATCACAGCACTGAGACTGCACTTGTAAAAGTTTTAAATGACATTCATCTGAGCAGTGATGCATCGAAGATTTCGGTTCTGGTATTACTGGACCTCAGTGCTGCATTCGACACAGTTGACCATAAGATACTGCTCGACAGATTAGAAAAGTTTGTGGGACTTTCTGGCACTGTGCTAAATTGGTTTAAATCTTATTTACAAGACAGGGATTTCTTTGTGTCACTTGGCAATTATGAATTTGTGCGAACAAAAATTACATGTGGAGTTCCTCAAGGGTCCATTCTTGGGCCTCTTCTGTTCAACATCTATGTGCTCCCTCTAGCTCAGATTATGGAATATCATAACGTCTCCTACCATACTTATGCAGATGACACACAACTTTACATAACAGTGTCACCAGATGACTACATCTGCTAAATAAGTGCATTGACGAAATCATTACGTGGATGTGCCAGAATTTTCTACAACTAAACACAGACAAAACTGAGATAGTTGTTTTTGGCCCCAAAGAACAAAGATCAATAGTCAGTGCTCACCTTGACGCCATGACACTAAAACCTACAAATCAAGCCAGAAATCTTGGTGTAGTTCTGGGCTCAGACCTAAATTTCAATAGTCACATTAAGACAATTACTAAATCAGCCTACTACCACTTTAAAAACATGACAAGAATAAAAGAATTTCTGTCTAAACCAGATACAGAAAAACTTGTTCATGCTTTCATTTTCAGCAGGCTGGACTATTGTAACGGTGTCTTCACAGGCCTGAGTAAAAAAATCAATCAGACAACTGCAGCTCGTCCAGAACGCTGCTGCCAGAGTCCTCACCAACACCAAGAGAGTGGAGCACATTACACCAGTGCTTAAGTCACTGCACTGGCTTCCTGTGTGTCAAAGGACAGACTTTAAAATCTTGTTACTTGTCTATAAAGCACTAAATGGTCTCGGGCCTAAATACATATCTGATTTACTTGTACGTTATGAAGCATCCAGACCCCTCAGATCATCTGGAACAGGTTTACTCAGTGTTCCCAGGATCAAAACCAAACACGGTGAAGCAGCCTTTAGTTTCTATGCTCCCCGCCTGTGGAACAAACTTCCAGAATATCTGAGGTCGGCTGAAACTGTCAGCTCATTTAAATCAGGGCTTAAAACATTACTATTTACTGCAGCTTACCAGTGAACTAGATATGTAACTTGTTGTTAGGATAATCTGTAGCTATTGTTTTTATATTTGTCTGCTGTTGCTTTGGCTTTATGTTTGCTTTTTAAATGCATTTTCTGCACTGTTTTTAACTATTTATTGTCTTGCTTTTAGCTTTCGTTTTCAATGATCTATTGTTCCTTTAATGTTTTCTCTTGTAAAGCACATTGAATTGCCTTGTGTATGAATGGTGCTATATAAATAAAATTGCCTTGCCTTCATATGTAGACACAAAAACATGGGAAAATGGGGTTCCAGGTTAAAAAATAGTTTCCCTTTAAATGCAGAACTTGAGAAAATGTACTTGGTTACTTTCCACCACTGTTAAGAAGAATGATAACACTCATGTGTACCCTTCCTACCAAATTAAATATGAAACTGTATCACTTAAAACACATTACGTTATTTTGCAAACTTGTCCAGACTTGGATATGTACAATTTGGTATTAATACTTCACCATCTCATGACTTTGTGCATCATTGATTACATTTTAAAGTAATCAAAATAAGCATATTACCCAAAATGTGGAACCATTCCTTTAAGTTGTATTTGCTTAAAAGCGGGAGTCATCTCACCTACAATCATGCAGCAAATCAGTGAATTATTCAATTAGTGAACTGTTTTAATAATTATTGAAGAACAGGTGAGAAGAAAAAGGTTTAAGAAAAAAAGGGAAACTTTATTTTTTAGATATCCTGTACAAGGGTCTGACATCACAGCTGGTCGCGGAGTCATTACACTGATGGAGGCTTTACCCTTAATTCCTAAAATGTCTTATGTATGGATCTTAAATACAAAAGGAAATAAATAAGCATCACTCCAACATGTCCTCGTCATTTGCGTCTCTTCCACATTTGTGTCGCTCCCAGATGGAAATACGGGTTAAAACTTCAGAAGTTCTCCCAGGTGAAAATACTGCAGAAACTTGGTGACTCCCACCACCGTCTGGAGAAGCTTTGATAGTTCAACCTACTTAATTTTCAGTCTGAAACGCTGCCTCTGTCCTGCTCTGATGGTTCAAGTGGTCACTCCTTCTCTGTGATGTGCGGCTCAGAGAGTTTTTGGATGTTCAGCTCCTCCACCAGTTTCTCCACACAGGCTGTAAAGAGAGGCTCCGGCTCCTGAGAGACGAGAGGAAGACGAAACAGAGTCAGAACCCATTGAGAACTCACCTAACGGATTTGTAATGATCGTCTTCCTCATTGAAAACAGAGGATATTTGCACTCTGTGTTTCTTAATTATAAGTGTCTTATAAATCTTGCAGCCTGAAATAGAGGAACATTAGCTTCACCACTTTGTTTGAGATGGAGGATAAAAACTTAAGTATCAATAAACATTTGAAAAAGCGGCTGAATGAAGTTGAGCTTCAGGTGTTTGTGTCTGGGGACGTTGTTACCTTGTGCTCCAGCACCCTCTGTTTCTCCACGGCCTCCTCCAGACTCAGACCCGTCCACGCTGCCTCCTCCTCTGGGATCTCAAAGTGCTGCTTTGACAGAAGAAACAGAAAAAGTAACATTTAGTTATTTGGTTTTTTTTTTTTATCACAACTCCTCTTGTAGAGTAGCTGGTCAGCATCTAGGTTTAGATTACACCTCTCCCAAAACATTTAGGATCAGTCAGTGGACTTGAACACATCCCACTGACCTTGTATTTGTCGTAGACCTTCTCTCTCTTGACCGGGTCGGAGGGGTAGAGCTCTGTGTTTTTACGTGCCAGGCGAAGCAGCATGGCCCTCTTCAGGTCCATCCCCAACTTGGAGTTCAGGTCTTCCTTTGATGTCTGGTAGGAGTTGGACAATAAATAGTCATATAAAGATCCAGGTGGAAATATGATTTTGTCACACAGAGGTGGCGCTCTCTTACTTTGAGAATGTAGAAGTCGAACCCAAAGGCAGCATCGATGAGGTCCAGAGTGCGTGGTGTGACTGTGATGGTGAACTTGTGATCAAGGATCTCACTGTACAGCTCTCTCTTTAACAGCTGAGGTTTCCAGGTCTTCTTCAGACGAGTTGACAGCTGTGGAAAGAGGCGATACAGAGGTATGATGTCAAGAGCTGCTTTGTTAAAAAGTGGTGTGGACTTTTTTAAGTACAGAACAGATGCACAAAACTTATGATTTCTATGATGGTGGTGCAGAGTGTGTCCACTGTGTGCACACCTACTGTGTGTATTACAGTAAAATCATGTGAACACACTGAGCTAGAACTAAAGAAATAAAATCAGTCTCACTTTGTCATTGTTGGCGTATCTGAAACCTGATATCCAGCCCTCTCCTCCCCACAGGCCGTCCTGAGACTCTGGGGGGTAGTAGATGGGTATCGGCACATCCTGCACCCGTTCCTTCTGCCCCGTGTTTGGGTTGGCTCGGTACTGGACTCCAAGGGGCCTCCAATGGACGGGGGTGGGCTCTTTCTGCTCAAGGGACTTGAGGTAGTGTTGAGGGAGACGAGCGTAGATGCCCTGCTTCATTCTCAGGGCCTCCCACAGTTTGGGGGGGTATTTATGCAAAGGCATATCTGACTCTTAACGTCAAATCTGAAAGACAGAAAAAAAAGAATCATTGTTACTCAGTTAGTGCGGGAAATCGAGACAAAAAAAAAAATCAGTCGTACGGTGCCCAGCATTACATCTGAGTCAGAGCTGAAACAGGAAACCCTTTTTGTAAACAGTTTGGTCAGTTGCATTGTGGCACAGATTATTCCAGACAAGAGATTTTTAGTTAAACGATTAACTGACTTGCTGACAGAAAATCATCAATTTCACAAATAAGCTTTTTTAAAAAAATTATTTTATCAGACAAAATTTATGGTCACAGACTTTTCTCAGTTTCATTCATGACACAGCGAATAGGTTGTTTCCTGATCAGACCAAGTAATAAATTCTAGGTCTGCAACTAATGATTATATTTATTATTATTAATCAATTTATTTTTCAACTAACAGTTTAAAATCTACAAAATGTAAGAAAACAATGAACAATACACATCACTGGCACTCTCACAACACTCCCAGTGTCCATTATTAATTAACTAATATTATTATTATTAACTATTATTATTATTCCTATTAACGTTAACTAACTATTAACTATTAACTAATATTATTAGTATTTAGTAGTTCATATCTTACCAAACAAAAATTCGTAATTAATCAAATCCCCACAAAGTAACTCATACAAACACTAAGACTTTTGGGGACCCTGATGGTCTGGGGCCTCAAGGGGCAATTTGAGCCCTCAGTCTGTCATTTCAGTCTTGTGATTATTTTTCTTTTAATAAACTATTTATTTATTTATTTATTTTTGCACCAACAGGCTACAATTAAAAATCGCTCTGTCACTCTCTGGTAAGAAAGATATAAAATACTGATGCTGAAACGCGTTAATTGCTGCCATATCAACATATCCATCTTAATGAGGTCAATTAAAGCCTACTAAATAATTATCTGACAGGATAAGTGAAAGTAACGTTACTTTTAAAGAAACCGGTGAGCAGCAGCCGGTCGTTTGGTACGGACTGTCTATTTTAATGAATAAAAATCACTTTACAGAAACTCACGAGCTCAAGTGAACACCTTTCATTACGTTTCCAGTTAGCAGGAGGCTAACAAACACAGGCCAACAACACTGTTACACATTTAAACAAGACCTCTACGGGGCTAATATACTGTTACGAACACGTTCAAACGTTTGTCTTACCGGGTAATAAGAAAAAAGTGATTTCCACCAGGTAGAAGATCAGTTTTTAAACCACGTTAGGCCAAAATTAAGCAGGCAAGGACATCATGCACAGCCTCCTCTGCTGTCCGACTTCCGCATTGATTGGCCCGCCCACAGGAAGAAGGAACATGATTGGATGGTGGACAGGAAGTTCCCTTAGATGATTGTTTTTCACATGCTGTCAATCATGTAAGAATTTTTTTTCGTCATAAATGTATAAAATGTTAAAATGCTGGATTAATTTTTGTGACTAATATGTTCCCGATAAACAACGCTGCAGAAAAACCGAAATTATCTTAAAAATAAAAAAATAATTAAAGTAAATAAACAATAAACCTATGCCCTCAGTGAGTGTGATGATAAAGATGTAAAGGCAAAAATTATTTGATGTGTTAATTTAATTTTATTTCTTATTGATATGTTCTTCACTTCTTTATTTCTTAAATTTTCTATTTTTTAATATAATCATGACCCCTCTGTTCTTTGATACAAATAAAAGTCATTCATGATATCATTATTTTACATTTTAATGTATGCATTATCAGAGTCAGGATCAGAAATTGTGATACAGTCACTCTGATGTAAAGTGCAGAAAATTATAGAAGTAGAAATATGAAGTATTAAATACAAAGTACGAAAAATATGCTGCAACGTAAATACCAGTATGTAAGATATTAAAGAAATAGAAAACATGTAATGTGCTGAGTATGGCAAGTGTGTAAAAATATATAAAAATATGTTTATATAATGTATAAAACTAGTGTGTAACATTAGAAATTCAGAAAAATACGATATAATAAATATTATATATTCCTAAAAATATATACATAATTAGAAATTAGAACAACAGATATATATAATATGTGCAACATATGCTGCACAAGTGTGTTATAGATCATTATTGTACCTTTAAGTCACTACTGCACAGTTGCAGTATATTGTAATATTTATTAGGAGGAGGAAGTGGTTATATATAGGTTACTGTTTAACTGTTAACCTTAAATAAATTATTGCATTTGTCACAACAAAAACGCCATTGAAGATGTTAGTGAAACACTTTAACTGCCTTTAGAAAAAGAGCGAATAAAAATATGTGATGGTTGTCCTCATAATGATGTGGACTTTTATTGTGAAGTATCAGGGCACAGCCTGACAGGAAGTAGGCTTTTGAGGTAGTCAATGAATTTGATGGGTGTTAAAAATGAAAATAAAACACGATTGTTCTGGTGTGAACTGTTGAAGACATGCTATGTCAAAGGAAAAGTTGTGACGACAACGCTTCCATGCAAGTTAACCATTAACTTTTCATATAATCAATATCCTAACGTATGATAATACATGTACCATGAGTGCTAACTATACACCGTAGTAATGATAGTGATCATCATTTTCATCTTCCTCGCCCGAAAGGTGGAATTGAACCACTCTGCCGCTAAGCAGCTACAGGTTTGAAGCCTGCACCCCGGACCACCGAGGCTCATCCGGGCACTTGAATTGAGGGAAATAGGACCGATATATAGCTCCCATCAGACGAGAAGCTTCTAAGTCACGGTTTCACTTTAATGCCGACCCCATGATTGGTTTGTATGTATCAGAGAGAGCTCGTGCACATGAAGCGCAGTCATGTCCTGGATGTTTTAAAGCACATTAGCGTCTAATAAACCCCCAAAAGGATAAAACCTACTCTGGTCTGAGCTGTTATGCAAAGCAGTCGTGTTGTGATTGGCTGAAAATAAAAAGTTGGAACCACATGGTTTTTCCATAATGTTAACTAATAATAATAATGATATTAATAATAATAATAACTCATGAATTAGTTATTGTTATTTTTATACAGTCTATGGGTTTTTCATACATTGTGTTATCTCAGTGTGTGACAGTGCAGCCGGTACTCTCTGCACACTGCACACATTCTGTTTGATTGCTTCATACTGTGAACCTTTGCACAATCCTCAATCCTTGGACAACATCATGCAAATTTCTGCACATAACCACCACTTCTAAAAACTGCACAGCTCCTTCATGTTATTCACACATATTGCACATATTATTTGCAATGTATTCATTATGACTTTCCTCTATTCTATAGCTTATTTATGTCTCTTGGTTTTGTTTTCTTATTTTCTCTTTATGTTATGCACCAACACTCCAAAGCAGTGTCCTTGTACCTGACAATCTACTTGACAATCAATGGGATTCTGATTTTGTGTCCACCATAAAAAGCCCTCTGCGTGATCTGATTTACGCTCTCAGCCACAGGTTTTTGCAGCTACACATATTGAAGATTTTGGGGGGGAATCAGGAAACACATCCCGCTCAATATTGAGGATTTGCACGTGTCCCCCCTAATAAAAACATGAAACTAGCAGAGGATTTTTTTGTGTTTGTTTATCACAAAATTAAAGATGGTTACACCATAGATTTATGCAGAAAAACTACAAATGAGTGCATAGAATTTTTTTTACCAGAAATTACCAGAATGAAGGAAAGTAAGTGCTTGATAATCAAAACTTTCTTGCAACGGATCATCAAACACTCCAGTTTCATGTGTCGCCCCTCAGTAACTGTATTTCATGCTGCTAACACTGCTATCTACATACTTAAGACACTACCACCCAGTTTCAGTTCTTCAGGTGTCACATTTTTTGTTTTATTTTTAACTTCCTTATTTCCTCATTTTGTCTGTGACTATTTTGCCTCAGTATACATTGTAGTTATTAATATTTATGTTTGGCAGATAAAGTATAGGAAGAAATATTCAGATCATCCACTTAAGTAAAAGTAGCAATACCATACTATAAAACAACTCCATTACAAGAGTAAAAACATATAGTGATGTATTAATATGCAAGTGGTACTTAATGCTGTAGTTAGCTGAGCTGGAGTTATTAGTTTATGCTACACTGTTGTGTAGTTTGATCTATAGCAATTCAACATATTTATAAACTGGTCACAAGTTTTGTATCTAAACACACACACATTTGTTTTTCTGCTGCCTGTTGCTGCTGTGTTACTTGGATCAATACAATTTATATTATCTTATAATAAAAAGAGACACACTCAAATGTTATTATTTGTTTTATTTCAGTACATACATAGAGGCGAATACAGAGGATCCAGGTACAAACGTACCATTTTCACAGAATGTCATTTGATAGTGCATTAAAAAAATCTTTGGTGTAGCACCGTGTTAATGTCACAAAACTAACAGAACACTCACATGTAACATACGAGCACTGTTTGAAGAGAGATTATGCTTTCAGATCTGTTCATTTCCCCACCATCCATCATCCTGTTCTGACATTTATTCATTTTGTTTTCTCTCAGGCAGAGAACGTGTTCTCGATGACCAGTGTCTGAGGCTCTGTCTCTGTTTCTCCAGCAGGTGGTTCCTCCTTCAACGGAGAGCAGCACATACTCCCAGCGCAGGCCTTTCCACAGGTGAGGCTGCAGATCAGAGGAGGAGGCACCGAGGGGTCCTCTTTGTGGACAGCAGGGGAGGCGTCCCCGCCACATGCTGCGGAGGAGCCAGAGCAGGAGGCAAACTCTGGCTGAACGGTGCAGCAGCTCACTCCTACGCTCTGCAGCACCTTAGTGACCCCTGACATCAGATCAGCACACCTGGACATGTGCGTAGTGAAATATATACTTACATGTACATACACACAGTTACTACAAGCTCTATCCAACACTAAGCCTGACTGTTACTGTCTTTACCTACAGTTTAATACTGATACTATAATTGTTGTCCTGTTATACTGTCTGCTTACTAAAATTTAGAATTTAGAATTCCTCATTGGGCATGGTATAAACAGAAACAGCTCACCTGTGCACTGGAAAGCCAGCGTGGCAGTGAACATGGACAGAGGCCACTATGAATGATCCAGTTAACTGCCAGATGTGGAGGTCGTGCACAGCCTGTACCCCAGGGACACTCCTAATCCTCTGTCCAAGATCAGACGCACAGATGTGTGGAGGTGTGGCCTGTAGCAGCAGCAGTCCATACCTGTGCACCTGGAGAGATTGACCAGTGAAACAACGACAACAGATACAGCTGCAGCAACATAGTTATGAATATTGTACTCCATTTTCTGCCAATACCCCTCCAAATCCTACACACTGGGCCTTTAAACTAAAGGCCGTGACACGAACCCACAGAGCCTGACCTCTGGTGCAGCTGTGGCAGTCAGTATAATCACAGCCAGCAGGGTGAGGCCAGGATCCACGTAAACCAGGAGGCCGCAGGCTTCAGAGCTGTGCAGGGACTGCGGGCCGACCAGCAGCATCACCAGGCCGCTGATCAGAACCAGAAGGGAGGTACAAAGGCCCTGAATGATGAGGATGAATGACAGGAGACTGACTGGCCACTGGCAGCTCGGTACAGGGCTCTCAGTGTGATGTGACGACCCGCAGGCTGGGGAGGTGTTAGATGCATTTTGACCGTCTAAAGGAGAATAAAAAAGTAAAACGTGATTGTTTCAAGAGCTGTGAGATCAGGAATAAAGGGAAAAAATTATACAAAAATGACTCAAACTGGTGTTGAATGCAATTACAACTGACAAAACACTAGTTTCACATCAACATGTTTTCTGTATTACTCAAACTAAATGTTTGTTTCATGTAAAAATGTAATTTCACTTGCAGAAACACACCTAACCCCTTACAAGTGAAAACTAATATTTACACTGACTGACACTACAGTGAGAAAGGTGACAGACCAAGGAGCTAAGCTCAATTACCAAGTTGTCTCATGCAGATGTTGTCTTTGGAAATCTCTGTGATGTCTTCTGAATGACGCTCAGGATTGCAAACCTCCAAATCTATAACACCACTGGCTGCTTCACAGTCTCCGCTGTCCTGTGGAACTGCTGCATGTAAGTGGACTTCTGGCTGCTGTTGTGGGGTTTGAGAGTCAGCATCAGGGACGCTGGCGGTTCCCGGGTTACAGAGGACAAGCGCCCCATTGTGGAGCGACTCGTCCACGGCAGATTGGATGCGGCTAACGTCATCCAGGACTCGCCCCGGCTCAGCCTGGCCTCTGATTTCCTCTGCAGCCAAGACTGTGGGAGTCGAACAAAGGAATGAAAAACAACACATGGATGCTGTTTGATGTTCCTTACAGCTGAACATACACTTGGCAGCGACTTCAAAGTGAAGTCTGTCAGAGAAATACATCACCTGGATAGGCACACTAATTCTACTGTAGTGAAAGATTAATGCTACATAATTAATGCCAGTATAAGTACATGCTTTCACATGACATGACTTACTGTGTGAGACACAGACACAGCTCTGCAGCACTGTTTTAAAAATGTTTCATGCATTGTGAGCCGCCACAAATTCCACATTCTCCAAACTGAGAACATTTCGGCCACTGAAGTGTCTTACACAACATCAGACTGTGAAATCCTTAAATACAGTGAAAAGTGTGGTCGTCACACACATGGATGGTTTATTGAAGGGGCTTGCCAGGCTCAGGCTTGTGGGCCCAAACTGTCAGTGGCAACCCTAGCCATTATCTGCAAAATGTCACTTAAATTAAGATGCACTGACCAGACTCAAAACATCCACGAGAAGACAGAGAAAGACACAAAATTACCTTAGTTGGGTACAAAATGATGTCAGGGAGATACAAAATGACTACAAGGAGACAAAAAACAGCCACAGGAAGGCACAGAATGACCTCAGAGAGACACAATACAACCACAAGGAGCCAAACATGAATAAAAAGAGACACGGAATGACCTCAGAGTGACACAAAATGATAACAAAAGACACAAAACGGTCAAAAAAACAACACAAAATTACCTCAGTGAGACATAAAAAGATGCATAAAGACACAAAGATCTGCAATAACACCAAAAAACCTGTGTGATGTTAGAAAATGATGCCACAAATTGTTTTACTGTATATTTGTGCATCATCTCTCACAGTGAACATACAATCTATGGGTAATGTTACCATTGTGGTTCACTTCAAGGTGAGACTGGGCCCTCTCATCCTGCAGCTGATCCCAATTCAGCCAGAGCACCAGTATCTTATGGAGCAGACTGACAGCTCCAAACACCACAAGCAGCAGGGGGCGCTGCACTGGGTGTGGATCCACGGGAAAGCTGACGATTTCCATGAAGGAAGAGAGACAAAGAGAGGTCAGGATAAGAACGGAGATGAAATCCCCCATGGGCTGAATCCTGCTGCTGGTGTAGGAGACACCGCAGTTCACAGACCCATCAGTCCCATCAGACCCATCAGACCCATCAGTCCCAGGTACAGATTCGATGGATGACTCTGCAGGCTGGGTTGAGGGAAGTGCTGCTGAGGAGGAGGAAGCGTGTGGAGGAGACGCAGGGGAGAGCAGCGGTTTTGTTTTGCATGCCATGCGCAAGAGTACGAAGAGTGTGTGGAAACCATCCACCAGGGTGATGAGGGACTTGCACAGCTGACTTACGGTGATCTCACACACCAGCAGCAGGACGGTCACTCCCAGCAAGCACCAGTGAAGCACTCTCATACCTGCAACTGAGAGTAGAAAGCACACACTAGAATACTTCATATAAATACTTGAATGCTTCATGTTATTAATGTGTTCTTGCAGAAGGAATCAACAGATGTAGCACAATAAAATCAAAGCAATGACAAAGAGACACTAAACAACTACAATGAGACTCAAACTTACTCAAAATGATGACAGGAAGAGGACAAGCAACTATAAAAAGACACAAAACCACAGATAGATGTCTAATGACCACAAATAAATGCAAAGCAACAAAAAGAGGCTATATCACCACAAAGTCTGTGTGTCTTGCCCTTATGTAGGGGAGGTGGTGGGGCCTTTTGCATGCCTGTGCATAGGGGCCCACTGTCTCATGATCTGGCTCTGCCTCTGAGCAACACTCGATATTGCAACTGTATCTATTACACTCAGGGTCAGGAACCACAGCAGCCCACACAGATTACATAAACCACTGCACTGTCTTCGCTAATTAGATACCTGGTTATGGTGCAGTCATGCTGCTGAGTCGTTTACATTGATCATATTGATGCATAATGTGTGAAATCTTCATCAACTATCAGATAAATGTAGTCAAGCAAAAAGAGATTAATCTCTCCCTGTGAAATCTGGTGGAGTGGAAGTATTAAGTTGCTAAGTACCTCTCTAGTACGGTGCTTGAGTAAATGAACTAAGTTACTTTCCACCACCGCTTTGGATATTCATTTAAAATAAACCACACCAGTGTGCCACAGCATGACGGAGCTGGACTGCCATCCACTCCTGTACAGTTTGGAGGGACTTTACCTAAGTATTTCCATTTCCTGCAACTTTATACATCCAGTCCACATCAATTCAGATGCAAATATTGCACATTTACTCCTCTACATTGATTTTAAACTTGAGTTAAAAGTTAGTTTGCAGATTCAGATTAATAATGAGAAATGTAATCAACAAGTAAATCATGATGTATTATTACATTTATTATTAAAACTTGATCCAGGTGGAAATGCACAAGTTACCCAGCAGTAAAGTAATTGAAATGCGTTCAACCTTTACCAGCTGCAACATTAAAGTAAATGAGTAACATAAATGCATCAGTAATTACAGTATAATTAAGACATGATTCAGTATAATTCAGATACTTTCACTTAAGCAACATTTTGAATGCATGACTTTTACTTGTGAAATAATATCTCTACACTGTGATATTACTACTTTTACTTAAGCAAAAGGTCAGAATACTTTTTCTAAAACTAAGTCATAAATAAACCAGCATGCAACACACAACAAACTATTTACACCAGAAGCAGCAGTCTAAAGCTGAATTACCCCAGAGAAGTGGACGACCCCCGGCCAGCAATCAGAGAGAAGATGAGTGTGATCTGTGCGCCGAAATCAGGAAAATGTCATTCATCATGCTCACTATCTCTCCCTCTCTGTCCCACCACACTCCTCCTCTGCTCTAATCGCAGTCATGTGAGCTGGGGGGGGGGGGGGGGGGGGTGGTATCGTCCTCTCCTCAGTCATCCCTGTTTGCATTCCCTCCTCAGCTCATTGGTGGGAGAAAATACCTCCAGTGGACGATCACACAGCCCACCCACTATTCACACTCTGAGCAGATCCAGTGAAGCTAATTTGCACTCATTAAATCCCCATTGTGTTGTGTCAGGATTATATAACCAGATCGTGAGGTTATGTCTTCAGAAAAAGACTTGGGGTGGGGGGGAAACATGTGGCTGCTTAATATAGAATAAATAAAACAACCAGTCCCCATCTTGGTAATATTTGAGTGCCCAAATAATCAGAATATACTGTAAAAAAGGAGGGAGCACTGCTCTGACAGGTGCCACTAGGCAAACGCCGTTCACATTTCTGCACTGTTCGTAATGTCTGAGAGTTGTTAACATGTGCTGTTGGATTATTCAGAGCACCACACTCTCGGTGAAGCACAGCGCACATTGGACACTCAGTTTGGGGAGACAGGGCAGCCGAGAGTTGAGCTGAGTAAATGTGTAATTAATTTAACAGTTCATTAATTTGTGTAGAAATAGAAAGCTCTGTTTCTTTGAACAGGACTCTCATTTGAGTGTAAAGTGTCAGATTGGATTCATTAATGCACCTGAAGTGCCTCCTGGCTGTAGCTTCATATTTATCGTACAAACACGTGAGTGGTGTTAATCTTCTCGTCTAACTAGTGAGATTAGTGCACTGAAATCTCAAACTGTCCCTTTAAAGGCAACTTTATGTTTGTCTATATCTGCTTTTTCATGCTCTGTAGAGGTGGCTCATCCTCTGTGATGCTGCAGTCCCGTCAGCCCCTGCTCTCATGTGCCAGCACTCAGGGGTCTGTTGCAGTCCACTGGACTGCGAATCAACAGGCCAGATAGGGGCTGACACCATGGATAAATCCCTACTGTTCTACCAGCATGCCAGCACATTCCTGAGGCACGGCTAAGCCCAAGAAGAGATCCCAGCGAGGAAGCATTTGACCACTTATCAAGACAGAGAGAGAGGCCACAAACCTGGCAGCTCGGCCAAACCTTTTCAAAGCTGGTTTGTAGTTATTGAGCTCTGACTGCTCCTTTATCTTAAATTCTTTAAAGCTACGATGATTGATTTTTGTTTTGCAACTTGGAGGCAGTGGAACAATCTGAAAACACAACAATGATATGTGATCACCTTAAAGCGTCCTGCAGCTCGTCTCTCTCACCAAATGACCATGGTCATATGCAAGCCCTTCATACAGTAACCCAGTGTTTCCCATACATTGATTGGTTGACGGCTAGAGCACCTGGAACTCAGCCAGGTGTCACAGTGAGCCGATGTTCAGCGGCAACACTGGGTCTAACATGTTTGCTGATCCGGCAGGTATTCGGGGCTGTCTGGTCCCTTGGACCTGGGTCGGCGCTGGCTGTATTTGGGTTGTTGCAGCTGCTGACTGAAGGTCTGTCGCCAGAGCTGCTGCCCGCTCTACCGTCAGCAAAGTGGTCTGTGGCGGTGGGGAGCATCATAGCAGAAGGCTAAACTATTGGCAACATTTTCTCTCCATCTCCGAAACTCTTAACTGATATTAACACACTTTTTATTGCATTTACAGTCAGATTCTCTTGAGACTCTCTTTTTGATAAGTGCGTGTGCATTTTTTTTTGGATGCTCTGCAGTGTAGGCAGCTGTTACCAATGCTGGAAAAGCAACTCTCTCTGCAGGGTTCTCCGCCCATGAATCAGCCTTTCCCTGGAGGGACGTGCATGCACATTTGCATTTGTAGAACAGCCAATAGGAGCCAACACTTTCTCACTCCGACCTCGTCACATATCAACATTTGGTAAAGGAAATTCCACGTCCAGATACAACATGCAAGGTACCCTGGGTGCACTGGTTGTCGATATTCTTGGACGCCATGTCAAGTTGATGAATGAATGTATGAATGAATACAGTCCCTTTCAAAATAAATGTATGTCAATACAACAAAGCAAATTGCTGTTGGCTTTATAATCTTACAGGAAGCAAACATCACCCTCTCAAGTGAAGGTGAGTGGTCGTTGGACCCATCCACCACCCCTCTGTTCTACCACACTTGGACTTTTGGCACCTTAACGTTCATTCTTGTCTGACGCATTTCCCTCAGATGCCGCTGAGCGCCTTTAAAATATAACAGTGACAGACTGCGTATCATGCCGATGTTAATGCACGGCTTCTTTCGTCATTGCCTGACACTGCAAGTCACCGCCCAACTGCCGGGTTGTAGGAACGCCCTCTCTCTGAAAGGACCAAAGCCTCTCTTCACGGGCTAGATTTTCTAAAGCCTTAAAACAAAGCCAAGAGGAGGTGCAGAAGTTTTGTTTTCTCTCAGAAAACTGAAATTACAATACGCTAACATTTTATAATGGGATTTTTTGCCCTGTGACACCACAATTAAACTGCCTACCCCATCTTTAAGTTGTTATGTCAAACATGTTAGCTAACACTTGACTATTTTACACTTCCAACAGACATGGAAAAACTTTGTGTTTTACGATCATATATTTAGCCAACTATTACTGATCGTCATTTCATCAGTATCTTAATGTAGCTGCTCAAAGTACAACTACTTTATATGGCCTCCTTTAAACCTTATATTATCGTTCATTTTATAAGATGATATTTTTTTTGGATGAAAAACCTTAGTCTGCACAGTAACTGTGGCTATCAAATCAATGTAGTACAGTTAAAAAAAAAGTACAATTTGAATTGTGTTTAACTGTTCACAAAGTCAAGAATGGACCTTTAAACTCAACACATTTATGGTAATTTAGCTTAAAAAAGATGATTAATAGATAATCAGAATAGTTACAGATTCATTTTCTGATTGATTAATCATTTCTAGCATTAGTCACCTGCATTTTCTGATTCTCATAGATGTTAATATTTCACATCAAGTGCTCTTTTATGCTTCAAGTCATTTAAATATCTTAATTTCTATTTTACATATTGTTTTATGTAATTTTTGTATAATTCCTTTCTTACTGTTGTGTTTCTGGCGAGCAGTTGCTGGTGTGGTCTTGTTACAAGAATTTCATAATTTGTCTGGATTCATCTCGTGTGCAGATGAACAACAACAAAAAAAAATCCTTTGTGCTAAACCAGAGTAAAGAGCCGCCTGCAACCGGTTAATGTTTATGAAGCAACATACCTGATCCTGTTTGAGTTTGATTTCCTGCTGGGAGCACACATAAATCGGTAACAAATAAAGTACAGCTTCTTCTTACATTAGACTGAGGGCAACAGAAAATGTCTGATTTCTAGGGATGTCGCTTTTGGTTAATTTTGCTTTCGATAGCCTGAAAAACGATGTGAAATACAAGAGACCTGTCCTTCTGGTCCGGAGCATATTCATTTACAGGTAGTGACATTTTAAAATTTGTGATGTAAATGTTTTGCTTTTATTTTAATTTCTGTTGGCTTTGCTGACCGCCAGCTGGCTATCTGTTAACATGTGGAAATATGGTGCCCACGGCCCACCTTTCTGTCTCCACTGGTTAGCCTTGGACGCTCTGCACCGTGCACCACCCAGTCGGTGGTTTTGCAGCTCAAAATTTAAGACTTGTACAGCTGCAAACACATTCTGCATGTAGTGTGCACAACACGCCCCTTCAAAACATGCCCACCATTATTACAAGACAAACCTATCTGAACCCTGCAACGCCACGTTATGATGAACAAATGGGGCCAAATGTATCCATAATGAACCAATAATGTAATCTGAGTACAAAGCAAAGGTCACTTTTAAGTTACCTTTTTTTGTGTTGGTGGTACTAACATGGATGTATGGCCGGACCTGCCACCAAAACACAACAACAGATAAACTCAGATTACAAAACACGAAGAGGGATTTCGTTCTCTGCTCAGGACGCCATCACTCCACTATATCTTTACACAGAGAATTGTATTAATGCATGACTCAGATTTTGTAATGGTTATGTTGAAGCACTCACAGCTCTTTGTTAAGGTTAGGAAAAGATCATGGTTAATACTGAAAAAGTTTACTTGAAGTTGACTTAAAACAAGTGAGACAACTTGTCTTCCTACAGTGGATTAAGACATTGCCAGTGGACATAATCCAGGAATCACTTACAAGGTAATTAGCAAAACAAATTAGTAATACATAAATATAGTTTCTATGAGACGGGGTTGCCTGAGGAGACTGCTTCATTTTGAGGGGTCATAACAGAAAGGCTGCTCATACAGCATGTTAGACATTCGACTTACTCGGACAGTCTGTTAATGTTGAATTAAATTGTAATTATATTAAAATCACATTTAAATAGCTTCTGACTGTCACAGTCTCCACTCTGTGTACTACTGGAGCATTACTGGGCGGGAGTGGATTAGTACAGACTGGAATTCTTCACATACAGAGCAGAGTTCCCACCCTGTACTCGACCCCCTGCCACAGCTACACACCCTCACCCCAGGAGACGTGAACTGACCTCTCTGGGGTGAGTTTTTTTTTAAGGCATGTAACAGAAAAAATATCACTATGATTCTTAGCATACCAGTCTGGTCTGTGGCAGCACTGGTCTAGAGTAATGGTGACATTTCAGCTTGAATGCCACGATAATAACATTCCCACCAGTCTCTGTTGTATTTTGTTGAGCTAATTATTAAGTTTTGTCAAACATTTTACCGTTGTTGTCTTTGCACTCGCTACACACAAGCAGCATCCTTTCCTCTCAGCTAAATTTCGGGCTGACTGCACCATGAGGGTACAGACGTACAGAGACGTGTGAAGCAAAGTTAATTTTCTATTGAACACGACGTGAAAGGGTGGGGTCAGAAGTGGAACATTTGAAAGTTTCCTGCCAGCTATGCAGTGTTTTGTCAAGTAAAAAAAGTAATGCAGTGATAGATCAGGAAGTCTTTACCTGCTGTGGAAGAGAATAACATTGCTGTACTACTGTCCTTTCTGTTGTCCATCTTCTCTATGGTTCTGGCCTCCAAGATTACCAAAACAAATACAAAGTGCTTTGCACAATGTCCCCAAAGTAATGAAATAAAGTGCAAGTTGTTTATTTACACAATGTTGGGTCATTAACAAGCTAGTTGCTGCCAAATTGACCAAAAAACACTGATGCTCATGGTTTTATATGATGGCCGTGGTTATCTGGTCAGATCACATTTGATTGGACACATTTATGTATCCACCTGGAGCTAAAGATGAGTCAGCAAAAGTACTTTTTCATGTTACAGGAAGAGGAAAAATGGATTCAGATATAAAAGGACTCATAAATAATTTTTTGACACATATTACAAAACATCCTTGAACAATTAACACAGACAAGATTCAACCTTGCATTTTTCATTTCCTGACTTCTTTGATCATTGCTGTGCCCGTTTCTTAATGTCATATTAGAGTTATCATAATTGTCTGACTTGTGAATAGTGTTGACATTAACACCAAAGTGGTAATTTTCCACTGCGATATTTGGGATTGAAAAAAATTGAATGTACAGTATTGAAATCCTCATCCAACCTACTCTGTGATCATGCAAACATGTTAATGATGTGAAAGCCTGCAAGGTGTCAACCATAGGAATAGTCCTCTAACACTTAAAAAAACAAACAAAAAAAGCACTCTGGTACTTTATCTACATTTAAAGGAGAAAAAAATTCAAAGTGTGAATAAATTTATTTTCATTGTCAATTAGAAATTGGTCAGACGCCCACCCAGCACCTGATCCCAGGCCACAAATGGCCTGCAGGCTGTAAGTTGAGTTTCTCTGCTGCTGACTTTTGATCCTAGTTTTATTTGTACTGTATAATCTTTAAAAGGCCTGAAAAACCTAAAATTGTCACAAGAATGCCTGAAAATTTTAATTTTGAATTGCAGGAACATGTTTTTTTCTGCCTTTCTACCCACTGCTTCAAATATGGATGTTGCTGCGAAGAAGCTACATTGCCTAAAACATGGATACTTCCCAAACATCTTCAACCAGGCAGCACAGAAGATCCGTACAATGACCATGACCACAGTGTCAAGATGGACACCCAAGATTAGCGTCACCAATGAATTATCTGACCACTTCTGTTGCTGAGTTATGGCCAGAAAATGGGACAATAGGATGTACATACTTATATTTACATACAACCCCAAGACATGTCTCTAGCCACAGCTATCGCCAGCAGGAAGGCATAAATACATTATTAAAGGGACTGTACCTTTTTAATATTGTCCTAATTACCTAGTAGTTTTGATAGAGACTTTAAAGATGACATATTTGAACAAGTCACCAGCTTTATCCAAAAATCCCCCCCCAGACCTGATCTGAACAGTTTCCCACCTGCAGACATTGAAGCATTCAGTCGTATCATTTAGTCATTACATGCATTTATTTGAGAGGAACAAATTTCGCCATACATATCTTTGTGATTACCAGCACATTTCAATTAAGTTAACAAATTATTATTAAAAATTTCTAAAAATTAAAGCATAACAAACAGTGGGGGGCAAACTATCTGTTGGGTGGAGAGGAGCAGGAGGATTGAATGCTGCTCCTTTAAAGAGGAAAAAAACAAAAAAACAAACAACACATCTGCCTGTGTCTGCCTCAGGAAATAATCCAAGCAGCTCTCTTCACCAACACGTTGACATTTAATGGAAAATTGCTCGCTAAAATCCTCGCTCTGGAAAATTCAGGACAGGAGTTGGTATGTGAACGGGAACATCGGCGCCTGCGGCGTGTTGTACATGATGCTGCTCAGACCTTCCATTTCTTCTGAGGGAGAACACAGCCACCAGCGCCCCTGTGTGGCCGCAGCTTCACCCAGCAGAGTAGTGTTCAAACAACAAGGACTCTGATGACAACTATGATTGCTGCTTCCTTGTGCTCATTACTGCGCCCCGACTGCTACCATAGTCAACCATTCAATCATATTTACCTTTCCTTCCAACACAGATTACTTTTCCCCCACCCCCTCAAAACAAAACTAAATATTTGCTCTAGTCTGAATCTGAAATATACATCAAACATTGGGGTGAATCTTTAAAAGCAACCCCCACAATGGAAAAGAAAAGATAAAATGAGGATGGGGGGAAAGAGGTGGGGAAATAAATCAGAAAAGGCTCATATAGCTATAAAATAAATAGAAAATAAGTGATTTCTCAAAGCAGCCCAAACAAAAAACGAAGACTGAATCAGAAGTGGTGAGTGTTGAAGGCAACATGAATGGTGAGCTGGAGCGGTGAGATGGCACAGAATACCAGTGGAAGACCGAGGGAGAGGGAGGAAGGAGGAAGGAGAGGGGAGGTGACGACAGAGCTGCTTTTCTTTAGAGAGTCTAACGAAACAATGACTGGTCGAACAAAGCGATACTAGTGTCTGAAAGTTGCAGGAAAATAAAGATGATTTTACTGTTAATAACTCAACCGAAAGCAGACGTCTTGCTTTTCAACATTCGCAAAAGTTCTGGGTTTTTTCAGCTGGGAAAATTAACAACTTTATCACTTTCAAAAAGCTTTTTTTGTTGTTGTTGTTTTTGTAGTGGAGGCAGGCGGGAGACAGTTGCAGCTCCTCCTCGTCAGATCTGAGGATGCTGACTGGAGGGGGACGCTGATTCCTGAGGGGCCAAAGTGAGCAGAGGATGAGGAAACAGACGAAGAGGGAGGTCACTTTGGCAGAGGTCCCTTAAGAGTTTTTCCGCCCCCCTGAAGGAGGGGAAATGATCGGGAATGGGGACACAGACAAAAAACGTTGACATTTAAACAGACACATTAACATCTTTAGCTTTCTCGGATATAAAAGCCTCTGACAGTGACCTATTTGCACCTCTAGAACAAGTGTTTAAAGCCAGCAGGTCCGCTCAGCAGGGTCCATCACCGTTACTTTGTCTCGTGACTGTGCCATCAACCCCACTCGTCTCAGTATCAGAGTTACATCTTTGTGTGTGTATGTTTTGAAAGAAAACCCCCCTTAAATTTCTAGTTGTTTCCCGAACTACAGTGGAAATCTACGCAGGAGAGCAACAAGAGGGCTGTGAGGTCCATGTTCTGTCTTTGGTTAGTGTTTATCCCCCAGCTCTCTTCTTCCTCACTCACAGGCAGCTGCTTGTGGGTAAAGATTGCAGATTGACAAAATGTAGTGATAACCAGGTGATTTTATTTCTCTCCCCACCTCTTCCTCATGTGCATATATGTATGTGTGTTTCAGTGGTTGATGTAGTGTGGATGTTAAGAGTTCCTTATTTGTCACGGTGAAGCTCTGGAAACAGATTCAGTCCTTGTGTTTCATCCCATGAGTTTCTTGTATTTTCACGTACAGAGCTTCGACTGTAACACCAGGGTTTCTGTCCTTTATGGAAAGGTCGTGTTGGTGGTAAAGTCAAAAAAACGACAAAAACATTGTAGGGCAACCAGTCGTGTTGTAGAGCCGTACAAACTGTCTGGGTGCTGTTGGTTCCTGTCCTCACCGTCCCTGTGGAAGCAGAAGAAACCAGATAAATTAGTCCTCAATGTATCAGGAAATGTTTGTACAACCAAACTCAATAACGGCACATAAATTATATCGCAATATTTCTAGGCTATATCATGATGCACAATGTATATCTCTACATTTTGAAATCTCCTCTTAACTACTGTAGACTACTAAAATACTAAACTACTGGTTAAATAACGTACTGTAACAACAGAGTTAAGTGCCCAGGAGAGAGCAGTCTGGATGTGTAGGAGAGGGCATGTAATGTATCATGCTTGCAAGTCCTTTTTAGTGTATCTGACAGGGAGATACTCAGAGAACTGAAACAAAGAGAGTCTCATCATGGTAGCTTAAAAAAAATGGCACACTAGATGTCCGTGTATAGTCATTTTATAGATTCCATGTGAAACAAGCTGTGACACATTGAGTATTATCGATATATCTCTCACCCCAACCAATTATCCAAGATAGATACAAACCATTTTCCTCAAACTGTGCACACAGTGGTGTCTGAAGCCATTACAGCACTTTTTCACAGCACATCTTTGCCATTAAAATGCTTCTTTGGCTGCACAAACACATGCAAACCTAAAATTCCTTCAGCGGTACTTGCAGCCTTTACAAGTTGTCAACACTGGCTGCAAAGCAGTCTGACATCAGTATCTGTAATAGATGATTTCAGCCACAGTGCTGCTGTGCAATTACGAGCATTTCCAAACTCTTCCTGGTCGATATAAAATCATTATATAAACAGGAAGGCAATCCAGACTTTAAATATTAAAAAGCCTTTATTGTAGTGTTGGAGTAGTGTGTCATTGTTAAAAAATAAACCATGTTTCGATAACTGCAGGTCTTCCTCAGGGTTTTAAACAAACAGACGACACAACTTTGGCCTCATCTATATAGAAGCAACAGCCGATTGGTTGCAATCACATGACCCAGATAATAACATAATAGGGTAAACAAATTTAATATAGTATTACCCAAAATAACACAGGATGAGATTACATAGTTGGATCCTCTTTTTGTGATGTTGCCGTGTTGCCAGATTCCAGCAATTAAATTGGTGAGCACAATGTTATAACAAATATAACAGATGGCCACAGCTACAAAAGTACTTTCCCTTTAATTTCCAATAAAACTGTATTTTTATTTCCTTAATGAGATGTATTTTCTGGTAAGAATGTCAGGATCAAACACAGTGAGTGATCAATGTGATCTTAAAGCCACAGTGTGTAGAAATTTCTCCCATCTAACGTTGAAATCATATATTGCATTCAAACAGATGGTGCACTCTAGCGCCTCAGTGTTTCAAACACATATTGCAACAACTGTAGCCGCTGTGTACCAAAAAGCTATGATAATACTGATGAAACCATGTCATCCGATACTACATGGAGTATTCATTCAGGCTCCTACACAGACACACGTGACTTGAGTTGACAAACCCCCTCCTCACCATGCTGGCTGTGTTTACAACAAAGGACTGTTGGGGCGGATGTAAATTGAAACAAACCAATCACGTCTTGTCCTTTGACAACTGACAAGTGGCTCAACCTCACACACCCCATCCCTCTCCTCGCATCACTGCGCCACTAACAGCTGTTAGTGGCCAGCGGCACTACTGCCGCATAACAAAGCATAATGCAGGATCATGTATTATGCAGCATCACGGGAGACGGAATCCTTGTCGCCAAGAAAGTGCAAAAGGGAATCAAAAAGGCAGTGTGACCGGCGAATTAAAAAAAACAAGGGTCAGCATTGGGGTTGCCTTTCCCAGGTGGAGAGAACTGCTGAAGGAGAAAGGTAATACAATCACCGGCCAGCGCTAACAGTGGCTAACAGCGGCTAACAGCAGCGCAGTGATGCAAGGAGAGGGATGAGGCTGTTAGCGACTGGCCGCTAACAGTGGCTAACAGCCAACAGCGGCGCTGGCCTGTGATTGCATTACCATTCTCCCTCAGCAGCTCTCTCTACCTGGGAAAGGCTACCCCGATGTGGGCCTTCGTTTTTTTAATTCACCGGTCACGCTGCCTTTTCTATTCCCTTTTGCGCTTTCTTGGCGACAAGGATTCCGTCTCCCATGATGCTGCATATGCATGATCCTGCATTATGCTCAAAGAGTGGGACTTTGTTTCAAATTTGCCAGGGTAGTAGCAAACCGCCTCTTGCTCCTCTCCTTCGGCTCCTCAGTCTCGCAGTGCTGGCCTGGCTCTCAACGAAAGCGCCGAAGGCGGTGCTGTATGTCCCTTGCTGGCAGGTGTATTCTCAAGATGCCGAAACGTAATGGAACCCCACAGACGACTTACCCGCACAATGTACAAACAAATCCTAAATTCTCCTTTTACAAGAATAAGTCGGATTATTGGTGGAGGTAATAGTACACCAGTGATGACATATTTATGAATGCAGACATCAATTTTGCCAATAAACAACTGAAAATGTTACACAAAGTCCCTTTAACACTAACGGGATATTATTTAAGGAAAGAAAGGCAGTTTATTACAGGAGGGAAGAAGTGACTTGCATTGTTGAAATTAGGTTTTACTTATATTCAGACCTACATGTTCAGCATGACGTCACTAAAGCCCTTTTCACACTTGCAGTCTATCTGTGAAATTCAGAAACAGAAACACTTCCTGCATGGGGTCATGTCGCAATGGTAGTAAAGATTGATATTCAGGGAAATATAATAGACTCAGTAACACTTCAGGGAAAATGCCGGCACGGCTCTGGTATGAATGAAAGCTGTAACATTGCAGAGACAACCACACAAAGGGTTACATCCATTTGATGAAAGACGCTTTCATATGGAGCCAACGAACCAATCACAAGACTCCGCTGATGACATATTTGAATCCGCAACTTGTTTACAGTGTGCACCAACACTTTCTCAGGTGATCTGATAACTGACAAGCATGAAAAGTTTTTTTTTTAAAAATATATACAAGCTCCTTTTTGTATAGAACATTTCACTGTAATTGTGTTGCTGGGAATCAGCTTGGGTCTATATTTACTTCCTGTCAGCTGATGCCATTCACATACAGTGCAGAACATTTCCAACATGATATACAAAGGGACCCATTTACAATCTTTATGTTGTCAAGTTTTAAACGGTCTATGATAAAATAGAAGAGAACACATACATCCAGCCTGGCTCCTTCTTCTTCTTCGTTTTCTGTTGAGTTTTATGACTGTTGGCATGTTGCATTATCACCATCTACTGGACTACACCTTGCCTTATCTATTCTGGCATTGCCATGGCATTTGTGAAAAGATTATCGAACCTGAAATGTTATCCCAGTAATTTACCGGGAACTATGTGTGAAAACGGCTTAATAGAGATACAGAGCTTTAGAAAAGGTAGCTTCTGTACGATGAAGTCTGTGTTTCATGTAAACAGTGCATCAACAGTGTGATGAATCTACTGTAGGTGTACTTGTGATTTATTTTGATCTATTGTACGTAAGTATAAAGGTTTACCTCACTACCTCATGGTGCGTCTCTCCCCGTCTCCAAACTGGCTTCTAGCAGCAGGTCCTCCAGCTCTTGTCCACAGCTGACACTCACTACACAGGTGACACATATCACACATTACCAAAGAGGACTGTCACACTCAAAAGCAACTTTACCTATCTAAAAAAACTCCAAAACAAACAAAAAAAACCCTCGACAAAACAGCAGAGATCAGTGATTAGAATAACAGCGACTCACCGTGCTCCATCACACAGCTGCCGGGCTTGGGGCTTTCAGTGTCCAGAAGATGGAGGGAGAACTCAGGCTTCAGGCCGTTGGGCAGAGCTGAACTAACCACTTCCTCCGACGCCTCGGCAAAACACTCGCCCTCGTCTGCAGAGCTTTCATCGGGTGAATCCTCGTCTTTGACCGGGGAGACGGACTCAGTTGTGGCAGGTTCAGGACTTTCTGAGGCTTCTCCTGCTTGAGGATTTGTCTCCTGAATTCCACCTTGAGTGACAGATTCCTGTTCATCAGTCTGAACAGAGAGAACGGGCTGTACTGCCTGTTCATCAGCCTCCATTGGCTTCTTTGGACACGGCTCCTCTTGGCTTGGCTGGGTGTCCTCTTTCTCTGTTAAACTGGGCTCTTCATTTTCTGACAAGTTGGCTGGTGCTTCCTGCGTCTCCTGCAGTGGAGGAGGCTCCTCTTCTGCCTCCTCCTCTGTTTGGTTTGGTGATCGGCTCTCCTCTGATGCAGCTGCTAGCTCATCCTGTAGCTGTTCAAGAGCAGATGTCAACGGCTGCTGCTGTGTTTGTGCCGCAGATATATTGGTCTGGGTTTGACTCAGTTCATCTAACAGTTCACACTCTCCTTCTGTGCTCACCTGTCTCTCACCTTCTATGCTCCCTTCCTCCTCTCCTTCCTCCTGTCCTTCTACACAAGTGGGCTCAGGTTGGGGGCTTTTAGTGCCCTCTGTTACCTCCTCAGGGAACTGAAATGCTGAAGCCTGCTCTAGTTTGAAAGAATTTGAAGGCAGGGCTGGTGTTTGTTGACTCGGATCTGTCACTTCTGGATCTAAAGTGCTTGCTGTCACATCCTCTGTGGGTTGACTTGTTGATTGTGTTTCTAGTGTAGTATTTAGTGCGGACTCCAGGTGTGCGACAGGACTCTGCTCTGCCAGTTTACAGTCTTCTGATGGAGCAGGTGAGCCCTCCTTCACGTCCTCCTGTGTCAGATGTGTTTGTGTAGGTGTTTGAGATGAGGGCGGCAGCTGTGTCTGCTGTGTTGTGGGTGTGTTCACATCTGCAGGCTTCTTTGAGGCCTCTTTAGCCTGTTTGGGAACTGCGGGTGCTTTCATCTTGAATTGTAGCTGCTGCTGCTGCTGCTGCTGCTGCTCAGGGGGGCTCTCCACTCGAGTTACCATGAAGATCTTATGACCCCTCCCTGGACTAGAGACAGATATACAGCGACCAGGAGATGGAGGCGTGCCAGGGGGAGCTGTGGATTCTGTGACCGTAATGCCGGAAATGACACTCTGCCCGCCAGCAGGTGAGGCGGACGGGGGTGAGGAAGTATGTGAGGCACTGAGGAGGGGCTGTGTAACCCCTGTCTGGGTTTGAGGTGCAGTCTGCTTTACGAGAGTGGAGGAGTTTGAATTTGAAGTGGAGTTTGTCACCACTTCCTGTTCCTCCTCGTCCTCAGTGTCTGAGTCGGACTCCGGGATCATTTGAGGAGCGCTCGTCTCAGTGCTCTCTCCCGACTGACTACTTGCCCGTCCTTCTTTTGCTGCTGTTTCACCTCCAGCCTCTCCCTCTTTTCCCTCTTTGTGCCCACTCTCCTCCGCTGCTGCTGGCTCCTCCTCTTCTTCTCTGGTCCCATCCTCTGTGGCGATTTCAGCCATGGATGCTGACTGCCTCATTTTCTGGTCCGTTTCCTCTTTCTCCTTGGCCAGGATGAAGTTCCTCTTGCAGCCATTCTGGATTTCAGCCAGCAGGGCGCGCTGGGTCTCAATGAAGCTCTTCACCTGAGAGACACAAAGTTATGTCACAAACATGCAACGTAAAAAACAAGAACATCAGATCAAACACAACTAAATCAAACGCCACAAAAAACTTAAACCGTCTTATGTTGACATTGTGAATCGACTTTTACTGATTAAAAAAAGACAAACATAATTTGACAATCGATGCCCTAGAGGTGACTATCCTTTAGCTGTCGAGGAGCTTATTGAACCTGTTTCTGGTTTACAGTAGCCAGTCAATGGCAGGCTTATAGCCACAGTCAACATCCGGTCAGTCAAACTAACTTGAACTCAAACTGTGGGATATTTCACCCAATGCAACAGTGTGGTACACTGCATGTCCACGTTTGTTTCTGACTACATCTTTCCCTTTACCTTCTCCCCTCTATCCCCTTTCCCATGCTCACAGTTTCTTTCTTGGGCTCCCGGTCAAGGTCGAGACGCAGCAGAGAGGTGTTGACTTTTAGGGCAAGCGACAGGGCCATCAGTCCACCTGTCTTAATCTCATTCTCTCGAAGGTCCAGACGCAGCAGTCTGGGGCTCTCAGCGATGAATTCAGCCACAGCTACAGCTCCTGAAGCACCAAATGACAGAAAAAAACAAAAATAAATAAAGTGCAAAACAGTAAAAATCATCCACAAAAACTGACAGGCACTAGTTCCCACCTTCGCAGGACAGTTTGGTGGAAGCGAGGCCCAGTCTGAGTACAGAGCGGTTGGCAATCAGTCCGTCTTTCAGCTTGTGGACCCCTTCGTTACCCACAGAGTTATGGCCGAGGTTCAGAGTCTCCAGACTCTGGGTGCATGGCTGAGAAAAGCGGAGAAAGAAACAGATATTGATGTGTTTAGGGTGCATATAAAACCTGTATTATATCAGTCATTTCAAATAGACTGTAAAATTCTTCATGTATATTTTATCTTTCTAACAACTAAAGTATGGAGTAGCTTTTATACCCAATTAATGTATTTGTGATCTTTCGTTGCATTTGATTCTTAACTATAAAGAGTTTTGACATTATTGAGAGTCACCCTGAAATAGATTGCATTTCCTTTGAGGCCACATTTAACTACTTAATGAGCTGATTAATCAATTATCCTTCCTGTTATGTACTGCTGAAATGCAGAATGCCTTAAACCTCCCAGTGAGTGCCAGAGCTCTGCTGCTTTCAAGTTACGTGTGTTATTTAAGTTTTTTACTGTGTTAGAAATCTCTGTACGTTTGTTAGTGCACAGGCCTTTTCTCCTTATACTGGTTCCTATTAAATGCCTGACGTCATCATCATCATCATCATCATCATCATCATCATCGATCGAGTACACTGGAGTTATGTATCAGACAGTCATGGGGTGTTCTTTATCAGTATGAATGAGGGTTTCAGGCCATTTCTGCGTGTCCCGCAACATCTCACAAGCCTCACAAGCCTCAACGTCAGAAAGATTTCATGGAAGAGATAAAAAAAGCAGCATTTTATAATCCAACAGCACAACCATGATGTGTGTCTAAAAATAACTGTGTGAGCACTGTGTCATAATTCTCTATTTCAAACAACATGTGAGAGGTTGCAGGCGTTCATTTATCTATTAATGTTTGGAGGTATTTCACTGCAGGAAAGATGGTCCTAGGCTGTACATGCAGAAAAAAGAAGCAAATACTTTTAAATAAATTGGTGTTACATGACCAGAGAAAACAGAGAAAAAGGGCTGTGACATTTATATTTGCTCATGAAGTAGAAAACCTCCAACTACAGAATGCAATGCGTAGCACCGGGCCAATAATGCAAGTTGGTTTCAGGTTGTCCGAGAACAGTATATATCTGGGGGCTGGTAAGAAATGATCTTGAATTAGAGTTGAAGACTAGGCTCAAATATGTTTCTGAAGACATTTTTGTTGAAAGACAGGCATCACAGGAACAGAATCTTGGTTCCCTGCATAGTTTTAGCATTTAATAAAGGTTTTTCACTGGCAAGTGAGAAGGGAGATGGAGAGAAGTTTACCACAGTTCATTTGAACATACTTACCATGTTATTATACAAAGGTGGTTGAAAATCCGCAGTGTCCCTTTAAAGCTATACCTGATCTGATCGATAGTTACCACTCAATACACTCAAAATCTTGATAATTAATGTTATAATCATTTTACTGTAAAGAAACAGAAATTAAATCAGCTTACACTGCAGCTCAAAATATCTCCCACCTCTACATAGGAAACTGAGTTTAATAATAAGGGTCTGTACTACAAATGTTTTTTCTTGGCTACTACTTTGTGTATTATTAAATGAACCACAAAGACGCATACAGCGGTCTGCATCAGCAGTAAATGTGAGCAGTGATATATTTTACAAACAAAAAGGCACATTTTGTTAATAAATCTTCACTTCATCACACCACTGTTTCTTTATTTACAACTACTGTAATTCACTCTTTGTCTCCCTACACAATAAAGCTATACAAAAGTTATACAAAATGCTGCAGCAAGACTGTTAACGGGATCAAACAAAAGAGATCACATAACCCCCATTTAAACTTTCCATGCACTGGCTTCCAGTTAACTTCAGGACTGATCTTCAGGTTTTACACATCACTTTTAAAGCACTACATGGTCTGCAAACATCTGTGAACTATCATACCTCTCATTTCGTACGACAAAAACCTACAAACAGTCGCCTGATCTAGACCTACAGCTAAGGGAAACTGTGCTTTTGCTGTCAGGGCCCAAAAACACCAGGACAGTCTCCGTGTTTAGATTCGTCTTGCAAACCCACTACTAAAAAACTATTTTTCTTAACTTGCTTTTGTGGAGATGTATTATTCTGTATAATCTGTGAAAGCACTTTTTAACCCTGATTTTAAAGGTGCAACAAAAATAAAGTTCTTCTTATTTATCTAAAGACAACTCTTGTTTGAGAAAAATAATACAATTAAAATTAAATATGCAGCTAAATTCTGGGGTAACATCTCGTTAACATGGGTTTTGGGGAGTTTCTGTAGCCATTACATTGGGTCAACAAAATTAATCTCATCTCATAAATAGTACTGATAAACTAGGAATAATATGAGCAAGCAACATGCTGCACATGCAGCATTATAGTCTTCCGATAATGGTATTAACGCTGTATTTGTAAACCTTTCTGTGGCTGTATTAGTAACACAAAACTGTAACAAAACACTGAAAATAAAAACAGTTTATCTCACTCTGACACGGCTGAGACTGTAATGACTCAGCAGTGTTTCGATGTAAATGCTGTGGAACTAAAACAATGAATGAACAATGAATGCGAAGATAATGACGCTATCACTCAACAACAGACATGAGACCATTGACTTTAGTAATGCATTATCTGTGCCAGACTGCTGTGACTGGTACAGCACCAAGACAAGCTCACATCTGGTCACTGAGCGAGCTTTGACAGCTCAAAATGTCAGCTGTAATGAGAAGCCTACGAGGAGATGTCCAGTGAAATCAGATGTCATGACACCGATCTACATGGCAGATTAATCTCTCACCTTCACACTTGTAAGTTTACAAAAGAAACTGAGTGCCAGTTTCTCTGGTGAAATGCAAATATGAGTCATTCATCCAACAATGAAACAGCTGTTAACCTTGTTTGTTTTAAACAAGATCATTCAAATACTAAGGAGGTGAAAAAGCTGCATGAGCAAATTCTATGTTCAAATCTTGTCTTTTATCAGATAATTTTCTTTCTCTCTTTCAATATGGACCAATATGAGGAGAAAAGAGGCAGAACAAACAGCAGAGATCTATTTTGATCGCATCTCTCATAGAGTAATGAGGAGAAAATTAGATTCTCCCTGCCTTAGCTGTCACAGACACACACAGCCACTGTTTTCCTCTCAAAACCAATGATAAGAGTGTGTGAGTAGATTTATTGTTCCACAGTGTGTATGTATGTGTGTGTGTGTATACCAGTGCAGCAGCGAGGTAGCCCATGCCATTGTGTGTGAGCTGGTTGTTCCATAGCACCAAAGTGACGAGGCCTTTCCTCTGCTCTTTTAGTCCTTCACACACGTAGGCCAGGCCTGTGACGACAAACAGAGACAGACGGAGTTAGTGCATCTGTATTTAACTTAAAAATATCACAATTTTAACCAAACAACATGTGAAGTAAAACAAAATGTCTAATTTGAGGCAATCTGGTGCATCAGCAGCAGCTTGCTCTCTGAGCTGTACTAGTAGAAAGAGGACCTCATTTACTGTGAACAGTGAAGTGTGATTTTACAGAAGAAAAAAAATGTATATGAATGAATTTGAACACTGATGAGCCTCAGCAACACTATTTAACGGCATAATAATGACAAAATGACGTCCTCTGTATTTCTATCTGAAAGTGCTCAGTGTAAAAATGAAAAAGTATAATAAGTATAGATAAAAAACATACTGATGTATTGGTGGAAAGCAAAGCAAGAAATGCACATTTTACAGGACTGATGTTATCTTTAGCTCATTAGTCAGTCTTTTATCCTAACCTCTAAACAGGCCACATAATGATGTAAAATCTAAATAAATAGCAGTGATGTAGTGACAATTTTATGTAAAACAAAAAAGGGGGCCCCTTTTTAATGGACTGTTGTTTCCTTCCGAGCCTGAACTGTAAACATATTCAGAAATTCAATGAAACTAAATTATTTGTCATATTCTGGAGTGAGCTGATAATCAAACTGCTGCTTCTCTATAAACACTACAGCTCTCTGCTGCTGCTGGTAAATACAAAGGCCCATATGTACATTAGTATTTAATGAGCCTTTTTTTTTTTTTTTTTTTTGCTGCGATGACCTAATTTCCCCATGAAGACCAATAAACTCATCTTATCTACACTGTTTCCCATACGATGATTTATTAGTGATGGTCTGCCACACTACTAACGTAGACCGCCATCAACTGATCATCTAATTTTCTTTTATTAACTATTTAAAATCTGATAGCTGATAAAATAAATACATTGACAAATGTGCTACTATGGCTCTGATGCAGTCGCCTCTCTCTGTCTGCAGTCATCACGCTGTAGCCTCGCTCAATCTCCCACCCAAAGCTCTACCTAACTGGTTACACGTCACATATATGAGCTTATCAAAACTGAAGGCTGCCGTGCCACAGAGGGAGGTGAACATAGATAGGTGCTGCTCCTGTGAGAGGAAGTGGAGCTGTGTGTTGCAGGCAAGACAGCAGATATTACAGAGGTTTTGACAAACATCACGATCCTTTATACTGAAGTTTTAACAGTATAGTACTAGTAATAGTAGTTCATGGATGTAACCTCAGTTGTATGAGAACTGCATCTCGAGGAAAAGCTTGTAGGTCAAACACTTCACTGATAAATAAACCACAGAATTATAAAGTAACACTTGGCTTCGTGATCAAAGTGAGTTCTTATATTGCATCAACACTGATCTGAGTCTGTGAAAAGGTATCGAGGTGCAGGCACAATAAACAAATCTTTTTACCAAAACAGTCCCACCTTGAGGAAACACACAAGACTATAAAACAATTTTGCTGCCGTATGTGTTAGGGCTCTATCATGGCTGTGTACCAGAGTCTAGGATGTGGTTGTTGCGCAGGTCCAGGATCTGAATGTTGTAGTTGAACTTTAGCAAGTTGCCAAGCTGAGCTGAGTCCTGGAGGCCGTTGAGCTTGTTGTCTGCCAGGTACAACTCCCGCAGGTTCATATTCATCTTCAGAGCTGTGGCTGTCCAGGAAAATAAATTATAAAGGAACGTGAGGGAGGAAGAAAAACAGAATTCCACAGACAGAAGACTAAATTCAGGCATTGTGATTCTCTGACGCTGTAGGCCGGCTGAAAGTGTTCTACCCATCTTACCCAGTAACATGAGCGGTCTGCCAGACAGACCAGCGTTCTCCAGGTGGAGGACTGCCAAGCTGCCGCTGATCCTGAGTGCTCGTGCTACAAAGGGAGCCGAGTGGTCGAGCAGAGGAGTGTTACGTGCATCAAGGTACTGTAGAGAGCTCGTCTGAGGAGGAAACACCAACAGAGATACAATTAATTTGGTGTGCAGAGATCAAAGTGCACACAACCTAATCGGAAATCACAACAGCATGTGAAATAATGTCCACATTATCGTGATTTAAGAAAACAAAAACATTTGGTTCTTATGTGTCATAATATGATGCAGTTATAAAGGTCAGGGAGTATACTACACAAGTTTAATATGAGTGTTGAGATGAAGCCGTCTTGTGGACTTTATGCAATTAAGTATGCAACAGATAACCTGTAACATCTGGCAACACACACATAAAAAAAGTTTCCATGGATCATTATTCCCACTTCTGTAACCTCTCATTATGATGATGAACGCCAGCGAAGAGCTTCATCAGACAAACACAAAACATTATCCTCAAATGAACAAACGTGAATAACAAAGATGATGTGTATGCACACTGTCGCCTAGATAACAGCACTTCAGTTTTGTTTTCCATCTGCTTAATCCAAGGTCTCAACTCAGGCATTCAAGGACACGCACTTGTCAAAGCATTAACGCGTGACGATCTATTGAGCTTTGCTGAAATGAGCTACTGCGACTCTTTATTGACAAGCTACGACACAAACAATCTCCAAGCTGGTGTCTCCAGACAGCTCTTCATTAATCATCAGACACTCAGTGACTGTAGACGAGGAAATGCCTTTTGGGACAAACACTGATCAGATGAGAATTAGCTGCTCACACAGTGATAGTTGTAATTACAATGTGACCGCAGTGCTCGTGCATTTGTGTAAACAGTTATTATTACTATCTGTGATTAAGAATTTGTTGTTTTTCCCCTTTTGAAGTAGTGAACCAAATCTTGAAAAAACAAATAAACAGGCCACAATATTAATAATAAAGACTGAAAGGTAATTTGTGGTTTGGGGAACAGATGAGTGTTGTTCACTGTGGTACACTGATGGAATACATCACAGTCACCTTCACACAAGACAATAATATCCACAAAGGCTGCAATCTAGTAACCTGATACACAAATAAAACTGATTGATTTTTCATTAATTGTGAATTCGCCACAAGTGGTTCAGGGTTATTTTTTGCATGCATTCATCTGACACTTCGTCTCACGCATTAAAGAAGCTCCTTAAGACATTCAGAGAAGGGATATTCCTAATGACTGATTTCCCTGCTGTTAAAACGATGTTTAAAACTTTGACTAGTCTACCCTGAAAATAAGAAAACAATCAGAAAACAGCCAAAATTGTGCACTCTATAACACTGTTTAAGAAAATATTGTGTATACTATATTGTTAACAACATTTTTCAATAACCAACTCGTATTTTAAATGCCAGTGAAATGTGTTGTGCTTTTCACAGTGTACTATGAACATTGCACATTATTCTAAAATACATGACAACTGAGTATTTTTTACTGCCTGAATCATCTCCATTCAAAAACAGACACACTCATGCTGTAACTCTCTCACGAGTGTGCATGCAAACCGACATCCATACACCTACGTTGCTTTGCTCCACAGCACCTCTCGTTTAGCGCCACGCTTCTGCGACTACGCCATCATCATTATCAGCGGTAACCATCGTGTGAATGTAGTGCAGAGCGGCAGCGATTAGCTAGCCAGTGAGCAACAGGCACACAGCACACGACCACAACAACAGACAGACACGCTCAGATTATAACACACAGATAAGTAGCATGTCTTTTTTCTCTGCCCAGGAAGCCATTACTCCTCTCAGTCTTTACATGGCAAATAGCTGTTTGCTACTATATTAATGCTCTGACTGTCGTATACATAACCTTTAAATGAATATACAGTATAGAATGATAAAAAACAAACTGTATGAAAAGTGCTTGTGTGGAGTCAATCAACAGTTCCTTCACGGTTTTTTTTTTTTTTTTAATTTTTTGACGTATATTCATGTTTGCCTGCATGACCCATTTGTGTGCTTCACAGTAATAAGGGCTGACTGACATCAAAGTGCACTATAAAGGGCACCGGCAAGATTTTGGAAGAGCAAGCGAGAAAAGGCCAACCCTTATGTCTGAGTGCTGACAGAAAACAGCAGCGCTGCATGACACAAATCCAACCAGAGAATAAAACAAGAAAGAGAGGAAAAAAAAAAAAAAACGAACAAAAAAAAACTGTGGCTAGATCGATCTCCCCCCCTGGGTATGGAGCTACTGTTACTGAAGTGGAGGAAGAGACTTGATGTCGGTAGTATTTGAGACCAAACATCCTCTTTTCTGGCCAAACAAAAAGGCAAAGCATGAAATATTTGGCTTTCTTGCTGTAGACCACAAACACTCAGAGCAGTGTAATCCATCAGACTGCTGTTTTAATTTACAAATAATAACTTATTTAGTCCATACTCACTGCTTCGTCTGCAGAGAGAAAATCTCTTTCTCCCAATAATCCTGTTTATCACAATTCAGCCTGTAATCTCCCTAATACTGTATCATTGTTTACTGTATATACTTGTGTTGCACTGTGGAACAGCCATCGAGTTGACAATAACAAGGACTTCTAGAGCTTTATGCCTCTAATGGCACTATTCCTGTTTTCTCTATTTGCTGTTTTACTGTTTTAATGAAACAAGGCACATCTCTATATGTGTGCAGCTCTTTTCATTTACTGCGAGTTGCAAGAGCTCAGCATGGAAAAACAGTAGACAAGGTTAAAAAAAAGAAAGAAAAAACAAAACAAAACAATAAATATGCATAAATAAAAGTAATAAAAAGACAGGTGCCCCCGTAGATCAACCGGCTCTCACTTTGGACAAAGTGCATGAATATAAAGTGCATTATTTGTACACAAAGTACAGGAAATATAAAGCATACACCATACATTGTTAAGTATGTGATATGAAGTTGTTAAGGCTACGCACAGCACTGGGAAAGAAACTATTGGCAGGCCGAGAGGAAGAACATTTGATAGAACGATAGTGTCTGCCGGATGGAAGAACAAAAAGACCAGCACCAGGGTGACCAGTAGGGTCGTTTACAATCCCTAAGGCGCGGGACAGAAGCCTAGAGCCGTAAATGACATCAAGATCTGGCAGGTCAGCACCGGTGGGCCTGCGGGCGGACCGAACGACTCTACTTAAGGATTTTCGATCCTTTACAGTTAGACAGTCAGAAGCGTGTTATTGTATCTGTACTTATTGTGCAATTTTGTTCACCTGTATACTGATTATTGCTTTGGAGCGAGTGACAATAAATTAAACGTTGAACCTAGAGGTCAGGTGAGGTCTTATTTATGTTTATGACATTTTTATTCAGCTGTAAATCTGTTTTTATTGTATTTAGGTGTATTTGTGTGGACATTTGTTCAATGGATTAGTGTGCAGTGATGTAGTTTTGTATTTAAGAATGTATTTTTCAGTGTTTTATGTCTGTCTTTTAATAATCTTGGGACCATTTTGGAAAAAAATGTTGTCACTTAAACATGCTATTCTTCGTTTTCTTGACCCATAAATGAATCAAATCCTTTCCTGTTCACATCCTGGTGTTTTTCCGCACAGACGAGGCTTTCCACTGTAGCAGAGGATGATTTCTCACCTTCCTCATCATGTGAGCGGCGGCCTGCCATCCTCGTGTGCCAATGTGCTTGTTGAAGGAGATGTTGAGATGTGTGGCTGACTCATAGTACTCGATCATGTCAAACAGAGCTGATGCACCCTGAGAAGCACAGACAGAGAAGAGGAGAAACACATTAACCATCATGTCATTTCAGATTAAAATCCAACAGTTTCACACAAATCTCACAGTTGGTCATGGAGTCACAACTGCAAAAGAGATGTTACATGACAGAAACTGGAGTAGCTGTAGTTGCCACGATTACAGTCCCACAGTATAGGTGAGACATGCTGAGGTGATTCCAATCAATTCCAATAACGTTACAATGATATATATATATATATATATATATATATATATATATAAAAAGAGACATTTAAGACGCATCAAAAGCTTTGTATATTCGCTTGAAAATGGCTGATTTAATGTCAAACAAGTAATCAGTCGGCACTATTATTGACTAATCAATTCAGCTGTGAGGAGATAAATGAAAAAGAACACCCTCCATTACAGGCTGGAAAATTGTGCAAACCCATCGGTGCATCAAAATCAAAGGGCACGAAACTGTGTTTGTTTAAGGAGCAGATGAGGGACAGACGTGAAATGTCAGGTGATGCAGCTGAGTGCACTCATGTGATCAATGTTTTAATCTCATTTTGGTTTTTGTGGTGCCGGGGGAGGTGCATCTCTTTCATCTATCACTGACATACTGACTGAGCACAGATATTGATGACAGTGGAGTGGAGGTTTTCACAGCAAAATGAGCTACTGGGTAACTAGTCCCTCGTGTTTTTCACTCAGCAGCATTTAAAAGCAAACTTCAACACCGTCAGAATCATCATCCAGTGGTGAATTTGCTCCCGTGTGCAGCGAGTTGCAGGATGTGACCAGCAGATTAAAATGTGAGAATGAGCGTTTGAGTTTATCCTCCACTGAGACTGATGAGAAGTAACAAAATCAGACAGACTGCTGCATAAAATCTCATAACCTTTCCCCCCTTGGTGTGTGTATACTGGGAGACATTACTGAGTATACACAAGTGTGTTTATCTACAGGGTGGGGGAAGATGAGTCACATACAGCCCAATAAAAGCCAGCTTGTGTTAGTGCTCCCCATGCCTGCTCCTCCCCACGCTTCTTAAAACATCTCTCCAAAACTATTTTCTCTCCTTTCATCCTCCCATATCATTCCCAGCAAGACGACGCTACCCAGGCTCTACCAAATCCAGCTATCTACTGTATCTCTCACTCCACATTCAATTCCTTCTATATCCCTCATCCTCCCCTCCACCAGCAACACTTCCTCAGTATTTTCTCCTTTCAGCCTTTCATTTCATCTGAGCCCAGGCGAGACACTTGTCTCAGACTGAGATGCTGCTCTTTGGTGACTCAGTCACTGACTCATTCAACTACTTCATTCATATTTCCGGGGCAGTGCTCCATGTCGGGTGAAAAAAGTGCATACGTCACTCTGCATTGGTTTGGATTATGTGGAGCTCTGGAGTGAGTGAGTGAGTGTGTGTGTGTTCTCTAAAATAACCATCTAAAAAGTAAATGTATTAAAGTGCTCATCAGTGTAACTGCTTGCATTTTGTTCTGTTTAATAATAAGAACCTGGCTACCTGAAACATAACTCATTCATTATGAAACCATATTCCATTGACTACGTTTGCATGTACACTAATTTTCCATTACAATTCCAAATATGACAATATTCTGAATTTGATACAGGTCCTGTAGACAGCATATTCCAAATTAGGCCTATTTTCAATTGTAGCATTTCCCCATTAAGACACGTGAGATATTATTCAGGTTTTAAAAGTATACATTGGACATGCATACAGCACATTCCCAATATGTGCCTCTACTGGGGTTTTTACTGCAGTTTACAAAAACACAGCCTCTTGCCTGTATATGGTCAGCTCTGTGTGTTGTACAAAAACCCACTGAGATGAGACGCATACCCAAAAGAAAAGCCGATATTTCTAGTTGAAAGAAGAAACATATCTCGGATATCTACAGGTTTCTGGATGTGCACAAATATCGTATTGCCAACCTTTTGAAGAAGTTGGTTGAATTAATGAAAGAGGGAAGCTGTGTTCTCACAGTCGAACAGGTCTGCACCAATGGAAGACTTTCAAAAAATCTTATTTTGATGCCAAAAAGCAAAATTTCACAACTGGTTCCAACTGTTCCACTTTTCCATATTTTGACATGAGAGATGACATTTTCAGGGCTGCATGTCGATGGGAATATAAGTGGCATATTCATTTTCATTAGCCAAAATAAATGTTGTCCATTTCAGAATAAGGGCAAAAAAAAATGCAAATTTTGTGCATGTAAACGTAGTCATCGACACGTGACACTTAACTTCTCCTGTGACTAGTTGCAGGTGAATTAAAATTAACTGTAGAAAGACATGATAAAAAGTGTCATGTGATGACAGCATTATTGTTAATTTGGCATACAAACTTTACATGTTGGATTTTGTCGCCTCAACAATACAATATGCTAGGCAGGGGGGAGGCTCATGGTTGCAGATCCCCTGCCTGACACCCGTGACTCCCCCTTACAAAAAATATTTTTGTAATGTTCTTTTGGTTACGCCGCACTCTTCATCTGCTGGCCTTGTGGTGTCTCCCTGGCAGAGCAGGGCTGCTATTGTGACACACATTGTGAGGTTTTTATTCCCACTTGTGTTTTATATGCGACAGTTTCATTTGCACTACTGTATCTTATTTGCACTACCTATACCACAGTTTTTATTGCACTTTTAATTATTATCTCCTGGGCCAGTGCAACCTTAAGGAGCTTTTATTCTTTTAGCCTTACCTGTTATGACAAAGTAGAGGTTTTTATTTCGCCCAATTGTCTTGATTGTACAATCATATTATTCAAATTGGCATTCTTGCTGTACTATATGGTTGTCTACTGTGGGTCTTGACTGTACATGATGGTTGTATCTGCTATGCAGCTATCTCACACTATGTGCCCAAAACATACTTCCCGTTTGGAACAATAAAGGTTATCTTATCTTAACTTGCTACCTTCTTTCACTGGTTAGCTGCGCTATTTTAGTGGTAGAAGACTGGGAATGAGAGGCACACAGTTTCAAAAATTAAGATTTCTCAGTGAAGCATATCCGCCGAATTTAACAGTGATTCATGTTTACTCTGCAACTCCACCAGTTTCTCCTCTTATCCCACAGAACGAGACGACTGAGACTTGTTCATGCCTCCCCAGAGTCCGCTTCATGTTTACTTGTATCCGATTTACTACTTTTTGTTCGATGAAGTCGTTATTCACTATTTGCATGAGCCAAGACTTCCGATGATATTGTACGTTTGATTTTTATCGGAATTGCAACATGAGAAAAAAAAATGATGGCTGTGGTAAAACTGTTGATTTTCTTCCGATACTGGAAATTTGTCTGCGACAGTGAAATCGCATGAAACGTTGTTTGGTGTGATGCCAGCATTAACTGTGTGTGCTAAAAAAACAGCAGGAGATTGGGGTCTGAATCAATTCTGCGGTTTAAGGGTGAAAGTACTGACACAGCTTTGCCAGACAGAAATAAAATAATGAGCAGTAAGTAAAGTGGCCCTTCCTACCCCTGAGATTCAGATCCTGTGTGACTCTGGCTAAAAGCAGAGAGTGTGCCTGTGTGTAATACAGTATATTTGGAGCTCTGTGTGAAAGGAAGTGGTCAAGACTTGTGTCCCTCTGCTCCACGCTACAGCACTGTCTCTATCTGTGCGTGTCTACAGCCCAAATGTCCCTAATGGTGTTTACACAAGTGGACATCTGGAGTAATCAGAAAACCCATGACAAACACTCCACATCCTGCCAGTCCAGTGAGAGTGAAAAGAGGATCAGAGTGTGACTGATGGCAGAGAGTGACAGTGAAAAACAAAGACAGGCAGGCATGAACTAGGATGAAAGATGGAGGTATGCTAGCTGCACTGAGAGAGCTGAACGTTGAGACAGAGACAGATTTAACATCATGATTCTCTTACATCTTCATCCAGGTTGGTCTGCTCCAGGTCTACCACCTTAAACTGGACCCTCTTCAAAATCTCTTCCAGAGACTCGCAGGCTTTGTAGTCCAGCTTTTCACCTAAAAACACATGTTGATAGAGTTTTTAACATTTGAAACAACAGATCTCCCAATATATGACAAAGTCTGTTGGATTCTCACGTGTTGATGTCACAGCATGACTGTCAGGCTGTTGTTTTGGATGCTTACCTTTTAGATCTAAGCATTCATTTCGCTGAGTCAGGTCTTTCAGTTCCTACAGAGACAAAAAGAGGCAGTGTCAGTAAGAGCTGAGTTTCTGTATTCTCCCCTGGAAGCTAACTTTGCTTTTCACATGTTGAAGCTTTCACATCACATCAGGAGGCAAATCAATCAATAAATTAGTTCTGGAGATAAAACACAGGTCTTGTGTGACCTAAGATAAACCTTTGCTGCAAAGTAAAAGCATCTGCAGGACACGTTCAGCTATCATACCTCTGGTGTGTTCCTGCTACATATGTGTGTGTCACTGTGCCTTTGAGTTCTGGTACCACTGGTAAAGTATTCTGCAAAGTACTGAATGTGAAGACTGCGCAAGACCCAGCGATGGATGGCAACTTTGATAGGAACACTGTATTAGATCAAGAAGGGCTCTGCCATTCCTGATAACGCTGTTACAGTGTGAATCTTTGCAGCACGCTGTAGTGTGACCGTTAAAGCCTTTATGGCACAGATTTCCTGCGACAGCAATGCAAGGTAAAAGATGTTGGTTTATCTTAAAGGCCATTGAAGGGCCTGTGGTCTGCAGCTTATCATCTCGGGGCCCTAAAACACCACGCCTACAGGCAACAGACACGTCTGGCCGTCAGTGAGCAACTGTCTTTTTAGTTTTTGTGATGTGTCCTACATTTTTGACACTGGTTGGCCTTTTTTGGCCAATACGGCATGTTGACTTGGTGTTGGAAAGGGTGGAGCCCGTTAGTGAATGTAATCACTCAGACTGGCAGTGAGCAAACAAACAACAAAAGTCAAGAAGGCAGTGGATCAAAACAGAGTTGTTATATTAGGTAGGTTTACTTGCAGTCATTGAGCTTTTTAGCAGAAACTGTTGTGTTGTCTGCTAGCGCACAGTAAGTATCATTTGATCTTTAAACATCTGGTTGTGTTGTTAATGTGCCAATGAGCAGCACCTTGAATCAGTCCTGTTGGTCTTGTTACCCTTTTCTGAATTGCAAATCAAGACAACCGTTGCCTGCTGGTGTGGTGAGTTACTTCTTTTTACATAGGCGCAGAACGTAGTGCTAGTTCATTACTGGCTTTAGTTTTTGTAGAGTGTTCAGTACAACGTTTTGGTCAACACACAGATGACCTGTGGTGACAATAGTCGGCCTTCAGTTGTCACTAGTTATTTGATGTCAGTTTGGTGTGTCTGGGCCTCAACAGCTCCCAGCAGCTGTTTCTGCTAGTGCTATACCACCCCCTGTAATATCTAAAATAGATCCACTGACCAAATGGTGCAAAATATGTCCATATATACATTGTATTTCCTGGAGCTGCTTCACAATAAAAGCCTCCCTTTACCTCTTTGGTGGAAAAACTGAAGCTGCAGCAGGAAATATTTGGTGTGCATCAGCAGTAACTTAACACAGCTCCAGTACAGCTGAAGAGTAAAACTAAATTTCAAACCACAGAAATTCAGTCTGAAGCTACAAACTAGTTGAACACACAGTGAAAGTTTTAAAAACATCCCTTTTTTAGTCAGCAGCAGAGACAACAATGTGTTCATGATTCTGTGCAGATCTGACAAACCCAGGCCAAAGCAAATGTGGCCTAAGCGCGCCTTGATCATTTTATGTTCAACATCATTCTTAAAACCTGAGCATGTACAGGCTGTGTGTGTGCGTTAAAGTTGGCTATATCCTTTATCCTGTGATGCAATCTGACATCAGAGCATCATAGATCAAAAGGTGGAAAGATGTTTAACCTCCTGCCCTGGTAAAACACCCAACTACCCACGCAAACATAAAAACATACAGAGTGCTGCCCTCAAAACTATGTACCCGCAAATCCCTCTCTCTAGTTGACTGCCCAGCCCATTCAGCATGAACTCACTAACCTCTGCCCTCGTGCCGCACTGCCGTCACTTATCTCTGTGTGTCTGAACATACTGATGATGGTTTAGTTGTACGGAGGGTTCATGGCCTCCTGCATGACTCAACGGGTCCCAAAAACATTATGATGTTATGTGACAAATGCCTCATCTGAAATACTGTATTGTCATTATATCAGCAGGAAACACTTTGACACTAAAGAACACACTGTGGCAGTTATGTAGATGATTCAGGCTGAGTCATTCGCTTTATTCGCATTATATAAAAAATCATAACTGAAAAATGTTCAACAGTATTTTGTCAGTATGTCCTGTTAAATGTGGTTTAATTAAAAACTTCTGGATTCTGGATACTCGTCATTATCCAGATGGTGTTGAATATGTAAACACAACCAGAAACACATTTTGGGCAATTTAACAGCAAGACAATCTTCACTTACAATTAAATGAGGCACCTGTCAGTGGGAATGATTTTATCAGTGTAAATACCTCCCTGACAGAGCTGCCAGGACCCAAAATAGTGCATGACGCATACTGTGCCTCTGCACGAGTGGTGGTATGGGTGTGTGTTTGTGTGCGTCTGTGTGTTGTGGGTGGACTACATCAAGCTACTGATTCTCTCTCTGATCTTGTTCATTACATTCTGTGGTAAATCCTGCTGTAATGTGCCTCTATTACCCCTTTTCCACCAGAGTAAAGCGCATATATGCAGGTTTTTGAGACAGTAAATCCTGCTAAACATAACCCACTCCTTTCAAAACACAGAAAGGCAGATGGGTATGCCTTTCTGTGTTTTTTTTTAAATTCTGGTTTGGCTGTTTGATGTCACAAATAAGTAACAGATATTTGAAAAGAAAAACACATAAAATTTTCACTAGACCCCGTGCTTGTTTGCTTTTCAAATATCTGTTACTTATTTGGTCTCTTTTTCAAACCTGGTGCCTACTAATTACGAATAATGTTCTAGCTCTGCTTGCACAAAGACAGGCGGAAACAGTGGCTGACAAGACAAGGATTTGCAAAAATTGGAGTGTCCACCGGCATGTCATGTTTCCCTCGCTGCTAATCGGAGTTAAAGCCGATAAATACGTGACAACTGCAGAGTCATTTATCACGGGAATAAATGCTGATTGCAACCTTTCCCACTGAAGATGAAACCCAGATGTTAGGTTTTTTTGGGTTGGGTTTTTTGTGCAGTGGGAAAGGGGCTCAAATTATGAACTGTACAGCCAAAGGACCTTCTGCAAAACTAATTTTGCATTGGCCTACAGTCAATCACAGAAATATGACATCTGGGGGTCATGTAGGAATGGACCAGTGGGGATGCATGAGAAAACCTTCCTGTGACCTTATTGCTAAGTCCAAATCCATCGGCTGGATATTCCAAAATGCACGGCCCATGAATATGTATCTTTCAGAGGACCTGACAACCAGGATGAATCTGCTACTTCTCCCTGAATGAGACAGTCTGGCCTCACAGAAACCAAAATGGAGCATTCACAAGGTCCTTGGCAATGTTAAAAAATAGTTTGACATTTTGGGAAATTTGCTTTTTCACTTTCTTGCCAAGAGTTAGATAAGAAGATTGATACCACGTTCATGTCTGTCCTGAGCTATCCTGGCTCTGTCTGAGTATCAAGCTACCAGCACGTCTAAAGCTCACAAAATAACATGTTTTATATCATTTCTTTTAACTGTACAAAGAAAAAGTCTTAAACATCTGTGTGCTAAGCAAACCAAACCAGTTGCTGGCTCTAGCCTGATATCTTCTGTATGGACATGAGCATGGTATTGATCCTGTCATCTGACTCCCAGTCAGAGAGCAAAACTTCTGCTGAACATGCAACACATTCAACAAACTGCTTTTATGCAAGCTGTCTTTGGAAATGCTTCATCAGTTTGTTGACATATTTGCTCCACAAGACTTCAAAGGGTCCAGCCACTGAATTTGGGATGCTGCCTGCATTTATTGAACTCCAAATAAGAATGACAAGATGTCTGTGCTTAAATGACATAATAGAAGTAGATGTCTGTGCAGCATGTGGGTGTTGCCAAGTATTAAAGTGATGATGTACATGTGACGTGTAGCAAAAGATTCTATCCTTTATTTTACATCAATTTACAGTGTTCTCCCTCCAAAATAAAACAACCTTTTACCCGATGTGCTGAGCCATTTGAGGGAGAGCAGGTTTCTGCATATTCAGAGAAATTAGCTGTGCACATGGGCTGCGTGTGAGACATTGCATAATAGGGAAACCACTTGTCACTAAGGGAACTGCTGCTGCAGAAATGTGACACAAGGCTACCAAGTGTCCAGGTCTCAAGATTCTGTTGGGAGTTGCTGTGGAGGAGGCATTCAACATACAGCTTCTAAATAGTGTCCATTATAAAACACACAACTTGCCAGAAATGTATACAACCTGTAGGGCCGCTGGCAAGCTGCCACATGTACAGTGCAGTTGGACTTAATAAAGAAAGCATTTAGAGTGAAAACACTGTAAAAGGCTGTGCTTGTCTTGCAACCCCCCTCCCTCACTGGTCAGCCATTTGGTCCTACAGGCTTGTTTATGTGGCTGGTTACTGCAAGGATGACTAAGCAGAAATGAGAGGGGGCGGTAGTGGACCAAAAGACCACAGTGGCAGAAGGGGATGGAGAGAAGCCAGACATGAGTAATCATAAAAAAGCAGAATATAAAGGAGGAAAGGGTGGGACACCACACCACTGTGATGACCATCTCAGGTCAGTTTAGTCCCAGTGGAAATATACCCAGACTGCATAACTAAATGAAGCTCACAGCAGCAGCTTAGCACAGTGATGTGCATTTCCACAAGTAGCTGAGATGTTAACCCAACTTCTTTCTCTCAGCTGACCAGGCGTGCTGGGATTTCTTTGCAGAGTCGCTCGAATCACAAATGTGTTTACACGAGGGGTTCGCTGTGCTTCAACATCATCATTCACACATGGAGACACACCTGCAGGTACAAATGTGCAAAGCTCCAGTGGAGAGGCCCAGTTAAGGGCTTCTATGAGGGTGTGCTGCAGTGAGTGTGCGACAGAACAAACAGGAGAAAGTGCTAATGTGGCCCTGCTGCGAATGTTAGCACTGCCAACTCCTCCGCCTGACTTGAAGGGAATGAGTTTGGTGACAGTATGTTCCCCCACAGATACAAGCAGGCTGAGACAGACAGGCACAGGTATGTTTGCATATACACAGTATAGTAGTAGAGTATCAGAGATATCACAACACAAAATCCCAAATAATGACTGGGATATATTTTTACTTAAACAAAAGTGAGCTCCAGCTCTTTTTAGACAGAGGCTCTAATTTCTAAGAGGCCTTTATTCTTTTGATACAGTGAAATACAAACCTATTAGTTTATTATGTTTTATCATATTGCCAGCAGTAATTCCAACTCTATGACAGTGTACCTGGGAGTGTTGCCCCCTTAGGGCTCTGGAAATACTGTCAGTCTGTGTGTAAAAGCTGACATTACATGCTTGGTTTTATTGTTTAGAGGCAGGACAAATGCTGCTCGTCTCCCTCTGGCCACAAAGAAACAAGAAACCAGAAACCTGCTCCTATTGCTTCATGAAAACTCTGCAAAACGGCCTCTTTACTCTGATCTATCTACTATATGTTTACCCATTTTTAGCAACAAATTTCCAGAACTTTTCTATGCTTTTAAGGCAAATTTTACAATCATATATTCTCTGAAATGTCTGTGTAGAACGTCACATGAAAAATAATTTACCTGTCCGTTTCTCAAATAATGAGTCAGTCCAAAAGCACGTATACTGGTACTATGAGAACTTGTGCATGCAAATGAAGCTATCTGGCTGTTGGGGAAACTCTGACCTGCAAAAGCTGGCTTGTGTCTTGACTTGACATGCGAGAATAATGTTAGAGAATTAGCCACCCTTAGTGCCAATTGTGGCTGCGTGTTTAGAGTCTTGTTTCTGGACACAGCACACAAAATGGTCCCTTATTGATGGTGGATGAGCGGGATGTGCCGCAGCTAGCAGCAAGGGTCACATTGCTCATTGCAGTAAACACTGTTAATGGGAGTTCATTCAAGCAGCAGCAGCTTGGTGCTTAACATTGGCTATTTTAGCATGGCTAGCTAGCGCTACCTCTTCCATGTTCTAAATGTCAAATGTTTAACTACTAAGTCCACACTTTCCATGTCTTGTGTCCTGACATTTCAGAAAAACCATGTCTTATAACTGTCCAAGTGAAATCAGACATTCCTGGCATTAGGAAATTTTACATCTTGACTGAGTAAAAGCTGCATCTCAGGTCACAGTCTGACGCTAGCCACGCAGAGAACAACATAATGTTAAATGACGTGACTAATCTGCCCAAACATTTACACCATACATACAGTATATACACTCTAATATACAGATGTTTGTGAAGCAGATTTCATGACTTTTCCAAAGTTTTCTGGGTTTATTTTTCCTTCAAAACTGCTCCAGGCCTGGAAATGGCTATTTTCGTTCGAACCTTGATACATGTGCTGTCCTCTAATATCAGGATACCAGCTTCATTAAGACTGGGTGATTATTGGACAGTGTTTCACTTCTGCTTGAGAAGGAGGTTAAACAGGCCTTTTTGATTTTCTCCACCCATTCATTTGTACTCCCCTTTGAGACAAAACACGTCTCTCATTCAGTAGAAAAAACTGAAGAGTACGAAAACATTTGAACATATTGAAAATCGCACCACAGACCAAGCACATGCAGTGATTCACATACAAAGGCACGAGGTTGTCAGAAATATAAAAACAAACAGCCCCGAGGCTTCCCCCACTGGATTTGAAGAACTGCTTATGCAGAGGGATTATGAGACACATGACTGTGCTGGCAAACCCACAAGAGAAGGCAGGAAAAAAAAAAAAGACACGAAACACTCGTCTGCCTGTTGGGAGTAACAACCACACTTGCTAAAAAAAGGAAAAAGGCCCACCTCTACTGGATACGATCATAGCACTTGTCCAGAGTCATGCCATAGTGCATCATGCCGTGCCCTCAAACCACATTAATAGGCTTTTGAAGTGTTCTCCTCAACAGAAGAAAAGGTTTAGGATGTAATTCTTGGAACTTAATTTTGTTCAACCTCACGAACAGGAACCTTCACAATTACAAATGTTTGGGTGGAGCTACCAGGACTTCCTAACTGTTCCCAGCCAGCTTGTCCAGCTCCTGTGCAGCCTCTACAAGACTAGTTTCTAATATGTTGTATAGCCTTGTGATATATGTAGTTATTGTACCTCAGCAGTTTTGAACTTGAAAAGCATATACACTCCCACACTCTTGTTACAGCCTCTGACGGCTCTTGAGTCAAGAGGAAGCAATATTGCCACAATAATCTACAGCCAAGTTATCAGTCAGTGCACTTGATGTGAGCAGCTCACCACTGTCTCTCTAGCGCCGTCAAAACAAGCTAAGTGTTGATTCTCTGTATTGACTTTTGTATTGTGAGACTGGGGAACTACCTGGGGGCTGGGCCAGGCTCAGTTTACAGTAAATGTACACCCACACTCACAGAAACTTGTTTTATTTTGGAAAGACTAAGGGCAGAGGTGTTGCTTCAAATGTTCTAGTTTCTTCGTTTACAGACAAATAGCTTGACATGTTAAAAACTTTACGTTTCATGATGATAGAACATATTTTCTTTATTAAATCACTACACTGACTATTTAGACCTGTTCTTATGAATGCTGTAATGTATGGCCAAACAGACTGAATCACAATGTTTGTCAAAAAACCTTTTGGGTTGAAAACCCCCTGCCTCATGTACTTTAATAAAATGGGACAGAGCAAATGCTGCCTCAATTGGTTAGTTTTTAGCATCAAAAAAGGTGTATACTACACTGAACAAAAATATAAACGCAACACTTTTGTTTTTGCTCCCTTTTTTCATGAGCTGAACTCAAAGATCTAAATTTTTTTCCATACACACAAAAGACCATTTCTCACAAATATTGTTCACAAATCTGTCTAAATCTGTGCTAGTGAGCACTTCTCCTTTGCCGAGATAATCCATCCCACCTCACAGGTGTGGCATATCAAGATGCTGATTAGACAGCATGATTATTGCACAGGTGTGCCTTAGGCTGGCCACAATAAAAGGCCACTCTAAAATGTTCAGTTTTATCACACAGCACAATGCAACAGATGTCACAAGTTTTGAAGGAGCGTGCAATTGGCATGCTGACCACAGGAATGTCCACCAGAGCTGTTGCCCGTGAATTGAATGTTCATTTCTCTACCATAAGCCGTCTCCAAAGGCGTTTCAGACAATTTGGCAGTACATCCAACCGGCCTCACAACCGCAGACCATGTGTAACCTGATGCTGATGTCAACATTGTGGATCGAGTGGCCAATGGTGGCGGTGGGGTTATGGTATGGGCAGGCGTATGTTATGGACAATGAATACAGGTGCATTTTATTGATGGCATTTTGAATGGACAGAGATAGCGTGAAGGGATCCTGAGGCCCATTGTTGTGTCATTCATCCACGACCATCACCTCATGTTGCAGCATGATAATGCACGGCCCCATGTTGCAAGGATCTGTACACAATTCCTGGAAGCTGAAAACATCCCAGTTCTTGCATGGCCAGCATACTCACCGGACATGTCACCCATTGAGCATGTTTGGGATCGGCGTATACGACAGCGTGTTCCAGTTCCTGCCAATATCCAGCAACTTTGCACAGCCATTGAAGAGGAGTGGACCAACATTCCACAGGCCACAAACAACAACCTGATCAACTCTATGCGAAGGAGATGTGTTGCACTGCGTGAGGCAAATGGTGGTCACACCAGATACTGACTGGTTTGAACAAAAAACAAAAGTGTTGCGTTTATATTTTTGTTCAGTGTATATTTAAGATGTTTTCAAACAGCCTTTTCTGAGAGGGAACTAAAGCTGTTATCTCAAAGCCACCTGACTCCACTGACAAATACAAGACTTTAACTTCACAGAACAAGGGAGTTGCTGGTAATTGCTGCCTCGATTGGTTAGTGTGTAAGGTAAAGTGGTGAAAATATTCTAAATATTCACTTAAACTGATACTGATTTTTTAGGTGGATCTTTTTCGGTGGTCAGATGGTTTTGCTGCAGCCCCCATCCACAGCAGTAAATTGCCTAGCCTTCGTGCAGAAAGATTTGGTTTATCAAAGATGCTAGCAAAGCAACACGGTACACAAATAAGTGTGCAAAAACATCAGATAGGTCGAACCACCCTGTTTGACTATATATCTTTAAACATATAAATCGTATGTATCTTTAAAGTTTGCCAATTTCACATATCTGCACAACTGAAATCAACTGCCAGTTGTCTTTTTAGGTTGAGGCGACATCAAACAATAATTTTGATGATCAAATGTGCAGATTTTTTTTCTCAATATATTATTAAAACGATTCATCTATAAAATGCCTGAAAATGCGCATAGTTTTTCTAAAGCCCAAGTTGATGTGTTCAAATTGCTTGTTACTTGCTGACCACCAGTCACAACCATCCACATACCATATAATATACTTTTTTTTTTTAATACAAAATATAAAAAATTCAGGGGCTACATTTTATGTCATTTCTATTAAAGAATTTGCTTTTGTCTTTTTCTGAGTGGGAAGCTGTTGAGGGATCCTGTCCTTGTGACTGGTGTATCAGCAGACCTGTGGGGGTTGGCACAAACGTTTGACTACATTATTCTCTCCTGTTGAAGCTTCCGACATCAAAAAGCAGCGGCTGGCAGCTACATGACAGCAGCGTTTGCAGTGACAAGGGCTGCAGGACAGGGGGATAGGCCACATCAAATTGGAGTGAAAAGGGGTAAAAAGCAGGAGCTCAGCAGGCTCTGGGTTGTGATGGCTTTCCACTCTGCCAAGGGATTTAAGAGGAGATTATGACGTTGCACTAGAGGTGGCAAATAACGTTTCTATCAAGTAGAAACAGCCCTTCTCATTCATCACCTTTTCTCTGACATTGTTTTCAGCATTTCCCCATGGGGGAGATGAATATTTTCCTTTCCCAACAGCAGTCATATCGAGCTACAAAAGAGCCGAATAGGACAAAAAATAGTAACCCTACATTCAGTTGCCAGTTTATTAGATACACCTTGCTAAAACTAATGCAGTCTAATACAGCAGAACTGCATTAATCCAACCTTGATGAAGATTATACTGTTTTGTGCTGAAACTGTTTAACAGAGCTGTTGGTGAGTGTTTGTGTGATGGTGCTGATATGTCTGTTATCTGTGTTTTGTGTAAAGCTCAGTCTCACCTGTATCTGTTTGAGCACTTTGGGTATGGGTTTACAGTTGAGTTTCTGACAGGCTTGTTTGTAGGAAGAGAGGATTTCCTCTACCGTCACATTCTGAGCTGTAGAGAAAGAAAAAAAACAAAACAGAAAATGAAGAAGGTTAGGAAAGCTTTCATTGCTTTGTTTCTTTGAGGAAACAACACACACTCACACACACGAGAATCAGACTGAGTGGGAAAAACGGCATCAGGGATGTCCCAATGATAATGTTTTTCCCTGTATCCTTTGATATTGTCTGCTATCTATTATAACCTTTAGTCATTATATTTGTATGTATCTATTAATGCATATTAGAGCTGCACAGCGCCCACTTATATGGAATGTACTTATATGCATTAAAGCTAGTAATCCAATTAAACTACATTCGACAGTTTAACTATATGACGGCTTTCTTTTGATGGTTTCAGACAATATTTTGTAGGATATGTCAGGAAGGATGCGACAGGATTTAGACAGCTTTTCTTCATCTCCAGCAACACTGAAGTTCAAACACACCACAGTTGTGATATGACCCTGAAATTCATGCAAAGTATTTTCAGTCGAAAGCGGCTCTGCTCAAATGGCTTACTGGTGCACATTGTCGTATCAGTAGGTAAACAAATGCTTATTTATTTTGTGTGCTCTGCAGTTGTAAGCGCACCAAATTTTAACGGTAATGTTCTGACAACAAACAAAGCATCTGAAATGGGCTGGGCTTCAGCTGGATCTGCCCTGATGCCAGTTCTGCTTGACAGCTACGAGTCTTACAAATATAAACATTAATAAGCATAGGGCTGGAATACACTTCTTTAAAAAAATGTGACCTGTTTCTGCCTTGGGGAGCACTCTCTTGAAACAGAGGATCAGAAACTGTAACCCCCTTTAAGGGCTCCCCTACTTAAGTCAGCAAAAAGGAGGTATTGTTCTTGGTGTGTGTGTGTGGGTCAGCCGCTGCTGCCTTCCCAGACTGTTGCAGGGGCTAACTCCAGTCAGATGACTGGGCAACATTCAAACCCACTGTTCTGGCTGAAAGACTCTGCTGAGAAATGAAGTGAGGCACTTGGGGAAACAAAGATAGAGAACATAATGACAGAATCAAAGAGGAAAGATGGAAAAACAGTGCAGGTATGAAATGATTCAGAAAGGTCAGGACATAAAATTAGATTAATACAATTAGACTTATTTTAGACCTTGTATACAGACAAATCAACATAGTCAGATTCGGGAGTAAATGCTGATACACACAGAAACTGTCCATATGCTTCTACTGTACTAACACTACTGTACACACGGGGCTGTGTGTGAATCTGACTTTCTGCTGCAGTCAGCATTTTGATTTCTCTCGTCAAGGTGACAATTTGCCCCCTTCCCTTTTCAGTCGCCTCCATCTCCTCTCCCCTTTGCCTCCAACAGCGTCCTCCATTATTTTAACACAAGTTCATCACCCCCATCTGTAAAAGGTGGTGGCAGAGCAGACTGGACTAACCAGCATTACTGGAATGTACAAATAGTAATAATACAAACTGTCATGTGGAGAAAAAAAAAAGGTTTAACTGAAGTGTTGTGCTTTTTTCAACAATATTTTATCTTTTAATGTCTGAATTGATATAACTGAAATTCAATTGCTTCTTTTTAGACAATTTATTGTTGTAATCTAATAAAAATGTGATGCCAAAACTATTTAACATAAATAAATAAATAAATAAAGCCTGAGTGAGAAAGCAGAAAATGGCGGACAGTCTGAGGGCAGACTGCAACTTGAACTAAGCATGTGTAAACCCCAGCACCGGGGGTCTGAACCTGGACCACCCCGACTCCCTGCTGGATCCGAGAACTTTCTGTTGCTGCCATTACACAGATTAGACCCAATGCTGCTGTGGCTGGGGTTTGCGCAGGCTGAACTTGAGTCATTAAAAGAGGAGAGCACCAACAGTGGATTTTTATAGGCTGAAACAACAATGATACCTTAGAGCAGGAAAAAGCCAAACTGAACAAATATTTATGGATGGACAAGCAACATTATAATTATTTATTTTATTTTGAAAATTGGCCAGATTCTCTCGTCTTTTCTGTGTCCGACGTCCTGTTTGGTACAATCCACTCTATCCAGCTAGACAGAAGTGCTCGCGGCTCACGTGGAAAAAAAAGACTGAAGAACTGAAGTGCTGCAATGCATGAGCCTCCGCGGGCGCTCCGCTCTGCTCAGTGGCCTGTGTGGACATAATAAAGAGTCTTTATTATGTCTATGGTGCAGACAGTCAGATAGCTTAACATGGGCACCGATTGAAAACTGCCTCCGCAGCTGGGCGCTGCGCTTCAGTTCCGCATCCGGTGTGTCTGGCGTGACTGAGAGACTGTGAGAACTTAAGGCCCGGCCTACTCTGCCTCTCATTAGCTAGAACTCCTTCTTTACCTTGAGTAATGTGACACACCATTGGTAGTTGGAACTATCACTTTGCTTTACTTTAAAACGACTGGTTAAATGACTGTTGCTACGACAAGATGATAAAATATTCACAAGAAAAAAATATTCCTGCGCCGGAAATCCGGCACCGTGCCAGAGAACTTCAAGCCCTGTGTTATATTTATATTTAGAAATATACCTCATGATATAGTCTCTAGACATGTATGGTTCAACTTTTTCCCATGGCCCATCGTAATATTGAAAAAAATTGCGATACATATTGAATTAGCACCCAAGTATTATCATAGTATTGAATAAGTAGATAGACATATTGTCGTAGCCCATGTCTTTCTACACAAATAGTTTCAGCATATAGATTTGAATGGTTGAGTCTGTATGTCTACATGTTTGTACAAGCACAGGTCAAACTGAACAACCTGCTGATGGGACAAAGACGCAGTTCAAAAACCGGCATGAGCAGCCATGCAAGTCTGACCAAATGTGTTATTCACCTTCTCACTGAAACGAACAAACCTCAGACCACAGCTGAAAATACTACAAGAGACGATACTGCGGTAAATATAAGGTAATGGTGGCGTGTGTGTGTGTGTGAAACTTAATTAAAGGGAGAGTTAGAGCCACATAGATAAATACAATAAGAACGGCCACAACACATCTTTTGCTTGTTTGAGACCAAACAGCCACTCAAATGGAAACCAGTCGAGTTCTGCAGCAGGAGCTGGTACATACTGAATGAACACACATAAAAACTCACTAAAGCTGGTCAGATGAGGATATGCGTACTGCTCTCTCTCTCTGGAAAAAAACTGAAAAAATGCATACCCACTCTGCATCAGATTTATAAAAGGCCCATATTGACGTTTCTCTTTCTCAACTTTCAGACATTGTGAAATTGTGCACACAAGCACAAGTCTAATGTCTCCTCGTATAGTTAGCCATAAATGGTCATGGAATTACCATGAATCAAAGTATAATACACCTGACAACCCCACAAAGCTTTAGACATGTTAAAGAATGGAGAAGAAGAAGAAGCGAAATTTCAATGTGAAATGAAGCTGCTTGGTGGATGTGGTGTTTTTTTTTAAGTTCTGCATCTCTGCATCCATGGTGTAAAGTCGTCCTTTAATTACAAAAAAAAAGTTAATTGATTGCTATGGTGGTTTTGAGATAATACTCTACAACATTCATGCCAGCTGCCAGGGTTTTGTTGGAAGCTAATGCAGTTACTATATCCGAAAAATCAGTTGTAATTAAGTGCTGCTCAATTAAACCAAATTTGTGCATTATCTTCAAAAAGTACGCAGCCACAGAGCTGTGCATGTAACCTATATGTCTCCACTCTGCCAGTAAGTGAGTGTGCAGTCTTGTAAATTTGTACAGCACAGTGTGTGCGTTCCAGTGAACACTGTGTCCTTGGAAAAGTGTTATTGTGCAGAGTCGCTGTGAAGCAAGTGTGTGTGTAAACACTTCCTGAGGGAAGGGCGGGGGGCGGAGGTGGGGAGGGCTGCATGCTTACTACACTGTATTTTAACACATTGCTCATTAATTAGAGAGGGAGAAGAGGAGGTAAGAGAGACGGAGGCTAAATAAAAATAGGACATGGTCTATATGGTCTAATCTATCACTACCTTGCCCGGAAGCAAAAAAAAAGCAGTGTAAGGAGACTTAGACTGAAACCTCAGCAAAAAATATACTATAAGCACATGAGAGTGGGAAAAAAGGAAACCAGTAACAGAGAGCAACTCAGGAGTCAAATGCTTGGCGGTAAATAGAAGATGTGGGCTTCAGCCCTGCAGGATCATTAAGAGCTGAGCTACAGCTGTTGCCTGCATTTCAGCTTGCTTTGTCTTTGTTTTATTGCACTCCCTCCAGTGCTGCTGGTACATGTATGGAGGAGGGAGTGGCGATGAGGAGGTACGCAGAGCAAGGAGAGAGGGAGGGGAAACGATTGCTCCAAACAACATCTTCGAAAACCGGATTAAGAGGAAGTAGAGGTGAAGTCTGATCACAGCAATTGTGCAAAGAATCACCAAATCCACCTCTTCCCATGAGAGAAAAGACATTTAACTACCAAAATAAACCACTGGTCACTGAATATATCACAGCGAATCAGTTTAGGAGCTGACTTCAGCTGCAAATCCTCTCACTTTCATAAATCCAATTTGCCCCGACCATCCCTTCGATAGACAAACCTGCTCTTCATGTGGCACTGAGGGAAGAGAGCATAAAGGGAAGGGCAGCTGCTTTATAAACACCTTCCGCTGAGATTAGAGGCATGATGAGGATATAGACAAATGAGTGAAGGGAACTTGTCCATCTCTGCTCTGACTCTGTGAATCTGCTTAATGACACAAACAAGCAGCACACTCCTTTTCCTCTTGTTACTGTTGTTGGCAGACGTCCACAGTGCAACGACACACACACACTAAATCACTTGCTGCTTCCATCGCTGAGCTAGTGAGCAAAATGAAAAAAGAAGCACTGCTACAACAGCATCTAGCTTGCTGAGTCAGATCAACAGAGGTAAATTAAGCACTGTGGACTTTATGGTTAAGAATGATGATGAGTTTTTGACCTCGATCTTGCTGGTGCAGATTTAGCCTTTAGTGGAACAGACAATTTAAATGGTTTAATTTAAATGGTGGGATCAACAGCAAGCTGGAGTTTAGACACTCAAACGCAATGTCAGAAAAATAATAATAATATACTAAAATTGCCTGCTAACTAGTGATTTAAACAATCAATGACAAAGGAGAGCAACAACTTCTCACATTTAAAAAACTGTTTGCTTAAAAAATGAATGACTGAAACAATTTATCGATTATCAGAATAGTTAACGGTTAATTTTCCTACCAATGACTAATCAATTAATCAACAAACCGTTTCAGCTCTAGTCCTCACATACTTTTCATGATATAGATGGGGTTAAAGGTCGTCAAAGCAAATCAATGCAATCAAATGTCGCTGGTTCCTTATAACAGGGGATCTGGAAATCAATTTGGTATAATCTAGTTTGTTGTGTAAAGCCCCTCTGAACGTATACTGCATTATGAATATACTGAATGTAGGAAACCAGATTTATCCTCCCTAAGTTCCTCCGTAAACTGTGTCTGTTTCAGCTCTACCCTAACAAATGAAGGCTCTGTTGCATCTGTGCTCCAGTACACAGCCAGTCAGAGTGGTATCTTGGGGCGAAGAAAAACTGCAGGCAACAAGGGAGGTATACCTGCCATAAATTATAAATCAATTACTAAGGCTGTACAACCGGCAGAGCTGCAACAAGTACAGACACATACGGCGAGAGGAGAGAGCTGTACTTACTGTACGGTTGTTTTTACAGTTGGGCATTGAATGAAGGCAGATATTCAGTCACCTGAAACCGGCTACTTCACTTCCACACCTTAATTACGCTAAAACTATAAAGCACAAGGTGAGGTCAAGGTTTCCAGTAAAAAATGAACATGTCATTTTACTTCAGCTATGGCAGGCATCCGTAACTTCAAACAACATACCTGAGGTTAGAGGTGATCTCTGTATGAAAACTTACACTACAATACTTAACTTAAACTACAATAGTATCACTGTATTCATTAATTTCACCACTAAACTGCTCCACGTTTGAGCTGAGCAACAAACTTTTAGTCAAAACATAACTAAACTTGTAAACAGGGTGCAAAACTAACTTTTGTCCACAGGCCAAATGGCTAGTGAATGTTAAAATCTAAATGGCCACTCAATGGGTTACCATAGTTTGCTTTGGCTGGTGAGTGAAGCAAATCTACTTGTCACTTTTATATTTTACCAGGATAGTTGATGGTGCTAAATTTGTACCCTGCCTCGAAGGACCCTGACACAGCAAGCTAACACTCGGTTGTCGGTCAATGTTGGGCTATCGGTGAGTGTCTGTTGCCCTAGTCTTTGTGGCATGTCCCACACCGTTGGCCCTCATCAGCCCTTGTTGTTTTTTTCCAGTCAGTTACGCATGTTGAATCGGCACTGGAGATGGCTGAGCCTGCTGTCGAATGTAATTACTCTGATTGGAAATTCAGCTTGGCACACGAGAAGAGAAACAGAAGTGAGAAAAGCAAACAAAGGGCTAAAGTCAAGCGGGAGTGAGATCTTGGTACATTTGGGAAGATTTTTTTTTTTTTTTTTTTTACATGAAACGTTTAGTGATGGCTTGTGTTATTGTTCACTTTTTTCCGTATGGTAAATATGCTTTGTTCTTTCTACATTGGATTGTGTTGTAGGGCTGCCATAATTAGTCAACTAATTGGTTTGAGTCATTTTTCATAGAAAAGTACAATAAAAGTACCCCAAAATACTCTTACTGCAGCTTCTTACGTTCAGATATTGGCAGCTTAACACACTCTCACTTGACAGTGAACTAAAACCCTTTGGCGTGAGTATGAAACAAGACATTAGATGACGTAATTTTGGGGTTTGGGCGAGACAGACCGACATTTTTCAACATTTTAACACATTTCTGATGAAATGATTAGTCGACTAATCGAAGAAATAATCAACAGATTAGTCGACAATGAAAATAATCGTTAGTGGCAGCCCTATTGTGTTGTCAATGTGCTAACCTCCTAACCAGCATCAAGATGGTCTTCTGCTTTACCTTTTTGAATGACTAATACAGACTGCCGCTGTCTGTCTTCATGGAAAGTTATTTCCTCTCATGCAGGTGCAGAACGTACATGCTGGTTGGTCATCAGATGTAGTCTTTGAAGTGTGTTCATGTGCAACGTTTTGGCCGAAACACAGGCAGGGTGATGCGACGCAACAGTTGGCTTTTGTCGCCGCTAGTTCTTTGATTTCGGTTTGATTTGTCTGGGCCTTAACAGAGATGGGTTGCCATCACAATTCTGTGATTTGTCATTGTTTACAAAGGGATGTGAATTTGTCTAATGAAAACATAACTACTTGATGAATGTAAAACAAAACAGAGGTAAGGAGCTGTGAACTAATTTAATGAGTTGATCATTTTAAATTATTTTCAATAATGCTACCAATGCTTCATGTCAACTCACTCAAGGTGGGATGTATTGTGATCCAATTGGCCAAACAACCTCCAGTGGTGGTCAGGGACACACTGTGACCTCAACTGAACTCAACTGCAATTTCAAGTACATACAACAATTACGTGGGCTGGAACACATCATCACATGCAACTGTTAAAACCAGTGAGGTAGTAGCCTGTTTGCGAACTAAGCTACTGGCAGGAGAGATTATGGATATTCAAAACACTGCTGGATGGAGTCAAGATGAGACCAAGTGTTTGCTTTCAATTTGGTCTGATGGAAGTATACGAGTGAAGCTTGGCAACTCATATTGCAACCAAGCTATTTATGAGGCAAGTAAACAAATGGTGGTGAACAGCTACAACCGGTCCCAGGCAGGGCAATCAGAACTCAATCAGATCCCCAATATGGACACTGGACACACATATTAATACCAGGTGTAACTGTCATCAGGTTAAATCATATCGAGATACAATCTGGACACAACACATATTGTACTGGGGGTCATAGTGTCATTTCTATTTAATTTTTAATTTATGCTGCCCAACAAGTCTCTAGCCATGTAAGTATGGAACAACTCATCTAAAAAGATGCACCATCATTAAATGCAACAGTTAAAAATATAAGACTTCTCCTTTGTAGGTGCACAGCATCATAACACTTTTGCAGTCAAAGCCTCTACTGCCGCCCACAGAAGGTCAGAACAGATCAACTCACAGAGTGCCCAGAGTGGGAGCGTGGGCTTTAGCACCAGACTCAGTTTGTGATAGTCTTACTGGGACAGATGAGTGAACTGGTGTATGAATATTCCCTAAACCATCACTATAAAAGGCTGAATATGAGATATGACTCATGACCTTTTATTTCTTGCTCCACTGTAAATATTTACACTTTTTCAGAGAGGCTTTCTTTGAAGGAAAAGCAAGAAGCTGCTCATTATAAAATAAACTGATACAAACAGATCACTGAAAACTGTGTGTATAATGGCTTATTAAAAAAGAAAAAAGGGTTTGGGGCTGGACTGAAAAGAGTGTGAAGAGTTTCTGGAAACACAAATTTACACCTGGGCAGTTTCTACAAAAAGCAGCATGACTATCAGATTGCTAGTTCTGGAAAGTTACAAAGAAAGTGAGTAACACAGACACCTCCCCTTCTCTGAACTTTTGAAAGGAGCCTTCCACTGCTTTTAAGCTTTTAGAAAAACACCAAAGAACACAGAGCATGTAAGGGCCACAACTATTTTCTTATGAAGTTCTTTGAAAGCATTTGATGTTGCAGCCAAACATTTAGGGCTTGTAAAAACATGTTTTTAGTGTCTTTTAAAGTGCTGAACAAGAGCTAGCAAAAGAGCTAGCACCTAACCTACCCAGAAGGTGCTGTAATATGAAGACACTGAATAGGGATGGGATGATTTTTAATCAAGGATCAAAATAAAAACCACTCAGCAGCACTTATCGAGATTGGGCTCTACATTAACCTTGAGCAAAACAAGTAAACTGTTTGGGCTAGTAGAATCCCTCATGCAGTTGTCCAACTGGGCAAGTAAAAAAAAAAATGTTATCTGAAAAAAGAAAAGATAAAAATATTCACAAACGAAAAAACACTAATGGTCGGTGATAAGTATTGTTTAACTTTTGATTGAACACTAAAATAAAACCCTCGGCGCATACTGCAGCACAATCAAACAGATGCGCAACTCAGAGCATCAGAAATGTCTCTGACACCAGACTCAGAGTGGACCGGTGGAACTGGAAAATGCATATTTTACATCAACAAAATCCAAATTTTTATTTTGAGTCACATTGCTGAAAGAAATTAGTCGTCTGTGTTCAAGCAGGATAATAGCAGGTCTCCATTGTGCGTCGGGCTTTCTATTTCCTTGTCCGAGATTTTTTCTTTTTAATTACTACTTACGTTTTTCAAGTGATTTCCCAAATTTGTTGCTGTTGTGATATGCCAATTGCTTTTGGCAAATCTGGCATTCTGCTTTCTGGGGGTTGTCGGTGCATATCTTAAAGTGCAACCACACATCTGATGACCTCTTGGACACGTCTGCCAGCTCTGAGTGCACTTGTTGTCAGTATCAGACTGGTGGGGGTTAATATTGCGTTTAAGGCCTCCCCCTTTGAAGCTTCAACCCCCCCCCCCAAATCGAATCCCGTGCCATCGAACGAAGCTTCGAATTTTTTGGGTCAGCCCTACATGTCACAGTCCGTTTAACCTCCTCAGCCTAACCATATTTACGCCTTCATTACTCTTATTTTTGTCTAGTTGACAAGAAACAAAGAGCAGACACAAAGTCTACAGGTGATGCGCTTTCTCCCCTCACTCAAGTAACACAGAGGAAACAAGCAAAGACAAGTGTTTGCATGTCTGCAGAGGAAGACTATTTGCAGAGACAGACGGACAGACTTGGCACAAAGAGAGAATTCCATTGAAAATGTACGACTTGCATAATGTCTTGTATTTCATCCGTTTACACTCGACTGCACAGTCTGGTTTCACTGGTTAAGAATGATACAACATACTATGATTGCAGAGAGCTCAAGGAAAACTCTGGCAGGGACTGAGAATGTGGTGAAGACTGTACCAGCCTTAGCCAAGCTACTGCGGATAAACACCTGACCTGATGTCTGCACACATCTGGAGCTGCATGGACAGCAGGGGTTCCAGCACATAATAACGCCAAGTTACGTAACAACAAACGAAGAGAGAGGACTGTGGTCGGGAAAGGTAGTCAGCCTGTTGACTGACCTAGTTTATACTTGGACAATTGTTATGTAGCAGCTAATACTACCTTACGACAACTGACGACCAATCCTGTAGGAGGATTAGCACACTGAGAGGAGGGGAAGCTAAATGATTTAAGTCAAGATGAATGAAAAATGCCCTCTTAACCCTTTTAGTTCACATACCGGCATATTCTGAACCTATTTAACAATATATGACAAACATTCAATCAAAATCCAAACATAATATCCCGCCTGCCTATCCTTTTTTGCACTCAAAAATATGTCACAATAGTGAAGCTAGATACTCTCGAAATGCTGTTTCATCCTGACTTTAAATCGTAGACAGTGTGAGGTCTCTGACATGACATTTATCTGTAATGAAAGGTTAAGACAGGGAAACCAGTGTTGACAAGATCATGCTTCAAGAGGAAATTATTCCCAGCTAGTTGTTCAAAAAAGGTGCTATAATCGAGAAGATTGGACACAGAGCACTCAGCAACACATGGAGGCCAGGTGTTCAATAATCCACTGTGCTTCAGCTAAAGTGTTTTTCAACATACTTGGCACTGGATGTGATTTGTTATCCTGTTGACTGAATCCATTCCAGTCTGAGGGTGGGCTGCACTGCCAGTCGGTTCGGTATGGTGCCGCTTGCATACTGCTTTTGTCAGAGGAAAATCTTGCATATTTAAAATGTCATGCTTATTTAATAGTTTGACATTCAAAATCAGTTCAGTTCATCTTCCAGAGGGTTTCAAAAAGGTTTCATAAGCATAAAGGGTCATCAACACCAAGAATGATAACTATATCGATAACTATAAATATATCTTTTTCTATTTTTTTTTTTGGAGTCCACACCAAAACTATAATAACAACCACAGTGGTGAACAATTTTGTTGGGATCACTTTGAGAGCGAACTGATGAACAATAAAAACTGAAAGCTAGGGATGGGTAACAAAACCTAGTATTAAACGAGCCCTGGGGCTAGGTTATTAAAAGCCGTGCTGCTGATAAGCTCCAACGTTACCAGTTCTTTTATCTATGCTTTTTAACATTTTGGTGTAATTTATTATCATGCTGCATCCTCTCCTCTGCTCTGTGTCAGGGCTGACCTCCACACATAAACAAACACAGAGTGAAGTCAGCGAACAGCAGAGCAGAGAGGCCACGGTGTAGTCGAAGTGAAGATAACTCAGAGATTACTCAGTTCTAAGTGTGATATAATCTTAGCGAGTAAAAGCCTATACTTCATTAATACACCTGCTCAACAAGCATAAATATGTACAGAGTCGTATGTCAATCTGCGCTGTCCACAGTCTCTCATCAGCTGCCTTTGTCATTATGTTTTACACAAGCACAGTTCCCTACCTAACAACAAGCTATATGTACTCTTACTATTTAGGATAGTTTGCCTTGTATCTTAAAATCTACCAGTGGTACATGCAGATAGTGAATCACACGAGCAGCAGAGAGAGAACCACAGAATACAGAGGAATGATGATGACTGATTTCTGTGTTCATCATTCTCTCTAACTCCTATTTAAGAAATATGATTATTGTATTAACATTTTAGATTTGTTTCCAGTGAGATATAATTACATTTATATGGCGACTCTGTTGTTGTAAATGTTACTGTTGCCGCTCTAGAAACAACATTAAGTTACATTTAGAATATTCAGTTCTAATCTTGTTCTGACTTTATTCATTTTTAAAACTGTATAATCTCTGAAAAGCCATTATAGAGCCGTGAATGAGTCTCGATAAAAAACGTACTGATAAAGAGTATCTATAATAGCAGTATTGATAAAATCCTGACAATACTCATCCCATCTGACACAATCAATCAAAATCCATCTGAATTTACAGGGCGTCACGTTCAACATGGCACACAACATTGTGGAGACTCATCACTGAGGTTCAGTAAAACAGCGCAGCCCTGGGGCGTCGGTGTCGTAGTGGACAGTGTCGGCACCCCATGTACAGAGGCATTGCCTCACTGCAGCGGTCGCAGACTCGAGTCTGGCCTGCGACCCTTTGCTGCGTGTCAGTCCCCACCCTCTCTCCATCTCCCCATTTCACACACTGTCCTATCCATTAAAGGCAAAAAGCCCACAAAAATAAAAAAACAACAGTGCAGCCCTGTCAGTTAAAACAAACAGTCTTTATAAGGACACTATCAAGAGGAAGGACATCTGGGATGCAATTGGGCTTGCCTTCCAAATCAGTGCTAAAACTGTCTAAAACTAGTACAGTCTAATACAACAGTCCTGCAATAACTGAATAATATTCAGTTTTTGTTTCTTTCAACTGTTTTAGAGAGGTGTTGACTCAAGTTTATGGTCATAATAGAGGCTGTCGTTGGTGGTGTTGCTGACCTTTTTTTGCATCATGCTGACAGGTGTTTCTGTTATTTCACCTACTGTCAATGACATGAATTACAGGGACAAAAAAATAAATGAATAAATTAAATTATAAAAAACAAATAGAAACACCTGTTAGTAGATCAAAATAGAATTCAACAGCATCTGAAAGAGCAGTAAGGCTGCATTTCAACTCAGTACAGGTGTTCATAGAAATGAAGAGACAGGATGGAGGACAAAGAAGATGACATTCAGATGTTCTCCTGTTTAAAACACACAGCTGAGGTGGCTGGGTTCCAACAAGACAACAATTTATACGGATGTCCCGATCCAGCTTTTTCCACTTCTGATCCAATACCGATATCACAGCCTTGAGTTTTGGCCGATACCGATCCGATCCAAGCGCATATTATACATATTCACTTATTTTGTTGTCAGTCATGTTAGAAAAGGTTTGATGAAGCGATATTACTCTAACAAGAACAACTACTTAATCGGGTTAGTTTGAATGATCCACAACAGTTGGTATGAGAAACTGACCCGTTTATTGTGAGCAGGGTTAAATAAACAAACTTTAAACTTGAACATTAACATTAAATAAAAAATATAGTTGGTTTGCTTTGGCTGCTTTGGCCCCTTAATAAATAGAAAATAAATCAACACAAGAAATCTTTAAAATGTCTAACACTGAAATTAAAATAGCAGCAAGACTCCACACACTTGAGCTTTGGCCCCCTAATAAATAAAAAATAGATTAACACCACAAGACATTGTTGACATTTAACAAACAATGCAGCCTTTCCTTTTCAGTTATTCTTGTAGTGTCAGTGCCAGCCTGGTGCTGCTGTTTCCTGTGTGTCTGCATGCTGGCCTGGTGGATTGATAGTAAGTGCTGGAGCGGATCGCTGGAATAGACTGCTTGAATCACGGAACGCTGGGCTGGCCGGAAAAACTGGATCTGAGTTCTTGGATCGGCATTTTTCTATGCAGTCCGATCCGATGCATGTTTTTTGCTAATATCGGCGGCCGATACAATTTATGAAATAAGGTGCCAAACTTTCAGAGACAGATGTGAGTATGTTGTGGGTGGAACAACAAAGTGTTGCCAGCCTCTACTTAACATGCAAGTGCCAGTGTTCAAAATAGCCCCCCTCTCCCAGTCTCCAGCCCTGTTCCCTGCCATTTCACACTGCTGTGCTGTGGATGGTGACAGCAGCGTCATTCACACATGACAGTTGGCTGCTTGGCTGGTCAGAGGTGGGGCAGAAAGGCAGGGATTGTGCCACCGCTGCTGCTTTGTGTCTCTACCACTCTGGATGACAAGATGGCAGCAGTGGGTAAACACAAAGAGAGAAAAGTTTAATTTTTAGAAGGTAGCTGCCTTCTGCTTTAAACAGATGAGACCAACATTTTAAACAACCAACTAAACCCATTTACGTAACCTAGATCACACTGTGTCTATCAACACAGGCCTACATGAGGACAGTAGGTCAAAAGTAAACCGAGTACATACAATGGCTTCTAATGATGTGGCTGAACAAACATCAAGACTTTGCAGCAGTGTAATTATGCAAAAAGTCTGGAATCGATCCCAAGTAGCAGCATGAAAATCAATAATTAACACAAAGCACAAAGACTGAGGCAAAATCTGAAAAGAAAATTACAACACCTGCAACCACCAGGCTTCAAACACATCCCACACAATACCAGTCCTCAAATTTCATATCACTGCACCCATACAAGACAGACCTCCAGTACTTCAGGTGTGTTTGCACAATACTGCAAACACAGCAACTGCAGCTGCACAGTAAATGTCAGTGTTGACTTCATGCCTTTAGCGATGTACGACATAACTGTGCATCAACAGTACAACAACCAATACACCAAAGCAAATTCTATGTATGTGAAAACTTGGCTGTAAACCAGCTTTTGATTCTGAACACCAGCTTCTCTCTTTGTATGATGAGCTATGATGATGGGTGAAAGAACAAAAAAAACAGAGCAGCCATTATAAACTATCTTCCACATGAAACCAGGCCTGCGTCTGGGAAAAAAAGCTGCCAGACCAGATGGAGAGTGACAGTGAGAGTGAGTTGTATGCTTTTTTTTTTTTTTTTAAAAAAGAGGGGGCATTTTATGCAATGTCTAGGTAATATTTGTCACGTCCAGCCTCCTCAGGAGTGAGAGAAAGGGAGCAAGGAATTCCCTGCTTGACAAGGCCAGAAAAGACCTATGCAGACATTGGGACAGGAAGTGAAATCATCACAAGCCACAAGCTGACAAATTTTGCTGAGACTGGTATGCTCTGTCTATTCTGCTATTTACAATCAATCCCCAGACGCACACCTCTTTCTCAAATTTACAAGACTAAGGTGCATGTGTAGCATAGACAGGTAGACATGCATAATAGATGAGTGTACAAACGAGAGCTATCCCACAGGGCTGATATTATCAGCAGGTATTGTCGTATCACAGACGTATCGGCATCAGTGTGTATTGTTGGTAAGTAGAAAAAAAACAACATCCCAACAAAGAAAGACTATTTAAAACTGTGTCATCACTACATAGTTTATCTAGCAGACTCAAATGTTTACAATACTTGGCAACACCTGAGTAGTTGTTTGACAGCTGAGCAGATCCTGGTACCCAGTACGCTGATAGATGGGGTTGTACCAGTCACGTTTAACTTGGTTAGAATACCAAGTTCTGATTCAGTATCTATCTATATATAGCCTGGCATCTAAACGTTCCTACAATTTTCATTTACTTCTAAAACTAAACCAGTCAGCTATGAAAATATAAAAATAACACCATGACGGCGGATTTTTGCCTTGTTAACGTCTCTTGTCGTCCTCCATAGTTTTCTATTTTTATTCACTAGGGATGTCAATGACACCTGCACGACAGCTGGTATCAGCTGACATTTGACAGTGTTACCTCAGCTGATTTAAAGTCTGGGTAAAACAAAAATAAATATGCGTTCCGAGTTTGTCATACCACAGAAAAATGTGTCACTAAACATCCAGGCAAATTTAAATGATTCAAAAAACGCCAATTAGGTTTCAAAATCGTGAGAAAATGAGCAGCATTCTTTGTTCTGAGACGCTGGGGGGCGTGTCTGCCGAAGGTGTTGAGCCGAAGAACAAGCCGTTGCGCAGCGACACACTCTCTTTAGCAGCTATTTCAGCAGCACATGCAGTCCGTGGTAGCACACCTCATGCCCCAAGCCAAAGAATGAGTACTGACAGATTGCCATTCAGCAGGTAACATTAGCACAAAGCAAACTCCCACAGCAGTGAGCATTAACCACCAGCAGACTGGGTAGCTGATTTGGGATGTGTGACTGAACGGTATGTTAGTGACGACTGTTTTGCTTGTGTTAATATGACTGTGGCCTTCAAGTTGAGTTGTTTATTCATGTATTTATCAGTCTGAAAGAGCTAAGAAAGCTCGCTAAACGTTGAGAAACTCGCTGGTTATACATAGGGGGGGGACACTGATGCTATGCGATGTAACTTCAGTAGTAATGTGGCTTTGATAAAATAGGGGAGGGGTTATGTTAAAGACAGCTCCAGTACGTCAACAAGCCATGATTTCAATGGCGAGAAACTGTGTCTAACTTCACAATTTACTACTACACAGTTTACAGTCTTTGCACATGTGTTCAACAAGTATTTTCCAACATGCGTAATGTGTTTAGAAAGACATCACTCAATTTGCTTTACTCGGACTTTAACACTCAAATATTTACAGTCATGTTGTCCCGTTGAAGGATGAAAAGGTGCGTCAGAGGATATACAACATTCTTAATACTTATCAATGACTTTGAAAAAGTGTATTAAGCCCATTTCACTATTGGACTTGGCCCATAAAATCCAATACTAGCCTGCCTCTGGCATGAACTGAACTAACTTCTAGGCTTTTAGAGCCTTTGTCCATCCTGCGCACTGAAAGCTCTGCTTATCAGAATGTAACTTGGTCCACAGCCACAATACATAACATTTCATGGGTCACAGAGCCTCTAATAACCTGGTGCCAAGTGGGCCTTGGGTCTGATGACATGAAACGGAGCTGCACGTAGGCCAAAGAGTTGCTTGCAGGGTAAACAGTCATTAATGTGAAGGATTGTCTCCATTGCAAGTAGGAGGTTTTAACTTATTTGTACACAAAGCTGTATTACAATTGGGTTATTGTGCTCCATCATGCTCTATGGCTGCTGTGAAAATCTATCTTGCACCAGAACTTAACACAAAAAATCTCTTTGCATTGAACAGTGTTTGCGGTGACTGATAATTCTGATAAATTAAATGGTTCCAGTAGGATCCAGTGCTTTTGTAATGACATGCTTTGCTGATATAAGCCCAAGCTGCACCTACACTGAACTGGTCAGCCAGGGAGGAGGAGAAACAAAATGAACAGGGAGAGTAACACAGCATGTTGGGAAGTTCAGGAATCTCAGGATATGATGTAGTATTTGCCCAAGCCTGGAGGGAAAGAACAGGCGTCCCTCAAGTCTCGACAAGGAGAGGGGAAGGAAAGAAAAATGAGCTCTAGGAGAGATATTATCGAACCCAGAACAAAATGACATTGACATACTTATCATACTCCTGCTGACAAAATTAAACTCTCGAGTACAATATTACAAAGATTTCCCACAGAAGCACCACTGGTCTTTTTAGTGTAAATTCTACCCTCACACATTGTAAGCTCGGCTGATGCCACAAAACTGTACGTCAGTTCTGGAAAAATGAGAGTGGCAAGGAAGAAAAGGAAATATAACACCCCATCTGGGTACTATTGTTCCCCCGACTCTGTTCCCTCCTGAACCCCAGGTGTTTATTTTGAATGGCAGCTCTCTAACTCATGCTCAGAGGCTCATTTCGTGACAGCTATTAAACCAGATATATGCTGCTTTGCAAACATTTAATACCCATCTAACAAATTCTCCCCTCTGCTCTAAACAGCGCTAACTCATGCAATGCATGGATGAAGCTCAAGGCTCTGTGAGCTCAGGCGCACTTCACTGTTATGTTTATGACAGATGACATAAGACAGACACCCAGAGAACCTGACACTGGATCTACAGATAAAGGGTCTGGATGGATCATGAAGCTATTGTGGCACAGCGCTCCTAACAAAGCACGAAGGGCTTTGGAGTGGAGGATCAGATATATTTCATTTCCTGGACTCAGAAACACACAGACACATATTCAGATGGACTGTCCCATGTGTGTGCATGTCCTCAAGATAGATGGCAGGAGCAAGACAAAGGAAAAGATATCTAGGTGAATGTAGAAGGTTTGGGAAGTTCACTAGTGACATACTAGCAAACGTAGATAGCATGGGTAAAGAAGCAATTTCTAAATTTAACATACCTGTGATGTGTAACTCAGGTGCAAAGGAGCTATTAATTCAAACCTTACATTATGAAAGTATTTTAAGTGGTTGGCTATGTGTTTCCCCACCTACCTTGTATGTGTTATTAGCGTTTAAATGACACAGCAGCTCATTTGAACTGCCTTTGCCTGAAATAATTTGATAAAAAGCAGATATGTTTTAAGTATTCAGGTAGCAGACTGATCACCAGGGATGTTTAGCTTTTACAGCTATGTGAACACATTGTTTCTACTGTTCAACTCACTATTGTTGGGACTAACAATGACTTAGTAGCCACCAAAACTTTCTGTGCTTGTAAAATCCTGGTATGATAAACTGTTGTGCAGGGCTTTGGTATCAGATAAGATTTTAAAAGCATTAATCTGCTACTTTCCTTCTGGCTCAGATTTCATATCACACCAGTGCCTAATCTCCACACCCCCATCAACGTAGTCCTTTGCATTGTTTAACCCAAGGGCTTTTTTCTGTCTAAATGCCCTGGAGAGGGGGATCCTGGTGGATGTGTGCCCTCTGACATTTTCAGTCGATACAGCAGCTACAGTGCTGGTTGCGAGGAGTAGTTCATGATGCTATGTCAATCAAACATATATGCTGATTTTGAAGTTATTTTAGTGTGTCAACTTGTGTAGCTTTGCCAATCTCCTCCCTGCCTCTTGCCATATGTCCTGGCTCTCGTACAGGAAAATGACGTCTCTTAATTCCACCTAAAAAGCTGGCTTGGTTATTTTCCCAACTCAAGTAACTGCTGTCAATGAACACGCCCAAAGACCTATATGAATTGCTGAAAATTCAGTGATAGTGCTGACAGCGATTTAACACAGTTCACTGACAAATGACAACGAGGACAGTGGGCATGTATGAAATGTTTCAAAACAGAGAGACGATAAACAAAATGACAAAATGCAAATATTTTAAATCAACTAATTCTACAAAAGTTTGAGAGCAGGAGTTTTTGGGATTCAAATTATTGCACTTGTTTGATCCATTGGACTAAAAATTGTTCTAATAAATGTACCACGGAGATATAGTTTTGCCTACATTAACAACAGAGCACTCTGTATCATGTGATTAACTCTAGGCCATCAACCGTCTGTCTGCCTCTTTGTCAACGCCACAATCAGTTAAGACCTTTGTACTTAAATAAACTACATGATAAATGTGCTGTGATAAATAATCTGAGCCACAGATCATTGCAGTCATCTAGATACTTGACTGTTTGCAGCGCCAAGTGTTTCACAAGGTCCCAGAAATCCTGGCTAACTGGGCTGTACTTTGCCCCTGTGGAGTTTGGCTGTAGATATTTCATGTCCAATTTAATATCAGACTGGCTGCCTAGCATGTGCACTGTCAAATGATACAGAGACATTTGTAAAAAGCAACAGTGTTATGTGACAAGCAGTGAGGGTCCTGGGTGCTTCAAACATGTAAATTATTTTGAGTGGGTAGAGGATGAATTACAGTAACATACAGCAAAATGTGTGAGTGTAAATGGGGGAAACACAAGTGTATCTCTGAGTGGTTGCATGACCACTTGCAGGGGTGCTAACAGAAGAGTTTATATTCAGCTGAACATGACGCAGTATACATGCATATTAACCTTGATGCTTTTTTTGCTTGTTTCTACTCCCCCTCCCCCATCTGGACCTCTCGCATCACTGACCCTTGCCTTGGCCTGGCAACATTTTTTATTTTCTACATCATGAAAAGAACAGGACTCTCACTGGCTTGCTCTTAGGTCGCAATGGCAGCACATATAAACAAATAAACACAAATTTGGCATCTTCTCAGACTGCCATCAACTGTGTGACTACATTGACTTTCATCACTGCACTGTGAGAAAACACCAACTGTCACACTGTGACTGCAGGTCCGTTTATTAAATGATGCCCATTGTCCACTGCGGATGCAGGAGCGTGTGAGTCATGATCAGATCATGCATGATGTACAAGTTACTCCAAAACATGAAAATACTGTATACTACAGCTCTGCATAAGAAGAATTAGAAAAAAATATGAATACAAATAGAATAAAAACTATCAACAAGACCTAATGACACCAGATAATCAATATTATTGGACACAAATCAGGACTGGGGAAAACAAGCAAACAAAACGTGCGAAAAATTTAAATTACAACTGCTTTTCTTTTTTAGAGAAAGACAAATGTGAACTGAACAAATGGCTGATATCTTCACATTATGCTTGATTATATTCAATGCATGCACACTAATCAATATATATCCAACAAATACTTTATCTACTATGTTATCTGATGTGGATTGGCAGAAAATGCTATTGGTTTTGCACAAACATTGCATTCCTGCACACTGGTTTAGAGTAATGTAATGAATACTGCCTTCTACTGTGTATTATTTCCATACTTCTCTGTATCCTGCACCTACCAGTTTTCTTTGTGCTACTGTAGTGCAAAATTTACCTCTTGGGTATTTTAACCTTTAATCTTAAAGCTGGAGAACAGAACTTTTGTTTCCCCCCTCTGGCAGTGAGAGTAGTTACGCAAACACTGTCAAAGCATGATGACGTATGCCCTCAGGTGAGCTTGCTGCATCTTCCCCGTCCCCAGGAGCGCTCTCCTTAAGTATTTTCTGGACTTAAATCCTTTGAACAAGTTTTTGTTAAATCTGCAGCATGTACTCTAGAGACGTTTCTTGAAGGATTTTCTGCCATACTCCTAGCTGCTAAATCGCTGCTATGGTCTCTCCCCACTTCCTGCCCCCTTTAGCTCTGGTCGGTTGATGTAAAATGTATTACTTCCGGTGTTCCTGTGCGGGAAAGTTTCCACAAGCATCACAACTCCAGTATATTACAGTTAAATAAAGAGAGCTTTTGCTGGCGGCGATAGGTTTAATCACCACTGTGTGAACTTGTCTGACAAGGACTTGAATGTAACAGACGTTCAATTATATGCAAATGTATTAATTGTAAAATGCAGAGTATGATAAGGAATATGGTGAAAAAAGATGAAAACAGCAAGTTGTCATTTTGTCACATTTAAAAGATTGGGTTCCTTAAATCAACACAGTAAAGGCTGTGCCATATCCTGCATGAGCTTCCTTTTTGACGTTTTCACTGAACAAACAGGAACCTACAGCAGTAAAATGGCACACCTCAAGGAGGGGTGGGATCCAATCACAATATGGCACACAGTGCAGGCCTGGGCCTATATTTAGATATATACGTGTACTTTGGCTGTTGGGGAAAAAGCCAGACGAAGCTTTTATGTTATTTATTTGACTACTTAAAGTAAGACATGAACTTTTGTTTGAAAAAGAGCGGCGGAGGCACAGCTGCTCCCTGAAGACTAAACACTGCTGCGTGAATGTGCAAGAGATGACGAGGTCAAACAAAAGAACATTCCTGAAAAAAAAAAAAATACAGAACATTGACACACCTCTCCTGCATCAGTGTCAATTTACAACAATCTATCACTGCTATGGGCCATGACAGGGCACATTTTAAACCCAATCTGAACACAGCGAACAGCTTGTTAGATTTGGAACTTGAGAAAAATGACGTTAAAACTTTTGAGAATTAATCCTGGCAAACCCTGATGAACTGACATGTTCATACAGGCACAACAGACAAGTACAATAAATAGAAAGTCATTCACACATGCAGAAACACACACACACAGTTGGCATGTTACCATGTCTCCAGGGGTCCTTTGGCTCCACTGCTCCAGAGATAATATCCTCATCTGACGGAAACGTCACCCTTTTGCCACTTGGTTTGTGTTTATCGTCCTCCTCCACTGAAGGGTACAGTCCAGCCTGGTTCGTAGCACAAGCTTCTGTGATGCCTGTCTGGATTTCATCTGACGGTCTCTCTGCCATGCTGCCAGATGGGACATCCTGAGACGTGGACTCTGAGTCTAAAGTATTGTCTGAGAGTGATCTGACATTAGTTGATTCAGCCTCCAGCACCCCACTCTCGTCAAGACTCAGATCCACACCCATGTCCATGTCTCCACCATCATCCCCTTCTTCCACAACAAACGTTGCAGGTTCAGGGTCCTTATCCTCCTTCATTTTCTCCTCACCAGTATTGTCCTTGTGCTGCTCATCATTAGAAAGTATCAAGTCTGTGGGATTCACAATGGCAGGGGTGTCTTGAGCACTGCTCTTTCTATTTCCATTGACCTCATCAATTTCCAGTGTGTCTTGTGCCTGGTGGTTGTCCTCCTCGGCTGTCTGAAGGTTGTCAGTGAGCTGAGGCATCAGGTGCGTTTCAGAGGCCTCTGTGGGAACAATGTTTTGTTTCTCTGTGGTGCTGTCCGTCATCAGTTCAGAGATCCGGGGCATGACCCCTTCTGTGTTGTTGGTAGTGTTGTGATCATCGTCTACATTACTTTTTGTCTTGACATTGCACAAATCTAAACGCTGCTCTTCGATATTCATGTTTTCATTTCCAGTGGAACTCAGGCTTCAACTGTGCCAGACAGCCTAGATAATATTGGGTTAAACAGTAACTAGGAACCAACTGACATGGATAAGCCTGTCTCTGTCCTTTGTCTGATACCAATATATGTAAGTGTGCACCTATCTTAGTCCCTAATTGATCAAATTATATTCAAGTGCAGTCAGAAATTATACCTTTATCTAAGTAGTTTGTTGTAACTGGGGCGATTTGTAGTTTTCACAAACCTCCAAATCACAGGTGACTTTGGTGCATCCTTAAAATTAGCTATTTAAAGTGCAGTTTCACACAAATATCAATACAAGTAATATGTGAAGTAGATACTGTTTCAGCTATTATTTATTTGCCAAACCAGGCAACTTTGCTCAACTGTCACGCGGGCATGCAACCACCACCTAATAATTTCTGCCAACCGTGTCCTGTAGCTCCGAGAGGGAACCGACGAAATGCCCACCAGTCGTCAGCACATTGCCAGCACTATTTAAGAGGACTAGGGCAGTCAATTGAAACGAACAAGCCACTCAGGGTGCCTCCATTACGCTAGCAAAGTGAGCTTACTGCCCGACAGCAAACCGATTCATTTGCATGAATTTGAGCGAGCTAATGTTAGCTAGCTTGCTAAAGTTGTTGCCCAACAATGACGTCCAGGCCCGTCAACGGTCGCATGCCCGCTTCTTTAAGTGAGCCCGACAGTTTCTCCCCGACAAAGTCCATTCTCCTGTGTCAAGAGAAATATTTTTCCGGCTGTGGCTCTTGTCTCACCCTCTGTTGTGCTGCAACTCGCCTCGCATCACAAACGACAGGCGGCAGCCAGAAAAAAAACAGGCGTCACACTCCGAGCAATGAGCATGTCTCGGTGGCTAACGTTAACGCTCCCGAACCCGAACCGTGCCGAAGCTACAAGCTGCCGGTACTGTTGACGCTAACTGCTATGAGATTATAACAAAATGTTCCCACCGCACAGCTCTCGCAGTTGTCTCTGTCCGGGAGAAGTACGTTGAGCCTGTTTTTGTCCCAGCGTTACCGTTCGCTAGCTTGTTGAAGTCCAACAACTGTTTGTTGTTCACACGTCTGACGTCAGCACGTCGTGACCCGCAGGGGTGCGTTCAACACACGCACTGTTACAGAGGGTTGCAAGAAAACATACACAGAGGCAATGTTTTAAAGATCTAAAGGAATATTTAAGTTATAGCTCACAGGAAGGCTTACTTTAATTGTCATTCTGCCACTCCAATGTATGTCTAGGCTTATATATAATTGATTTGATTATATTATTGAACAAATCCCACATATGTGAACAGGAAATGTTTCAATTTTGCCCACATTTCAAAGTTTGTTTTTCTGTTTATATTATCTAACTACTAGGAAAGCAGTGACCAGAAAGAGGTCAACAATGTCATGAGAAACCCACTGCCAAACATCAAAGTTTAAGCAGTAGGCCTGTATTTTATTATATTTAACTGTCTGCTTGTTGTTCAAGTTGTGATGTGTGACTGCTGCACATCAGTTTTGTTGAGAAAATCTTTTGTCAAGTGAATTTGAAAGTGCTGGCTTTAGTGGAGAAACAGGGCTCCAAATGTGCACATCAAATAGTCCCCAAACCTTCCAAGCAGTTATCTTTAGCAAGCACCATGCATGTTTGTCTGGCTGGATTGGCATTTAAACGCTCAAGTTCTTAGGGAGATTGCTCTAATAATGATTTTGCAAGACTGGACACTTTCAGGAACTCTTTTATAGGTCAATTAAGACCTACCAGATTTTAAACTACATTATTTTCAAGCTAAAGTTTGCTTATCTGCAAAGCTTTAGAGCAAAATAAGCTTGAACGAGAGTTTCACAATACAGGGGTTCTACCTGTTGGGATGCTGCATGCAATTAAGTCTGAAAATCAGGATGTAAAAGACTCTTACATGTTTGACTTAACTGGAGAATTTGTAGCACATGCATATCTAAAAAGTTATCTGGTTTAATTAAAGCCATCTTAATTCAAACGTGGGCAAACCTTTTCATTTTAGATGAAGTGTCCAAACTGCATTTCTATGGCAACAATTTGCTGAACTTTGTTAGAGATTTCAAAACCTAAATGCAAACTTTCCCCAGTGAGAACTTTAAAGCCTTAAAACCAAATTATGGATCATCATAATTTATAGACTACCAATTAAAATAGAAACTCCCTTCTTTTACCATGTCCTTTTAAAGTCACATGTTGGCTTGAACACATCCTCCAGTTTAAGGAGGAATCTTTACTGCCAACAGAAGAGGGTGAAATGGGCTACATTCAAGATTTTAGCACAAATCTGATGTGACCATGAAGTAAACGGCATCAATAAACTTCTGTGACCAGTTGCCCTTCCTGAACGACGATGACGAGGACTATTATGGAGAGCTAAAGCTTGAAATTTAGGACAGAGTTAACATTAAGGTCACTGAAGCAAAACCAGTGTTTCTGTGTAAAGAAACTCATCCAAAAAGTTATGTCACTGAGATTCCTCAAAAAGCATGAAACTTCCTTGGCTACAGGAAACAGGAAATGAAGCATATTTCCTTAACATTCAGAAATTTGCCCAGCTCATTTCAGCTGCCATCAAGACACGTGGCTCTTGTAGAGCATTTTACCCAGATTGACTGCTTCCACTGCCTTACTGAACAAGTGTAAAATGACAAATATACTTTAAGAAACACTTTATTAAAAAACATTTGTAAAAAAAAAAGAACTTGTACATCCACAATTAAAACTCCTGAGACTGAACGTCTTTAGCTGTACTGTCATCCCTGGGCGCCTTGGTCTTCTTCGGGAGAAGGCTTGCCTGGATATTTGGGATGACACCACCCTCTGAGATCGTGACCCCTGCCAGCATTTTGTTGAGCTCATCATCATTTTTCACTGCCAACAAGATATGGCGTGGAGCAATGCGCTGCTTCTTGTTGTCACGACAAGCATTTCCAGCCAACTCCAGGATTTCTGCGCAGAGGTACTCCAGGACGGCTGCGAAGTACACCGCAGCACCATTGCCAACTCGCTCAGCATAATTGCCTTTCCTCAGCAGTCTGTGGATGCGGCCCACGGGGAAGGTGATCCCTGCTCTGGAAGACCGGGACACTGAAGACTTTGGTTTGGGTGCAGCTTTCTTCCCACGGCCAGACATCTTTAGTCTGAGTTGAGAGAAAGGTAATTTCAAATCAATTTACCTCCAACTAGAGAAGAGCAAGTAATTTAAAGAGCAGCTGTGTTTGGACTAAAGGCCTACTGAGGCCATAAGGCTAAATGGCTTTAAGAGCAACCTCCAAGAACATGTTTTAACTTTAGAGTCAGCACCATCTTATAATGCACAATATAGCAAAAGATAAACTAATTCCTCTTGAGGGAGACCCACATCAGACTTGAGTGAACACTCACCAGTATTCTACACTTCCTTCAAGTTGAGACAGCAGCTTCAAACTGAGAGACTGAAGGCTGCCTCTATATGAGTGAGGCAGTAATTGTTGATTGCAGACACCTGGCTCCTCTGCTACATGGAGTTGATCAGCTTTATCTGACAGCCTTATAGACTGTTTGAAATCTCACATATACCATTGAATAACACTGTAAACTGAGACTTCTGTTAGCTGATGCAAAAGAGTAAATCGTGCTTTTCTGCAAAAACGCACAATTCCCAAGGAGAGGTCCAAACACCAAACACCTGTGTGAACTAGACTGCCTGAAAGACGTAATTGCACAAGCAACACTTGTAGCTCTAAGATAATTATAGATAGATTACTGAATGGGCCTACCGGACCCAGGCCTAGGGGCCCAAAGTATATGGGGCCCCCTGGCCTTCACCTGCGAAATGATAACAAATTAACTGGTACTGACCAGGAAGAGACCCAAAATGATCACAGACAGATGCAAATGAAATGCAAAGACACACAGAATAACTAAAAAGGGGCAAATGACCAAAAACCTACACACTATGAGTACAAAGAGACAAAAAAAGACACAAAATAACTTCAGAGAGGAGGAAAATGACTACAAAGAGACACGCATCAACCGCAAGGACACACAGATTTGAACTGAGTTTCTTGAATACGTTACTTCAGAACTTAAGAAGCCTCTTGAATGAGAAACGTCTTCAAGCAAATCCAGTTGCCTATGATGCAGCATTTAAGATTACCATGACCTGGATGACTGAGAATCTTCACCAACATCAAGTATTGCACTTCATTATGATTGTTATGCCCTTACAACTGATTGTTTCTATTTTATGCTACTTTAAACTCTTATTCCACAACCTTTCAAAGGCAAATATCACATAACAAAACAAGTATCACTTTTCTTTTTGATACTAACATTTTCTCTTCTTTTACTTAAGTGTAGTATGTTTGAGACGAAAATAAAATGAGCAGCTTTATGTTGTTTGTTTCCTAAACTCCAAATGCCTCCTACTTTTCTATTAGTGTGCTGAAGTGAGTACAGCTATGAAGATCTAAAAGAGTATTGGTTTAAAAGTCACTTTCTGGTGCAGAAGTGTTTTGTGTGCACAGTGTGAGACAAATGTCTATTTGAAGTAGCCTACAGTGTATACATTTTCTCTGCTAATGGTGTCTACCTTTGTAGAGAAGTGTTAAATGTTTACTCTTGAACTCCACCGTCCTCACTGTGTAAACACCTAAAATAAAATATTTGTTCATTCTGTCTTAAACCCTTTGGAGAAGCACATGCTTATGAGCACGCCGCACATGAAACATATGTTCTTTTAAACATTAAACAACATAGCTTGTCATATCCACCTTCACCTGATGATGTGCTGAACAACACCAACAGCAGATGGCAGCACAGACCCCAGATTTAACATGTAGCTTGTTGCAGTTTGTCTTTACTGCTTTTTTTATTTTACTCCAATTACATATTCCTAATGAAGGAGCATTTATGAAACCACACTCAGTGGTGTCATGATCCTTCTCTTTATGATTAGGTGCTTGACTGTGTCTGTCGCCCTGAGCGCCTGATGTGCTTACAAACGAACTGCTCGGGGGGAGTGATGACTCATCTCCTACCACTGTGTACAACTCAGTATCAAGTGTTTCATTACACTCAGTAACAGACAGAGATACACCTGGGCTTTTTCTTGTTTAAAGGTTCCAAAGGCAATTTCTGACTTGTAACCAAAACTTGGTGTTTTAATAGCAGCAATTCTTGGTGTTATTCTTGTTGAGATTTCTTATTTTACAGGTGACACACTGCTTAAAGGCACAGTGTGTGGGATTTAGCAGAAAACTGGCAGAAATTGAATAATCACCTGAAAATAAGAGTCATTGTTTTTGTTACCTTAGAATGAGCTGTGTACACAGAGTGAGTCTTTGTTTATGGAGACCGCCATGTTTCTACAGTGGCCCAGAGTGGACAAGCCAAACAGTGGTTCTAGATAGTGTCAAACCTCCTGAACATCTGGACCAGAAAAGAGGTGAGCATACAATAGGTTATCAGAGATAAAGGGTGAGCACATAATAAAATGTGGTGGCCGAGTCCCATTGTTTCCGACTTGCCAAACAGCGTTGGAGAAACCATTCGGAGGAACACTGATTTGTGAGGTGAAAGTGCTTATTTCAGTGTTTTGACTGGTTTTAATCACCTGGTCCATTTGTTTTGGAGAGGAAGAGCCCTCTATGGATAATTTGTCTCCAACTAAAATCCCCGCGCCCAATGAACAATGAAGGAATTCTCAACGGGAGAGGTTTCAGGTGGTTGTAATCTGCAATCCTCACCATTTGATTCCACTAACCCCCCCTAAATCTTACACAATGGACATTTAAACAAAGCATAAAAGTTAATTTTTAATCTCGGAAATATTAGTATGCCAAAGAAATCCTGAATCAAGGTTCACATACTGGCTTTCTGAAATGTATTACATAGACTTCTGGCTTGCTGTTAGCTCAGTAGCTGTTTATTTTTCATCCATAACTTATTTTGTTTTTCTTTTTGCAAATCCACATAATGCACATCACCTTTCCAGAGACTAATTTCACATTTCAATCGACCTATTTCCATGACATCTGACCTCGCTGGCACCAGACATCAATATGACGTCATGACGTTGGGCTCTTATGTTAGACAGATGTTAAATTTAGCTTGGAATGACAATCTGGTTGGCAATATTTAAAATGTCAAAAATGTTGAAATTTCACATTGTGCCAATGTCAAAACCTAAATTCAACCAAATATCAACATCTAAAGACACTGGTGGCCAGTTGCTGATCTCCATCTGCTGATAAAGACCATGTGATACAATTGAAGTTAATACTGATTTAACAGTTTCATTTCAGGGAGGTTGATGTTTTTCAATAAAGGTTAGTGCATACACTTACTTCTGATTTGAAAACATATACATTGTTAACATGAGCGTGATGTCTCACTTGAAACTTGATTAATTCAAGACACACCGTCATAGTTACAGAACGCAGGCCCATAAAGCAGCTGTGAGGACATTTCTAACTCTGCACCACACAGTGGATTCAAGGATTTCTATTGCCAGTGGCATACATGAACTGAGCAGAATGGCCAGAGAAGGCCTTCCCTTGCTGAGCTAAAAGTAAATATTTCCACAGAATACTGAAAGTGCCCTTACCACATGTGTTTTTTTCAACACGTTCTCTCCATTTCTTTTAGCTTTAATGCAATGACTGGTGGCTCTGTCATTGTCAGTATCCTCATTGCCAAATTTGAAGACAACCAGCTTCGTCCTTTGTACCATTTGCCTTCTCCCCCATATACCGACAGTGAGAGATGGAGGAGAGACACAGAGAGACATTTTGACTGTTCGGATACACTTTAAAACATGGCAAAGAGCCAATCGCAGAGCAGCGGGAAGACAAATTAAGCGGGGACCTTCCCAGCAGGTCGTCCTTGGACAGATTGAATGTGATTCTGTTCAACCTCTCAACATCCTCCTGACACGAGGAGGACAGGACGGGACTCACAAGCTGTCACAGAGCAGTTCCCAATGCATATCTCTGCAGCCTGACTTTCAAGTATGTAAAGCACACATCGAGCCGGTTCCTAACACAATTTATTTGCACTCAGTGGAGACTAGATCAGCGTATAAGCTGTAGTTTTTCATCATGTGAGTTGTCATCATTGAAACAAGCCATTTGTTTTTTGTGCAGTCCTCCTGAGAGCCGTCGTCTGGATAAGGGCTGAAGGCCCTCTGTATTTATTAGCAACAGTAGCTACTAACACTGAAGTTTGCAGTCTGCTGCCGAGTGAGGAGAGGAGATGAAAGGGAGAGCGGAGGAAGCCACAAAATGATCCAAACATACGATTAAACTCAGAAATTGAAGGCAAAACCAGACGCCAAAGCCCCTAACAACATTTCCTTTATGTCTGCTAACCCATGATGATTTAAATAAGAAAGTTTATCTCTCCCTTATATGCCGTTTTTCACAAAATGGACTGCTGAATTTACAGGTGGGTCTGTCGTTGCACCAAGCAGGTGGAGGTAAACAGCAATGGCAGCCTCACGCTCTCCTTTGCTGACACACGGAGGCCTCTTCCTCTTCTCCCTGAGCGGTAATAAATCTGTAGATGTGGCTTTTAGGAGGATTGTGCTGTTACTTTGACTTCTAGTTTTTCCCCTTTCCTCAGCTTTATGGAGATGTCAGAGGCAGTCTACATGAGATTGTGCCTGATCTTCAGAAGCAACTGATCTACTACAGTAGACGAACTCAAGGGTCAATGACTTCTTGCGTACGTGCAGACACACTTGTACGATTATAGACATGCTTTCACACAAAGAGACGGGCGCTCATATTTGAATTACTGACAACTTCTAAAGGGCAATAACCTCCCTGAAAATAACCAGATCTCTAGAAATTATTTATTGCATCTTTCCACCTCTTTCAAAGGATAATAGCCTATTCATTATCAACCACTTTTCCCTCATTCATAAATTCTCAGATGACATTAGCCTCATAAGGTGCCTTGACAGCAGAAAAAAAGGTGTTAAATACGTCTGGCCCCTCTTGTAATTTGAAGTCAATAAAGAGACAATTAATGTGAGGTGTTCACACAGTAATTGGAGAGTGAGTCATTCTCTGAGTGCATCTAGTTTAATTATGAAACCTTATGGACACCCACAGTGCAGCCGGGTGTCCTGAGGTCCCAGGATCCTAAGGTGCTTAAAGTCTGTCGCCTTCTGAAAAAAAAAAAAAAATGCCTGCGAGGCTGTGATTGTTTTTCCATAACTTCTTCGACAAAAGCCTGGACTCAGTTGCATCAAATAAAGCAGGAACCACGTTGATAGACTGTGCCTCCAATTTATGTCCTGAGTTAAATCTTACACATTCTGTGTTTAGGGTATTTTATGTTTAATTTATATGAATACTAATCGTAGCGCTCTGATGCAACTATTGAAGGAATAGCTTGCATTTTTGTGAAAACTCTTCGCTTTCTGGCCGAGACTTAGACAAGAAGATTGATGCCATTGTCATGTTTGTCCATTCAATATGCTGGAGCCAGCAGCTGATTAGCTTAGTTTAGCATAAAGGCTTGAAACATGGGAAACAGCTTGCTTGGCTCTGTCCAAAGGCAGATTTCGGTACCTTTAGAAGGAGCCAAGATGAAACCAGACACCACTAGTTTGCTCTTGTGGGGATAAGTCAGTGTGTGCTATATGATTTAGATAACCAATACAACTCTATACAAGGGAAACCTCAGTTAAAGGGACAGTTCACCCCAAAAACCAAAAATACATATTTGTTCTTTTACCTGAAGTAATACTTATCAGTCTAGATTTTTTGGTGTGAGTTGCCAAGTGTTGGAGATATCAGCCGTAGAGATGTCTGCCTTCTCTCCACTCTAGTGGAACTAGATGGCACTCAGCTTGTGGTGCTCAAAGTGCCAAAAATACATTTGAAAATAACAACAGAAATGTCTCTTCCCAGAAATCATGACCTGGTTACTCAAGGTGGAAGCGTGCATCTACTCATGGACGAGAGGCTCATGCTCGTGACAGCATCAGATGCAATCTTGGCTGACCTGTGACATTTGCTAGCTCAGGTGTGCTAGTTTAGCTAGCAGTAGATGCTCGCGTCCTTCTGCACGGTGATGCGGTTGACGGTTCTAGCTTAGTGGAAAGTATAGTATAGTATAGTTCCTGCATGAAACTGCTCACATCAAGGTCTGTGGATTATCTTGAGTAACCGGGTCATGATTTGTGGAAAGAGACACTGCTGTTGAGTTTTTCAAATGTATTTTTTTGGGGCGCTCTAAGCACCACAAGCCAAGTGCCATCTAGCTCCATTGTATTCGAGAGAAGGCAGACATCTCTACGGCCGACATCTCCAACACTCAGAAACTCACACCAACAATCTAGATTGATAAATAGCACTACAAGAGGAAAAAATTGTAGTTTTGATTTTGGGGTGAACTGTCCCTTAAAAAAACTTGTGTGGGTGCACAAGTCCTTTTGGACATGAGTTGACCTTTCTACTTCTGGCTACCTCACGCTACATCCTTGGTTTGAGTGTTACTGTACAGTAGGCTATTAAGAGATTCCTCCCTGATGCATTTCCCATGTACGTGATATGTCAACAGCCCTTGTTCTGTGCAAAAATTACTTCTAATGTTCAGTTGAAGCTAATATGAAGCTTCAGCCGCCTGCATTAGATATTTAAAATGGGTATATTCAAAACTTGCATTGTTAAAGAGTTCTATTTAATATGAAATTCAGTGGAGGAATAGTAAGAAAAATAAAAAAAATTTGGCACTATAAGGACCATAACCATGATAGATTTGAATCTGTGTCGTCCAACCTAGACTGCTGCAGCCTCATATTAGGTAGGCCATCCTGCTATGGTAAGGTAATAACATTAGGCTAGGTCTGTTTCCAAAAGTAGTCCCTCCTGTGCTTACTATTTCTGGAAATTGTGAATTTTTGATCCTTTCCGGCCCTTCCTCTCTTGTACCATCCTCCTCTCCTCTCCACTGTCCTCATCTTTTGCATCATCCTACGCATCTTTTATCCTCCTCAGGTCCTAAGCCAGCTGTGATGGCTACCATATGTCCATACCACATGTCACCAGTTTCCCAATAAAAACCATTTCCCTTTTTAAACATTATTAAAACAGAGGGTGGACCTTGGGAGATATAAAATCGGGGTAGGATTTGATCTGGCACTGGACACCTGTGTGTGGGGATTGACCAGAAGAAGACAGGCACCGCAACTCCACTGCCACGTCATTAGAAGAGGAAGAAGAAGAAGGGGGAAGACTGAAGGACAAAGAGATTTTCCATCATCCACCCAGCCACCCATCCGTTCATCCCACCTGTGCAAAACTCCCATTCCTCCTTGCTTTTAATTCCTCCATCTGTTTTTCTCTCTTTCCTTTCTGTCCCTCTTTCTTTTCAGCCATAACTTGTTTTGGCTACAGTCCACTGTATAACTCGTTTTTTTTCAAATGTTACTCTCTTCCCGTCCTCTCTCTCTCTCCTCCTTACACCCTTGGTACCTCATCAGCCAACACATACACACACACACACACACACACACACACACACACACACACACACACACACACACACACACACACACACACACACACACACACACACACACACACACACACACACACAGACATTCACACACTCACACACTTCATTTCTTTAAATATTCATTTCCGCCTGTCTGTGATGTGTTTTGGGGGAGTTTCCTGTTCCCAGCCCTGCTGCTTCCCTGAGAACCGCAATGTAGGAAGTGGCAGTCCTGGCACTAGTTCCTCCTCCTCCTCCTCCTCCAACTGGTCACATTCCCACCTTATACAGGCCGACAGAGTTGGAAAGAGAGGGAAAGAGAGAGATGGAGCTCTGCCATAGAGGTTACTGTCCATTTAATATTACTGGTTTCTGGATTCTGTTACAAAAATTGTTGTTGCAATAGCCTTTTCCCAGACAATATCACCCTCTTTACTGGACAGCCTGCACACCCCTGCTCGCTAATAAACTCAGCATATTACTCTATTTCACAGCTGGAGGTTTCTTAGAATTTCTCTAATTCTTTTGACAGAAACAATTCCCAGGTTGTCACTCAGGAAGCCATGGCATGTTTTCCCCAACATAAACACGTGAACTTGAATCTGTGCCTTTTATTTCAGAGCGGAAAATATCTATTTCTTTTTATCTGACATAATGAAGAATACTTACTTTTGAGTCTTGAGGTCACATTTGAAAGATTCACAGGTTTACACCACAGAAGTAAAAACCGTCGGATGCATAAGCTCAGAGGAAACTCTCAGGTGAAGATGCTCTCTAGAGTCTCTCTGGTGGTCTGAGGCGGAAGATGTGGTGCTGAGAGGTCAAAGAGGGGAAAGAGGCTACATCATGAATGTTTGTGCAGCTGATTTGGCTGCTCCGTCAGTTTTAAGGCCCAGTCACACCATAATAGTGGTACAGTGAAATTTATCATGAACAAAATATCACCAAGCTCCAAAAACAGAATTTTTTGTTTTAAGAGCTTGGTGATAAACTCGCTGGGCTGGTAGGTGAATCACTGGAGCTGCTGAGATAACCACTAACACACTAGCTGGCTGGAAAAAACTCTCAGAAAATTTGCATTTATGTTCTTTCTACTCCATGTTTGTCATGCCAATATTGGGAGTTTTGTTGATTAAGATAAGCAGTAGATAGTGCTAATGTCCAGTCAGGTGCCACTGCAAAAGACGGTGCAACGAGATGATGTAATTAAAAAGTTTCAGTCAAACCACAAACAAAGGAAACACTAGAGCACACTAGAAAATGGAAAAAGAGAGCTTTGAACAACTAATATTACAGCTCTGTTCTTGTAACACTTCCGGTGATGACATCATGATGACTGTACGCCATCATTTATTTGCCAAGTCTCCATTGCACTGAGTCGCCTTTGCCTTTTATCAAAGCATGAACTTCTCCACCTCCCCCAAGCATAAAAATTATTTTGAGATTTTTTTGCATTTTTGGCATTTTTTTTTATGCACAAATTGAAAATTCTCACAAAAAGAGGCAAAAATTCTCACAATGATTGGTTCAGATAATGGCACCATCAGATAGTCCTGCCCACATGTTACCCATGGATATTTAAGGGGAGCTTTCATGATCATTTTCATGTTCATACTGATATTTAAGGTTTATCTGGGCCTCCCTAGTGTAGTGGTAAGAACACTCATCTTCCATGCGGACTGTCCAGAGTTCAAATCCTGCTGGGATCAGCGTCAGTAAAGGCATACAGTCGCAAGAGGTTCCCACCGCCGAATCAAACGGTATCAGATTCCTTAAGGAAGCTTCAGAATAAGTGAGTATCTGGAATCTGAGCCAAGTCCTCAACGAGGGCACGTCCCAAGCCTGATGTAGATGGGAGGTTCCAGACATAAAAGTGGATTCACTGATATTTAAGGTCTACTACTACTAGAACATGTTTCACGTGTTAATGGTCAAAAAACACTTCATCTCCATCATACTGTCTGTGCTGGAACACCTGTATTCATCCTCTGTCTAAAACGCTCCATTTATCACCCTGCTCTAAAACCTCCTCCCGAAAAAGCACAGTCTGCCCTGACTAATGAGTGTTTCCAGGTCCTTGGTGTCTCTGAACTGTCATTGCAGTCATATGGGCTCTGAAGAATCATTGATAAAAGCTTCTAAATAAACACAGCAGAAAATTTAACAGAAAATTTAACAACAACAACCAAGATTACATGTTTCCTTGGTGTTAGCATGTAGCTACATGTAGCAATGTGCCTGGAGCAGATGACCATATAAGGAAATCTATCAAGTCGACATTAGCTTGTCTCAAAAGTACAAAAGAAAGTTGGAAACAAAGTATTCAGAACGGTCTGATGCCTGAGGTATTTGCTCACAGGATTTACCTCTACATACAGATCATGAAGCTGCTTTTTGGAATATCCCCCTCCCTCATCATAATGGCCTGTTTGCTCATTTCTCCATCTTTCCTTTCCTGTTCTCACTCATATTTTGCTTCTTCTTCTCCATCTGCCTTTTCCCACTCTTCTACAATTTTACCCTCTCCTCCCTGTCCCATCTGGACCCCACGACGCCTCAGTTTAGTCCCTCCCTGCCTGTCAATATATGTAAAAATAACCTGTTGCAGGATCCAGCCCCCTGTGCTGACAGCTCAAGGCTGTTCTCAGGCTTGTGTTTGTTTGCGTGCATGTCTATGTATGTTTGTGTGTGTTAGAGGGAATGAACAGATGCTCTCGTAGCTTCAGGCTTGGTTTTCTCATTCTGGCTACAAACAGACTTGTGATTTATGTTATTGTGCTGTTGCTTTGGCCAAAACAAGGCTGGGAGAGGGCTGAGGGGACAGAGGGATGGACGGATAGGGCCACTGGATGGATGAAAGTGTTGTAGCTTGGCAGGACCCTGAGTTGTTGACTGTTGGTCCAAGATTGACCCCGGCTGGTGCACATTACCAGTGTAAATGTGATATTATTTAAATGACTCACTGACATGTGCATTCTGAAAAGTCTGTACAATGTGTTTGTTATCCCATAATAAAGTCAGGAAAGTGATGGCACTCCAGGCTCCACATTCAGGTTCATATGGACACTGCAGAAAAACTGACAAAGGGCCCTCAGCAGTGGGTGCAGACCTTGCCTACCTCCCGCTCCCTGTCCGGTTTTCTGATGGAGGAGCAGAGTGAAGGGCATCACAGAGGCTGGAGATTCAGTCATAACAGGTGAGAGGAGAGTCAGGGCCCACAGAACATGTCGGAGGCTCCACATTCTGGAGTGGGTGGACATCGCCCAGCTGGAGGTCATCACTATGACATCAGAAAGATGTTGGTCTCTTATGTCCGACAGATTCCAAATTTTGGTTGGAATGAAAACTGGGATGACAGTATTATTTTAAATGTCTAATGTCTAATGACGTTAACATTGTGATCTCTGCAGATGGTGGGTTTAGGTTTCCATACCTTACCACTAAATGTCATTATTCTACATCAAGATAACGTTGGCATGAAACATTTGGAGGATGAAAATGAGTCAGCAGAAGTGATTCATTCTGACCAGCTGTTGCACAAATTATGGGGCTGTGGTTGTTTCAAACATGCAATTCTCTTTAAATGATGTTTAAATAGCCCATAGTTGACTGTTTTTTGATGAACCCTAAAACAAACAGCAGCATTTTGTAGTTGCACACTGGCCAGATCACGACATTCATGTCTGATGAGATGGTTTCCCTAATATTATTGCTATTTAGCCTATTTCTGTACACTGTTGTGTGTAATGGATATACTCTCTCCTGCTGTGGTTACTATTGTCTGTGATTTAATACAGTCACCCCTCCGCGCCCTCAGTTCCTGAGCTGCTTCCTGAATAAATTAATTCAAATGGAGTGTGTGTGATGTTTATATAACATGTTTTTTGGTGAATCCACGCTGTGACCAAACCACAATCACAACCCCTCTCTCTCTCTCTCTCTCTCTCTCTCTCTCTCTCTCTCTCTCTCTCTCTCTCTCTCAATAAAACTCAATACTCATATTAAGGAAGAATTTTGTAATGATTTTTGCCAGGCATTTTCAGAACAAGTATAGTGTGGACACCTGCTATAGTGCTCATTGTTATTAAGACAGGCTTTGTTGATGTCCCGTAAGCGCTCAGATGGAAATGCTCCATGGCCTCTTGTTGGCCTCACTTCTCTTCCTTCCTACTAGCCGTTGTCACAATCTGCCAAATGTGAGGTACATAGCATCCCCACTCACTCACTCATACACACACAAACACACACACACACGCACCTGATCTTGACTCAGACCAAGTTTTGGGAATCTGCAGGGCCATGTGGCGGCTTGTTTTTATTTAAAGAGGGTACATGCTTCCAGTAAACCACTGATCTCGGCTGGACATCTGGTTGATGTTGAAATTGTCTGTGAGAGCTGGATTTTGAATTAAAGTAACGTTTGTACTTCGGTATGGCCAGAGAAAGGTAGACATTCAAAAACAGAGAGGGGAAACACATCAGGGGAGGCCATGAAGAATGTTGTGTTTCAACAAAAACATTATTTTTAGGCCGGCTTGGCACAAACAGCCAGGTGCACCTGGCAACTGATCATTCACTAAGCCCCGCCCCCCTGAGTGACTATTGCAATGCCTATCAACCATCCTGTTGTAGTACATAAACATTTTACAAAGATAATGGTGCCAGATTACATCTCGAAATTCTCCATTATTTTTTAAAATAATGGTTCAGCGAGGTTCCTCATCTTAACGGACAAACCTCAGTTTTGCTGGCTTGAATGACAACTGTCGCTAGCAGCTTTTATCAGCTATAGTTTGTTAGCTAATTAAGCTTGCCTTTACTACATGAGTCAGTTGAAAAATGTATCCCAGGCTAAAGCCTGATTTATGGTCCTGCGTTGAGTCTGTTGCGATGTAGATGTTGCAGTATTAAGACTCATTATATATAGGCCATTATGCTCAACGTTCAATACGGATACGGACAGAGCCGTCTTTCCGTGCTCCGCGTTCATTTCTCTGTGACCGGAAAAGCCGGAAGCTAAACAAAGAATCAACTAGAGACGACGATAACCACTCAGGAAAGGAACGCAGCCTCCTACCGCTCTGGCGGTGAATTGCACCGCAACAACAGAGTGACGGAGAAGTTCGAAAGGTTCACGACGGCGTCACGGCAACCACGTAGCGACACCGTTGAGTCAACGCAGGCCCATAAATCAGGCTTAACTATTTATTGATTCCAGCTGCTTTTGTGTTGCTAAGCACCTTGTGGTTTTGCAGGATTGCCCTGAAGTCAAAGCGGAAAAAACGTCTGACATCATTGGCGTTTTCCCCATTGCTCATTCAGATGAAGTGAGAGACGGGACTTTGTTGTTGGCAATGACAACAACTGGTAGCATAGCCTACATGGTTGGTGTTAAGCTAACATTAGCTCACCTTCAATGGTGCTCTCAACAACCTGCAAGAACGTCTGAACAAATTGTCATTGCAGCCAATTTCTAAAGTTTTACCAACTGCAATCAGGCCAAATTATTGATTGCAGATTGTCAAACTGTCTCCGACTCATCCTATAATAAGCCTTGAACCGACCATCATCCAGGTGAAGCCTCCTCTTTCCGAGAGTCTCATGTACCCACACAAATCTCCATTTCCCTGTGACCAACATACCTTTCAGGAACAGCCTCCCAACCTCATTCAAAGCCTGAGCAAGTGCCCTCCACCTGTCCATTTTTCTGCAGATTTTAAGGTAAAGATCTGTGAATTTATAGTTTACTGTAAAAGGCGCAGTCTGGAGCAGTGCGGTGCACCTTGCGTTTTGTAGGTTGCAAAATGTGCTCTGTCTGATTGAGGCCTAAAGCAAAGGCTAAGGCAAAAGGTCCTCACTAGCTGATGATCCACATAGAAGACAGAACTGCACTGCTCTTGTATTCCAGTATTCACAGCTCAGTCTATTAGCATACTAGGGAAAGTCATGAGATCAGACTGTTATTGTGTTGGCTGTGTAGCTGCTTCATATTTTCAAACAGAATGTTTCACTGTTGACATTACAAAAAAGAAAAGGCTTTAAGGATGAGGTAAGATGTGTTTGCTAAATATGACGCTATCTTTGGCAACGGCCAAGACTGCTGGAGCTTAAAGTCCCCCAAATCCACTAAGTAAGATAGAGCCGCTAACATTAGCCCAAAGTCTGATAACATCCAGACCAGCTTCCACACAGTGAGGAAATAGTAGGCCTACAGAGTGGACGTGCCAGTCATGAACTGAGATAATTCACTTAATTACATTTTCATATATACTTAGTACCTCATGTTTCATGTGCACATCATTGAATGAGTGAGGCTCAATCAATAATCTGCTGTATAAAGCTAAGTAATTCATGTATTTTAAAAACACAGTATGTATTGTCGTGCCTGAATTGTGTTACAACACATGAAACTCAAAGTCAATTTTCAAATTCAGCGGTGGATTACAGGCTTTACAAGTAGCATGCTGTATATCACTGAATTGTTTTTTCGAGGAACAGTTTACATTTTAGAGAGCTTTTGGGTGTGCCAGCCAAGCTTTATAGAGATATCACACAGTTCACTTAAGAATACACAGTATTCAGAACACATTTGTGGTTTGGGTTGGCATTCCTGTGGTCCCCCAAGAGCCTCAGCTCATCTCTTCATTTTCAGACAGAATAATTGAGTCGTTACCAGCCCACCAGTGGAGATTAGAGGGTATATATCAGTCTTTCCATCGCTTTGTCTTCATACTGTTCCCACCCTTCCTCCCTTTGGAGTTACAGCTCAGTGCTGCTGGAAACAAGCTCATAGCTAAAGGGGAAAATAATGGAGGAAACCCTTTTCTTCCAACCCAGGCCAATGCTTTCTTCCCAATGGATGTATAATGGTGATGTGAACAGAATTAGGAGGCCTGTCGTCCCTTACCGTCACTTGCAGAGATGGATGGCCTGGAAGAGGGTGTTTAATGTAACTCACATTATCAAGCCTTAAACAAACAACCCTCTGGGAAGGTGGGAGTGTTAATGCTGCAGCGCTTCATAGGAAGCACATATGAGCTGATGTACTGTGCATACTAGGAATTCATCATCAGGCTCTATCACATGTTTAAAATCATCACTGTTGTCCAATTCATTAAAAACAGGCAAAGGAAACATTCAGAAATAAGAAACCACATCACAAACCAACATTGAGTGATTGTAGGAGACAAGTTTTGAACAGTTGCATCCTGTGCCAAAGCCACAAGCTTTACTGACTGAGACATGCAGCCCTACTTCCTTCGTAATAGGGTTTTTCTATTGGCACTTTTGGCCAAATTACACCTCCAAGTGGGTCGCAGTGATGTCAGATGGGCTTTGCCTTCATTTTTCAGTATCAACATTCAATGATGATTCAGCAACATGTTTGGCCTCCACTGCAGACATGGCAGATATTGCAGATGAAACAAGCCTTGCTTGCTGTTTGGAGCAAGGAGACCATCAAGGGAAGGCAGTGTTGTAGTACTCAGGTAGTCTCAAGACCACTTTTTCAAGGTCTTGGTCTTGTCCCAGAATCGGCTGCTTTTTTACTTGGTCTTGTCTCGGTCTTAGACAAAGAAGGCTCAGAAGTTTATTTCAGGATCGGTCAAGACCACCACTGTGGTGATATCACTAAAATTCACCTCTGCACAAGACATTTCTCAGGGTACACTTATACATACATACACATGTATACAGTCTATATGACAATAAAAGAGGTGAATAAAGAGGAATCTCCATTTGTTTTCTGTGGGAGTGTGGATTTTCCAGATTTTGAGGAGTTGCTATGATTTACGTATTTCACATTTTATCATAACTTGCTCTTGGTTTAGGTGGTCTTGACCACAAAAATGTGACAGGAGATGGGCATCCGGTGTACGTTCTTGCAGTACTGAGAGAAAATTAAAACACTTTATCAAGAGAACAAAGAAGTTACCGACCACAACAACACCAGCAACACGGACAGAAAAGCACAAGTGCATCATCAGTTAGAGACACAGCCTTAAGTTGGTAGCTCTGATGTATGGAGATGAAAATCCCTGCTACGCTGGGCTGACGTGCCAAGTCAAACCGGAAACAGCCAACCCAGCACATGTGTATGGAAAAGGGCTGTAGGAGCACCTGAATCCCCTGACTCCCACACATGTCTGAAATTGGAGTTACAGGGAGGGTTGATGATTCCTTTAACTTAATGAAAGTGACAATTTGACATTCACGCCCACTTCAAGTGACCATTTATGTACAGAACTGAGTAAGGAAGTAGGTTTTTGGCAACTGTCTCTCAAGTCCTTCTACACTGCCTCTTCAGGATGTGAATTCTGCCCCACCTTAATTTGTAAAAGATACAGCTGCAGAATGTGTTGCCTTTAAGCCAGCATCAGAACCCTTTTTAAATAGGAATTGTGCAAATTTGCAGGATAGCCCAATCGGAGAGTGCGGCAAAATGCTGCCTACCTACTTTTGTTTATACAGAATGCACCTGTAAGCAAAACGAGCAAATAACAAAACGTGTTGTGTCAGATGTGTTCACATGACATGTTTTATGAGGAACTTATTTTCAGGCATACACTGGCCTTAAGATGTCAGGCTATTTCTGACAGACAATGGCTCTTGTAAGGAAAACATAAGTATAGGCTGGCAGGCGTATTCACATTGGAGTGGAAAACAATGGTCTTGTGCTTTGCTTTCATTGTTGGTCAGCGATGTATTTACCACTCCAGAACTTGTGGTGGCACTACACTGAAAATGGCACCACCGGGAGCTACAATACTGATGTCGCTAGCAAACCTTGCAACCTCTCAGAGAGAGAGACTCAAACTTTGTTTTTGTGACAAATGGTAGGTGCATCTGCCTCTGGCTATCTTCTTATCATGTTTCAATATGAAGCTGATTTGTTATCGTACAGTTCTGGAAATCCAGAAACACAAGTGATAGGTTGCATCCAAAGTTGTCTGAACAAACAGCCAATGCTCCATTTTCTGGCGAGACAGAGCTACTGTCCAGAGATCTAAAATGTAGTCACTGGGTTTTCATTTTGAGAGGACGGTGGAGTCATCTGTGTGGCCTGATTTGCATCTGCAGTATTTGCTACTAAAAATAAAAAGGATAAAACAACATCATCCTTAGCCTTAAACGAAAAGGCCAATGACAGAACAAACAGACAAGACAAACCACAAAAAGGGGGGTGAGGGTGGAAGAAGGAGAGGTGGAGAGCAGGGAAGGGGAGGTGGAGGAAAGAAAATGTGAGATCAGGCCCAAATCTGTGGGGAAGCGGTAGCTTGGGCCGGACGAGTTCACAGATGTTTTAAAGTGCTAATCTAATCTTTATGCCAGGCCTTCCCCCTCCTCTCTCTTTCTTTCCCCTCTCCCTGTCTCAGTTTTTTTCTTCTTCTTTTCCTCCTTTTACTTTTTGGAGGGAGGTTGGAATGGCTGTGGCCTGTGTTAATGCATCTCAGGAGCATCATGTACTGCTGCTGCTCGCTGATGGGCCCTAGTTATTCATGTGCCTGTTATCAGCCCTGTTTTCAGACTCAGACACATGTGCGTTTGCAATGAAGGAGTCTGGAACTGAGAAAAAGTATAATGAAAAACAACCTTGCACAAAGCTGCCTATATGAAAGGATGAAAGGGAGGTAATGTAGCAAGAGGGAGAGATTGTCTTTTGGTTTTTAAGAATGTCCCCCATGGTGATCATTCATCAAGTTCAATGATCTTCCTTTTTTTACACTCTGACACCTTATTGGTCCAAAGACTTTCCGTGTTATGTAAGCTCTGCCAAAAGTGTGTTGCATCTGTGCTATACGGCTCTGATACAGGATGACGAGGGATCACAATGACCTCCCGTGTTAGTGAAACTAATAAATTTAAGGAACCACTTTGAGTTTTAACTCATTTCCTCCTCTTGTCACTCTCTTCCTTGATTTTCCCTCTTGCTTCCTCTGCCTTCCTCCCTCTTGCTGCTCGATAGGAGGTAGACTCCGTGTCAGACAGTGGCTACATTGAAATACACCAACACCTCCCTCTGATTCAGCGGATGTGCTCGCACAGGAGTTAATCTCACTCCACAGAATTTAACAGCAAACCCAAATCCTGTGGTTTAAGCCTCCTCCTGACATGCCTGACAAGAAACAAAGAGGCCACTGCCAGAAAAATCCCCCGGGTCACAAAACCTGGAAATATGGCCAGAGATTATAGGTGCATGTGGACGTCTGAGAAGAAATAAAGCACTGAATCATTTTATGTGCACAAGTTAATTACTTAACAGATTGTACCCTCATTGTCATTTTTAATTTATGTATTTCACTTTCAATTTATTTGTTTTTACTCCTTGAGGTGATTTAAGGGGATCAGTGGATGTGATTACTCGCCGTTGAGCCTGGTATTTGTTTCCTGTGTTATCCCATGACAGGGCATTCCTACCACTGACCCCCGGTTGCCGAAATTGCTGCACTTTGAATGTGCGAGTCATAAAATACAACACGATGAGTCCAAGCTGGCAACCGCCACCAAACCTCTACTCACTCACATCCTTCTCTCTCCTTCGCCCCTGCCCCTTCTCTCTCTCTCCCTTTTCCTCTGTGTGCTGCTAAACATCTGGAGAAGAGCGATATCCTCCAAGTAAACAGACCAACAGCTGTCCACCAGCTCCTGTCTTTCTCCCTCGCCATCTCCTTCTTCCTTGATCACTTGTTCGCTTCTCCTTAAATTTCTCTCCCCTTTACTCAGTCATCCTGTCCCCCCGTCTCAGTTTCTCGTCTGCTGGCTCATCAACAGGTAACCATCACTGATGGATGTGTTTACGATGCTGATACCCTGCATGTGTGGGCCTTGTGATTTGAGCAATGGAGGATACTGAAGACACAGGCTGAGTGATGGTTACAGTTAAAAAACAACAACTTTGTGACCGCACTGAAACTTTCTCCAGGGAGTCTGAAAGAGCCACAAAAATTGAAAAAATATTCCCATTTATTTTAAGATGAGTCTCATTTTGCAGTTTTGTTTATCGTTGCAGTCAGGAATAATAACATTGTACTCACAGCAGCGTTGTGCACGTTCACCCTGAGCCAGCTCAGTTCTGTTCACACAGATTAAGATGAACTAGTTTGCATTTAAAGCCCACAATTAAAATTTTAAACTAAGTCAGTCCCAAAACATGAACTAATTTGCACTCATTTCTCCCATTTTTAAAAAATATAATAAAATCTTTTGATCATCTTTCACTTGCAGATATTTCCCAAGACTGGTCATATGTAACTCAATGTGTCATTTCAAATTTGTTGCGGATGTGGCTGACATCCTGACTTGTTTTTGTCAGACCCAGCAGACACAAATAGCATTAAAATGTGGGATTTATTTTCTTTGGAATCTGTACTGATTTGTCCATAAAACTCCTTCAAATATTCATGTAAACTGGCCTCAGTGGTGTCAGTAGCTGCATCGTTTGAATTGCCGGTTGCACTAGCCATACAGATGTTGTGTCAAACTCTGTTCCCCCATCAAAAAGTGTTTTCCAAGCACGGTCTCACTCCTAAGTTGTCGAAATCTGGCGCTTGGGCAGTGACTTGTGGCATCAGAAACCAATGAAAAAAGGTGTCCTTTAACATCGGCGTGATACATATATGATACATAATGCATATGACAGGCAGAACTTGACATGCTGCCCCAGAACGTCAACAACCAACGCACCCAGGGTACCTTGCACATTGTATCTGGATGTGGAAGGTCCATGACCAAAACATCAATATGCGACGAGGTCAGAGTGAGAATGTGTTGGTTTTCCTTGTGTTGGAATGTGCATTGCCAAGGACAAGGAAATGATTTGGTTCAGATTAAGGAAGGGGAAAACATATATCAACAGGAAAACAATCTTTGACAAGACACGTATGACATGTGTGAAACACAGTGCATAAGCATTGTTAACTGCCACTGGTGTGAACAACACTCACATTCATTACCTGCAAACCATTATGTTCAGTTCACCGTTCACCAAAAACATAAACACATCCAATGAACACACTCTTTTAGCACATTCATGCTCAACATTGCTTATCAAGAAGTCTTATCACACAGTCAGACACATTTCAAACAATTCCCCAAAGGCAGGGAAACGGTTGTTGGTCTGACAGGGCTCTGTCATGGTCTCACATGGGTTGCAAATAAGGCATTTATATTGATTAATGAAACGTTTCAGAGTAGCCAAACTGGTGACTTCCTGGTTCATCCTGTTTAAAACTTGATGATGATCTGACCTCTCATCTGCTGACATTGTTGCAGTGATGTTGTGTTTACAGATCACAGTGATTATGATGGCAGGTACACTTTTTTCACAACTGATAGAAATGATGGCCCAATTTATGAAAATAAGACCCAAGCTGTAAAGACCAAGACATAAACTTTAATGCTGGCTGTTTCATGGGAGAACTGAGAGGTTAATGTTGTGTTGGACTCTGCAGAGTCAAAATCTCTGCCTCCATCTTCAACACAGGTCTAATTAAAACTGAACGTAAGAACTTCCCCTTCGTCTTTGAGACTCCAATGGTATATTTCCCTGAGCGCATGCCTCTGGTGTCGAGAGCAAATCAGAGGCGGTGAGAGACGGTAGTAATGGCAGAAAGGAGGGAAGGAATGAATGCAATTTCCATTCAAGCAGGGACAGCATCCGCATTGTGAGACACCTGTAAAAACATCATTTTTCATCGTTGAGCTGTAAGGGAATGGGAGGAGGGAAGACGGAGATGTGATGAGAACACAAATGAAGAGATGGACAGATGACAGAGGAGGGAGAAAAAGAGTGGATGTGAATGGTACACAGACTTTTGGTTCATTCAGTGTTTAACCTGGTATCACTTTTGGTTAAGATACTACCTGGTATTTCAGGCAGAGACGACTGACAAGGATGAATTTAGGACAACAGCTGGTCCTTATGCAACATCTGCAGTGCAACACCAAACACACATGAACACAGAGTGGGAGAAAAAGAGACGTACATTTCCAGAGACAGCCCTCCCTGACTTCAGGGGTCAGGGTCCTGGCTCATGACATGTCTGCTTCCGGTCGGCCTGCTCTGCATTTTGACGTGCTGCACCTGCCTCGCTCTGCGACCCACAGGTCCAATTTTTCAGTTTCAGCATGAGTCCGTCTTTGAAGCTATGGGGTGAAACCCAAAACTCTTGCTATCTGTTTTCTGTGTTGCAGACTGAAACCACCACCTCAGCAGCAGCAACAGCAGCAGCAGCAGACAACTGGTAGATACATCCACATCTGCTACAGTGATTTGGGACACTATCATTTTATTGTGTGACACACTATATGTATCAAACTGCAATTTAGTGTACTTAAGGGGTTAGCATGATTGAAAACTGTTTCTGATGTCCAAAAGGGAATATTTTGCAGCCATAAAGGGTCCGTGACCCCGGCAGTATAAGTGATGCCCTCATACTTCTGCTGATGGTATATCACTGTCATCTTGGCTTTTATTTTACTTTGCTGCGTAGAAAAAAACTGCAGGCACACAGCTGTAGCTGCGCCTCCCACAAATTTTCACAAGTAGAACTGATCGCAGCAAATATATGGAAAATATTTTGGAACAAAAGAGGATGTTTTTAAAGTAGCCTATAGCAGGGCCGTAATCACCTCTTCAGCACTGAGGGGGACCATTCTCAGTCTACACCTTCTGTGACCAAACCCTCCAGGTGGGTCTGGAGGAAATTCCCCCAGGATACATTTAGAAACTTAACGGCTGACTGACCAATTTAGAGCATTTTGAACGACAATTTTTCAGTCGGGGGTTCTTAAGGTTTTAATGACTGAGGGCCATTTTAGGAAGCCAGCATGTGGTAAACATGTGGTCCACATCCTCCTCCTCTTCATCATCATCCACCTGAATATCACGATCTGACCCGCTGAAAGTCTGAGTTATGAAATTATACTGTGGGCCCCATCCCTCTGCCTTGTCGTGACCATGTCCCACCGGCACATTTTCTTCACTGATTCTTGGTCAAACATCTCTCTAAAGGCTTCTGACAAATACAAAAAATGCAGAAAATCAAACCTGATCCAAAAAGTTAAATGGTGGACGAAAGTATTGGACTCAATATGCAAATGTGATCGACACACTGTGAAGTAGTATTTATTGTTCGATGTGCGACAGCGTTTTTCAACAACTATAACAGCTGACAGTGATAGAGCCTATGTAACACTCATACATTCTAGTTTTCCATTTTTGAATTCATTTGAAAGTAATGAAATATTAAATGATTGTACATCCACAGCAGTTTAGCAAAGGCTTCTGCTGAGGTACGGCAACAAAACTTGCACAAACTACACCTGCATCGTAATACTAGAACCAGTAGTAATATTACATTTGTACATTTGGTAATGATTATTTCAGACAGCGATGCATGGTTGACTGTCATAGCATTTTGAGCATATTGAATATTAAAAGGAGATGTGTCCCTCCCAATGTATACTGTTATTACCGTCAAGGCCTACAGGGTTTCCAAAGTTCTAAGCTGTTCTCTCTGAATACATTTGTATTATCTTGTGTGCAGCAAATGGTCAAATTCAGAGTTTATTTAATCATCACACTGAAATATAAATGTAGCAATCCCATATGTGCTTTAGCTATCATTATATATGTACAGTGGGTGGGCTGCACAGTTGACCCAGCAGTTTAACAGAGAGGTGGGAGTACTACAGTTTTTGTGGACCGGGCAGGTAGGCAGCAGGCTGTCAGTCTGCAGGGGACACCAGGGACAAATGAGGCTGCTTCTGTCTGTGGATCACCTTAGCTCTGTCCGTGTGGGCGGGAAGAGTGGCAGTTCAGTCCTCAAAAAATCTGTCCACACTCTGACTACACAGCAGTCAACCAGGAACCAGTCCCCATGCCTGCCATATGTGTATGACATCTCTCTGTTGAGCCATTGTTGCTGGTATGATACTAAATAATTGGGATGTGCTCCGAAGTTCAACAGCAGCACTGTTTGCTGACAGGTTTTGAAATGCTGACATGGAGAGCTGGACTCTGGTTCATTATTTAACAACCTGAGCAAGTTACATTTTAAAATCATACACAAATTATAGTTTCTCAAGCCTGATTTCTGAGATTCAGATTGCCAGAGGTGTTGATTGTAAGTATACTACATCTTCCAAAGAGCATGCATTTAGGAAACATCCAACCACAAAGCTTAAAAATACAGGATATTTTGAGACTTACAGAAGTGCTCCCTCTTATGACCCACTGAAAGTATGTGATGGTTTATTTTTCTGCAGAGACTCTGCCTTCTGTCTGGTTTTACTTATTTTTTCTTCTGTGCTGAGGACATTTATGGACGTGTGTACCCCCACTACACTCAGGTGAGGTTGGGGTTTTCTAAAATTGCAGTGACCAGGTGCCAGACCATAAGCAGCAGACAAACACAGCACTGAAAAAACGCAAATATAGCAAGGCAAAACACCTAACGACAGTGAGTATGGTGTTGGCGAGCATCTTTACAATCAGTAACCAACTACACCCCTGCATCATTTATCTTTAAGATTCTGATTCAGTTTTGGATTATGAGCCAATTCTGGATGAAATCTCTGGTAACATGTTTTCTTCCCAACCAAGGCAAAGTGTTGCTATACTGTAGCTTCAATTTGCACCTTAGACTAGCTTAATCTCCATAGCAACAGTGACCGAGGCTCATGGGTATGCTAGTATTTAGCACCATCTGCCATGCCAAGCTGGCTGTAATTTATAGGATCATCAACATGACATAAATGACAAGATCGTTTTCTTGGAAACTTGTTTGTCTATGTTGTGTAACATTGAGGAGATCATTAAATAATAACATTTTAAACAGTACTTCAAAGTTGGGAAACTTTTTTCAGTAGAAAGTCAAATATTTTGTTAGAGGAGGAGAGTAATAGAGTTGCTGTGGGGGACACTGGACACTGCACCACTTTTCGTGAACCATACTCTGGTTGTAATTATCTAAAAATCCCTGATAGATCATGTCCACTCCTTGTGTGAAGAATGCTCTGTAATGTGAGGCATTTGTACTCCCTCCTGCTGTCCCGGTGCTTATCTGGCGTACATCAGAGATAAATCCAGACACCTGGTCAGAAGCACAGCCATGTGTCCGAGCAGCCCTGTCCCTGGGAGTAACCCTGCTTCTCCATAACCCCCCTACATGATTTATGGACTGGAGGAAGGTGTTCCTCAGGGTTGACTGGGTCAAGGCTGCTTCTATCCAGCCTCAAACAGACTCTACACCTGACAAGATAAGCCTGGTCATATCCTGTCTTTGTGCTCCACAACCTCACCCTTAAAAATTCATAACCAGAGCACTTGTGAGAGGAAGGAGAGGGGGAGAAAATGTGTTTCAAAGGTAGGTATGAGATAGAGGCAGCATGCAGCCTTGATAAAGGGAGAGGTTAAAGTGTGGTGAGCTAGAACTGCACATTTTTTTAACCTCCAGACACAACAAGTAAATGTAAGTCTCAAGTACTGCTATGCTTCCTTTAAAACGATCACTGCAATTTTAAAGTAGCATGCATGTTATGTGATGCCCTAACAGAGTTACGGTTTCAGCTTTGCCTCTCCCTTGTGTTTCCTGTTTCCCCTTCATAGTGTCTTTGTTTTCAGTCTGTCTTGATGTGTTTGCAGGGCATGGTCTTCTGGTTCTCTCCTCCTGCCAATCCCCCTGAGTTGACACTTCATCTTTTTGTATTCTCGGACATCAATTCACAAGCTAGCCTCAACCATAACCCGCCACGTCCAGCCTCATTCTTGTCTTCTGCCTCTGGATTTGGACTGCTCTACCTTCAGCGAATCTGCCTGCTCTGCTTCGCCATTCCCTGCCCACCTCGGTTGTCATTTCATTCAGGCCTTTAGCTCCACTTCTTCAAACTACAATAACCTGCCTGTAACCAATCCCTGTTTCCTGCTTGTGTTTGCATTTTGGGTCCTAAGTTAAACTGCCACAACAAACAGTGGAAAAAGTGGAAACAACTGGTAATAATAACTAACATTTACATTGATGCTCTTTGGTAACTGGAGATAGCTAGCAATACCTACCAGGGAAAACAACAGCACAGCCCTCTTCCTGTTTGGTTGGCAATGGTTGTGTCTTAAATTTGAGCCTTCATTTGACTGGAAGATTGTATCCAGTTAAAAAGACAGAATTAATCAAATAAGGGCTTATACGAAAACAGTCAATATGCTGATGACGTCAGCATTTACTTTAATGATAAATTTCACTTTAGCATTCATATTTCCCACTTTAAAGCAGCTTTATAATTGTGACATACTGTATATATTTTATTAGCTTGTGCCAGCTCTTGATTGAAGCTATATACACATTTTAAAATTTATATTCCATGTTCTTTTTAAGGCTCCACCATTTCATCGGAAATATTTTCTATTGTTTTTCAGCATTTCGTGTGAATTCCCTTAAAATTCAGCATGAAATATTAAAGATCTGTGGAAACGTCGGGATCTCCACCAGAAGTTGTAATAAATTTCTGTGGGTTTGAACAAAGTTAGGCAACACAGCATGAGTTTGAAAAGACTGTTGCACCAGCAAGACTCAGGTTCTGGTTTCATACAACCTACTTTTTCTGTCCTAAATCATGTTCTAAAGACAACCAAGGAACATGAGTCAGTGTTTGCTGTACAAATATAATACCCATGTTGTAGCAAACTGCAATTTTTCCTTCATTGTGAAGTGCCAGAACAGGGACATTTCACATATCAGTGATTTATTTATTTATATTTTCAATCCAATCAGTAGCACAATGAACTAAGAGGTCAGGGCTTATCAATAATGTCTCCACTCATTCATCATGAGGGACAAATAGACTGTTTAACAGCTGTTTCTAATTTAGCACCTGGGAGTACAAGGACTTGATGGGTCAGGTTTAAAGAGGAAAAAGTTCTAGGGGCAAAAACTGTGTCAGGATGGGCAGGTGATTGACAAATAGGCTGAGAAAGAAAAGAGGTTGAAGAAGATGTGATTTGGGAGGAGATGCTGACGGATGAGAGCGATAGATGAGTCAGAAGGAAGGTGGAATAAGGAATGGATTATAGGTGAAAGAGTGAGTACGGGGTCATGTAGGGAAAAGGCCAGAAGTTAGCCCATGAGATGAAACATACTGGCACTAACCCAAAGCATTATCAAGAGCTCTGTAGAGCAGCACAGGTACAAACCATCTGTGAACATGATATTACATGACACATCTTATGTGTCTTTATTTGCCTCCACACTTTCTTTTCTTTGTCTTTGCTTTCTTTTTCTCTTCACACGCACACACACACACACACACGTATGCATACTCCTGTCGAGAGGTGTTGAGAGGTGAAAATATGCAAAGAAAGTAAGATTAGGTCATTCCATCTGTATGCAGTCACCTATGTTTCATGCTAAAATGACAGCTAAAGGTTCATTTATGCTCAACATATACTGATACGTAAATGGATGGAGCCTTTTGTCTGTACTCTTCATGGGTGCGTGTTTTACGAAAGCTTGCAGATATAGACAAAACAGAGCAGTGGCATCCTTGAGGGCAATGTAATGTAGTTCAAGTGAGACATGACCGTAGGAAACAATGAAGACATTTTAAAAAATGTCGCAATGTATTTAAGTAAAGTAAGTATGTAAAATGTATTTATACAGCCACAGTGAGATGTTGATGAAGAGCTGCAGACAACAGGCTCTTACTGCACCTCTGCAAACAGCTCACGTCCAACAGGTGAACTTCTTTTACCTGCCCTGCTGTGTGATGGAAAAACACAGGCAGCAAAAATTACAGGGGACTTCAGCCGTGGATCAGTACTCTGCTTTTAAACGTCATCATTTAAGACCAGCCATCATCAGTTTGAGACACACCTTCAAGAAGGGAGCCCTGCTGTAATGGAAATTTAGATCCATGCTGTGCTGGGCTGACAGCCCAAACCAAGCCAAGCAAAGCCAGCCCATGACTAACTGGGCTACCTTTAAGAGGATATATTTATCCACCACCACATCATCTAATGAATATGAAAGTTCTGAGTTTAAAATCAAACCTTAATGTATGGCAAGATAGTAATCCCAGGTGAGAGTGAGAAAAGAGTCATGCACGTCTGGATAAAAGAGTCTTGGATAAAATAGAGAGTATGGGCTGGGTGAGGATTTCTTTATTTTGATTGTTCACGTTCTGATGGAGTCAGTAGCATCCCAGTTACTGCAGCTGCTTTGTCGATTGTCATTGGGTGACATACGCTGCATCTGTCTGCTCTCCTCAGGCACTCCATATCACTCTCTTGCCTCTCACAGGTTGTGTGCGTCACTCACCTGTAAGATGCAGTGAGCTGGTCCATCTGGTGGTGGCTGCAGAGGGCAGGATCCTCTTCTCAAACAGGCAGGAATGTGGAGGTCAGAGATGCTGTTGAGTTAGTTTGACCCCAGTGTTTAAGAATGACCTGCAGCTGTGCGTGGAAAACTTATGCTCTTCCCTCTTATTCCCTCCATCTACATTTTCTCTCTGTCTTTCCACCTCCATGTGTGAAATCTGGGATCAGAAACACTGTTCATGGGTGGTGGTGTGAAGTGATACAGTGGTTCACTGGTTTTTGCAATTAAACCTCACAGCTGTTTCAATGTAAGAATTTGAAGCTACATGGTAATAATTCCACTGTAGACTGAAGTATAAAGGCTTCTTTCACGCACTTAGGACCCAGATGAAGAAAGCGACTTGCATAAAGGAGAGAATATTTGATGCAAAAGAAAAGTCACATGACATCTGTGCTGTTTGCTCTGTTTATTAGAGGTATATTGTCAAACATTTTACAAGCTGTTGCTTAAATGTTTCCATTTAGAGAGAAAAATGCAACACTGAAAAACAATTACTAAGCTCAGCAGAGAACACTTTTAAAGCCCCTGTTTTAAAGGCACTAAAGTCCCAGTTTTAATGTCAGTCCTCCTTTTTTCTTGACACATGCAGACACAACTAGCAAAGACACCTGTTGTTACACACTTCAGTAGCTACAATACACACAGCTTTCAATTGACTTGTTAGTTGAGCTCTTAAAGGCAACACCACTTATGTCTGCTATCATGTGAAGGACACCGAAATGTGTGCGATGATAAAGGTGGGAGGTCGAAGTAACACAGACTGCTGATTCAATACACTGAACATTTGTACGGATGTAAAGCTACCATAACTTACTTCATGTGGACGGCAGGCTTTCTGTTTGCTGTATGCTCTGTTGAGTGCACGTATCTTAAATATTTTCAAGATTAAATACACCATATTGCTGCTATTTAAATACATAACGTGTCTTTTTAAGTTAGAATCGCCATTCAGTGGAATTATGTATAATCACAAGACAACCATCACTTGGATTTTCTTCACGTCTGCAAAAGAAATGTACAAAAAAAGTCTTTTTTTAAATAATAGTGATAGTAGTACATTCAAACAATAGCATAATAGTTCCTCAGCATTATTGTTGTGGTTTTAAATAGCTTGTGATGTAGGGGTGCTTGTGAGGGGACAGTCTGTCGTTATGTTAATGTTCATAAAAACAGATGCACCCTACTTCTTGGGTCAAATACTGCAGAAACAACACTTACATAAAGTTTAGATGCTAGTGCCATCGTCGTATTGCTAATGCTGATGATCATCAGGAGGTCCATCAGGAAGTTTTTTCAGGAGCTTAAACTGTGTTTCCAGGAGTGCCTACTCTGAATATTTACCATTTGGCTGCTAAACACATGTGCGTGTGCCTGTCGGACAGTCGTGTGAGAGTGAGATGAGTGGCAAACATTGGAATATAGAATAGACACCTTCTGATGTTAAAGCGCTGGTTTCTGTCGGTTGATGGTGTAAACAGCTGCATCATCGCTAAATGGGAAAAAATGAAAAGTCATTGCTGGCAGTTTACCTGTGTTGACCATATTTCTGCTTCCTCTACCTTATTGTCTAATCATTTATCCTGTCGTGTGGCAGATTACGTCTGTTCCTCTCTCATTTTCTTTCTGTGCCTGACCCTTTTTCTTGCTCCTGATAATGAAGATTTAGCTGCTATAGCCATTCCCTTATCTCCCTCCTTTGCATTCATACCTTCCTACGCTGCTACATTTGTGTCTATCAGTCACCAGGTCTGTTTGCAGTTAGGTTGCTCCCACAGTCTTGTCTTTCCACCATCTGCCTTTTCATGCTTCTGTCTTTCTCCTATTCCCTCGATGCGCCTCTTTCCACGCCTGGCTTTCTCTTGGTGAGTCCTCCAGCCCACTACCGGCAGCCGCAGCCCTCCACCACCATGTCCTGGTAATTCTTCAGCACCACTCGGTCTTGAGGGTCCAGGTAGAGCAGGGCGATGGGGCTGAGGGAGGTGGGGACACAGCAGGCCCGGGGCACAGCTCCGTTCACAGAGTTTACCAAAGTTTGCACCATGGCGTGGCTAGAGGAGTTCATGTGGTCGGCCAGAGGAAAGCGACACTCTCCCAGGCAGAAGAAGGCGTCGTAGCCGCTGGGTGCAATGATCCACTTGTGCCAGCCCACATCGTTGAAATCTACATATAGAGGATGACGGCGGCATCTGTTGCGGGACAGGCGTTTCAGTTTTGCAGCACGACCACCATTTCTTTTCACCCTTCCACGTTCACTCCAACTGACCCCTCCTTTATCACCCCCCCAGCCCGGTACTGTGTACGCCTTTTTTCTACCCCTTATCGATGTTTGGTCTCTATTGCGGCCCTTGCTGCTGCTCCTGGCCCTTTCTTTTGTCCCTCTCATTTTTCTCCCTCTCATTCTCTGGCCTCCACCGGTGGGTCTCCTGCCATGTTTGACTAAGGGCTCTCCACGCCCGTCATGACTATAAGTCACCAAAAGAGGTCTTTCCTGGGCCCAGCTGTGCTCGTCCTGACCCACAGATCTGCATACCCTCAGGTGTCCCTGTTTGTGTTTCTCTACCTCCTCCTCGCCTGCAGCAGAGGGGAGGCTCTGCTCAGGGAGCGAGGTGGTGTTGTTCTCAGGTCTGACCTCCAGGAGGAAGCCCAGACTGCCAGTCTCAGCAAGGGCCTTCTGGAGGAGCTCTGCACTCAGGCTAAAAGCTTCCCAGAAACCACTTGTTTTGTGGCTTTGGAGGCCAGTGGTGAGTAACCTTGTCTCCAGCAGGGTGGGCTCAGGGTCCTCATGGTGCTCAGTGAGGTATAGGTTTAGTCTGTGGGCCCCAGGACCCAGGGAGGCTCTGTCACTGCGGAGGAGCCGCAGCTCAGCGGAGAGCACCCTCTCATCCTGAGGGATGGAGGAAACATTGAAGGAGATGTGCACCCTCTTGTGATCCTCTGCTTTGGAACTGTCCTCAAGGGGCTCTACGAGAGCAAGAGATAAGGGGGTACAAGAGTGTGGTTTAAACTTACTTAGATATGATCTTTCTTGAATGATCTCAAAACCAGGACAATAATCTACCAATGTCAGCAAATAAGTTACCAAAGTATAACAGGTAGTATAAGACACTGTTAGCTCCAACTTTTTGCTCTTTGCTAGAAGTGATTGAGTAAACTGAACCACTACAACCAGTGATTTGTACCTACATGTGTTGGTACTCTAAATTTAAGGCAGTAAATGGTGCACTTGGCTTGCAGTTTGTGCTTGTGTGAAGTATTGTATGTACTTTTGTAATTTTATTTTCGTCTCCTCTTCTTTTACTTTTATAATTGTACACTCTATTTATTGTATTTGTTTCAACGGCTGGATTAGTGACAATACATTGACTACAGAATTGCATTTTCTTGTCATAACTCTTTAATTTGAAAGGGTCAGCCGTTCCCACATCAGCATGCACTGAGTGATTCAAAATTTGCTGCAAGGACACTGTGTCAAAATCAAGTTTAAGGAGCTCCTGGCCCAGGCACAACAAGTCGACAGTCGGCCGTTAATCAATGTCTGGACATCAGTGAGTGTCTGTAGCCCTAGTTTTGGCAGTGTGTCCCGCACCGATGACGCTAGTTGGCCTTTGTCGGCCCTTGTCGGCTACTTTATGGCTGATTTAGCATGTTGATTCTGCGTCACAGACAACTGCATGAAATCACTTTATCTGGCAGTTCAGTCACAAGAAGAGAGACAGAAGTGAGGAAAGCCAACTAACAGCTAAAGTCAAGAGGGCGTGATCAAACTTGTTACTTGTTGTATTAGGTAAGATTATTTTTGAGCAGTTTGCTAGCACACAGAAAATATAATTCGTTCTTTCTACATCAGGTTGTGTTGTTAATGTGCTAACTGGCTAACTAACATCTTGAATGACCAATACAGAGACAGGGTTATTTCCTCTCACCCAGGTGCACGTGCTTGTTGGCTGTTGTCTTTGGTGTTTGTGATTAATTGTGCAGGTTTTTGGCCGAGACACAGCCGACTTGATGCAATGCTAGTTTGTTGATGTCAGTTTGGCGGGTTCGGGCCTTTAGTTTACTCTCCCCACAAAATGCCTTCTCCTGTCCTAATAATTTTGTGTTTAATCAAATCAAACTACAGACTAATGAAAGAGAAGACATATTCCAGAAGTGGTAGCACTAGAGGTAATTTGAACTTGGAGGTGACTGACACAGGGTGGTAGGTGGGGGATAAGCAGGGGCCCAACAGCAAATGTTTGCCCTGATCAGAACTGCAGTGCAGAGTCCAAAACAAACTTCCCTTCAATTGATCTAAATATGCTGTCTCACACATGTTTTGAAAGACAACTTTAGGGTTGTGACAGCCCATCTTATCTAAGAGCACACAGATGGATCTTACTCAGTGTTTAGATTGTTAAATGGTGAGTCACAACAAACATCTGCAAATGTCATAAATAAGATCTTTAAACTTTGTCTGTGGCTAATAAATGAATCCCACAAGAGTGTATGAGCAGCTTCCCTGAGACAAAAGTTCAAAGGCCAAACTCAACTTTAACAATTACATTATATCTTTGAATCAGAGTTTACATGCGGTAAAATAGGATGGCAGCATGGCGTCATGTTGTGCCAGTGAGCTTACCATTGTGGTGAAAGCTGCGTACGGTGTTAGCCTTCTGGATGTGCTGGCTGGGGAAGTTAAATGAAGGGTCCTCCAGTAGGTGGTACTGCTGCTGATGAAAGCGATATAGATCTAGAAGGTACCCGGGAACCGGCACGCCAGGACGAGGGTCGGGCTTCGACTGCAGGCCGAGCCGGCTCAGGAGGAGATTCTGGATGGTCTGAGCCAGACTGGGCTCCAAGAGGAGGGAACCAGCTGGTGGATGCGACAAGGAGGAAGGCATGGGAGCCACCCTGCCATGGTCGATGTTACTGGTGTCTCCACCCTGGCGACCAGACGAGGCTTGAGGTAGCAGCAGGACCATGAGGAGCAGGAGGTTAGCAGGGAACATGGTGGACCTGGAGGGAGACAGGGAGGTGAGGAGAGACGATGGGAGGACAGATATGGTGGAGAAAAGAAGGGAGGAAGCGATAAATAAAAGACATTATAGAAGCAATCTAAACCTCAAAAGACAAACTTGTGAAGGCCGATTGTGCAGCGTTGTTTTTATTGATTTTAAATTCAAGTGTTTTGAATTTCATGTTCAAACACAATATGAAATTTGCAAAAGAGATAGCTGCTCTGGGATGCTCAGGACTCTGTATATCATGCTTATGTCTTCTCCTTCCGGGACACACTAGTTTCTCATTAGTCCTCAGCCTTCATGTGGCATATGTTCAAGGAATTTACTGTCCACATATCCACGTGAAGTTGTTTGCTTGTTACTTCTGGCTGCAGAAACAGTGCCACTTTGTTTTTTCTCTGTTAATTTATAGCGAGCTTCTTGCCCCCAAGGCCCATATATCTCCTAGGACACCTAAGCAGGAGTAATTAAACTGTCTCCATCTGTAATTTAATCATGCTGTGTATTTGTGTGTGAAGGGGATCACAGCGCTGTGTATGAAAGACATAGAGCATTCATCAGAGGCTGCAGACTCTAGTGACATGTAGAGACGAGTCACAATGACAGATAGCTAGATTTCTCTTCTCCTCCTTTTTCAAATCATTGGAGTATATGTGCATTAAAACATCCAGAAGATTATTTAACGTTGTCTGCATGAGTCAAGAAGATGGAAAGCTCTTCATTTAAATGCCTAACTAAATTATCCCTTAAATTACAGGTGCAGAATATAGACAAACCCTCACCAAACCCTCTCATGGTTAATACTGCATTTAGAATTTGGGTGCTGGGAAATTTCTTTTGTTCCCATCTGGATGTTCAGAAGCATTACATTGCCCTTCTCAATGGCATTGGACTTTTGCAGGCCAGGAAGATAATTGATCTAATAGAAGAACATGGACATACCTTGACATTGATGTATATTGCCAAAGGGAAAGAAAAGAGCTTTGTGGAATATCTGGGAAGTCACAAATTTAAATGATTTTAACTACTACGAGTTATCTGTTTTCCCTCGGAGGTTGTAGATATGCAATATATTGACATGAAATTTCAAATTAGAAAAATAATAATATGAGCTAGTATCAATTCCTGATGTAAAGTTTGCCACGGTGCAATGGTGTCTGCCACATAACTGCATGTACTGCACTTGTTGCCCGCTTGTGTGTCAAAGGCAATGCCCTCTTTCACAGCTTCAATCTGCAGAAAACAAGAAATGTAAACTAAGGACACATAAGAGACAGATGATCTGATTTCATTAGTGGTTTGTGCAGAAAACAGATCACAGAATACCCACACGTTCTTATCTCAGGTTGTCAAACCCCAGGCGTCTTGTAGCGACGCCCAGTCCACACAGCTGAAACCCACTGTAACACGTGGTTGATGTTTTGAAATGGTCACGTTTAGGTATAATAAGTATGTTTATGGGAGACGTCAGTGTGCAATGACGGTACATAAATTGTGTAACATTACACTAAAACAACACCGACTTTTGCTCTGACACTGGACATGAACTGTGGTCTCCTGGCTGAAAGTCCAGTTTTGTTTGACCCATCCACCTCCTCTCCCACCCACCCTACGCAGACATTCTCACGTTGCTCTCAGCGTTAAGTACTGCTGAAGATGGGTTTATATTAGAGTTAGCGGATGGCCCGGTGCATCTCAAGACACTAAAGTCTGCCTTACACGTTGATATCACATGCCAAGGGTCGTGACAAAGTGGCGCCATTTGAAGCTCTGGAAATGAGAGTGGTCTGAGAATACATGATAACAGTGACCTTTGTTGAAAAAGCCAACATGCAGTTTAGCTGTGCATGCACTGATAATGCAATGCTGCCAGCAATCCGTGGTTTGCTCTTTGGGTAACTTCTATTGGTTATCTTAAGTATCTCTTGTATGGGTTCCTACATAGAGAGGATTATATGCACTTATGCAGAAGTGTCTTTTAAGCTTTCCCCACTGTACTGTTGTGTAATGAAGTCCCTGTCACAATGATGAGCTCCCCCTCTTCTCACATTAACACCAACATCTGCCTCATTCACTCAATGTTTTGATTACTGAAACAGAATTCTGACCAAAACCCCTCAGGCGCCTCCACATTGCTTCTTTGGGTTTAACTCGACTCTGTTAACAACCTCTTCCAGCCAACTCAAAACAAGTGATCAGCTTATCTCTCCCTCCTTGACTCATTGTTCAGTGCGGGAACACGAACACAGACAGAGGGTCACACAATTACCACTGTGACCTGGCTAACACCCTGCACCTCTGTAGTGCAGGTGTTAATAATAACTGAGGCAGTAATTAGAAACCAGCAAGTTAACAGCCCTCTTGACCCGAAGAGGTCGATGTGAGGTGTAAAAGGGTCGGAGCAAAGGAGTCAAACTGCAAATGAACTTACGTGCAACATCATAGAGTAGCACAGAGTTGAGTCATGCACCCACTGATGCCCTGTTTGACTGGTCAAATATAAATGTTCCTTTTTCAAAAGACAGTGCATGTGTCTATCAAAGAAGAACTGCAAGATTTATCTCTTTCCTTGTCCGAGCACTCACATATCTCTCTCCTCAATCTCCTTATCTCATCTCTCTTAGGGACAGAGAATTGATTAAGCCCTCCACAGCGAGATAACAGAGGTGTTTATGGCTGAGCGAACACATAATGACACTGTAATGGCCGCTAATCTCACCACACTGTCAGAAAAAGGGTTAAAAAGAGGTCACAGGTGTGAAGGTGTGTATGTTTTTATGCATTGTGTGTTGCTCATGTGGTGTGTGGTTCAAAGGGCAGGCCTGGGAAAATAAGCCACCTCCAAGCGTGGGATTGTTGCTGGCTATCCATTAAGCTCTTGCAGCCACACCCAGGGCTGTTTCACCTGAGGCAACGAAGCAGAGGACAATTACAGATTAGACACTCTGCTGGACAGCCTCTCCCATATACTGTGGAAGCTTGTAAAGCAGATTAAGGGTAACAACACCACCTCGCTCCTGTACTTTCCTCACCTACAAAACCACCCAGGTGACTCCGAGGTTCAAAGGTTCAGTCGTCACACAGCAGGGTGTGTCACAGGCTGCACGAGGCAGAGAAACACGGACGAAAAGAAAGACAGAGACTTGCGAGCAGAGGCCAGGTCGCCCTACATCACTTTGACATACATATAGCCTCTCTCTTCTCCCTCTGTGTCTGTGTTGTGACTGGGTCTGTCTAATTTAAACCAGGCAAAGAGGATCCAGGCTTAATTTAGCATCTTCATGTGTCATGTGCTGGTGTTGACTCATTCCAGTTCGCTGAAAAAAAACAGACATTTTCATGATTATACCCCCCCGCCAGTTCCTGCTTTTATATCTGACTACCCCTGCTTCCCTGTACACTTTTTATTCTCTCTGGCAGGAATGTGGACTAATCCAATGATCTTGGGGGATAAAGTAGAGAGCTGTATGATGAATGGGTCCCCAATAAGGTGAGATGAAGGGTTGAGGCTGCAGCAGCAGCAGCGCTCGTGCATCTCCCTGTATGCATGCATGCAGCTCAGTCTATTAGACATATTAGATTTGACCTGACCTCCTGTGCAGACAGTGGCGTGACCCTGGCGCGCGGCAGACGAGTGTTGTCGCCGGCCTGCCCCGTGCCTTTCTGAACTCGCTGATTAAAACCTCTGACCTCCGACATCCGTTCCGAACTCCTGCTTTTGTGGTGTTTCTATCTCGCTGCCTCTCTTTTTATCTGTTTATTTCAAACCCTGCTCCCTTTCCTCTTCCTCCTTCCTCTTTGCATTCCTCAAACTTTGTCCTTTTGCTTTGTGCTCTGTGCTGTCATACAATATGGAACTGCTTTTCTCCTCTCTGTTTCCTCCTCTCGTCTCTCTTGATTCATCCATCATAACTTTCTGATTTCCCCGTGTTCTTTCTTGTTGACAGTATCTGTTTTTCTGCTTCTCTGCCTCACCTTCCCCGTTCCCTATCTCCCTCTCTCCCTTTCCTCCTCTCCCATTAGTGTTGCTCTTTTTTCCTAGGCCTTAAATGAATGGTGTTTTTGCGGAAGAGTGCGGCGGACTGCTGCCGGGGCCAGAGGGCTGGAGTGTCACCGCAGCCGGCTGATTTATCCACCGCCGCTGTCTTCATGTTACGCCTGGTCCCTCAACTTTCCCTTCCTGTTGTTCTTCCCGTGTTTCTTTTCCCAAATTCCTCCTCTCATTCTCCCTGATCCACCCCCCCTCCCTTCCAGCTCTCATTTTTCTATGCTGCCGTCTCATTCTTTCAGAACATGATACGTGCAGCGTACATGCCACAGGGTGAATTTTCTCTCTCTGAGCTTACTCACATACTCAAGAGGATGTCATGTCAGACAGCCCCGCGAGCCCAAATGTGATGTACATAGGCACACCTGAGAACACTTCTGAGGATACGTCTGTATTCACTGCCGCTCTTATTCCACTTGCAACTGTGCCATACAAACTGAGCATGCACGCCACAGTCTGTATAATTAACTGCGAGGTTATGACTGCACAACACTCCTCATGCTTAACTAGTCATTAATGCATGACTTTGAGCTGTGGAGTTAATATATAATGAGGCTGGGGGGTGGGGTGAAAAATATCCAAAACAGTTGTGGAGTTGTGGTTCTGCTCGCTGAGGCGTGACAGATGAAATCATTAGAACAATATTCCAGGTAGGGTGCTGCGTGGTTTTATTGGACTCTATTAGAACAGCTCTGTAATTCATCCCAGCTGGACCGATTAGCTAATGACCCAGACGTCAAACACACACATGTCCATGTTAAGAACAGTACAGGGCTTAAACACATGCTAACCGCCAGGCAGAGTGAGCACTAACACGTACGCACAAACACGCGCCAAGACGTGGAACTGTGGAGGAGCAGGGTTGTAAATATGTGAGAGCGAATGGAAATAGATTTAGACACATGCACACATGCTGGTGTGGTTTCAGTGCAGCGTAGTCCCGGTGCTTCCCTGCTCGAACCCCACTGATCAGGTATCACATCTACACACACTCACACTGTTTTGGCTTCATCAACCGGTTGCATTTACAACTTGTCTCTTTCATCCTCATGCTTCCCTTTTCTCCTCAGTTCCTCCTCTTTTGTCCCGGCCCCGGGATGCCCGGAGGTCTCAGTGTCACATGTGCATTGTGGTTAACAGGAGGCCCTGCTGAGGCACAACACTGCACAGCCATCAATGGAAACACTGACATATCTAACCCATGACTGCTGAAAGCTCGGAGACTGCCCTCGTCGTGCGTCTGACAGCTAAACCGATGTGAAATACAGAACAAAAACACGCCTCTGCTTTTCACATTAAAGCTGCTGAGCGTTAACACTGAGGGCCAATTCATTCTGTGTATGCTGCAGCGCTGGTAAGTTACGTTATGCTCTTTGAACTCATAATGGGCGCATTATTCCTGGACAAGATTTTGATTGAGCAACACAGTGTGCCAGCGGTGTATGCATGTGCAGTAGCGTGTGTGTGTGTGTGTGTGTGTGTGTGTGTGTGTGTGTTGTTCCCCAGAGTGACTAATGGTTTCAGCAGCACAGTTCCTGTGGCCTGTGGCTTGACAGACAGACAGATGTGTGTGTATATGTGTGTGTGTGTGAAAGGGATGTAGTACTCACGTCCAGGTGTGGTGGGATGTATGCAGAGTCCATGGTTTATCCTTGAGCTCCAGTGTTACGATCCCTCGGCTCTCGCTCCCGCTCCTTTGGACAGAATGGACAAAGTGGACTGTTTACCTCTTCTCTCTTTTACCTCTCTCAAGGTAACCAGTGTCTGTCCCTTCTATGTCTCCTATGTAAGTGGACAGTAGGTAATGCTGCTCTCTCCATGTTCTCCTCTCCCCTCTCTGCTCCCTCGCTCAGCTGCTCATCCTGTTGTCAGTGTCAGATAAGCAAACTCTTAAAAACATCCACCGGCTTCCCCTCTGCCTGCCTGACCTCTGCAAGTGGGCAACTCCCTTTCCCTGTTGCCTGCACTGATTGTTTAAAACACACTGGTGTCGCCGCGGTGCATATGGAAGCTGCAGGAGGAAAATGAGTTGTGTCTGTCTGTCAGTCTGTCTGTACTGTGCTGTATCACCGGCAACAACTCCCTCTAGTTCCTAAACCTCCTTACTATGTCTCTCTCCCTTCCTCTCCACTCTGTTCCTCCCTTTTGTATCTCCTCCCCTTTTCCTCTCTCTCTCTTTTTCACTCGCTCTCCCACACACACACACACACACACATATATACACCCTTTTTTTTTTTTTTTTTTTTTTGGCTTTTTTTTCCTACGATATACTAAGTGCCCAGCTGGTAAACTCAGTTTAACTCTAATTGACTTTCCTGGCCACTAAGATCCTCCCAAAATGTGATGTCACTAAGACCGGCCCAAGCAAATTTACAGGCTGTTATCTCTGTCTCTTTCTCTCACACACACACACACACACACACACACACACATACACACACACACACACACACATGCAAATAACCATGATATTCTCTTTCTCACACACGCAGTCACACTAAAATCAAACCAAACACACTCAAACAGGCGAGGATGCTCTCCAGCACACATGCACACGACTGTTCCAGATAACCCCCAGGTCAGCACTCGGAAGTCAGACTGATTATTTTCCCACAATTCCTCCTTTAACAAACTCACCTGCTGCTTTCCATTGGCACCATTTTACGTTTTGGCCAATATGCTCGCAGACAATCGCGCCGACATTATAAATACAGGCCCCATGACACTGAATAAGAGCACACAGAGTCAGTTACAAGAGAAAGGTATGAATGGATGACTCATAACAGCTGCCATGAAGTCACCTCAGTTGAGTTTTGTGATTGGATGGAAGTAAACGTTGAGGTAAGAAAAAAAAAGAAAGAGCTGTACTTCACTACGGGTTGAAGCAAGGTGCATCTGTCCTTCCAGCGCAGAGCGGGTGGCGGGGTGAATTTGTATTCATGGGGTGGGCCCATGAGAAAACGTCTCTTTAGGATGCATCGTCTCACATATTAGATCTCATCTGGAGAATCACTTGCCCACGTCCCTCTGCTCCTCCTCTCTGTCCCCTCCACTTGCTCTTCCCGTCCACTCTCGTACACACACAGAAAAAAAAACAACTCATCCACAGACCTCATTCATCCCCGAGGCTGAGTAATTGTCCCAACGCAACTTTACACACAAACACACACTCCCTCTGCTCTTGTAACAAACATTTTTCCTTTTGGATTTTTCCCCCCTGTCATTGATAGAACTGGGTTGTTGTCAGAGTCAGAGTCAGAGTGTCAGTGCAGTTTTGTTGTTGAAATGTGAGAAAAGAAATGACATAGTGTGAGAAAATTATTTAACATTTGTACATTTTCACACATCCTCCTCTCTGGTATAAATGGCAGTATATAAACTGAACTTAATTTCACAGTCATATCAATAAATCATTTAGCTGGGAGTTGCAGTACAGAACGTGACCTTCAGCAGGGGTTAAACTTTTACATCAGCAAACACCCACCATGAGTCCTTCAGGAAAGCACTGAACTCAACTTTACAACATATTCAAACCCCCAACTGTCAAATAGCATTGCTTGGTCAGTGGCCCTACACATCAGACTAGGTACCACTCCAGTATCACTACTGGATGCTCAGGGACAGTGTGTCAGTTTATGCTGGTTACATGCACTTTGTCTTTTTAAAAGAAACTTCTGTTTTCACAGGAAAGAATTTCTGCTCATTAATGCATTGTCTTTTTCAAATAACCTTTGAACGTAGGTAGAAAACTTCATCTTAAGTTTAATTTCCCTGTGCAACACAAAAGTACACAACAAAAGTATGTGGATAAGTTGAGAAAAAACATCATGGTTTGGCTTAAAATAAGTATGTTTATTAGTAATGTAACATAACGTCACATTAAGTATGGCACACACATCGTGACATATGTCTCTAGTAAGGTACACTACACATACTACAATACTACATTGTTACTAAAATAACTCAATCGCAGGGGCGTAAACATAGACAGTATGGGCAGTGCAGTTGCACTGAGGCCCACGGGATGGGGGGGGGGCTGACCCTTGCCAGAGAATCAGATTGCCACCTCAGAAATATGTGTGTTTTCAAAGAAGAAGTGTTGCCATTTGCTATGTGTCATTGAAAAGGTAAACCCCATCTCGTCATCGTTTTGATTGCTGGGTAATGTTGATGTCGTCCAGTGTCAAATCTCTTTTTGATCATGTGATGAGACAATATGACACATGGTACCTAGTTTAGGTGCCAAACCTGGCACCGGGGCCCCTCATAACAGCCTGTACTGAAACACGTTGTAACTACCTTACGCCACTGCTCAATTGACTTTTTCGCAAAGGAAACAAACAGCGGTCTCCCAGGTGAAAGTCCAAAGTTCGTTTGACCCATCCGACTCCTCATCCACCTCGTGGAGTTTCTCGCTCTTCATACTACGGCAGTTGCTCGGAGTGTCAAAATGCTGGCACCCAGTGCATCTCATTTTGTTGCTAAAGGGTGGCTTTGTTCATCACTGTATGACACTGAGGGCTACTGACCAAGCGTCAGTATTTGACGAGTCGGGAGTGCGGCCTGGTTGACAGTGAAGCCTGGAGGCCCCCTGAGTCTCACTCTCTGGGTGTTATCAGCCCCCACTGAACCCTCTGTTCATCCCCTCGGGCTCCTTTACTCCATTCAACCCCACCTCCATCCCTTTATTCTAATTAACTAATATGCTACCACAATCTTTTTTTGTTAGTTAACTGTCCATTTCCTAAAAGCAGACTATTAAGTTCTTAGATTGACTTCATGCCATTCAGGCAGCTGTTGTTTTTAGTTAACTTTAGCATGCAGTGAAAACTCAAATTGGCCATTTACATCTCATTACAGTGACTATTAATAAGATGCCTCCTTGTTTTTTTGTGAAATGTTGTGAGTGTTTTCTAATACTGTTTTTCTTTGTCGGTGTATTTAAGGAAACTCCGGTATTTGAAAGTCATAACAATAACCTTGAAGACAAACATGGACACTCTTGAAGCATAGTTTAAATGTGTTGTTGTAGCTATAGGAGCTTCTTACAAACCCATCAAAGCACCAGAAGGGGTGAGTTTCACAATAACTATGGCCCTTGTTTGCAGCTGTATTACCATAACATAAAACAATAAAAGCACTGTTATGCTTGCAGTAATGGGTTGCATAACTCAAGCAAGTTTAGTAACTTGAAATTGTTTCCCTGCATGAGTTGAACCCAGCAGCTGCCTGAAGGGTGATAAAATCTCTCATATTCAACATATAGTCAGCAGAAACGGAAAATATACACATACATTTTTAGAAAGCCTCTTAAACCTCACTGACCCACAGGTGGGAGGGTCATTATGGATTCATGTTGAGCAGCCAAACTTTAAACTCAAGTTTCCAGAGACATCAAATATGTCAGGTTAAATTTAGAGGAAACATGTTAAAATGATGCAGAAGACATTCAGAATATCTCCACTTGATGGGTTTGAATATTTTATTTAGTGTAACTGAAAACATGAAAACAAAAGCACGTGTTACTTTGAGACAATGTGGTCGCCTTTAAGATGATTTTACGAACTTTAAAGGGGACCTATGATACTTTTCCTTATTTTCTGTCACATATTTATAGTGTTACAATGTTGGTTGTTCATATTAAAGGCACTGTATGTAAGAATGTGGCCAAAACGGTTTCTGCACTCAAATTCAAAATACTGCCGCGAGTCATGTCCGCCCCCCCCTCCCCTACAGATTCGAGGTTGCTGGACAGTGGCACGCTGGATACTGATTTGTTTGCCCATGGACGGCTGCCGCGTCCTTGATCTTCGGTTTTCCAGCGGACCCTTCGAGCAAGTCCGGCTTCTCTGCTGCTAAAGCTGCTGCTGGGATACAGTTGAGGAGGAGCCGGCTGCTAATGCTATGTACTGGGACACTGCTAACGCTGCTTGCCGTGCAGCTGTAGCTCAGTCGTAACTGCGTGACTACTAGACGGCGGTGGGTGGTGCAACAGGCCAAAACACAAATTCAAAACATAAATATGATTTGCGGTCTGTAAAAATGTTTTTTAAATGCGAATATTCAGGTTGCACTATTGTTACCGATGAGATCAGTATGTTATATGAACATTATTCCTTAGTCTCTGTGACACATTAGGATGATTTTACAACTATTTGCTTTAGATTTCTTACAGATAGCTCCTTTAAATGTGGCCAAAATTTCAAAAGTAATCCCTGTGACCAAAACCCTCAGGCTTCAGACCACTCTGAATACTCTCTTTCTACCTTGGAGACAACCTGACATTAGCTCATGTTTTCTTCGCTTGTCTGCTCCAGGCATGTCAGTGCAAGAGTTTACATCACTTAGCTACACTGCTACATGTAGCTACATGCTAATGTCAAGGAAACATGTAATCGTAGTTGCCAGTGTTGTTCATTTCTCCATGGTTTCACATCATATTCTTGTTGAAACATGTCCAGTTGTGAAGATTTGTTTTTTGAATTGTAAATTGTGCTATACGCTCTATACTCCATTACACTCATTCCCGTGGTGAAGGGAGATTTCGGGCATTATTATGATCGTCCAGTAATAACCCTAACCATGCCGCTTTGCTGTAATGACCTCTGTCATCAGCGTGTCAATGTGACAGTACTAGCCAATCACAACAGGTAGTAGTAGCAAAGTAGGACGGGACTAGGCATAACACGCTTGGAAAAAAATAAAATAAATTGTGTGAGAAGACCCAGAAACAGTGACCATCTGAGCTCATCCTACAGCACAGGGTTGTATAACTGACTGCCATAGTTGTAGTTCTTTCATGCTACTCACAAAATAACTATATGGCAATCAAATAATATAATAATAAACTTCAACTGAAAACATCTAATTACTGATGTACATTCATAAAACGTTCTATAAAGCTTTTCTTGTCCATAGTGAAGGTTAGCCTATGACTTATGATGCTGCTCTATTATGCACCGTTTAAAAGAAAAAAAAAAAAAAAAAAAATCTGGCTTGACATTTTTTACCAATGGGAGGTGCTACATAACACATTTTAAGGAAAAGTCACAGTCTTGGGGACTTGAATATATTTTATTGAAACAAATTTACATACTTTAAAAAACAAAATAACAAAAACTGACCTACAAACCAACAAATTTTACAAACTTGCAATTTGTGTATAGCCTGGTAAGCCCATCCTGATGATGTTTTAGTGGGTGGGAGTACTTGCCTTGACCGTCTAATTTCTTCCGTTAGCGTAACATAACACTGGGGAACATCTTCATCTTCAAACCTAGTCGGAAGAGCAGTGAAAAACGTCCTTTCCTCTGAGATACTCTGTGAGTACCCACTCTTGTTCTTGCTAACTCTATTTCTGCACATTTTCTCTTATTGCTGTGTTTACTCTGTTAGGGAGCAGGAGATTACTAATCCGCAAACTGCGGCCTGCATTTACGTCATCAACTACAAAGCAGTCCCGGATTGGATACGTTATCAACTATGATGTGAATCCCTGATTGGCCCTGATTAAATTTATTTTGTGGAAAGTGTTTGGGGCGGCTGTGGGCCATCATCATGTCATCAGGATGGTCTTATCACGTTACTTCTAGTAGACAAGCGCTAAATGGGGGAAAATGAAGTGTTTTTGAACATGCAAGCATGCAAACGTGCTCCAGTGGAAACCCAAAATACAAGTTTAAATCTGAATGTGAGCATAATAGATCCACTTTAAAGCCTTAAGGGATAAAACAGAACTGAGACATTCACTGATTCTGGCCTTCAAAAGTATTGGATGTACAAGAATTTGCTCTATAAAAATGGATCAAGGCCTACATTCAGGGTTTAGACATCATAGCTGAGCCACAGCTCTGGCTTCTCCAAATGAGCAGTAATTCCAGCCTCCAGGTTTCCCATCCTCTGGAAAAGCCGTCGGCTGCCTGTCCCGCTGACTTCCGACGGGGGTGGAGAGAGACTTTTAAAGTAATACCTCACCGCCCTCTTAACAAGCCGTCCATCCGTCCTGCATCCCAGCATTCCCACCTCCGTACAGCCCCATCCCTCCATGGACACAGAGAGCAAGGCCTCGTCAGGAGAGGAGGAGGAGGAGGGTGTTTGGACTCGCTTCCTATTCAACTATCTCTTTTCTTCTTTTTTTTTCTCTTTCAGCCAATTGTCGCACATAATTACTCATCGATCAACGTGATCATCAGTCATTCGGCGACAGTGGGAAGGACAGCGATAAATCTGATTAGAAAGGTGACTTGGCCTCACGGGAACAAGCAGTAAACACACGCACGCCCATTCAATTGTGTTTGTGTGTGAAGTAAATAATTCCAAGGTGATAATATGGGAATTTATGAGGCTCTTTATATCTTCAATAAAAGGCCTAACAATCCACATTATCAGTGCGCAACACTTCATGAAAGTGACTGTTGATTGTCACCCAACAGTAAATAAGTGCTGAAATGATGTCCGGGATTTAGACTGTGTCATGTTCACTATTATCTTTTCTTTGTGTGTGTTAAAGTCATCTGTCGCTGCAATAGTGATGTTATTGCTGTTGTAACTTTTAGGGTGATACTAATAAATCTGTCTTTCTGTCTTTAATTGTTTCTTATTGCTACACTGCTATCGTACGTACTGCAAGTGTGGTAGTTTTTGTTAAAGGAATGTAAATCTCAAATTTCTAGCATCACTTGTGAATCTGAATTATTATGTTATTAATCAGAGTCACTGAGCAGAAAAATGCTCATCAACAGGACCTAGTTGCCTTTTCTGATCCTAGTCAGAGCAAGCAACCAAGTCCAAAGGGGCATAAGCAGGCAGGATAACAGGATCAATTCAGCTGGAATGAGTTATATGGCTAAAGGGAAGGTGTGTACACTGTTGAGTTGATGAGGGAATTAGGATCAGTGGTGGGTGTGAAGGTCGGGTGATGAATGCACCAGGGACTGCTGGACAGAGAAGGAAATGTCAGGCTCTAAAATGACAGGAGTTCATAAACATAGACTGACGACAGAGCAAGATGCACAAAGGCTGGATAGCAATCTCTACACCACTCATTGTATTTCTTTCCTGTTACACCTCACAAAATTTGCAATTGTGTCCTTTTTCCTCCTTGCATGTGGGCCTCTGTGTGAATGTCGGGGTAATCGCCTGTACATGCAGCTAATTTCTTCTACTACCTGGTCAGTTTCTGTTGCCTGTGACTGGTGTTTTCTGAGGGATCTGTTTGAAAGACGGAGAAGCAATCGTGGAGATAGGCAACATTTTATCCAACACACATCCAGCCACAACCTTCAGGAGTTCTTGTAGACTGCAGCCGTCCACGATTAAAATCCACTTTTGGTTGCATAGCCAGTGTAGGTATGTTTGTCTATGTATGTTTCAAGGGGTTTGAAGATGTGTTTTCCACAGTGGAAAGATTCTTCGTACCACAATGATGTTGTCATGTTTCCTCCCAACAAAATCAAAGTAATGGAAACATTTCCAGTCATTGAATGAAAGTGTTTCTGTCTTCCAAGCTAGCGTGCTGCCTTGTGACATGCATGTACAACAATTACGAAAAATGAATTTGGGGATGTTATTGGTTGTTAGATTTTAAGTCCGTTCCTTTACAGTGTATCTGCTTCAGTTTAAATCAGTGAAGCCAATCAGGGCTGCTGAACACATTTACTGCAGCTGGAAACTGTTGTCAAGCCACATCTTTCTCTGAGTGATCAATCGCTTCCTGTACACCTGTGTGAAACGGAAAAATCACTTCACTCTGAACCATGGCATTAGTTCAGATTAATGAATCTGATTATGCACTGTGCAGTGCTGTGAGCATGGAAAGGTTTCATTGTGTTGCAGGTAAGTGCTGTCGCTGGTTAAAAAATGAACCCGGTGAAGCGATGCAGATAAACATCAACATAACGTGAAGTGTCGTTTTGGAACTTATGGAAACAATGGAGCTTAATGACTCGGTTGTCTGCAGTCTTTTTCCAAAATCAAATTTTCCTGAGAAGAGCACGTCACGGAGCAGAGTGAGTCATGAGAGAAAAGCTTCACGGCCCCAAAAATAGGCAAAGATTGATGTTCAAACACTTACGGTGATCGATGCCTCACCAGGAAATGGCCTGAATGACAAACATGAGGAGCTGGAGAGTCTTTCTGTGATGACCTTACATTTAACTTAATAGTGTGGGTCTAATGAAGTTACATTGTTTTGCTTTTTTTTAGATGCCTTTGATGTATAACTAAGAAACTTTGTAGACTGCACAGAAAAAAAGAAAGATTATACGTATACATTATGACAAAACAAAGGCACCCAGCAGGACTGCTGCACAACGTATCGGACAATGGTATAACCTTCATCATCATCAAAAGTGTTCATTTGTCTTTTAATCTGCCTTGAATGCAGCTTAGTTACCCCTTAAAGAGTAGGCTAAACTATTGAGCTGCCAGTATACTTCAATCCAGAGCTGCCTGTCAAATGGTTGAATAGCTTCAGAAACCCCTTCAAACCTTTTCAACGTCTGACTGGGGGTGGGGGCTGTGTCAAAACATTTCTGTAACTTTCCAAAGTCAAGGTGAACATCTTTTTCTAGCTGTCTCTTTTTAAAAAAAGATTTAAACAACTATTTTTTGTCACTCTTCATGTGGACAAAACACTGCAACACTATGAACGCCTTCTTGAAGAGACGCTATCTGAAAACATACGCCATTATCCCCATAAACTATATCACATCTTCCTACTCTCCATGATGTGCTGCTTTTTATTCCACCTTCCGGTGTGGCCTTCAGAACAACGTTAAACACTCAAGCATAACATGAAACCTAAGTATACAACAGTTACACTCCACTCATTTCAGCAGTGCAGGCCTTTAGCTGCCATCTTGGTAATCCCTAGACACAGATATCTGCATATGTACGCTGAATCTGTAAGCAAAATCTAGTGGATAAAATGTAGAGATCAAAAGCCTTTTGGTTTCCTTTTGTACTCCAAGCACTACACATCTTATGTAAGCTGCAGGTAAACTCCGAAGTCATCGGTGTCAGGCAATCAAAAAAGGCGTCCTTTAACGTCGGCATGATATGCGGCCGGTTGCCATTATAGTTTAACGGCCCCTGGTAGGATCAGGGGGAAACGTGGTGGGACAAGGACGTAAGTTAAGGCGGTAAAAGTCCAAGTGGGGTGGGTGGGAGCTGTGACTTTTACCCGAGAGAGTGGTGTTAGTGTCTCGTGAGATTCTACAGCCAGTCCCTGTTCTTGCACGTGTTTGTTATTGAAGGAAAAATGTGAATTCAGGGTGTTGTACCAACGTAGTGTGTTTATTTTGAAAGAGACTGTATACGTAACGTTAAAGTTCCTGTGAAAACGGAAGTGTATTTTGAAAGAAGAGAATTTGACACAGTGTCTCAGAATGTCAATAATCAATGCAACAAGGGTACCTTGAATGTTGTATGTGGATGGATGAATGAATGTATTAGCCAAAGTGCAATCTCAGAACCCATCAGCTATCACCTGACAATGATTTAGCTTTGAATTAACTTTTTGGCAATTCCCTCTGTGGTGATTCAACATAACAAAAACAACTTTTTGTCTTCTACTTTTTTTTTTATCATTGTTTCAGTCATCACAAAGCAAAATGCTCAAATCTATAAAAGGTAAAAAGGTACGCTAAGGTCAACTTGGAAACACTTAACTTAGGCAAAATGAAATGAGAAAGGAGGATCTTTGACAGAATGTAAACGTCAAATTGACCTTGATTATTTGGCTCAGGTATTTTTTCAAAGAATGACAGGGCAGCAGGTGGCTTCTAATGAAGGTCAGAAAACCAACTTGGATATCTCCCTATATGCTGATGATACTGGATGTAATGTTTGTTAGAGATGCAACCAACTGGACAAAAACAAACCCAACACAACAACAACAAAAACAAACGTGTTTTCTTTTACACTGAGCATACATATTTATATAACTGCTTGCTGTTTATCATTGTATATCCAAACTGGACATATCATAGATGTTTTTCTTTCTTCTATCACTACCCCACCAGTTTATTGCTCTTTTTGTACATTCTTTAATCTTTATATACATTTATATGCACTTGCAACCTTTTGCATCATCTGTGCTAAACTGCCTTTATTGTCGTGGTACCTGAGTGTGCAATGGCAATAAAGTTGGATCTAATGTAATTGAAAATGCTGTTACCACCTGTCTTATACATGTAAAGACTTGCTATTACACCATATCCACTCAATTATGTTGCCAACAAACAAATTAAAGATGAATAAAAATGTCCTCTATAAAAAAGGCCCTCTACTACTGGGCTCAACATCACAAGGTTTTGCAATGATTAAACACCAAGCACACAAAGTAGGTGACTACGCTGCTTTATTTGTCAACCACTAGAGCTTGTAGTAATGAGAACACAACATCGCAATGAGAAAAGTGTTTAGATTTCTGGTTAGAAGCTTCCCGTAAATACTTAGACTGTTTTTAGACATTGAACGGGCCTTAACGGGGAATGACACTGCAAAAAAAAAAAAAAAAAAAAGAAAGAAAGAAAGAAAAAAGGATGATTTGTGGGTGTTGTATGCTGGGAAGGACGAATGGATGTCAGAATGAGGAGAGCACAGAAAGGAGAGGGACACAAAGACGAGATTTCATTAGATGTTCACATGAAGGAGTCCTTTCTACTGAAAGGGCCACACATCCTGCATGAATGTACACACTGACAGACTATACACAGACGCAGTCACACAAACAGGGTCTGACATTTTTTTATTCAGCGGCGGAGAATTCCTATGTGAGTTTTTGCAGCGATAAGATTTCATTCCTTCGTCCTGAGGTCACTGTTTCTGCAGAGAGAGACGTGGGGAATAAGTGTGTGTGCGTGTGTATGTTTCTCATGCTATCACCCCATACTCCCTCTGATGCCCACTGAGTCACTAACCCTACCATTTCACAAAAAAGACAACAGGTACCATGCTTAACCAGCTGCTGGAAGGGAAATTTTGGACTTAACTACTTGCAAAGCTAATGTTGCAGGAGCGGAGGGTGTTATTTGTTTTGTAGCACTGTCAAGAAACACCACCTAGGGGAATTTTACCCCTAGGAAATTATTAGACACATTAAGATTCAAAGAGGTCACACAGGTTCACAATTACTTAAACCAGAGCTGCGGTTGCCGAAACATAAATATTGTTTTATTTTAACAATGGTTTTTTTTAGTCAGTACACCTTAACCACAGAGATGACCCCAAATACATGAAAAGGAAGCACTGTTAAAAAAGAATAACAGCACAAGAGACACAAAAGCGGGAAGAACGGAAAACATGACTCTAAAGCGCAACACAAAGACGGTTGGTGTACGATAAAAGTAAATTAGACACTCTGGCAGAGGCTGAGTGGAAATGGGCCGGTAAATATACTGCAAGGCTGATTAGGAAAATGGGAAGCAGGTGAGTATGTGGGCGGGGAAGGTCAAGTGATGATGGGAGAAGGGGTCACTGCAGGGCAGGATGGAGCGGCTGCATCTGCAGTGACAGGACAGTAAGCACGGTGGAGTTGTGATGACACTTTACCCTGAAGTTGGCACTTTAAGGCACTTTGCTGATTTTCAAGCAGCTGTATCGTAACAATGTGGGTAGTATGTGTAAATGAACTGTGGTAAACTCTCCTCCATCACCCAGATCTCCCTGCTCATCTCCCAGCTCAAATCTTCTCGCAATTTGTCACTGGCTCTTGGGCTGTTGCTCGAACTACAGATTGTACTTCGGCATTTTTGTATGCCCACCACTACGGACACAAAAAGTAGAGCAGCAGATTAAGATAGAGAAAACCCCCAACCACTTTCTGTCTCTCAAACTCAAACCACTTTCTGGTAAAACGGTAAAACTAAGCAGAGCTGATCAAATATGAACCATGACTCTGTCACTGTATTGCCTATTTCTCGCCTAAAATTGAATTCAATTTTTATTTATGAAGCTCAGTGTCACAAATCACAAGTTGCCTCAGAGGGCTTTACATCATACGACATCCCTCTGTCCTTTGGACCCTCACAGCAGATAAGGGAAAAACTCCCCAAAAAACACTTTAACGGGGAAAAAATGATAGAAACACACAGAATCCTCTTCCACGACGGACAGACGTGCAATAAATATCGTATACAGAATAGAGTGTGGCTACCCGAACTGAGCCTGACGGGACCGGTCTGGCTGGGTTTGGTCAAAAATGTATAAATTGTATTTGGGCTTGGGTCAGATTCGGTCATCTTTCAGTGAAAATGTAGTGTAAAAATAAATGAAATCCGTCTGTCGTGTTTATTGCTTGGGCGCTGTTATTTACGTGACAACACCTGAACATAACACACACACACATTGGCTGTTTATTTCTCCCTCTCCCCTCATTGGAAGTCTCGGACCTCCCACTGCTCGCCTCCGCCTTGATTAAACGCTGAAAATAAAATAAAAGAGGGAGACACGTTTTTCCTATTTTATCTTATTTTGTTATATTTCTCCCTCTCAGCTAAACAGCGAGCTAAAATATGTTTTCAGAAGCATATTTTAGCTCGCTGCTTAACTGTAATTCGAGATTGTTAGTTACCAGCTGGCCACCATATTGTTTTTTGTGTCAAAACAGACAAGCTGACATTACTGTGCTGGTTTGGTGCAGTGCATTTTGGTAGTTGTAGGTTTCTACTTCTTGAGCAAAAGCAAATGCCATGTCCCTTTGTATTTGCATCATTTTACTGCATAGATGGCCCAGTTTTATATAAAAAAAAAGACCATCTTTTCAGCAGGGAAATACTTCCTGAAGTGTAATTCTCAGAGGTTTTATGAAACTTTAAGGCTGAACCCAAAGTTCATTTTCTTTTCACAGGCTTAACACTATCAGTACTTAGCGTGGATTCTTTGCTCATTATGTTCTGAAACTTGGTGTGACTGGGAGAGAAATTATTTCTGAATCATTTCCCAGTTACTTCAAGACTTTTTCCTGGATTACACAATATACTTTAGCATTAATGATGGGGAAATAGAGACAGAGTCGTCTGGTACAATACCAACTTAATAACTCCAGTGCATTTTTAGAGTAAGCCAGAACATTTTTTGCACAGCACATCAGCTAAACCAAAAAAAAGGGCTAATTTGTCTACAGGCAAGTGAATAATGGAGAAAATGTCAAATAATAAACCAACCATGAAATAAATCTAAATTTTCCTTATAATTAGTGCTAAATTAAACATTTTATCCACCAAAATGTGTATTAAAATCACAAAGGCATCAGTAGCATCTTTAACATGTTTTCTTTAAAGCTTTTGATTTATAAGAAAGCATTTATAAATATTATGTTGCTGGATTTTATCATTCCACTCTTTTTAACTTTATTTTATGCCCTTATGTTTTATGATTCCTGCATTGGTTTTATTACCTTCACCAAGAAGGTTATGATTTGAGTTCACTTTGTTTGCTGTCAGCAGGATTATTGAAAAACTACTGGCCTGATTTTTATGAAACCTGATAGAGGGACGTAGCAAAGGCCAAGGAGGAACACATTACATTTTGGAGCGGATCTGAATCACGAGGCGCTTTTCAAATTATCTTTCACTTCTGATAACATTGTGAGATGGGGCATTTGTTTTTATTTCTTCCTCCAAAGCACCTTGCTACCTTGTTAAGATAAGTGCTGTATAAATAAAGTTTATCATTGATATTATGATTATAATAGCAAATCAAAAATATGAGAGACGGCACAAGGTAAATATGCGTCAGTAAATGTGAATAAAATAAGCAATAAAAAGTGAAGGAAAACAGGAAGTTTCATGGTCACACTCCTCCTCCACAGCACATTTCAGTCATATCATGTTTGCAGATGCTAAAGACAAGGTCATTGAACAGTCATTGTGTGTGTGTGTGTGTGTGAGAGAGAGAGAGAGAGAGAGAGAGAGAGAGGGAGAGAGAGAGAGAGCATCCTATAAGCTGGTACGCATTCATTATCTAGCTCAAGGACACTGAAACAGCGGTGGACTCGTCTTTCATTCAAACACCCACCTACACACTCCAGGAACTACTACTGCTGCTGCTGCACGAATTCATTCAGTAATTCAGTGCTCAGAGGGAGACGGTTCCTGAGTTCACACACACACACACACACACACACACACACACACACACACACACACACACACACACACACACACACACACACACACACACACACTGGTGGATCGCTTCTGTCTGAAAAAAATCACCTTCCGTTATCGGTTCAGGTTCATCACAGGTGTGATATGTCTTTTGAATTTCTTATGAAAAAACATTATGGATACAAGAACTGAAACATACAGCATGTTGCACAGAAAACAGTCCTTAACTGTTGCACAGCAGTGGATGTTTACAGTTCCTGCAGTCAGAGCAGCTCTGTGATTTAGGAAAACATCAAATTAGGGTGAAACATTTATAATTTCAGAGCCTTATTCCCGTGCGTGCTCCTGTGCACTGTAGACCACATGTGTCAGCTGTGTTGGTTTGTACTGTATCATTTGCTAAAAGTTATATTATTTCCAGCTGTGAAAACACAGTCTTGTAGGTCGTGTACCAAATAACGTAAAGTAACCAAAGTAATGTTTTTGTCCGGTTTTGAAAGAAAATTGTTGTTAAATAGGCCACGAACTTTATAGACATCTAATGTAGGAGACTCACTGTCATAAAACTGGTAAAAAGAGTAATGACTGCCCACAGATGTATCCAAATAGACGACGTTTTGATTCCAGTCAGATTATTATAGGCCAAAATATTTCAAATGAATTCCTTATTTAGATGTCAGACTCAATCAGAGGCACATACATCTCAAAGAAAAGAAGCCCAAAGACAATGACATCATTTTTAAAAATATATAAATAATACAGTAAAAAGCCACTTGTCAAGAAATTTGTCAATTTTATTAATATAGCCTAATGTCCCAAGTCACAAGTTTGCCTCAAGCAGCTTTACAATCTGCACAGCATGCACCCTCGTTTCGGATAAGGAAAAATAAGGGAGGAAAGAGAGGAAAATAGGGATCATAACTTGAAAACAATAAAAATGCTCGCAGAACCCAAATATATTCCAGAAAAGGCCACACATGCACATTCTTTTTCTGTTAACACAGACTATGGAACAGTATCTTGGTGAATGAAAACCTTGAATCCCAACATGACAGAAACCTATCAAACATTGTACTTTGATATACAGTAAATTTTTGAGGGGTTAAAACAAAGATAATCAAAACTGGAGTTTTCACCCAACAGTGAAAGTCTGAACCAAAATAGAGCAACACACTGAATAAAAACTCAAATCAATAATTCTCCTCCTTCGGTGTGATAAAATGATGCTACATCATTATGTAGTGCAAACACTGTAATTTACACTCTCGAGTGAGCCTATCGAGCAGCTGTTAAGACATCCCAGCTCCCGCTCTAGTTGATACACTATTAATATAGTCAGTGTATATTTTAGAAAGCAGGTGCCAGCAAACACAGATGCCAGACTTGGTTTGTCCTGGCACAAACTCCCCTGAGGGTCACGTAAAGTTTAACACAGATGGCCTTGATTGGCTCACAGCAGAGTGGATAGTGTGTCACAGAGACCAAACAGCAACTTGCTCTCTGTATGTGAAGGATATTTAAATATTATCACTCTGATTGTCACGGCTGAATAAGAGTATCATGAAGATGATCCATCATCATCAAAGGTTCTGTATGTGACATTCAGAGCATTAAGTCTGCAGCAAACCACTATTTGCTATGTACAAATAAAGTGGAGTATTGATGTCCTGAGCAGAGAATGAAGTCACGCTACCTGTGTGTGTTGTGGTCCGAGCTTCTCTGTGGTCTCTTGTGGTAAGCTGGTCCGGCCACATGTGCATGTTAATGCATGTTGGTGCACGTGTCCATCCCAGTGACCAGTTCATTGCCACTGCCTTGCACTGTGCTCATATGGCGGTTACCGCTGTAAAAAGCTTCATTGGGGTCATTCAGGTCGGTATTTCGGGCCCAAGTGGCATCTTTTCTCTTAATCCATAATTCGGCTGCGCCAGAGAAGCCATTGATGGCCTGACACTAGGCTTGACCTCGAATTCCCATTTCTTTAAGCAGCCTGCTAGTTGACATGCCTTCAAAACCCCAGCAGCCCACTTCAACTGGGCAAACCTTTGCTTTCCAGCCATGTGCTCAGTGTCTGCTGCCAGCTCTGCATACTTAATGCTTGTGTGCTCGTAGGCCTCCTCCACAGCATCTTCCCAGGGCACAGTGAGCTCAATGATGTAGACGAGACGCAGTAAAATTGGCCATAGGTGTGAATGTGAGTGTGAATGGTTGTTTGTCTCTATGTGTCAGCCCTGTGATAGTCTGGTGACCTGTCCAGCTCTTTTGTTAGTTGAGCTGCAGTGAGACTGCTGAAAAGATAAACTATTTTAAAAAAGTGAATTTATTAGACAAGCACACGTAAGGAATGATGTTTGCAGATGTGTCGTGAAGTCTGTTCACCACTTTGTGCACATTTTTACAAGGATGCTTCCAGGTTCTTTGCCTAGAAAAACACATACAGCACGTGTCTGTCTACGTGCTTGTAAGAGGCCACACATTTACAGTACGTACATATTACAGGTTTGTATATGCATACGTGTGTGTGTGTGTGTGTGTGTGGTCAGTAATAACAGGAAGCTGGCCCCCCATGTTGACACAAACCTGCACGGGTGATTGGCTGTTTGCAATAAATAAACAAACAAGGCAGTGGCCCACTCAACCCACAGGCAGCAGAGCTCTCCACAAGACTAAAAATAAGAAACGCTGAGCGCTCCCCGCCATCAAACCCAAACAGGAACACCTGCAGCTCACCCCTCGGTCCGCCCGTCGTCATGACAACCAATGGCACTGCATGCAAACAGTTTATAGTAGACAGAAGATGGGTGGGAGAGATTTTGCAGATGCCAGACGGGCTTGAGTGAAGATAGTGGATGAGCTGCAGCTGAACTGAAACGCAGCTTATAAAATTAAGACAGCAGAGGTTGAAATAAAGTGAAAGAGGGCAAAGGATGTGTAGAGAGAGAATCACCGGGATGAAGGAGAGGAGAGAGGAGGAATTTTATAGAGAGTGAGACCCAGTCTGGGATGTGGTTTGAGTAGGAGTTGGTAGTGTTTCAGAGTCAGCTAGTGGCTGTGGAGCACCAAGGCCACAAGACTGACAAAAGGAATGCCTGTGTGTAAATAGCTATGTGGTAAGTGAGTGCACAGCCACTTGTTGCAAAAATGAGGGAAATGACAACAAGGAGAATTAAAGGAAGAGCATGGTTCAAGAAAACCAGTGTCGATGTGAAAGAATTATTCTAATGTCGGAGGAAATGACTGCACTTCTGAACCACCCAGCCGGCATTCCAGTGTTTAATCACTGTTGAATCAACGTCATACATCAATGTTGAATCACTGTTGGGCTATGTTTTGATTTTGAAAAATGAATCAACAGTTGTGTCAATGATTTTTCAATAACATTTCATCAACTTTAAACGTCTTTTTCAAAATTTCAGTGTTGATTTATGAGAATGTTGTTAACCTTTTTACAACCATCAGAATTAAACATTGTTTCAATGTCATTTTAACGTTGAAACAACAACTGACATAATTCCAACCACATTTTAACATTGAGGATTCGTTGTGTGCCGGCTGGGCAGTCGCTGCATTTTTGCTTGTTTTTTGTCTTTCAAAAACAAAAATTTTTGAGGGATTGATTAAACACTGTGTTTGTTCCTGTGTAAGCTGCAAACATCAACATGCCTTGCTAAGTGGCTGTCTACCTACAAAATTATTTATAAAAGCAAGGGGCATGTTATGGCATTAATTTGCTCTTTATTTGGTTAGAGGAAATCAACTCCAGCCAGCCAACAAGCAGAGTGTTATTGTAACCATAACTACTGCACACATTACATTTTGGGTTATTTTTATTCCTGACCTACTGTGTTATTTATTAATGGGTACATTATTCATATTTAAGTAGTAATAGATTCAGCATTATTGAGTTACAGGTAAATTAGTATTTCATTGTCATATAGTACTTTGTATATTGTTTCATTCAATCATATGATTGTTGATCTTGAAGAGGGCCCCAACACCTGAATGTCATCATCAAATGCATCAATGCAGGGGCGTTGGTGGCTTAGCGCCCCATGTACAAGGCTGTTGCCGCAGTGGCCTGGGTTCGACTCCGGCCTGTGGCCCTTTGCTGCATATCACTCCCTCTCTCTCATCCCCTTCACACTCATCTGTGCTATCCATTAAAGGCTAAAAATGCCCAAAAAAGAATAAAAAATAAATAAAAGAAATGCAGTGTGCAACAGTTGTTTTCTACAATAAAGGAATATCTCACCTACAAAATGACCACTGAGAAATCAATCAGTCGTGTTGTGTTACCTTGAATTTGTGAGAAAATGTTTGTTTTTCTGGTATGCCTCCATGGAAAACAGCAAACATATTGATTTATTATTTGACTGGGGACCATGTTTAACAACAGCGAAACTATCTCAAAAAATCGATTTAGAAACTCTCACCCAACTTACACAGTATAATCCAAGTCTCTATTATCCAGTCGTATCCTCAGTACTACATAAACACATGCTTTTTTGCTATAAACCAGTATTGGAGTCTGGCTTTGCAGGGAGCATAGACAAGTTTTACTTTTAGTTCAGTTTTAAATAGTACGGTTTTAGTGAAAATGCACAAGTTTGGGAAGTACTGAGCATACGACTGGATAAAGGAGACTTATATTGCACAGGTTGTGTGCAAGTATGTCAACAGATTTTTGATATAGTTTTGCTGTTGTTTAACGTGGTCCCTAAATAATCAGTAAATCACAATGCTCCTCGCTTTTTCATGAATGCAGCATAACACAGCATCACTAACTGATATTCAAATGGTCAATTTGTGGGTGAAGTATTCCCTTAAATGCTTCACAGTCAACATCCCTATAAAGGTTAAACAGGACTCAGGTCATTTTTCACCCTCACTGAACCCTGATACAGAAATAAAGAGTCAGGTACAGCACCATTTACCTGCATGGTCTGATCATTCTGAGCGGATATAGTATAAGTGCCTGTTTCGTGCTCATTTTAAGGATGATTGCTCATGATTAACAGATACAAACTGTTATGTAAACTCAGACTCTTTCCTATCTGACACAGTTCTGCTTTGCTTTGACTGCAAGCCTTCCACAACACAGACGATTTTGTATCTATGGGTCGACCCTGAAGGAGGCTCAGAGCTTTAATTCGGGATGTCTTGTCCGGCACTGTTAGTGGGCTCTTCTGGGAGGTTAAAATGCCCTCAAACAGCTGCAGCACCTGCTCATATTTCTCTCTGAGACAGTGTGATAAAACACAAGTCTCCTTTCATACATAAAATAAAAACACAGGCTCACAACTCATGACACGGCAGGGTGGACCAGCTGCATCTGGTCTACGTGTGTGCGTGTGTGTGCATGTGTGTGTGTGTGTGTGTGTGTGTGTTATTACACGATTTAACATGAACATCATCATACATTAGTCTCTCTGCATATGTGTACATTTAAATACACATACTCATGACACATGAACGAGGATAAATGTTTTCTCTATGCTGCAGAAGTGCATGCCTGTCTGCGTTTGTGTAGTTCCCATGAAGAACATACTGTACATATGTGTGAGTGTTATTTATGCATCTCCTCGCCGTCTCGGAGTGTGTCAGCTCCAGATGTGCCGGGGGTCAGAGCAGAGCTGCCCTCCCCAGTCCAGATGTGTCCAGGTGTGGCCTGCAGTGTCACGCCATCCAGCCCAGACTCTCTTTAGACCCTGAAACAGGTTGGACACATTTCCAGATTCTCTGAATGACAAGAAAATGTGAAAGAAAATATTTCAAACACGTAGCGAGCAACCGCATGAACCTCTGCGTGTTTGTGCTAAAGTGAATGAACAGCTCTGGCTTGAATAAAGTAATCAAGTGATTCATCTCTCTGTTACTATCTTTGGCAGGATGTGGCTGTCTGTCCAGTCAGGACAGCTGTGTCCGTTGATATCTTCGGCAAGGAGAACAGGACTGAGCTTAAGGACAGAGATCTGGCAGTTTTACAACAGGAAAAGGGCACTCGAGTCTTACATTCTCTGGCACAGAGAAAGGAGGGAGCGAGAGGCTGAGACAGAAACAGAAAGAGAGGAGTCTGTGGGTTGAAAGAGATTTTAAATACAGATTTCACAGAGGGAGACACGAAAGAGATGGAGGGATGATGAGAGTTGTTTGTTCTCTGTAAGGATTTGGGCAGTTTGTGGTGGAGAGCTGAAGGAGAGAGCGCAGAAGGAAGATGTGCTCCTCTTGTTATCTTGCCTCACTGTTTACTCAGATTCCTACTCACAGATAGCATCAGCAAATAAGCTGCGGCCAAGTCAGCATGCCGTTGGACCAAGCCGAAGCTGACCTTTTGCCTCTCTGAGCGCACACACACATAACATATACACACACAGTCCTGCTGTTCTCTACATTCTGCCCAGTTATAAACACTGAGCATTGGCCAAAGAAAAACAAGAGAGTTTAGTTCAATTGAGCAACATAAACATAAAGTCTTTGTGAGGCCCTGTGTCAGATTTTGATGTCACTATGTAAAAATGACAAATATCAATCCATACATGTGGCGTCTGAACTTCTAGAATGTGAAATAACAGTTGAATTAAAGATTTAGTTCACCAGAATTGCTTATCTGTGAAGTGGCGTCTATTTGTTCAGATAGTCCACCGAAAGAGAAACCAGTAAATGTGAAAGAGAAACCACTGATTCATTTTTCCCAGATGTCGCATCCTAGGATTCCTAAGGATTACGTCGAAGGTCCAGTGCTTAGAATTTAAAACATTTATTGGCAAAAATGTATTTACCATTTTTGCCAATAATATATATATATATTCAGAATAATGTTTCCATTAGTTTATAACCACCTGAAATAAGACGGTTGTGTTTTTGTTTACTTAAAGTTGTTTATATCCACTTACGGACTGGGTCCTCACTCATGGAATTTGCCACGTTGTTCTACAGTAACCCTGAATGGACAAATCAAACACTGGCTCTGGACCGGGCCTTTCACATTTTCTTATCAGCCACTGTAGTTCTCCTTAGCTTGGCACATGAGAGAAGTTTCAGTTCTGCAACATCACCTCTAGATGCCGCTGAACCTGACAAAACTAGACCTTTAACTTTGAATGATTAGCCAAAGTTGCCTCCAGGTTACATCTGTAACAGGAAACCGATGGAATTGGGAGCCGGCGATGTTTTTATTCCCACAGCTGGGGAAATCACAAGTTGGCACCATTTTGGTATTCCTCTGTTTGCCTACAGCAGCTGACAAGGGTGTGTTGTGAGCCTGAGCCGGTGTTCGCGCTGTAGTAGTAGGTATATATAGGGCCAGTACATCTTCTTCCTCACTAATAATAGCCTACCGGTTCTCTGTTGAAAACAGCTGATGAAGTTTCTGTTAGCCGTTGCTATCCTGTGCACCTGCACGGCGTGGTGATGAACTGTCTAATTGATTTCTGTTGGCGTGCTGTGTTGCGGGCCTGCACGGCGGAGTGATACTGGCCAGAAAATAGTCCCAATTGATAGCCAGGTCTGACGTAATGCGGAGATGTTTTAAAATGATTGAAATAGTCTAACAAAACACATGCATACTTTTTTGTAGCTTAAAACCTTTTGGTTACGTGTCCCCCTTATATCTTAAGAACTACTTTTTCTCCGGTAAGCTACGGGCCATTTCTCAGAGCAGGAGGCTCGTTGACACCAGAGCTACAGATGGTCAGCGTTTCACACAACTTCATGTCCAAAAACCTGAACTATCACTTTAATGTAGCAAAGCGGAAAGTAACTGTGTGAAGGTTGGGGTTGCAGATGGATGTGTAGCACATGTGACTTTCACGCAGGAGAGTGGAGTTCATGTCCTATTAGATACAGGAAATTAATAGTTAACGTTCCTAAAACCTCTTAAAAATTCATCTCTGTTCAAAAAGGCTTGGATGTAACTCTAAACCTTTGCCTCATTTAGTATGTGCAGATCAATGAATATGCAAGTTAGTCCCCATTTCTATCTCTACCAGCCAGCTTGAATGTACCTGCTCACCTTCTACTCTGCTCACTGTTCTCTACAACGTTAGAAACACAACAGTAATAGATAAAATGAGTATTCAGCTTGACTTTGTTATCAAACAGCTAATAATGTTTTGCTAAATAAACCTTGTTCATGATCACCAGCTGTGACAAGTTGATCTGAAAGTGAAACTTAATACTAATATGTAGCCACAACTGCTTCTCCTCTGATACCCCTTGTTCCACAAGCTGATGGAGTAGATTCCCTAAATGTGTGACCTATGAAACCTCGGCTTTCTGAATCTGCTTCTTTAAGACAGTCATCGGTACACTGCAGTCTCAGGGGGAACTGCTCGGCCATGGTGTTGACTGCATATTTCGCTCATATGTCTTGTATCCTAAGAAAAAACCACACCAAATAAACAAGTTTAAAAAAAAATTGATTTTCATTGCAGGGAGTGTACTCAAATATAATGGTTATTGCAAATAAACTATGGCAAAGTCTGAAAGACCCATGAAGGCAAAGGTCCGTGCTGGGTGCTGATCCACCATCCTCAGCCTTACTTACACCCTCTCTCCACTAAAACAACACATTCTCACTCTGACCTCGTCCCATATCAATGTTTGGTCATGGACTTTCCATGTTCAGATACGACGTCAAGGTACCCTGGGTGTGTTGGTTGTTGACGTTCTGGGATGCCGTGTCAAGTTCTGCCTGCTACATTCTTTCAAAATACATTTTTGTTTTCACAGGAAATTTACCGTTTACATACAGTCTCTTTCAAAATATATGAACTACATTGGTAAAACACGACAAACTGATTTTTTTCTTCTTCAACAACTAACGCACGTGGTTAGGTTTCTGCAACAAAAGCACATGGTTGGGTTTTAGAATCTTACGGGACATGAACAGCACTTGTCTGGGTGAAAATTGGTGTTCATTGGACCCATCCACCACCCCTCCTAGCCACCATCACCTTACCTTTCGCCACCTTCACTTTCGCTCTTGTCCCGTCACATTTCCATTTGATGCTGCTGGCCGCCGCGTATCATGCCAACATTAAAGAACAGCTTTTTCCGTTTGTGTCTGATGCCAGAAGTCATTGCCCAAGTGCCGGATTTCGACAACTTCAGAGTGAGACCTGGCTGACCAAAATTAATTTGTGTGTGCAGGTTTTTCTAATATGGCAACACCTGTTACAATGGGCAACATACTCCTTTTCCACTGTCAGCAGGCAAGAAAACTGGTAAGTACACAGTAGAACGCAGCCTGACGGTCAGTATAAAGTGTTACAGAAGTTACATCTTTTTTCTGCTTCTTACTTATTCAGTGTCTCTCTCAATCTCAGTGCTGACTAAATTTTTAACCATGTTCGAGAGTTGTTTAGACGGAGATGGGTGGTATTTTGTGGTGGTCTGTCATTGCATCGTGCTGGCAAAGGGGTTAAAATTTGTGTGTCCACCCAGTTTCATCAGTCTTAGTCACATTTCAATCACCGTCGATCAAAGCTGGAGCTGATAAATACCCGTGACTGCTGCAGAGTCATTTATCCCAGGAAGGAATGCCCGTTGTAACCTTTCCCATTAAGCACAAAAGCCAAGTGTTAGTAGGTGTTAGTGGGTTTTTTGTCCAGTGGGAAAGGGGCCTTATAGCCTTGCTACATATACAGTAAGGACACTACTTTCTGCAATATTTCTGAACATTAGCATTGGACATAAACTGTAAGGCGCACAATTGTTCTTTGCATTAGTGATTTCTAGGGATCCTGGGCTGCCACAAGATGTTAGCGAGGAATTTAAAAATTAGGGTGAAGAAACCCTTTAAACTATTGCTCTTTTGTCCTGGATCTCACTTTGAGAAATATGCTGTTGCATGTTTTAAACATACAGCAATACAAAAAGCAAAAAATGCTGACGCAGTGGTGGGGTATAAGCTCTCTACTTCCTGTCCTCCCTGTTCATGCAGTGAATGAGTGCTAATGGGGTGACTATATTATAACATTACAATGGCTGTTTGATGAAGCAAGAAAAAGGTGGTGAGCTTTGATATGTCTGCATTATACTGTATCGCTCACAAGTCCCCGCTCCCCTTTACCACTATGTCCCTCATTCATATTCCACCTCTCCCTCTATTTCTTTATTCCTCTCTTTGTGCGACAGAGTGATGTGACAGTAGAGAGCAGACAATGTCGGGTTACCCTGGTAATTCGGGAAGGAGGACGGAAGTATCCTGGGCGGGCGACGTCCCTCCTCCTTGTGCGGCGCGAGTCCCACTGATGATTCACCAGCCTGCACGATGAGGGTTGGTGACCCCAATTTGAGTAAGGCAGGAGGAGGAGGAGCGGGAGAAGAAGGCGGATGAGGAAGGGGGATAATAAGGAGGAGGGGATGGCGATGCCTACGTCAGTGGCACTTGCTAATAGGCAGATGTCCTTGTCCCTGACTAAAGTAAATCATGTCTCATGGGGGGGAAAGAATAAAAGACAGAGGAGAAGAGGAAGGGAGGAAACAAGTAAGGCAGAGATTGAGATTGCCGTCTGGAGGAGCAAGCAACTGGGGTTGGACGTGAGTGCGTGTCTAAGTGAAATTATAAGCAATTAGTTCAGCCTCTGAGTCCACTGTTGAAATGCTGTTTTGATGAAGGCAGAAAACAAGGAGGGAAGCCGGAGAAGGTGAAATGACTCAGTTGGAGTGTTTTAAGCTGTTGAGGGTGAGTGGGCTGCGTTGTATTTAAACCAGAGTGGGAAAACAGGTGATCTGAAGAGACAGAGGAGTGGAGGAAGATAGAAGAGGAGAGAGAAAATCAAACGTAGAGGTAGACAGAGGAGCACAGAGGGTGGAGAAAGTATTCAGACCCTTTACTCAAGTAAAAATAGCAGTACAACACTATAGAATTGTTCAATTAGTGAGTAAAAGTTACAAGTAAAAAGTCATGCGCAAGTAGAGTAGCAGAAGATAGAAATAGTAAATTATATTTAAAGGGATACTTCACCGATTTTCAACCAGCTCTGTATCATAATAATGTGGGCAGTATGTGTAAATGAACTGTAGTAAACTTCCCTCCATCTTACCAGCACCAGCTCAAATAAGATATGATTTTCACTGGCTCTTGGGCTGTTGCTCATACTACACTTGTACTTCCACATGTTTCCACCACGGACACTAAAGCCCCATTTCCACCAAGCATTACAGCACGGTTCAGTTCAGTTTGGTACACTTTTTTTCCGTTTCCAGTGTGAAAAGTTGTGGATGGTACCAATGGAACCATTCCTTACCGTCCCCATTTTTGGTCACCCCTCTGTTGGGGTACCTAGCACAGAGATCTGGTACTAAAAGGTGGAACCTCAAACACTGCAGTCAGTTTTTTGGTCACTAGGGGATGGTCACTCTGCTCAGGGCCGAGTTGTGGCTGATATTGAGGCTTATGTACCCACTGTTCATACTGTGGAGAGTTTTACATATATAATTAAACTGTACCTATAAAATGAAAAGATGTTTTGCTGCCTCTTGCTTGCATTATGTCTGCCACTATTGTGACTGTTTATTGGTCCAGTGCATTCTTGTCGTTGCAGGTTTTCTTCCTTGAGCACAGGCAAATGTGACAGCTCTTTTCCTCTTGTTTTCTTTGGTCATGTAGCACCAATTTCAAAAGTGTTTGCGTCTTTCTGCTGCATAGAAAGCATAGTTTTGCTGAAAGACAGTGAAATACTTTTTTAAGTACAGCACTTGCGTAAATGTTCTTATTCCACCACCTGTGTTCAGCAACATCACTTCAGCTAATGCCCATAGGAAGGTATGTGATCTTCCCCCTGATTAAATAGCTCTGCAGCAGACAGCCACCTCCTTAGCCAAGGCAGCTTCCCCTCCACAAACACCATCATTCAACCCCACTCACAAACACAACATCTCTTTAAAAGCAATGTAGTCATTCAAGGTCATGGAAACATTTCTAAAGGAATTTCTCCTCACTGGAGTGCTACCATATGTTTTCCCACATAAGATGCTGATAATAATAATATGATCCGTTTTGAGAGTGGGCACACACAGCAGAAGTCAGGATTGGGTCTGTGCCTGCAGCCGGTCCTAACGGGAAACCACTTCTCAAATACCGCATGACTACTTCCTATTTTTGTCTAATTAAAGGATTGTTGCACTGAAATGGAAACTGCTTCAGCAGCAGGCGCTGGCTGAGCAGCGGTTCTTCAGTTTCTGTGCAACCTGTGATTCAAATCATGTTTTAGAGGTGAGGCAGGAAGTAGAACTGCTGCTTGGTCAATGAAAATGTGAAGTGGGTTTTATTGAGCCTGACTCACTGCTGAACATGAGACAAAATAAGGCGATGGATAAGATGTTGACTCTCAATGATTTAACTGTGGAAAAGTGACCGTTGTACTAGTGAGCATCAATAGAGTACAGAAAAAAATAATAACAAAACGATATGGACAAATATGAATAAAAGATTAAATAAACTTAATGTCTAAATGAAAAGTTAATGGATCACAAAGTGGCCAAAATTCATCCTGAGGGGAACATGAATGTCATCATCACCAAATCAAAAACAGAAAACCACATGGAAATCCATCAATTACAATGTTGTGCACATTGCTAGCTTAAAGTTCGCCTCACACATATTAAAATGAACTAAGTTCACAGTCCCAAAAGATACTGAGCATAGCGTTAGTTCAGGCAGGACACAATGTCAAGCTCAGCTCACATTCCAGCTACATCAGCTGATCTCAAACAGCCCAGTCAGCTGGTGGAGCAGCTGATTGATGAAAGGGAGTCAGCTGATAGATCACTGGATTCATTTCTACGCAACCAATTGGCGAATCTCATCCAGGGCGCCCTATTTAAACTGCTCTGGCCTGCCTACTGTTGCTGCTTCCTCTGCGAGCTGCTTTGCAACCCGCCTCCACCCCAGCTCCTCCTTTTCATGCTGTGTCTGACTCATCAATGTCATTTCTGTTTGTCAGTGATGCTGCTCTGTTCTGTTCCTGGGGGGTCTTTGCTGCTGCTCTCCCTGCCTTAGGCTTTCCATGTAGGCACATGGAAGGGCAGGGAGGTTTGCCTCTCTGCCTCAGGCTTTCCTTGTTTGCATGTGGAAAGGCAGACAGGTGTGCTCTCTCTGCCTTAAGGCTTTTCGGACAGGCACGTAAAAGGGCGGAGAGGTTTTCTCTCATCGCCTTATGCTTTCCACGTAGGTGCGTGAAAGAGGCTTTCTGAGTCGGCCCAAGGAAAAGCAGAGGGGCTCCAGGACAGAGCCATACCACCAAATATAATGCTGCAGATGGAAATAAAGTTTTCTTTGACTAAAGTGTTCCTGACTGAATTACCAGGTTATGTTCATTTCTTTCATTTCAGTCTTGTGATGGTCATTCAGGACTGGCCGGATTGATGTGTTGTTTTAAATTTGTTGCTGATGTGTCGGATGTTCTGGTTGTTGTTGTTTTTTCAGACCCAGCGGGCAATATTTGCATAAAAATATGAAAATTTTCTGTAGGAATCTGTACCGATTTGTTCATAAAACTTCCTCAAATATTCATATTAACTGGTCTCAGCAAAAACGTTAATGGTAGCTATGTTGTCTGAATTGCCAGTTGCTCTAACCAGGTGTTGTGTTGAAATCTGTTCCCCATAGGAGATTATAGATTATACACTAATATAATTATATATAGTTATATATTGCTCAAACCCACAAATATTAATCTTATAATCACACTATGGACAAGTCAGGGGATCACCAAAGTCAGTGCAATGTATCCTCTGGGGACCATGAATGTCTGTATAATATTTTAAGGCTGCACTTTCATCCAGTAAGATTCCCACACCAGTCAGCAAAGCAGCCCTGCTACGTCAGAATTAATGGTCACAGATGGTGAATCTGTCCAATCACTGCTGATATCAGTGGGTCTTCAGCATCACAGACAGTAATTAGCAGCATCTTCCTGTGTTTACTCCAGTGGGAAAGGGAGTGGACCACGATGGAGTCTACAGACTTATAGATAAACGAAGATAACTTTAATCTCACTCCTAATGAGCACTTCCCTTCTCCCCCCACCTACTCATATGTCTTCCTGTCTAGACTTGAGTTGTGCATATGTGTCCCCTTTCCTTACGATGCTGTGGCAACATCTTGATCACATACACAACTCCCACGTCTCTTCATATTGGACATTTACAACATTCACTGACCACACAGGGTTGCAGGTCATAATGTTGTTGCTGATGTACGACGTTTTTGACAAAGAAAACCAATGCTTTAAAATCTCTGTTTCTTAAAAGGACATCCATTTGAAACCAGTTTTGGCAGCTTTGTGAAAGAGCAAACCAGCTGAATATGTTGTTGCATTCACATTAATATTCATCCAAAACACAATTAAAATGTAATGTTTGTTTATATTTGGGTCCAGACTGCTGCTCAGTGGGGTCCAGCTGGCATGCTCCCCTGCCAGCCTCTTTATCTCCCTGGCCACTTGAGTCGAGGAAGTGAGGCTGCCACACAGCGCCTGGTCCTCACAATCGCTGGAGCTCCTCCAACATTCCCCCCCAGTGGCAACTCAAACAAACCTGGGGACTGACTGTGACTCAGCCATTCCTCTCGTGTCTGCCTGTCTGGCTACTTGGACAACACCTCCAGTGACCACTTAACAGTAAATATCACCATGCAGTCGTTCGCAGAGAAATGTATTCATCAATGACTGTACTGTATGCATTGATGTAGATGGGGTTTGTTCTTATTGTGGAATCTTATTGATAGCTAGGATTACTGATTTCACACCATATTTCTGATTATGATAATAACAATGACAAAGTGTCCACATACTGAAGAGATAAAAATTATGATAGAAAACAAAGCTCCAAAAACCTCATCAACTTGTCACTCTTCCCTATGTACTGCACAAATGACAGTTTACAGTACGTTGTGAGAGTGTTCTGGCTGTTCTCATGCACTGTTTGTATGTATACCCAGGCAAAGTAATGTATCAGCATTCATACATAACCCACGAAATCATGAGCCCACGCAAAGCTGGGATCACGTGACCAATGCACTGCAAGTAAAGACGGATATCGTATAAAGACCGGAAGTCCGCGTAAGTATGCAGGCTGGTGTGGTGGATGGGTCAAACAGACAAAGGACGTTCCCCCAGGACACCAGTGTTTGTGTCCCATGGGAAAGCAAGTGAAATTTGAGTTATTTTATTAGATATTTTATTTTAATGTAAGCATCTAACTTTAGGATAAGTACATTATGTGATGACACCCAACCATGATTCTTCTCCTAAACCCAACCTGCGTAGCTTTATGTTAGGTATGTAACTTTATGTTACGCATGTAAGGTGACGACACCCAGCCATGATTCTTTTCCTGATCTCAACCTAACCAGAGGGGGCGCTAATTTGTTAGATATTATACAAGCCCGGTCTCACTTCGAAGTTGTTGAAATCAGACACAGAAACCAACAAAAAAGGCATCCTTTAATGTCCGCATGATACGCAGCCAGTTGCCGTTACGGTTTAACGGCATCCGGCAGCGTCAGGCGTAAACGTGGCGGGACAAGGACGAAAGTTAAGGTGGTGAAAGTCCGAGTGGGGCGTGCAGGAAAGGTGGTGAATGACACACTATGCATTTAGAATCACGCTACCTTACAGTGGCGATGTTAACATGCTGTTACAGGTATATGTTAGGGTTTTGTAGGTATTTCGTTAGAGACCAAAGAACGGAAAATGAATGAATGAATGAATGAATAGTTACTGTTTGTAAACATGCTTACTGGGGAAAGTGAAAGTAAAAGCAGATTGACTCCAGTTTGTTGTTTTGCCTCACTATATTTGCATTAGTTTGGCGCAGTGTCTCTTGGATGCCTGCTGCGTTTGGTCAGACAGCTGGTCACTACCTTTTTATAAAGCCCCGACCTCACCTGAGTGCTGTGGGGGTACATGCTTATAAATGTTCTGAACACAGAAAATAAGAAGAAAATCGTAAAATACAGGCAGAGGGCAGAGTGCAGAAAAACACTCTTGCCACCCACTTCTAGTGGGTCATAAATGATGACTGAGAGGAATTAATGCTGTATGAGTCTACCCATTGGTTTTCAGAAAAATCCTGCATAGTGTATCTTTAACCAGTTTTGACCTGGTGATGGTGCAAGCCGAAAAGACAGGGTGTCACCAAAGTCATGCCCATAAATTTCTGTACCACATTTTGTGCCAATACATCGAGTACATGCTGAGATATTTTAAGGAATAACTGAAAACCTTTAGGTGGCACTACAGGAAGATTAAGAGATCACCAAAGTCAATAGGATTCACAGTCTAGGAACCACAAATGTCTGTACAAAATTTCATGGCAATCCACCAATATTTGTGAGGGTATTTTAGTCTGGGCAAAGGACCAACCGACCGACATTGCAATCCCCAGAGCCATGCTGCGCGTTAGGCTAAAAATAAGATGCACGGAAGCCACACAAAAGAGAAGAGAAGTGATAATGAATTAAAGCTGGAAAAAGGACAACTTTACAAAAATGTTATTCAAAGGTCGAGTTAAAAATAGTCAAATTTTTAGCGGACAACCATACAGAGCCATGCTTGTACTGTTTTTGCTTTTGTTTTGTAATGAGTCAGCACAGAAGGACGAGAGGCAGTTTCATTGACTCATCAGCTGGCTGTGTAAATCCCCCATCTCACCTCTTGACTCATATTCATGAAGTCATGCAGCCTCACTGTGATCTCTTCAAGTTATTTACATTAATGTCACAATCTGTGTCGGCAGGTGTTATACCAGTCTGATACAATAATACCTGAGATGATATTTCTTCCATAGAAATGAATGTTATCATGCGAGTCATCATCATGTCCTCCATCATATCCATAATGAAACACACTAAAAATACATGATGATGACGTTGCTGCCCAATTACTTTAATCTGCTGACAGGAATTTCGGGCAAAAGGGTGATAAAGTGGTTTTGTAAGTTATCAGACACTTACCAGGAAGTGAGAGAGGGCCACAAACAGGAAGGAGCGGAATGTGCTTCCTGTTGGCCAGTGGTGTTATACAGGGCAGATTCCTTGTACCATCATAACTGATACACACGCGCACACACACACACGCGCACACACACACACAGACACACACACACACACACACACACACACACACACACACACACACACACACACACACACACACACACACACACACACTTGCATACTAAGAGGCAGGAATGTTTTTCCACTGAAATCAGGGGAGAAGCAGACTGTCAGGAAAGACAAACAGTAAGAGTAGATAACATTGAGACAGTGTGTCCCTGTGCACCGCTACAAATTACACAACACGCGAGCGCTTCAGAAGAGATCATTCTTATGGCCAATTCAGTTTTTAAAGCATATATATTCTCACTACACTGTTCATATCCCTATCATATCATATCTCTGCAGCAGTGTAACAGAAGACACAGAACACAGTCTTGTTAACTGCATGAAACTGTGTGCCTCATGCACCATTAAAAAAATGTCAGGAGCATTACATTCCTTGCAGTTGTGCCCACTTAATTTTTGAAGAAAATACAAAATGTATTCTTAACAAAGTCATGCAGATGTAGCAGACTGATCCGGCCCATGTTGAACCTTCACCAGCTGATTTTTTGGCCTCTTGGGGGCAGCAGAAACAAGACATAAACAAAACAGTAAAGTTGTGCACTGGAAAACCAAAACAATTAGCTGAACACTCCATAAAGCTGCATTCATCACTGGGAGAGACCCCTGTGACATGATGCAAACCACCTGTCCATTGTTAAAAGGAAAAATAGTGATTAGTAGCTTTCAAGATGAAAAACACAATGGCCAACATCACCAAACTAGATGTTTGGACCACATTATTATGGCCAGATTTGAGTCATATTTCATTGTGAAATTAACAGGCCCTAAATTTATATGAACTTAAAAAAACAGTAAATAAAGTTTACAGACTTACAAGTTTGTGTATGTTCAGCCGTCCAGATGCTTTACTTCAGTAAAAGTAGTAATATGACAATATTTAATAAATTGTGTAGCTGGTTTAAGTGGAATTAATTTTAACTACTTAACTTTTCTTAACTATTCAGTCATGTGTTTTAATTGTAGTCTGCAAAGTACCTGCAGCACAATAAAAAGTACAAATTCACCTCAGAAATGGAGTGCAGCAAAGCATAGACTAATGGAAATGTACATGTTTATGTACAGTATGTGTTCCTGCTGATGTTATGGACACTCATCACAGAGGTGAGAGTGAGAACTGAGGGAGCACGCCTGTGTATATGAAATTAACATTGGTTGTCCTTGAGGGCTTCCTGATTGAATCACACAGGCTGGATGACGTCATGCGAGGTTTAAGTCATATTTCGGATTAGGGAGGGCAAGAGAGGGAGAGGGAGAGAGGCAGGATGAGTCACTGCCTCATTGATGACTGTCTCCACTGAGTGGTCAGATAATTCAGGTACAAAAAGAGACACAGGCACAGCACGACCGCCTAATGGCACTCAAATAAAATGACTTATTGGGAACTCGCAAAATACACCTTTTAGTAAGATTAAATAGTATTGATGCCCCCTCCTCCCCCTCCCTGTGAGGCTGGTACTAAACAATGATGAATCCCACTCTTCTGTATTATATTTATGACAAAGGATTTAAATAAGTGACTAATGAATATCTGTGCTGCCATCGGCCGTGGGCTCAGTGTCGCCTGCGTTAGGTTCCTGAAACAGTCAGGAAGAATAAGCTGATATGCACCTGGTCCGTCTAAGACCTCGGTATATTTGAGAGGCTATTACTTTTATTCAGGTTAATATCCCACTCTATAAATGTTTTGGATCTGCAACTCAAAACAACAAAATTAATTTCTAGTTCCTTAAGGTGTTTTCTGGTGTTTGCAGGGTTAGATTTGACTGAAGTTCTGTGGTCTTGGATGGATTACTGAATACATCTATCTGGGCACAGGCCCAGGGGCCCTAAGGGTCTCTTAACATTAAAACAAACTGCTGTTACTGTGACTAGGGCTGCATTTAATTAGCATTTTCATTAGCAATGAATATTTTCTCAATTACCCAAGGTAGTGTTGTCATTTTTTTGTAAAACCAGTCAAAAACATAAAGGCGCAATATGCTACAATGTTAGACAAAGAAGGGCAGCAAATTCTTACAAATGCAAACCTGCAAATTTTGCCTGGGTCAACTAACTGCTGCAGTTTTAACTGTGAAACTGGCTGGGTTTGATGAAATACAGATACTACATCCCTCATACTGTTAAAAAAGACACAAGCTTCACTACTCTATTAGCGCTATACACAACTATCTGGAAGCAGTGCAACTGAGAAAAATCAGAAAACTCAATTTGCTTCAGATATTAAATCCTTTAGTTTTTAAAATGGTTATGAAACTTGATATAGGTGTCAGCCCGGGGATTTCACATATCAATGACAACTTTTCTTAAGCAATATCAATCTTTATCAGACATGAATCTTTACAGGTATCGTGATCATTTTTCCAAACAGAATACAAAATGGACATTCAAATACAAAAGTGGTTGATGCAAAAGAAATGTTCAAAGTGCAAAGTTTCATTTGCCTAAAGAATTACATGACAAAAGACAAAGCCTGTCTACTCAAGCAGCGGTAGAGTAATAACCTTCTGCATCTCACAAAAGAGGACAGCAGTGCTGACGATCTACACAAAGTCTCAAGGTGTAGAGCAGAAACAACAGATACACTAATAAATTGTGATGTAAGAAAAAATATTGGGTTGATTGTTTGATCTCCTGGTCTTTAAGGCTGCATTTCCATTAAGTTGTGCAACTTTCTGAATTTAGTAGACTGTAACAGCTTAACATTAAACAGTGAATACCTGTCAGCCTTCATATTGATAACAAACAGTTGCTTCACAGATGTTATTGTGGGTGAATATATTCTGAGAGGTAGTCATCAGCAAACATCATCATGTTATCAAAGCTTTGGTCTGCTTTGCCAAATATCTGATAACAACCAATCCGAGTGCAAACGGTCACATCTGTCTTGAAACACAAGTAAACAACGCCCTCTTGTGCTGGAAAGGTGGGACTACCTGTCAGTGTTGGATTTTTGAAAGCAGTCACATAGAGCATTATGTCTGGCTGAACAAGACAGACTGAAAACAAACGAAATACAAAAATATAACCAATTTTATAAACTATTTCACAATGTGACAATAGAGCTCACTTGCAACAACAAATGAGACTCCCAAGTGCCCCTTATCCCAAACAGCATATTCTGTTTAAACAGGAAACAAAAACGTCAAGTGTTCATGTATCAAAAGTGAGTGAAATCACATCCTGACACCTGATCAGTGCCTCCTTTTGCACCCCGAGGGGAGTGTGCAGGTCTGACACCTGAAAGTTCAGCACATCAATGTCGGATGCTCCAAACGTGGCCTCCACCTTCACCGTCTCATACATGTTAAAATGAACCTTCTTGTTGGTCATGGAGAGGAGACATCGGAGGAAAGTCTCTCTGAGCACAGATCGTGCATGCTGCTCCTTCTGCAGCTGCTCAGCGTCTGCCTCAGACGCAGCAGAAGTGGGAATGGAGGTACGACACAGGGCGATGAAACGGGGGGATTTGGGGTCAAATCCACGGCTGTTGGGGTCGGGTCCTTTTGGCAGGCGGAGCACAGGCACCGGCGTTGCCATATTGAGTCTTCCTGCCAATATTAATTGAAGGAAAACAAAAATTAACACAAGCTAGGCAATATGGCTACAGTAAAAACAACATACCTTTTTATAGGCATTAATTTGGCACATATTCCCACAGATAACTGAAAAGTTTAAATTCATTCACTCCTTCTTTAATTTGCTGTAATTGCTTATCCAGTTAGGGGTTGCGGGAGGGGCTGGCGCCTCTCCCAGCTGACACTTGGCGAAAGGCAGGGTACACCCTGGACAGGTCACCAGACTATCAGGGCTGACATATAGAGACAGACACCCATTCACACTTGTGGGCAATTTTGAGTCAGCCATTAACCTGCATGTCTTTGGACTGTGGGAGGAGGCTGAGCTACCATGAGGAAAAACACATTGACACAGGGAGGTTGTGCAAACTTCACACAGATCCCCACCCTGGGGTTTGAAAGTTTAAATTCCCTATTTAAACATCCTAGTTTGAACTCCTGGGTGGGGGAGCTGGAAGATAAACTGTTTTCTGTGAGTTTATTTATCATGAGACTAATGATGACTATGACTCCTTGGAATTTATTACAATCCCAAGAGGAAAAAGCTGCCTGCACACTGAACAGCTGATTGAGCTTGTCTGAATGGTTCACTTACAGCATTTAATAACACATGTTTAGCTGATCTTTGTAGGAGTCTCACTGGGCGTTTCATATTGCTTGCTTTAGAGCTGTATAGTATTATTTTGTATTTTTCTTCTGTGTTGTCTCTCTGTAACTTTACACTGCAGCCTGTCTTGGCCAGGACACTCTTGTAAAAGACTGATTTATTTATTTTACTTCACTGTTGTCAGGTATCAAGCAAAAATGCAAATTAATTTCTCCAATTTCTCTTTTTTATATCATAACACAGAGAATACTATAACTGTTGTTTAGACAACACAAGCACTGTGAAGATGTCACCTTGTGTCTTTGGAGCTTATGATGGACACTCTTCACGATTTTTGGACATTTTCTTGTTCACTTAATGATTAATTCAAACAACAGTTGACAGTTTAATCTATAATTAAATCGACCAGTCGATGAATCCCCATAAAACAGGCCTGTTTTACAACATTTGCGAACATTGCTGATACAAACGCGTTGAATAGCATCAGAAAACGCTCATATACAATGTTTTAGCTTTCATGGACTTTTGAATTTAATAACTTGCTTGCTTTGATTTACAGAGTCTAGATTATGGTTGCGTTTGGTACCTTTAATGCGAGCTCAATGAAGGCTTTAAGTTACAATAAACTTTCCGTGGCTACATGTTGTAATGAAATACAGTTTGTTCGGGGCTAGCTTAGCTTTAGCTGCTGTGAGGTGGGAACAGCTGACCTGCGATAAGTTTGAATCTTAAGATGACTGATATAAAACGTGTCCACCAACAAAGCAGCGGGTGAGGTCGTCCTACAAAGCAAAGACATGTTTTATTTATAGAGGTCGTATCACTTTATTTAAAGTGAGCACTAGAAGTTAGCAACTTGGTGGGACCGTGTGGCTAACGATGAGAAAACGGATAACTTAAAAGCGGTTCTAATCTGAACACACTTTCCTCCTCACAGCTGTGGCTTAAACAGTGAAAGCTAAATTAATGTTTGAATAAGCTCAGTAGTGTATATTTCCACGCGTACTCACTGTTTCCTCCTGTTAGCAGCTAACGTGACTGTCAAGTGTTGTTGTGTAACGTCAAGTCTTCTTCTTCTTCTTCTTCTTCTTCTTCTTCTAGTTTTATAGCGGTTGGCAAACAACGTATGGAAGCATTACCGCCACCTACCGAAATGGAGGGTGGGTCTGGATAAATTAATACACACACACACACACACACACACACACACACACACACACAGAATAAATTCTTCTGATCATAGCTTACGGAAGCGTATTGCATTCACTTGACAAATAACAAAGCCCTGTTTTTCTGAGTATTTTTTCTGTTTTTCGGAGTAATTTATTTATTTTTCTGTTTTTTTGTGTAATTTTTTTCTGTTTTCGGAGTAATTCCCCCCCCTGTTTTTCGTGGTAATTTTTTTTTTTTTTACACGATACTTCAAAATCTCGCGAGAAGCTCCCACCTGGCACCTGCAAGTGACCCCTGCATCCATGGTGACTCCTGCTCACGGATGTATTTTGCATCCGTGCTCCTGCTCCTAGACAATTTCAGCTACTAGGCCGTAAGGTGAATCAGAAAAGGTCTCACAGAAACTGATTTCCCCTCCGACATCTGGGGACTACACGATCTTTCCTTCATAAAAAAGATCGATACATGTTCAGCTAATCAGTGGGAGCTCGTAACCCCGCAAAAGTCCTGTGATCGGGGTCGTAATTCGGCACTTGTTCCATCTGAGCGTAATGATCTGTTCCGCCTGAGCGTAATGAGATTTGGTGAGCTGAAACAGTGCTATTCACATCGCCGTGTCCATGAACTAAGCAAAAACGTCTTAAAACACATTTGATTCAATACCTGGGCATAACCGACGTATTATTGCATAGACAACATAGCTGTCCAGTACGGAATACAAGAACGGCCATGTATTTTTTTTTTGTGCACTGTTATCTCGTGATAACGACTTATTATTTCGCTATCTCCATATAACAAAAATTGTTTTCTCGTAATAACAAATTAATTATCTCGTTATCTCGATATAACAAAGATTGTTTTCCCGTGATAATTGTCAAGTCTGATGATTGCGCACTGGTTAATGTGATCGTCTTGATTTCAGCCTACAAGAGCTGCCGTGGTGCTGCTAGATGCCTCCTGCTGCTGCTGCTGCTGCTGTTATCATTAGTCACACTTCTACTGTTATTATACACATAAGATTATTGTCACATACCGTATTTCCAAATAGTCGTCCTGTGGCATATAGCCGCCGGGCACCTAATAGCCGCCTGGTGTTTGACCCCATTTTACGTATTAAACGCCAGTGTTGTGCCGAAAAGAGACTGCATGCCGAAAGTCGACTGCCACCGTCGGGAGCGCGCATGTGTGACTGCCCACTGTAACTCAGGAATACAAGGGGTGACGTTGACCAAATTAACTGTGCCTGCATCTGGTGAATGATATCTGGATGGAAGAAATTACTGTACTGAAATCATACAACATACAGAGTACAATAATAATAACATTTATTTTCAGACACATAGGTCCATATCTGAGTAAAAAAATAAAACAAAATAAAATGTGTGTATCTTTAAGTACAACACAAACTATACAGTATATAAATACTCACAAAAACAAGAATTTAAATTAGTAGTATCAAAATTATACACGTCCCCCTATTAATTATCTCTGATACAAAAAAGAGGCAATATATATTAATACTCACAAAAATAAAAATAAAAGACGAACCATCGAAATTGCACACTTCCTCATATAAATTATGTCAGATAAAAAAAAGATAACAACATAACATTCAATAGGCTATGCCAAGCCATTCAGATGTACTTGCAGGATGCGCAAGTGTAGTTGGTGTTGGTAGAGGACCATTTGGCACATCCCTGGTGGTACCACCACTGATATACATCACAGCAAATCTGCAATTTGTCCAAAAGATAAAGTTAGGTATAATATTAGATAATCTCCTACTAGCCTTCTTTTATTGTCAAAGAATAATATTTTATATTCATCATAATAAAGGTTACTTTTAGGGTAGCCTTTCATATACTTTTTCTTTGTTGATAAGTGTGACCAGATTATTGAAGTGTCCTACATAGACTTTTTAATCTCTCTTTTGACATCCTACATTGAATATTACACTGATTTTACCCAGGCAACTGTGTCATCTTGGTCATCCTCCTCAAACCCACAGATGCGGCAGAGCTGACTGAAGTCATCTGACAAAATGAAAGAACACAACTGAGTATAAAAGGTCATTGGGTCCCATAAGTATGGGATGCTTAATTAAATGAAAATTATTCTGTGCATATAATATCTTAGCATGTCACAAATATCCATTAGATACAACTGTTTTCCAGAATAGTTGATGCAATGTGCTTTCTCAGTCCCTCAATGTCTCTGGCTGTTGTGCCAAAGGAGATGCTCTGCCCCTTGAGAATGCACTCTGCAAACTGAAGACATTGTGCTATTGTATAAATGTAAACCATTTAAGGTTTTGTACATTTGTATAGTTTGACGGACATGGTCTCTGAATTGTCAGACAAACTAAAAGACATGCAATAACAATAAAAGTGTACAACTCATAGTAATGTTCAGAAAAAGTTGTAGTTTTGCTGTGGTATTTTAAAAAAAATGTATTTGCTGACCGTCAATGCAAACACTCCACATGATGTTGTGTCTTGTTGCCGAGGGTGAGGGAGAGTAGTGCAGGGCCATTTCCGGATATTGAGCCCCCTACTTTTCATGAAGGCTCTAAATAATAGACATATTTACCTTGTCATTACTTGACAACGCTTCATTTTTGTTGCACTTTCCCCAAGAGGGTCAAGGAACAGGCAGGTCTTCTCTGATGGTTTCATAACCTATTTGTCAACAAAGGAAAAAACCTGCATATTAATCTAATCATTCATGTGGTTTTTATCCTTTTTGTCTTTATGTTAGCAACATTTGTTAACACACTGAGGCATAGAAAGGCTAGGAGCTACAAATTAAATGCCAAATAGACAATTTAGAATAACCATCACCATATTTAACTCACCACCAACATCCATCCCAATTATGTATTTGTACATCATTGGATCAAGCTAAAACAAACAAAAAGACACAACTAAGTGAATGACAGGGCCATTTTAAATAATCTGTAACATTAGAATCTTGAAAGAGCAACAAAAGTAACACCACAGAGAGTGAAAGGAGATATGGGGATACATTCACATGGAAAAGTGATATGTAAGTTATGGAACAAGGTCCAAGATTCAAAACCTACACACATTCACACAAATTGTAAAGTCTTTGCCAGGTTTACAACAATACTGACATTTATTCATTCGATTTGTCCATGAGTTACAACTCATTAATAGGAAAAAATATTGAGTACACCTACTTTATGCAGTGTGTCTTTACCCTTCCATATGTCGGTAAGGGCAAAGGTGTCGATAACAATCGCCTTATCTTTGGATTGCTAATTGTGTTGTCTCACCAGCAGCTCCAAGTAAGCATTGATTATCTGTGATGACATGACATACCAGAATATGACCAGGTTTTAGTTTCTCTATATTCAATCTGAAAAATAAAATGAACTTTACCTCACTCTCCAACTCCTTATTTAGAGCTATTCTTGCAATGTCTGTGAAGAACACTTTGTACGCTCCAACTTTAGCCAGAAGAGTGTAAAGAGCCTTTCCTGCCCACGCATCCATCACATCTGTGAAAATGAATATAATTCAGTCAGGACCACTTTGTCAAAAATAATCTTTATTTACTTGCACAAGTTATATTACATTTGGCGGTATGGTTCTGTTCTGGGACCCCCTGCTTTTCCACGCGCTTGCGTGGAAAGCCTGAGGCAGGAAGAGCACGCCTACCTGCCCTTCATGAGCCATCATGAACGGCTATAGCAAGGAGCGCAGCAGCAAAAGAAACCCAGATAGAGCAGAGAAAACAGAATGACAGGAGGAGCTGGGGTGGAGGTGGGTTGTGATTACCAGCAGAGGAAGCAACAAAAGGGGCCAGGCTAGAGCTGTTTAAATAGCACGCTCTGAATGCAATTTTCCAATAGGAGCAAAGGGGCAGCTAATTTAGAGCTTGACGTCGTGGCCTGCCAGAACTAACGCTACGCTTGATTAAGCATAAGCAATAGATTTTAAATAGATTTAATTTGCAGAGCAGAATACTATGAATGATTCATTATACATACATCACAGGTGGTGAAATACAATATTTACATTTCTCATTAACTGTGACCAGCTACAGTACATTGCCAAGTGCACAGAGGCTGTGACTGTGATTAAAACCTTTACAGCACGGAACAACCAAAAACCCTGGATGACTGCTGAAGTACGCATGCTACTAAAGGCCCGAGATAATGCATACAGAGGAGGAGACAAGGCTGCTCTCTGCTCAGCAAGATCTGCTCTCTCTGGTGGGATTAAAGCAGCAAAAAGGAAATATGCAGGAAAAATGCAGGAGAACCTCTGCAACACAGGCAACAACAGGCAAATGCAGCTGGGGATCCAGTAAATAACAGACTACAAGACCAGGACAGAGGCTGAGGAAAGTGATGGTTCTCTTCCTGACAGACTCAATAATTTCTTTGCTCGGTTTGAGGCATCAAGGGGGCCATTGAGAGGACGAGCTGGGCTTCCCCCACCATCCGGACAGGCTCCTGTGGTCATCAGCGCAGCCGACACGAGGAGGACCCTAGCCAGGATCAACCCTCGGAAAGCGGCTGGCCCAGACAACATTCCAGGAAGGTTGCTGTTGTGCTGAGGAATTGGCAGCTGTACTAACTGACATCTTTAACGTCTCCCTCTGTAAAGCCACAGTCCCCAAATGCTTAAAAACCTCCATCATAGTCCCAGTTGCAAAGAAACCAGTTGTGTCCTGACTAAATGACTATCGCCCCATCACTTTGACCCCAATTGTGATGAAATGTTTTGAACGACTAATCAAACCACACATCACATCACATCCAGCCTACCTGCATTACTGGATCCATATCAGTTTGCCTACCGCCCCAACCGCTCCACAGAGGATGCAATATCCACCACCCTGCACACACTACTTACCCACCTGGAGCAGAGAAAGACCTACGCCTGAATCCCCCACAATCATCCCGCAGAGACTGATGGAGAAACTTCTCCTCCTAGGCCTTAACCACACCATCTGTCACTGGATTCTGGATTTCCTGACTGAGAGGCCATTAACCCCATTAACTCCTCAGGGACCTGGGACGGGTAGTGGGCTTCCCTGCCGAACATCAGATAAAGTGGAGAGAATTTGGTGGTCAGCTGCATCTTTGTCCGTAGACTAAATTTGACAGATGCTGGCTCCAAGTGTCTGGCCTCTCCCCAACAAGTTTTCTCAGTGCTCTGAAAAGCGATAGGAAAAGGAATTGTATTTTTACAAGTGCTTAAAAATATTAACAAAACTATTGCAATGACGGTGTCTGTACATGTATGTATTTCTTGAATGTCACTTTGTGATGACCGTCAAATGATTGTTAACAAAATACTCACTAATTAATATGAAGAGATGTGTCAATAGATAGAAAAACACTGAATGCAAGTCCTATACAAAAAAATCTACCTAATATGCAACTGCATTTTACTCACCTCTGTATGGTGCCGTTCATTTTTTCGACCAGACCATTTGTCTGGGGATGATAAGGGGCACACAGACTTCTCTTTATCCCAAGGATTTTGCAGATGTTGGTCTTAATCTGTAATTGTGAAAGAGATAGTCAACAAATTGCATACATTGAATTTTCATTTCAGTGTTGGAAAATTTCAGTCCGCTTCACAAAATATAGCTTTTGGCTACATAATGAGTAATTTCATCGTACCGCATTCACAAATTCCTTCCCCTGGTCAGTGAGGATCCTCTTTGGAGCCTCAAACTGGTAGAAGAAATTGAGGATGCAGTCAGCCACCTCTTCAGCCCTTTTGGTTTTTAGTGGATAGGCTTGTGGCCATTTAGTCACATAGTCAATCATGACACAAATGTAGCTGTTTCCCTCTTTCGTTTTTGTCAGTTTCCCTATCAAATCCATGCCTATGAGCTCGAAAGGGTGAGTTACCTAGAAGACAAATAGTTTTTACTTTACTATCTGCACAAAAGAGTAAGAAGGAATTTAAATAGAGGTATGTCATGATTTTCACTGTCAGATATTACAGACAAGGCAGGTGTAGCAAAAATACTTTTACAGAAATTAAGACATAGATGAGGATGAGCTAAGGGAACATCTGCTGGGACAAGTAAGAAAGACACAGAGGTACAAGCAAGCAAGAGGGACAACACAGAGAAAAAAAACAATACAGGCACAAGTTGAATAAATTCTGAAAAAATATGGATATTTTACAATGATTGGAGTGTATGATTTCTCGTCCTTGATTTGAATTCCACTGGCCTGTGTAGAGTAATATTTTATGACTAATCAGGTAAAGGTTTTTGCATTGCATGCATTGATTAAGTATAAAAGAAGTTCATGTAATGACCAGATAAATACTTTGTTCTGTATAGGTTGATTAAGTTCAATGATTAAGTTTGGAGTGGCTTATGTAACCTGTTAAATGAATGACTGTTGTAATCACACACACATGACTGAAACACCTCATGCTTTGTATGGTTTAAAGCACACACACATAAGATATTGTGCACCATCTGGGCATGTAACAAATAGACACACACACGCACTGAGGTCTGTATTTCAGCACAGGGGATCATATTGGAGAAAGATGAAAGATCCCCAGAGTTGCCAATAGACGCGGCCCGGATCTATTGGTGAAAAGTCCGGGGCTTTCCAGGGCCCTGAGGTCAGCCTTGGACAAAGGCAAGATTGGTTGCTACAATTAGGTCATGCTTAAGGCAGAATTGGACAAAAAAAGGAAATGTTTTCTACCAATACAAATTGGCCGCAATAGGAAGGCATAAGGAAAAGAGGTGGAGATTCAGCCGAATCCCCACCTGCATAAAAGAGAGTTTTCTGTGGAGATTTGTCAGTCTGGTCCCGGGACTTGACTCAGAGTTGATGTGTTTGTTTGCTTGTGAACACATTAAACTCAGTTGCACCTGATTCCTCGTGTCTCCAGTGTATCTTTTGAGTTCCAGCCTGCTGAATCTAAGATATACAGTTTATCCAGTGTACAAGTTGAAGTTGAGGCGGAAGAAGTTTGGGAGCTATCTGGCCCTTCAAAGCTCTCCAACCTTTTTTTTTACACCTCACCTGGCATTCCATACACTGCGCCACCTGAATAATGCCTAACTATGCCTGCGTTATAAAAGTCTTAACGTAGTTTTACCTTGCACATCAAAAGTGTTGGCCTTTCAACGAAAATTTGATTTGTCATTTCTGGAATATCCACCTGGATATGTCGCATTTGTTTTATAGTAGAGAATCTCGCTGTAAAGGTGTGGGTCCATGATGAGTAACTTCGGATCAATGATGTTTTGATTACGACCAGTTGGCCTATGACCCGCTATGACCACATGACCTCAAAACTTTCTGCATGCATTTCCTTAGACTACCTGACCCTGTTCAACAGCATATCACTCCGCTCCGATGGGTGCCATTCAGCCAACCAGCAGGATATCATAACAACCAAAGATTGTGTCTGGCTGCTTTACATTCTGCTGCACCTTTTGGTGTAAGTGAAATCATTGACAAAGCGGCTGTATTTGTTGACTTTGGACTGACTAATGGACTGAAGACTGGTCTGGAGTTAGTTAAATAAATCTTCATTTATCGTCAAAGTCGTTGTCTGTGATATATGTCTTGTGTACAGGAACAGAGATCACTGTTTAGAGAAATCATAACCCAGATATTGAGATTGATTCATTTTTGATAAGTGTGCTGACGAATTAATAAGTAATTTATGGAGTTATTAATTTGATTAGTCGCTTCCCGTATTATCGCGGGTGGTGCCCTGAATTTATTATTACGAGTGCAATTATTCTAAAACATGTATTTCCCCTACACTTTTATTTTTTGGGATACACGTAAGGTTCTATGTGTTGTCTGGGCTGTCACCCAGACCCCACAAATCCAAAACTTCACTCAAAATGAACCTTAAAAAAGAAAAGTAGAAGGTTAGACAGAGCAAAAACTATGTACCTATGTGTATAAGTACATGTACATTTAAATGCATGTGTTATCCCACCAGTCACTATTGTTGCCGTCAACATGTTCACTAATTCTGTGACCACACTGAACAAAGCTAATTGCAAATGCTCATATCAGTACAAGTCACCTTAAAGATGATGCGTACCAAAATATTCTGTTCTATCTTTATGTTAATATACGTCACTAACCTTTTGTTTGGGAGCTTTAATACAGCCCTCCTCAAGTAAACAGCTCTGTTCATGCCACAATTTACGCTAAACATATTTCATTGAGATCCTTTATCATTTCAATATTTGTTGGAAATGATCTGATACATCATTCTGGAACATATTTGGTGACTTATAACTGAAAACTTTTTCTTGCAGTCACTATTGTGACTGGTGGGATGAAATGTATTAATGCACTCTGACTTACTGCATGTAGGCTGTAACTATAAGCCTAACACAGAGTGCTGCAAGGATGACATTTTTGTGTAGGCTGACACAGAAGTCAGCGTCACACTGGTTCAAAAAGTCAATCGGATTTTTCCATTGGATTTTCGATTATTGCTGAAAATAAGCTCTGTGGCATTTATGTTTAATGTTTATGATACTTCCATGTCTGCTCAGCAAGATAATCCTCATAAATGAACAACACTTTCATAATTATTGTAGCCTAAATACAATTGCCAGCCCAAACAGTACCACTATAACAAGACTGTGAAGCCATGTTTGGCACAACTTTGCCTGATGATGTTTTATAGTCTTGTTTAGCAACTTGTTAGCAGCTGTCTTTTATTAGATTATATTTATTGAGTTGAGGATCATAACAATACAAAATAAAGGGCATGGAATATATACATCTTTTCATATACATCGTCTTTTTCAACTTATTCCATAACTAATACAGAACACATTCCCCACACTTACAAAACAAACAAACAAACAAACCAAACAACCAAAACACCCCAACAGACAGACAGATAAAAAAAAATCCAAAACAGACAAAACAAAACAAAAATGATAATAAAAAATAAATGAATAAAAGTTCACAGCATCACAGTTCTCAGAGGTAATCAGGTATGTTGAAGAAAAAGTTGCATATTGAACACAGAAACCTACACTGAGATGTGTTTCAAGACCTCAGTCCAGGCTAGTCCATACAGTCCACTCCTAAGGGCCAGGCCCCCACCATTTCCAATATAGTCCAGAAAATGGTCCCAGATGTGGAAAAAACTTGAATGGCTGGTCCTTGAGCCAGAAGCTTATAACTTAAAACGTATAACGTATAAACTTCGTAGTGCTCCAGATCTAATATGAAACCGTAGGGACAGTATCTGAAATCCACCAAAGAAGAACACACCTCCTTGCAATAAAAAGAAGCACCTAAAGCAGCTTCAGTGAAGAGGGGCTAAGGTTTAGAGCTACTGATTGTATCCCAAGAATGCAAAACATGAGTTCAAGAGTTATTTTTTCTTGAAAATAATATCAAAATACAAATCTTCAGAAATGCACACTTATTGCAGTATTGTGAAAGAATGAAACCTTTTTTAAGGCACACAAAAGCTTCAGAATTCACATGTGGGATATACTGTATACTGACGTATTTTATCTCGTAGAACAAAATCCATTGAACAACCCACTGACTTTGAGATAAGGGAACCTTGGGCGGAATATAGTAATATCCAGGCTTTAGGACTCACTCCTGTGTCACTCTTTTGAGAGGGTTATTGATTTCGGCCCTTCCTTCCACTACGGGAAACAACAATGTAACAGTCTAGTAGAAAACTTGGACTGAGTTGCAGTGGAAAACACAGAAAAACCAAGAAGTTTATCAAACTCAAATCTTTACTTGGGAGGTCAGGGGTCAAACAGGCAGTCAGTGAAGGCAGAAAAGTCCATTCAGGGAAATCACACAAAAAGCAAAGTTAGCAGAGTCATAAACCAAGGAATCAAACACAAGGTAAAGGCTGAAGAGCATGAACACACTAGCGACAATGACAACCTGGCAACTGAATGAGGGGAAACACTGGGCTTTAAATACACAAGGGTTGATTACTAACTACACACAGGTGGGTGGAGCAAGACACAGGTGAAACACATGAGGTAATTAACACAGGCAGGAAAACTCAGGAAGTAAAAGAAACGTGTCAGTAAAGATTCTCAGTCATCCAGGTCATAGTAATCATTATGATTAAAATAAACACTAAACACAATGAGAACACATTTTAAAATGAAACAGGAAGTGGATTTGACAAAGATTTGATCACCTCATAAGGCATGCCTGCTTTTTGTTTTGGCAAATTGTTGTAAAGATTTACAACCAATAAAACAACTTGTGAATACACCTCACAAAAGCCCAGACTCTGTATTGCAGGGACTCTCGTGCCCCCCACACTGATCCATTTTCTGACACGGCCAGTAGAGTTGATTTGTCACTTTCTTTTAGCTCTGGCAACGCCATGCAACAGTGATGTACCAATCTGTTCCACCCCAGGGAGCCAAAATGACCTGGCCCAGAATCAGCCTGAACTCGGCAGACCGGATGGACTTAGACAGGCTGGGTCAGGTTGGCCAACTCAGCTGAGACTCGGCATGAACGACGCCCCAGAATCAGGCCAAATCAGACTACCAACACTGCCATCACTGGGCCATTGTCAGAAATGACCTGGCCCAGCATTGGCCCAAACTCTGCATGCTGGATGAAATTAGTCGGCTGAGACTTGGTGTGAATCATGCCAAATCAGCTGGCCCGATTCCGGCTGCCGACATTGCCACCGGGACTTCACATGAGCTCTTGTAATATTGTCTTAATGTAAGAGCTACACACAGCAAGCAAATTGTGCATTTAAACAGGTCCAGTGAGCTCCTGACCGAAAATATCTACTATTTCTGAAGTATCTCCAGAAAAGAGTATGTTCAAAATCTAGACAAATAATGTGTGCGTATAATCAACGGGATGCATTATAAGATGAATCACATCATTAGATCATCTAATCAGAACATGTTTCCCTGTTCAATCAGTATTCCTGCTCCATTTCAATGGACAGATTTAAAAACATCCTGAGTAAAAGCTATAAATCTTTCACACAATATTTTGACATGGAAACGTAATATAACATCCCATGTTTACTTTGAGCAGATTTAAACAAAAATTACGCTCTTTTAAAATTATGATTAAAAGATGAAACCGTGCCTTGCACTTCATCCTTGCCTCACAGTTGAAATAGGGGGCCAGGCTTTACTGTGGTCCACTTTAGATGACGTGGAACACTGTGATTGCCATATAAGTGTACACATAAATAATTTTGTACATTTGGGTTGGGTAAGATAACAGCAGTCAAAGATCTATACATCGTGAAGTAGCTATAAAAAGTGGCAGAAAATGGAAAAGTAAAGTATGTCCATCAAAACTGGTGTAAATGTAGGTAAGTAGGCTGAGTACTTTCCACCACTGCTCTCCAAACCCATTTCTTTTAGCTTGTCATTTAAGTGACTATATATTTCCAACAATGCTTTACCAAAAAACATATTTTAAGTTAATATTAATCTTATACTTTGTTCCCCAACGTAGCTACATTCCAGTATCCTCTATGTTCAACAGGTTTTGATAACAGTGTGTGCGTAACACAGTTTGGTGTCTACATTGCACAGATATCTTCCTTCTTACATCTGAACATCGACTGTGTGTGGTCTGTGACTATTTGATCACATCCTCACACATCCTCACACATCCTGCCTCCCACACCTACACGAGCAGGAACTCACAGGAAGCAAATACTTACACCCTTCACGAGGATTTCCCACACTTGATACTCAAGAATGCTGAAACACTGAACCACTATCACAGTCTCCTCCACCGGCTGTAGTTCCCGATAGTTCAGCTGCATGTACTTGATGTCAAAGAAGAAAAGGAAGAAGTAGAAGAAGAAGAAGTAGAAGAAGATGAGGTAGAAGAAGAAGAATAAAAAATAGTAGAAGAAGAAGAACAAGAGGAAGAAGAAGAAGAGGAGGTAGAAGAAGAAGAATAAAAAGTAGTAGAAGAAGAAGAACAAGAGGAAGAAGAAGACGAGGAGGTAGAAGAAGAAGAATAAAAAGTAGTAGAAGAAGAAGAACAAGAGGAAGAAGAAGAAGAGGAGGCAGAAGAAGAAGAGGAAGAAGAAGAAGAGGAAGAAGAAGAAGAGGAGGTAGAAGAAGAAGAGGAAGAAGAGGAGGAGGTAGAAGAAGAAGAAGAAACAGGACCTATATGGAGAGGTGTCAGAGTGAGGGGGCTTTACCAAAAAATATATTTTAAGTTAATATTAATCTTATACTTTGTTCCTCAACGTAGCTACATTTCAGTATCCTCTATGTTCAACAGGTTTTGATAACAGTGTGTGCACAACACAGTTTGGTGAATACATTACACAGATATCTTCCTTCTTATTTCATGCATTTTAAATGAACCTGAACATCGACTGTGTGTGGTGTGTGGTATAGCATGTGACTATTTGATCACATCCTCACACATCCTGCCTCCCACACCTACACAAGCAGGAACTCACAGCAGTTCGGTGCCTTGCTCAAGGGCACCTCAGCAGGTGCAAAGGCAGCAATCTGGCACCTCTCCAGCTACCAGTCCACGCATCATATATGGTCTGAAAAGGGATTTGAGCCGGCGTCCCTCCAGTTCCCAGCCCAAGTCCCCATGGACTGAGCTGCTGCCACCTCTATAAAATCCGTTGTTCTCTTTTAAACAGCTACAGGATGAAAACTGCAGCACTTGTATGTTAGTTCATAAGAACATTTCAACCTAAATATAAACATGTTTTATCTACCATTGAGCACTGGGCCTAACTTCCTCCCAGCGGATAAAAATGCCATTAGAGCCAACATCCATGAGTTTTGTCAGTTTGGAGCCTGGGATGCGCCACCTAAACAAATTTAGACTCTTACAGTGTTTAATATTCTATTTCATTGTCTGTGTTTTTGTGATGAAATGATTGTAAAATAGCTTTTAAATGTAACATTTTGTTAATGAATTTCATGTGTCTGCCTGTAATCTGTCTTTTTTTACTGTATAATGTTTATGAGAATGATATAATCTGGGATGTCGACATCAATGCCTGTGAGTCAACAGGAAATTACCTCAGTGTTTGAAAGGAACAGTGGAACTAGTCACATGCTCAATTTGGGTTTTTCTGCAGCAATAGCAGGAAAATTCTCAAATCCCTTTGGAGAGGAAGCGAAAACAGCTCAGCTCAAACAACCAGAGCAAACAATTGCAGAAATTAGGCTGCTGTTTCAAAATAGGCTATATATCATGAATTACTAGAAAACAAATACATTCTATGTCAAATCAAGCAAAAGGCAAGCAAAGTTAGATATGTTGTCCAAACAATCATACTTGTCACAACATGCATTGTTAAGCACATTTTGTCTTGCCCTGTTCTTGTCATAACGGAGTTAAGGTTTCTAACAAGTGTGTTAATAGCGTCCATGTCCAAGTTGTAATTATGACTGGGAAATGCAAGTGCGAATATATACAATCACTCTTATTTGTACTTTATATTAGCCATGTCTCAATTCAGGGACTGCAGCATTCCAAGGCTGCATTTGAGGACTGATTGCATCACATCGGCAAGACCAAGGCTGTCCCATTTGGAAGGCTCCTTCAAATGTGGCCTTCACTCCCAGAATTTGGAGGATGCAACTGGTGAATCCTTTGGGGCCCAGCCTATCCCAAGATGCACCGCGCGCTGGTGACAATCAATTACACATTAAGTTAAGTTAACTAACAGTTGTTAATTAGCTACCTGTTAACATTAGCATTAGCTAAAAGCACACAATTTAAATAATCTTAATTTAATAGGTTTATGTGAAAACGGTCCTCCATCAGCCTGAAATATATCAACCAGCAGTGTCTCTGGTGGTGAATCATCTCAAGTATTAAAAAAAATGATATATATATATATATATGTATATATATATAATAACAATCTCTAGGTCCATGATTTAGGGCTGACTAACTTACTAGTTTACTCCTTCTTTTGTCAAGCTCAGTTGGTTGCTAGGTAACAGTAATGCCAACTGGTCGGGGCGAGAACAACTGGTGATGCAACCAGGAAATCTTGCCGCGGACCAGACCATCCCATTTTGGAGAACGTTCGGTTTGGCTGATGCAGTCTTCAAAGGACGTGGCCAACATCGACCGTGAAGGCCGCATCTTTCATAGGCTGTAGCCTCTGAATGAGACACAGCTAGTGTCTTGAAGAGACAGTAGAATTAAAAATCAGTCAAAGCCAAGCAAGTACATAACAGTGCAACAAACAAACAATAAAACTTCAGTAGATAAGTGACAATAAGTAAATAGTTCAAAACAATATGTATTTCTCAGCAAATGTGCATATGTTGTCAGAATAAATTAAAGGTTAACATAATCATATAAAGATTCTACACATATGGGCTTTAAAGCAACACAATGGAGTTTTTGAGCCCTCAAAATATATATCCAAGATCCTTGTGATGGTACATCAACTCGCAATAGGTTGGATGACACCTCCATCATTGTTTGAGAGAGTCTGTTTCACTTGAACTGGCACCATGCAGTTTCAGGGTTCAGGTAGGAACCCAGACACAAAAAAGACTACAAAATTTGGCTGCTTTACGGCACACGTCATATCGCTCTCCTCTCTTTAGAGAAGCGTAACCAAACCGAGGTGAACAAAGTTAGATGTGGTTGTCATGGCTGAAGCGACAGAGAAAAGGACGATGGTGGAGGTGTTGTCCGAGGAGACAAAGAAAACGGGAGAGCGATAAAACAAGAGCTCAAACAAGGATTAATATTGGCCTGGCTTTCACAAGCTGGCAAGAGCTGAAAGAGGAGGAGGGATGCCTGACCAATGGTGACCTGGCGATGTTACTGCTGTTACCCTCTACTTAGGAGACTCACTGTCTGCAGGTCGGCTGCCTCAGGTACATTTTAAGATAAAGTGTTAGCCTACATACAGACAGCTTTTATTTTAGTTTGTCTTTAACAGTTTGCTGTTAGCAAATCAGCCTAATCATGTATGTACAAAATGCTATATGGTTACTTCACCTGTTCTGAAGACATGATGATCGTGCATTACACGGCCAGCTTCAGGAAGTTCACCGGTATCGTTGGCTTGTCAACAAATGCACGGGTAGAAAGATTTTTGCGACAGTTGTAACAGACAATACCGTTTTTCGTCTGTACGGGGACCCCGTGAGGTAAAAAGAGCAATCCTCCATTGTGTTGCTTTAAAGGTCCAAAAAAGTCACATTGTTTATAGTTTAACCCTCCTTGGCCATCTCAAATAATTTCTCATAATTTGCAGTCTCAGGGCTCTAAAAAGATCAAATTGCCATCAGCCCGCCTCATTTAACACACATTAGCTACTCCAGTCTAAGCATTCACCACACCTTTGATTACATTATGATGATGACAGGGCAGGGCTGCAATATAAACAGATTAGAGAGTACACATGAGATCAAGGGCACAAACAATCCAAGGACTATTTTTTAGAAAGCAATCCATTGGTTTAGTGGCTACAGGAGGGAAATTGTGCTTCCCCAGACGCATTCATAAACATTCACGCCCAGAGTACTGCTGAGGTGTTGTAAACACAACATGCCACAAGACATTCCTCAGGAGTCAAATGAAACCTCCTTTGCTCTTAGGGTGAGCTACATAACAGAAACATGTCTCTGTATGATGCAATTCAACAGCACCACAAACCACATCCTCCAAAATTATCATACAGTTAAATAAGTTTCAAACCAAAGTGGTTAAATTACTGTTACTGTACCAAAGTGCAGTCGAAATAAACTTGAACAAATGCAAATGATACAAAGCTAAGAACCAACAGAAAACAAACACTGGACTTCTGCCATGGAGACTGTGTTTGTGACTTTGTTTCACATGTGAAAGTAGAGCCCCTTTCCCACTGCACAAAAAACTTCAGACTTCAGAATATTTATTGTACCCTTTGGTAAATTCGGTTTACAGTCAGCAAGTCATCTCGTATTGTGAACACACAGACCACCACAGGACAAGACAAAGTGACGGCAGTACTTAGGCTAAAAGGACAAAGATATATGGAAGCCCATTTCCGCCACTTGATGGAAAAAAATAAGATCTATTAACTCAAAATAATGAGATACTAAGTCAAAATAATGAGATACTAAGTCAAAATAATGACTTGCTTAGTCAAAATAATGAGATACTAAGTCAAAATAATGAGATACTAAGTCAAAATAATGACTTGCTTAGTCAAAATAATGAAATACTAAGTCAAAATAATGACTTACTAAGTCAAAATAATGAGATACTAAGTCAAAATTATGAGATACTAAGTCAAAATAATGACTTACTAAGTCAAAATAATGAGATACTAAGTCAAAATTGAGATAGTAAGTCAAAATAATGACTTGCTAAGTCGAAATAATGAGATACTAAGTCAAAATAATGACTTGCTAAGTCAAAATAATGAGATACTAAGTCAAAATAATGAGATACTAAGTCAAAATAATGACTTGCTAAGTCAAAATAATGAGATAGTAAGTCAAAATAACGAGATAGTAAGTCAAAATAATGATACTAAGTCAAAATTATGAGATAGTAAGTCAAAATAATGAGATACTAAGTCAAAATAATGAGATACTAAGTCAAAATAATGAGATAGTAAGTCAAAATTATGAGATAGTAAGTCGAAATAATGAGATAGTAAGTCAAAATTATGAGATAGTAAGTCAAAATAATGAGATACTAAGTCAAAATAATGACTTGCTAAGTCAAAATAATGAGATACTAAGTCAAAATTATGAGATACTAAGTCAAAATAATGAGATACTAAGTCAAAAATAATGAGATACTAAGTCAAAATTATGAGATAGTAAGTCAAAATAATGAGATACTAAGTCAAAATAATGAGATACTAAGTCAAAATTATGAGATAGTAAGTCAAAATAATGACTTGCTAAGTCAAAATAATGAGATACTAAGTCAAAATAATGACTTGCTAAGTCAAAATTATGAGATACTAAGTCAAAATAATGAGATACTAAGTCAAACTTATGAGATACTAAGTCAAAATAATGAGATACTAAGTCAAAATAATGAGATACTAAGTCAAACTTATGAGATACTAAGTCAAAATAATGAGATACTAAGTCAAAATTATGAGATACTTAGTCAAAATAATGAGATACTAAGTCAAAATAATGAGATAGTAAGTCAAAATTATGAGATAGTAAGTCAAAATTTTGAGATAGTAAGTCAAAATGATGAGATAGTAAGTCAAAATTATGAGATAGTAAGTCAAAATTATGAGATAGTAAGTCAAAATAATGAGATACTAAGTCAAAATAATGACTTGCTAAGTCAAAATAATGAGATACTAAGTCAAAATTATGAGATACTAAGTCAAAATAATGAGATACTAAGTCAAAAATAATGAGATACTAAGTCAAAATTATGAGATAGTAAGTCAAAATAATGAGATACTAAGTCAAAATAATGAGATACTAAGTCAAAATTATGAGATAGTAAGTCAAAATAATGACTTGCTAAGTCAAAATAATGAGATACTAAGTCAAAATAATGACTTGCTAAGTCAAAATTATGAGATACTAAGTCAAAATAATGAGATACTAAGTCAAACTTATGAGATACTGAGTCAAAATAATGAGATACTAAGTCAAAATAATGAGATACTAAGTCAAACTTATGAGATACTAAGTCAAAATAATGAGATACTAAGTCAAAATAATGAGATACTAAGTCAAACTTATGAGATACTAAGTCAAAATAATGAGATACTAAGTCAAAATAATGAGATACTAAGTCAAACTTATGAGATACTAAGTCAAAATAATGAGATACTAAGTCAAAATAATGACTTGCTAAGTCAAAATTATGAGATACTAAGTCAAAATAATGAGATACTAAGTCAAACTTATGAGATGCTGAGTCAAAATAATGAGATACTAAGTCAAAATAATGAGATACTAAGTCAAACTTATGAGATACTAAGTCAAAATAATGAGATACTAAGTCAAAATAATGAGATACTAAGTCAAACTTATGAGATACTAAGTCAAAATAATGAGATACTAAGTCAAAATTATGAGATACTAAGTCAAAATAATGAGATACTAAGTCAAACTTATGAGATACTTAGTCAAAATAATGAGATACTAAGTCAAAATTATGAGATACTATCTCAAATTATGAGGTGAATGAGTACAGTTACAGCCTTCGATAATCCATACATAGGCTACTCTTCACCTCTCAGTCATGATGGATAACATCGTTGAGGGATACTTCAGATGTGGATTCACAAATCGTGAGATTTTATCTTTATTGGAGGAATCACACAACATTAAAATAAGCCTTCGGACACTGGAGAGAAAGCTTCAAAGGAACCAGCTTTGGCGTAGACGGAACAAGACCGATGAAGCAGAGGTGGCTTCCTTCATTTCCTAACAGCTGCAAACATCTGGCAAACAGCACGGCTACAGATGGATGCACCAAAAATGTTGGATGGCTGGAATAATTACTGACAGAGAAACTGTGCGCCAATTGATGCGTCTAATGGACGAAAATGGTGTAAATCTCTGTGCGCACAACCGTTTGAGACGGCGCGTATACGTCAGTCGTGGTCCAAACTATGTGTAGCATGTCGAAGGATACGACAAGTTGAAGCCTTATGGCATATGTATCGGTGGATGCATAGATGGCTTTTCGAGAAAAATGATATGGCTCGAGGCGTTCAAAACTAACAGCGACCCTCGAATTATTGCAGGTTATTTTATTGATGCTGTAAGTGACAACAGTGGATGCCCACAAAGAGTCAGATTAGACCACGGTACTGAGAATACACACCTTGCAGCGATGCAGAAGTTTCTGCGCAACAATGAGGATGACAATGGAGTGGAGTGTGTCACTTTAGGTCCAAGTACTGGTAATCAGAGAATTGAACGCTGGTGGTGCACCTTGAGAAGTGAATGCGCCCAGTTCTGGATGGACCATTTTGACCAGCTGAAAGCAGATGGGTATTTTGCTGACAGCTTCATTGACAAATCATTGATCCAGTTTTGCTTCCAAAATACCATACAGGTACAGTATCCTCAAAACCTATTGCTTATAGGGCTATACATCATTGTTGGAGGAAGTACTTGAAAATACTCCATTCAAAAATAAAAATCATAAAGTGTGTAAGGAGCCTATTATCAGTAAAATAGGTCTGGTTTAAGTAGACTATCAAAAAGTGCAGTAGGCTACAGTTGTCCCTGTCAGTGCTAACCACCGTCCTTTTTTATAAATATTGGTGGTAAAAGAATGCATTTCTTTTTTTAAAGATATTTTTTGGGACATTTTTAGCCTTTATTTGATAGGACAGACAAGTGTGAAGGAGGGAGAGAGAGAGGGAGTGACATGCAGCAAAGGGCCACAGGCTGGAGTCGAACCCGGGCCGCTGCAGCAACAGCCTTGTACATGGGGCACCTGCTCTACCACTAAACCACCGATGCCTTAATGAGGCCTTTACAGTAAATACATGAATACGGCTGAGAAAGTCAGCGAGTATCTTTGAGTATACTACAGCGTGTACAACCTTCCGGTTTTCAAAATAAAATGAGAAAGGCAATTAAAAAAAGACGTCAAAATGATACAACGCTCGTTTTATGTCAGATTACCTGGTAGAAAAAATGAAAAAAAAAAAAAAATAGCATTTTAGCTCAATAGCTTCCAGGTCATGTGACCTAATGGCTCAAAATCAGTGTAGGATCATATTACTGTAATACACTGGCAGGTTAAGACATACAATTTCATTATAGTTTAATACACTTAATATTTTATAATATTTTTTTAATGGAAAAAATTGACATTTTAGCTCAATAGCTTCCAGGTCATGTGACCTAATGGCTCAAAACCAGTGTTGGATCATTTTGACATCTCTTTTTATTACCTTTCACGTTTTATTTTGAAGTTTTATTTTTAAGTTTTGAAGTTTCTACACGCTGTTGTATACTAGCGCTGATTTTATCCGTGTATTTACTGTAAATGCTGCAACACAGGCGCACTTGAAATGTTGGAGCGGCTGGCTTGACTACGTAAAAACGACAGACAGCTGGCTTGACTGCAGTATATTAACAGTGTCACTGTACTTTAAGAGCCACCAGTCAACTTTTCATGAGCTCAACAGCAAACACCCCCTATTTTAACCCCTTTTTCACAAGGCATTTTCTAGATATTTTCTACTTTTATTTTCATTTTACAACACAGGCTTGTAAAATTGTTGAAAAGTTACTGTAGTGGATGAAACAAAGATTTTTGTGTGTAAACCAATGTCATTTTAGCCTACATTTAGGACTACTTAAGTAAACAAAAGTCACATGAAAACTTACACTGTAAATTAGGCAACAGTAGTTAATTTGCATCACCAATCAACATGATAAAAGAATTAAGCAAAGATTATTCTCTAACAAACCTTTTCATTCTTTCTCTTGCAGGAGGAGCTTGATGAGGTTGTAACTGCCTGGAATGACCATCGCATAAGAACAACCAACAATCCTCGGGCTTCCAATGGTCGCCCTTCCATAATGCATGCGGTCCCCAACCTTTATGGGGCACCGAATTTCCTGCAGCCAGTTGATGAAATGAAGGTGGAAATATGTCGAGAGGACTGCTGTTTTAAAGACTATCCTTGTGACGAGGATGTGTTTCACTTATGTATGGAACTTATGGCTGAGCACAACCTGGAAATGTCTGATGATGTATATGCAATTACTGACCTTTATCTTAGACTTCATCAAATGATTAATGATGGGCTGAGGGAGTAAAGTAGGCCTATGCACCAGAAACGCTTTGAGAACAAGTGTCAGTTAAATAGAATTACACTTGTAGGCTACCAGTGTACACAGACATGCCCTGTATTGTTTATTGTACATGGCATCTGAAATACAGGTACAAATACATTAGTGACACTGTCTTTATACTGTATGAGAATTATAGTAAAGTCAGATGGATTTGTTTCTTGCCCCATGTCTATATAACCTTACAAAACCCACTAAATGTATTTGCTCACAATGCTTTTAGTATAGTTTTAGTTTTGCATTTGCATTCTTGCCAACACATGCTAATTTATTTTCATTTTGGAACAAAATGATTGTGTAAATGTTTTTGTGGCATTCTTTTCCTTACCTTTCTATATATTTTGGTTTGTGATAAAAAAAACAACAACATTGCACAGATTAGTTTTAACAGCTAGTTCCAAGTTGAAGTCCACTGTGCTCCAGGCCCTAAGGATTTTTGATGTGTCATGTGACCTTTTTCTCTCCTTCTGACACACCACACACAGCAGCCTCTTTGATCTCTTGATTTACAAGTTAAGCGCTGTCTGTATGCATGTCATGAAGTGTGTGTTACATCCTCGGTAACAGTACAGTAGCTACAACATTTTTCTTAATATTGTTAATGAAATAACATGACTACACAGTGCAGGATAACAATTGTAATTGTGACAAATACAACAACATGGTCACATCAAAAAACACAGTTGAACATTCTTTAACAGATGGCTCCTAAGATAAGACAAGCAACAGAATTGCTATTTATTATGAACATTATTAAAGACTTGCACCAAGACTACTGTATGTTTACTTGAGGAATGTGTTTGTACAAAACACGTTTTGGCCTAAAACTTAATTGTCATTGAAGACAGCCAAATGTTACTTCATAAGTGATTTAACAAAAATGTATTGTCAAATAGTTCAAAAACAAAACTAAAAAGAAGAAAAAATAAAAACATGTCTGCATAGACCTTGATAGACAGATTCTTTACTCAAAAGTGCCAACCAACAATAGTCAAATGAACATGTTTGCCATTCTTGATCTTCACTACTGTGATGCTATTTTGACATATGGCATTATTCTTGACAAATGACCTGGTAACAACAAGAAATGTAGTCATGTTAATGTACCTGTTCAACTATTTCAACGTTATGTAAGGTTTTACAAATGGACACATGGTCACTGACATCAGGAAAAGAAGATTTTCTATCAAAATTGTGTATGAATCGTAAACACACACATACTCTCTTGATTGAGTTAGATTAAGTCCATTACCCACACATTGGAGTTCAACACCTTGTTCATTTCATAGCTGAAGTCAGGGTAGCTATCATAATGGATTGACAGCTCCAGCACACAGCCACATGTATGGGCCACAGGTCTTCTCTGGAAACCTTGAATCTGGGTGAAGTTAACAATGATATTCTTCCCCAAGAACAGATCTGAACCTGTGCAGAACCTGAGGAACAAACACAGATGCTGCATATCAGAATTCCTCAAGTATGCAGTGAGGTACTTTTGAATGTCCTTGTGGTGGACATCCATTGCCTCTGGGAAGGTGAGGGACTTCAAAACCTTTCTCACAGTTGGTTGCAGTGTTTCATACACTGTGCTGAGGTCCTGAAGGTTGTGCCTGGCCATGCTGAGTATTTTTGCCCATTGCTCGATCACATAGGCTGGCTCTTGGACAAGCGTTTTGTGGGCAAGCTCTTGGAGGATTTCATTGACATTGCTGGCTGTTGGCATCCTTCTGCAGCTGTGGTTATGAAGGATCTCAATCAATTCTTCCTGATCAACAGTGTCAAAATCTGATCGCCATGATTCAAATACTGCACGCTCAGATTCAGGCATGTATTTAAGGAAGTTCTCCACTAAATCACTCTTCACATATCCCAAAGCAGCTTGCTCTAGTATGACAGGTGCTATCTTCTCTCTCTCCCATCCAAAAGCAATTATTCGACCAACACTCTCCCTCTGCTGCTGTCCAAAATCATGTCTCAGGAAAGGTACTTTAAAAGTATTTCCCACTGTGCACTGGTCGTAAAATTCAGTCCAGAATTCTGAGAGACAGTCTCTCACAACTCCACCATCATCATATACCTTCTCAGGTTTTCAATCTGGCAGTACAAGCTGGATTTTAATGTCGGCCTCTTTAAGTCTATCGTCACTGAAATGAGCAGTGAGCTCTGGCAATACCTGCCTTCTGTGAACAACCAATATTTTCTTCACTCTCTCACTAGATGGCATGGCTGGTGAAATAGGCAATGTATCATCCAAAATCTGTGGTTCATTTTCAGAAAAGCTTCCTACAAAAACAATGTTGCTGCTCTCAAAATCATCCTCCCTGCCATCCTCTGTGGCATACACTGCAAACTCAAAATTGTCATCGCTTGCATTACTTCCAACAAATAGCACTTCAGGGCTGACTGTTTCAAATGTAGCTGACGATGGGGGGGTAGCAACATTAACGAGTGAAGTGGAGGACTGAGCACTTTCCTGTCTTTCCAAAGATGGAGCCAAACCTGGACTGTGACTGGTCTGGTCTGTCATTGTTTTTGTTTTTTTGTGTGGTCAGATAAAACCTGAGAAGAGGAAGTTTTGTGTCCTGGTACACTTCTCCAAGTGTAATCTCTTGATAATTTTTGATATCTAACTCAAAATCTGTTAAGGACCCCAGACTATTTCTCCCATTTGGAAAGAACAGGTCAGTAGCCTCCTGTATCAAATCCCTTTTCTGAGCATCCTTTGAAATTTCGAGTTTTCTAGTTCCCCCTCCTCGCTTGGCTCTCACTTGCTTGAAAGACTCTTTTTCATCATCATAGTGCATCCATCCTATTTCTATTTTTCTCATTGTCTTCACAGCATTTTGTTTCTGACTTGGTTGGAATTGTTCTCCCTGATTTGTGCTACTGCCTCCATCACAAGCTTTTCTTTTGGACAATTTGTTTTTCAAGCGTTCGTACAGCTTTGATTTTCAAGTGTTGCAGTGGCTGTTTTCCTTCCTTTGATTGTCTGTTTTTTGTGACACTTCTTAATGTGAAAACAAGAAGAACAAGATTACAATATAGTAAATTTCTGAATACCGTATGGAGACACGAGGCGTGGCTGCTGAGTCCTTCTGGTAGTGTAGCACTTCTAACTTTAGCCTAGGCTACTGAAGCACTGGAGCTATGCGTTGGCACTGCATTGCACACATCGGCTACCCAAAACTCTGTTCGTACCATGGTATGGGTGAATACTCAATTATGATTGGCTGCAGGGTATCCGTGCCTGATGACAGGTTCTAAATTATTGCGCTGGGTCAACCGCTAGTTTGTAACCATAGCAACGGAGTCTCAGAGCATAAACATGAGTGATTTTATCGCTTCAATTGTGATATTGCTTTTATACAACAGTTAATCAAAAGCTTAAACAGCAATGCTGAGTAAGGAAATGTTAACAAAGGGTGATTAAATAAATTATTTAAGTATGTTATGTAGCTCCGCGAAAAAAAAACAGTTCCCCCGGTCTGTTGCCAGGCAACGCAGCACACATGCCCAGTGTTGCCAAGCCCGCTTATTATAAGCGACTTTGGGCTTGCTTTTCTGTAAAGTCGCTTACAAATATTGGTAGTCGCGGGGTCGCGTTTTTTTGGGTTTGTTTCTAAAGCATAGTTGCTTATTTGGGCTTGTTCCCATCTCCATAATAAGTTGTCAAGCAGATATTTTCGATGTTATTTAAACGTAGGATAGTTTGTCTTGCCTGTTCCCTCTGTCCCTCCCCTTTCCCCATACACACAGGAGACAGCAGAGTTTTTTTCCAACCCGCATCCTGCTTCTAATTGGCTCTGACCTTGATGGCAGCGAGTACTAGCCAGTCAGAGGCAGAGCAGGGCAATCTTTTTTTTTCTGGTTAGGAAAACATCAGTCCTGCAACTAAAAGAAAAAAGTTAGATGAGTGCATAAAAAGCAATAATAAATAAATAATTTGTGAAATAAGGATGATATTTATTTGTGTGTGCAAATTTAAATTATCAGAGGTTTACTGTGTATATAATGTGCTTGATACATGCTTGATATCCCATTTGTTTTCTAATGTTATATAATGTTAAAAAGTGGTTTAACTCTCTCTTGCGGTCATTGTCCTGAAGCTCAGGGGGGAGAAAAATAAATAAACTGTGTAGGCTACCGTGGGTAGTTTTGCAAAACTGCATACAGTTTACCAATCTGGCCACATGGATGTAAATATTATTGACAATCTGTACCCACAGTTTAAAATCCGTCCCCACGGATTGTAAAACTGTGCACACAGTTTATTTAATTTTCTCTCCCCGGAACCTAGGTGGGGCTCCGGAGAAAAAAGTCGCTTGTTTTGGGCTTGTTTTGACAGGTCTGGTTGCTTATTTGTCTCGCAAGATCTGGCAACACTGCACATGCCAGGAACTCACAAGCTAGCCCTTTGTATTTACATTGATCTGCAGCTGTGTAACTTCGTCCAGTTCGGCTGATGAAACGTTGGCAAACCTGGATGTTGGCACGGCCGGATTCAGCTTCCACTCTCCCTCATCCTCATCAGTATCTCATTAGATGATCATTGATAATTCCTGACCGTGTTCGCTTAATTTTTGCTCCTCTCCAGTTTGTCGAGGTCGGCTGATGTTACACAAACACACCTGGAGGCCTGCACAGAAGAGTCCTGGCTTTCCTTTTTCTCGTCCTCTCCTGACGACCACTCATAATTTAATTCAAATGTGATTTTGGGGAAAATATCCATTTTCTTGGTGTAACGCTAGTGTCAGTTTGCATCAATGTAGTGAGTGTGACAACTGGTTAATTAACGGCTGTATTTATATTTATAACACCTGTGAGCGGAGTGATTTTACTGTTACAAGTCCCAGTGATGTTATACTCTATATCAGCACTCACGGAATGCCTCTCGTCCAATCAAATTACTTATTACCTCATTGTTTTGAGTTAGTATCCCTCTATGATTTCATCCATCGTGACTGAGAGATGAAGAGTATGGATTGTCAAAGGCTGTAACTGTACTCATTCACCTCATTATTGGACTTGGTATCTCATTATTTTGACTTAGCAAGTCATTATTTTGGCTTAGTATCTCATTATTTTGACTTACTATCATTATTTTTGACTTAGTATCTCATTATTTTGACGTACTATCTCATTATTTTGACTTAGTATCTCATTATTTTGACTTAGCAAGTCATTATTTTGACTTAGTATCTCATTATTTTGACTTAGTATCTCATTATTTTGACTTACTATCATTATTTTTGACTTAGTATCTCATTATTTTGACTTAGTATCTCATTATTTTGACTTAGCAAGTCATTATTTTGACTTAGTATCTCATTATTTTGACTTAGCAAGTCATAATTTTGACTTAGTATCTCATTATTTTGACTTAGTATCTCATTATTTTGACTTAGCAAGTCATTATTTTGACTTAGTATCTCATTATTTTGACTTAGCAAGTCATAATTTTGACTTAGTATCTCATTATTTTGACTTACTATCATTATTTTTGACTTAGTATCTCATTATTTTGACTTAGTATCTCATTATTTTGACTTAGCAAGTCATTATTTTGACTTAGTATCTCATTATTTTGACTTAGCAAGTCATAATTTTGACTTAGTATCTCATTATTTTGACTTACTATCATTATTTTTGACTTAGTATCTCATTATTTTGACTTAGCAAATCATAATTTTGACTTAGTATCTCATTATTTTGACTTAGCAAGTCATTATTTTGACTTACTATCTCATTATTTTGACTTAGTATCTCATTATTTTGACTTAGCAAGTCATAATTTTGACTTATTATCTCATTATTTTGACTTAGCAAGTCATTATTTTGACTTAGTATCTCATTATTTTGACTTAGTATCTCATAATTTTGACTTACTATCATTATTTTTGACTTAGTATCTCATTATTTTGACGTACTATCTCATTATTTTGACTTAGTATCTCATTATTTTGACTTAGCAAGTCATTATTTTGACATAGTATCTCATTATTTTGACTTAGTATCTCATTATTTTGACTTAGCAAGTCATAATTTTGACTTAGTATCTCATTATTTTGACTTACTATCATTATTTTTGACTTAGTATCTCATTATTTTGACTTAGTATCTCATTATTTTGACTTAGCAAGTCATTATTTTGACTTAGTATCTCATTATTTTGACTTAGCAAGTCATAATTTTGACTTAGTATCTCATTATTTTGACTTAGCAAGTCATAATTTTGACTTAGCAAGTCATAATTTTGACTCAGTATCTCATTATTTTGACTTAGTATCTCATTATTTTGACTTAGCAAGTCATTATTTTGACTTAGTATCTCATTATTTTGACTTAGTATCTCATTATTTTGACTTAGCAAGTCATAATTTTGACTTAGTATCTCATTATTTTGACTTAGCAAGTCATTATTTTGACTTAGTATCTCATTATTTTGACTTAGTATCGCATTATTTATGACTTAGTATCTCATAATTTTGACTTAGTATCTCATAATTTTGACTTAGCAAGTCATAATTTTGACTTGGTATCTCATTATTTTGACTTAGCAAGTCATTATTTTGACTTAGTATCTCATTATTTTGACTTAGTATCTCATTATTTTGACTTAGCAAGTCAAAATAATTTTTGACTTAGCAAGTCATAATTTTGACTTGGTATCTCATTATTTTGACTTACTATCTCATAATTTTGACTTACTATCTCATTATTTTTGACTTAGTATCTCATTATTTTGACTAAGTATCTCATAATTTTGACTTAGTATCTCATTATTTTGACTTAGTATCTCATAAGTTTGACTTAGTATCTCATTATTTTGACTTAGTATCTCATAATTTTGACTTAGCAAGTCATTATTTTGACTTAGTATCTCATTATTTTGACTTAGTATCTCATTATTTTGACTTAGCAAGTCATAATTTTGACTTAGTATCTCATTATTTTGACTTACTATCATTATTTTTGACTTAGTATCTCATTATTTTGACTTAGTATCTCATTATTTTGACTTAGCAAGTCATTATTTTGACTTAGTATCTCATTATTTTGACTTAGCAAGTCATAATTTTGACTCAGTATCTCATTATTTTGACTTAGTATCTCATTATTTTGACTTAGCAAGTCATTATTTTGACTTAGTATCTCATTATTTTGACTTAGTATCTCATTATTTTGACTTAGCAAGTCATAATTTTGACTTAGTATCTCATTATTTTGACTTAGCAAGTCATTATTTTGACTTAGTATCTCATTATTTTGACTTAGTATCGCATTATTTATGACTTAGTATCTCATAATTTTGACTTAGTATCTCATAATTTTGACTTAGCAAGTCATAATTTTGACTTGGTATCTCATTATTTTGACTTAGCAAGTCATTATTTTGACTTAGTATCTCATTATTTTGACTTAGTATCTCATTATTTTGACTTAGCAAGTCAAAATAATTTTTGACTTAGCAAGTCATAATTTTGACTTGGTATCTCATTATTTTGACTTAGCAAGTCATTATTTTGACTTAGCAAGTCATAATTTTGACTTAGTATCTCATTATTTTGACTTAGTATCGCATTATTTTTGACTTACTATCTCATTATTTTGACTTACTATCTCATTATTTTGACTTACTATCTCATTATTTTGACTTAGTATCTCATTATTTTGACTTAGTAAGTCATTATTTTGAATTAGTATCTCATTATTTTGACTTACTATCTCATTATTTTGACTTACTATCTCATTATTTTGACTTAGTATCTCATTATTTTGACTTAGCAAGTCATTATTTTGACTTAGTATCTCATTATTTTGACTTAGCAAGTCATAATTTTGACTTAGTATCTCATTATTTTGACTTACTATCATTATTTTTGACTTAGTATCTCATTATTTTGACTTAGTATCTCATTATTTTGACTTAGCAAGTCATTATTTTGACTTAGTATCTCATTATTTTGACTTAGCAAGTCATAATTTTGACTTAGTATCTCATTATTTTGACTTACTATCATTATTTTTGACTTAGTATCTCATTATTTTGACTTAGCAAATCATAATTTTGACTTAGTATCTCATTATTTTGACTTAGCAAGTCATTATTTTGACTTACTATCTCATTATTTTGACTTAGTATCTCATTATTTTGACTTAGCAAGTCATAATTTTGACTTATTATCTCATTATTTTGACTTAGCAAGTCATTATTTTGACTTAGTATCTCATTATTTTGACTTAGTATCTCATAATTTTGACTTACTATCATTATTTTTGACTTAGTATCTCATTATTTTGACGTACTATCTCATTATTTTGACTTAGTATCTCATTATTTTGACTTAGTATCTCATTATTTTGACTTAGCAAGTCAAAATAATTTTTGACTTAGCAAGTCATAATTTTGACTTGGTATCTCATTATTTTGACTTAGCAAGTCATTATTTTGACTTAGCAAGTCATAATTTTGACTTAGTATCTCATTATTTTGACTTAGCAAGTCATTATTTTGACTTAGTATCTCATTATTTTGACTTAGTATCTCATAATTTTGACTTACTATCATTATTTTTGACTTAGTATCTCATTATTTTGACGTACTATCTCATTATTTTGACTTAGTATCTCATTATTTTGACTTAGGAAGTCATTATTTTGACTTAGTATCTCATTATTTTGACTTAGTATCTCATTATTTTGACTTAGCAAGTCATAATTTTGACTTAGTATCTCATTATTTTGACTTACTATCATTATTTTTGACTTAGTATCTCATTATTTTGACTTAGTATCTCATTATTTTGACTTAGCAAGTCATTATTTTGACTTAGTATCTCATTATTTTGACTTAGCAAGTCATAATTTTGACTTAGTATCTCATTATTTTGACTTAGCAAGTCATAATTTTGACTTAGCAAGTCATAATTTTGACTCAGTATCTCATTATTTTGACTTAGTATCTCATTATTTTGACTTAGCAAGTCATTATTTTGACTTAGTATCTCATTATTTTGACTTAGTATCTCATTATTTTGACTTAGCAAGTCATAATTTTGACTTAGTATCTCATTATTTTGACTTAGCAAGTCATTATTTTGACTTAGTATCTCATTATTTTGACTTAGTATCGCATTATTTATGACTTAGTATCTCATAATTTTGACTTAGTATCTCATAATTTTGACTTAGCAAGTCATAATTTTGACTTGGTATCTCATTATTTTGACTTAGCAAGTCATTATTTTGACTTAGTATCTCATTATTTTGACTTAGTATCTCATTATTTTGACTTAGCAAGTCAAAATAATTTTTGACTTAGCAAGTCATAATTTTGACTTGGTATCTCATTATTTTGACTTAGCAAGTCATTATTTTGACTTAGCAAGTCATAATTTTGACTTAGTATCTCATTATTTTGACTTAGTATCGCATTATTTTTGACTTACTATCTCATTATTTTGACTGACTATCTCATTATTTTGACTTACTATCTCATTATTTTGACTTACTATCTCATTATTTTGACTTAGTATCTCATTATTTTGACTTAGTAAGTCATTATTTTGAATTAGTATCTCATTATTTTGACTTAGTATCTCATTATTTTTGACTTAGCAAGTCATAATTTTGACTTAGTATCTCATTATTTTGACTTACTATCATTATTTTTGACTTAGTATCTCATTATTTTGACTTAGCAAATCATAATTTTGACTTAGTATCTCATTATTTTGACTTAGCAAGTCATTATTTTGACTTACTATCTCATTATTTTGACTTAGTATCTCATTATTTTGACTTAGCAAGTCATAATTTTGACTTATTATCTCATTATTTTGACTTAGCAAGTCATTATTTTGACTTAGTATCTCATTATTTTGACTTAGTATCTCATACTTTTGACTTACTATCATTATTTTTGACTTAGTATCTCATTATTTTGACGTGCTATCTCATTATTTTGACTTAGTATCTCATTATTTTGACTTAGCAAGTCATAATTTTGACTTAGTATCTCATTATTTTGACTTACTATCATTATTTTTGACTTAGTATCTCATTATTTTGACTTAGTATCTCATTATTTTGACTTAGCAAGTCATTATTTTGACTTAGTATCTCATTATTTTGACTTAGCAAGTCATAATTTTGACTTAGTATCTCATTATTTTGACTTAGCAAGTCATAATTTTGACTTAGCAAGTCATAATTTTGACTCAGTATCTCATTATTTTGACTTAGTATCTCATTATTTTGACTTAGCAAGTCATTATTTTGACTTAGTATCTCATTATTTTGACTTAGTATCTCATTATTTTGACTTAGCAAGTCATAATTTTGACTTAGTATCTCATTATTTTGACTTAGCAAGTCATTATTTTGACTTAGTATCTCATTATTTTGACTTAGTATCGCATTATTTATGACTTAGTATCTCATAATTTTGACTTAGTATCTCATAATTTTGACTTAGCAAGTCATAATTTTGACTTGGTATCTCATTATTTTGACTTAGCAAGTCATTATTTTGACTTAGTATCTCATTATTTTGACTTAGTATCTCATTATTTTGACTTAGCAAGTCAAAATAATTTTTGACTTAGCAAGTCATAATTTTGACTTGGTATCTCATTATTTTGACTTAGCAAGTCATTATTTTGACTTAGCAAGTCATAATTTTGACTTAGTATCTCATTATTTTGACTTAGTATCGCATTATTTTTGACTTACTATCTCATTATTTTGACTTACTATCTCATTATTTTGACTTACTATCTCATTATTTTGACTTAGTATCTCATTATTTTGACTTAGTAAGTCATTATTTTGAATTAGTATCTCATTATTTTGACTTAGTATCTCATTATTTTTGACTTAGTATCTCATTATTTTGACTTACTATCTCATTATTTTGACTTAGTAAGTCATAATTTTGACTTAGTATCTCATTATTTTGACTTAGTATCTCATTATTTTGACTTAGTATCTCATTATTTTGAGTTAATAGATCTTATTTTTTTCCATCAAGTGGCGGAAATGGGCTTCCATATATATGTATGTGTATATATATATATATATATATATATATATATGTATGTGTATATATATATATATATATATATATGTGTATATATATATATATATATATATATATATATATATATATACATACGTATATTTAATTTTTTTTTCTTCATCTTCATCATTCTCAGGGGGAGTGTTTTGCATTGATTGCTGATTCTTTACACCTTGTGTTTGTTGAGTGCCTCAACAGGATTGGTTCATCTCTCCCTCATCCTCATTTACCAATGAGATACTGTTTGAGTTTCAGGATGTGGGTATTTAACTGCCACAATTCTACCAATACCTGTTTGACTCTGAAGAAGACGCAGTTGCGTTGAAACGTCAGTCTGTTTGCACCTTATTAAAAGCTCTGCAATTTATCGAGTGCTCCAGCCTCCTTTCATTTGGGTTCAGTCATTTTTTGAAGTGGCCTACTTGATGTACTGTCTACTATTTTGTCCTGTGCTGTGAGCACCGATCCAGTGTTATTTTTGGCTGAAGCGCAAGAGTGCCTTTCTTTACTTTACTTATGCAGCGAGTGTTGAGGCAAGATTCAAACCCCAATCTCCCGGGAGCCAGGCAAGCAAGTTACCACAGGACCAGCGGGGCAGGTAGGTTTAGAGGTGGTGAGTAAACAGACAACGATGCAGATGAAACCAGCGGGTTGCCATTAGCAAGCAGGCAGAGGATCAATGAGCCGGCAAGAAAGGGAAAACAGGAGCGGTGAATCGCCACACAACCAAAAGCAGACGGAGACCAGAAAACTCACAGGCAAAACTGCAGTCAGGAACGGAAGGTTGTAGCATTTACTGGGGCAGAGACGAGAAGAGAAGATCAGAGGCAAGCCGAGTTGATACCGGTAAAGGCTGGCACACACATTCATACTTGCCAACTCTCCCGATTTACGCGGGAGACTCCCGATTTTTAACCCTATCTCCTGCGATGCTCCAGGTCAGTAGGCCTAATTTCTCCCGCTAATCTCCCGATTTTACAGTGAAGGAAACAAGTAATATTGTGGGGGATATTTGGCGCAGTATCTGGCAACCCTGGCCTACCTGCGCGTATTAGGCAAGCCCGTGACGTGACTCAGTCACTCGCTGAAGGCAGTAGGCTCATTGGAGATGATCTGTGCCTCGCCTGGAAAGTAGATGAGAGCAGGAGGCCGTAGTGGGGGCGGTGACAAAAAGCCGCAGTGAAGTCGGACAGTTTCCCGACAGTTCCCAGCAGCCTTCAGTCTGTACAGGAAGTCACAGACACACTCACATCCTGTCTGGAATGATGTCAGTTCATTAAAAAGTGATCAGACCCATAGATCAGTTTGTTCTCAGTCTCCAGTTGTTTTAATTATGATAGATATTAAAAAAGCTTTACAGGTGATCTGTAGTTTATGTTTATGGTTTATCCTGTATTTGATATGAATTCTCCTGTGAGTCAGCATCATATCAGTTTGACCTGTCCCCTCAACTACACAGGCTGAATAAACTGTGTTTGACTATAAGGTTCATATTTTCAGGAAAAAGACAACAGCTTTCATTAGAGATCAGTCAGATACAGTCAGGGCCTCACATCTCACTGACCACAAGTCTCTGTGTTGTTAAATACTTCATTAATTAAACCACCCAATATAGTAGACTCTGTATAGTTTATGATGAATGTATTCAGTCTCTGACGACTAAACTTCATCATCAGTCACACAACATGTTTTCTTTTCACAGAATAAACCTTCAGATCAGACAAATACAATCTTAATCTCTTAAATTCAACAAAAATGAGCAGTTTATCTAAAACGTCATATTGTTGAGTCGACACCTGAACCAATCAGGTGAGAGCCAGGCGGTGCAGTCGGTGGAGAGCAACTGCAGCGCCTGGCTCTAAAAACTGCGGCCACCTCGTTCTCGCGGTTTTATCACCATCCACTTTTGTAATACGTCAGAGCAAGTTGGGATGAAGTCGGACACAGAACTAACCCGCATGCATTGTGCGCCGATTGGCAGTGATCGAATCTGCGCAGGCCTAGCTCATCTCAAACGAACCTAGTGATACGCCAAGTAGTGTTGATACTGCCGGAAAAGAAAAAGAAAAAGAAAAAGAAGAAGTAGTAGTAGTAGTTGTAGTAGCCACTCGCTGGTTTCTGTCTTCTGCTCAGTTCATTGCCCAGACAGAGATGGATAGAGAAAGAGAGACACCTGACAGAAATATGTTTCCAGATTCAACACAGCGTGGACCGAAACCTTCCCCTGGGTTAGAGTCAGCCGGTGTAGTACTCACCACGCATTTTGCAAGGCTTGCAGTGTTGATTTGCACAGTCAGTGGCACACACTTTTTAATTTGAGGTGCAATAAATACTGCATACTAAATGCATTGCAGTGTAGCCGCCTTATTATTTAGCCTTCTGGTACTCATTTCAACAATTAAAACTGCTCATTTTTTCATTGTCCTCAATGGTAAACAGAATCATTTATTGAATATCAAAAAAAAAAAAAATTTTCAGAACAAGTTTCCTTCATCACGTTTAAAATAGAAGGCAAGAAATGACGACAATTATACCCACACCTGGTGAAGGAACCTTGTTCCTTGGGCCGATACACAGATGAAAAAAATCTCACGAGGCAAGTATGCACATTACAGGATTTTTCAAACCTTCACAGATTTAGAGACCGCACATTTGGTGATAACAAAAGACAGATCGCACACGATCTCTCTCTTCTGATCTTATAGTGTGTGGTGTGCAATGAGATGAACTACGGAGCACACCGCACACTAACCAATTCTTCAGCAGAGTGGGATGGATTTTATAACGAACCGTTTTACCCTTCTCACAACCATGAAGGGGTTGAATAATTTAGATTGATAAATTTGATTTGGATTCACAGGTGAAGATGCATACACAAGCTAATCTATCCTGAAGCCAATGTTATGATGATGCTAAATGTGGTTAGCTAGCAGGTTTTGGATGAAACGTTAAGTCCTTTGGTGCGACACACACTGCCGCCGATACTTAAGTGTATTTCCCACCCCAGCCTTCTAGGTGGCTGTACCTACACCAGTTGCAAACGGTTGCCAACTGCTAGTAACGGAAGAAGAAGAGGAAAAACTTTGCATCTCGTGTCTTGATTGGCTGTTGGTCATGGGACATTACCATAGACTGTATAAAAATAATACTTGAAAGAATGAATGAAAAATATAAAGGATGAGTTGGCTGATAACTGCCAAATGAAGAAGCAGCCAAGCCACTGTGCCTTTTATACTCGAACAGAAATGTATACAAACGTGAATGCCAGGTACATAGAACAAATAAACACACACTAAAACTCACTGTATGACATTAACATAAAACAATGAATGCATGTTACTTATCGCTGATTATTATTAAAAAAAACAACAACAAAAAACAGCTCATGGAAAGACTGCTTGCTCTTACTTTGACATGCGGAAATGACGTCATCAGCTGGGTGATCACTAGCCATCTGGAGATGGCCGAGTAATACAAGTGCATTTTCGTTAGGACCGGCGGAAAGTTTGTCTCAAAAATCTATGTGTGTAAAAAGCAAATCCACACGCGTAGAACTGAGATCCACAAATGTTTTTTCAATTCACAAATAAAAACTGAGTTCACAAATACCTGTTCGAAAGTTGTAAATGTTAGGAAGATATTCACAAATGCTTTTCATGTATTTGCAAATTAATTTAATGTATTCACAGATATTTTTGTATTTGTGGAATGTGTTTTATATTTACAGATTACACATTTACACACAGAATGTCAATCTGTTCACACACATAATTATGAAACGTGTGCAGATCAAGAAATGTTTGTAGATCAGCCTCTGTGCATTTACAGGCATGAATGAGACAAATCTAACTCCATAATAATCAGACACAATGTCGTTTGGAAACATCAGACAATCGGGCCTTTGCTGGCGTTGATCATAAGGGGGAGATCGGGATAAAAATCAGCCCGATTATGCTGTAATATGTACCCAGCATAAGTCAGTCCAAAGAAGATTGCGGGAAGGTCAGGCATAATACGAAGATGATATGGCAGTGAGTGAGTAGCCGTTTCTCAATACTCAAGTTCGACAGTTTGGACTTGTGGACTCGGCAAGTTCGGACTTGGCAAGTCCACGCGAGAGTCCGGACTTCCCAAGAACGAGAGGACTGGAGGATGGGAATACAGTCATTTCTGCTTTTGGAACAGCAGCGAACTTGATGATGTCACCACCTCCGCTGGCCTTGGCTGTTGCACTGTGTTGTATACATGCATTTACAATAAAACAATATAAACACAGCCCAGCCCTGCGTCTTTTCATAGACATTGTAAGAAATTAACATGTATATGTTTTTAATGTTCCAACATATATAACTGACACACAAAAACATATAAATAGCCAAAATATTTTCATAAAATGTCTTTTAAAACCTTTTTCTCGCAGCTGGCTTCTGATTATAATCAAAAGTCAAGTGCAGGGGGAAAAGTTTGTGGAGAGTTGGTGGTTATTGTGATCGTGAGCATTGGCGAGATGGAAATCAAAAATCAATAACGGATCGGAGAAGGCGTCTTGGCGCAGTTATTGCAGCAGGACTGCTGTACCTGCAGGCTGAGGAGGAGGCTGCCCAGCTGAGGAGTGTTGTGGCTGACTCTGCAGAGCCTTTAGGGCCAATTGGCTCTCAGCTGTTCGTCCCACTGCTTCACTTATAGTTGTGCTCTAATTGACTGTAAGATTGTAGGTTCAGCAGACAAGAACTTAAAGATACTCAAAGATACTCTGGAGTCAAGAGAATCAGGTGCAACGTGAGTTTAATGTGTCACAGCAACAATAACACATCAACTCGTGAGTCAACCCCGGGATTGGACTGAAGACTCACGATTTGAACACTCTCTTTTATGCTCGTGGAGATTCAGCAGAATCTCCACCTCTTTTTCTTAAATCATCCTATCGCGGCCGAATTCTATTGGAAGATAACTTTTCCTTTTTTGTCCAAATCTGCCTTCGCCATGAGCTAACCGTGGCAACCAACCTGGCCTTTGTCCAAAGTTGACCTCAGGGCCTGTGGAAAGTACCAAACTTTCTTCCAATAGATTCAGACCGCTGTATCTGCTATTTTTAAAAATCATGTGAGCTCCGGGGATTTTCTTTAATTTGATCCCCTGAGCTCACACATTATACAGACCTTACAAACCCTTGAATGTGTGTGTGTCTGTTGTTACATTTTTCAGGTGATGCATAGTGTTGTATGTGTATGTGCTTTAACTCATACAAATGTGCTGTGGTTTCAATCAAGTGTGTGGTTACAACAATGATTCACCTTTCATGGTTACTCAAATATCACACAACTTAATCATGAGACATAATCAATTTCTGCAGGATATAATATTTATCTGATCCTTAACTGATTTTACGTCAACTTGATCAATTGGCCTCTTGCCTGCTTAGTTATAAAACATTACACTACATTCCCCCCTTTGGGGCTACATGCCCCATATAATGTTTAAAATCAATGCCTTAAGATCAGAGAGAGAAAAATATATATATTCCCTCCTCTGGGACTCATAAGTCCCATACTACATAATTAGCATCAATGGTTGTCTTCACATAACACAGGTTTAATATTTCTTTGGTTATTACGTACTTCTTCAGTAGATTTCACACCAATCACTAGAAGGAAAAATATATATTCCCTCCTCTGAGACTGAAAAGTCTCATACTACAATTACCATAGATCAGTAGTCAGTACACATCAATAGTTCCAGTAATAGCTTTTCCAAATCACAGTTTAGTTTAAATGCCCTGTATATCAGCAGTATGACATTGATTCAAAGATACTCAGGTTATACAGCTTAACTATTTGGTATACAGGTTACAGCACGTAGAACACATGGACACATGTACTTAGCCACTCTCATTGTTCTGGAACTGTCCTCCAGCCACATCAGCTGCCATGCCTGCCCCTCGCAGGCGCCTGTAGAAAGCCACCTGCCTTCTTAGTGGCTCACACTCCTGTTGCAGTGCCATAACCTTGCTCTGCGCATCCAGCAGTTGATTTTTGCACAGTGACAGCTGCAGCTGAAGGTCGGTCACTTCCTTCTTCAATCTCTCCTGACGTCGGGCTGCTGCCACTGCCTGCCTGCGCAGGTCGCACGTCTCCTTCTCCATGCGGAGCCTATGATCCTTCATCAGCAACCTGTTTTCTCCCTTCCTGATTTGGTAGGTTTGTTGCCGGATTTTGCGGAGCTTCTTCCTTAGCTCCGGGGGGAAGTGATTCATAAGACAACGAAACATTCCTTGAGGGACCACATGCAACAGGTTCCGCAGACGTGCTGCAGTATCTTGCTCGCGATCAGTTACTGCCTCGCCGTCCTCTGGCAGAAGGCTGAGGTGGTGCTCAACCTCCCACAGTTGAACTCCATATCTATGGTACAGTGCAGCTAGTGTGGTTGGAGATATAGGCCGTACTCGCTGAGGGGTTGGCTCGCACCACCCTTCTGGTGGCTCTGCCTGGGGTGGTTGGCAATGTGATCATCATTGTCGTCTGTTGAGGTAGAGCCCTCAGGAGAGGACATTGGCTGTATCCCACCCCCTGTATCGCTGTCGTCTGAGTCCTCCTTTTGCTGGCGTAGTTGCATGGACTGTGAACTGCTTGGCTCTTCCCGCTGTGAGCCAGCTGGTGTAGCTTCTGCCCTTCCAGGGGGATTTCCAAGCCCACTGGGGCCCGCCTGAGCCCAACCACCCATGGCGGTACTATCAGGGATTACCCTAGGTGTCAGGGCACAGGACGGACCTGCCATGGCACATGACGGGCCTGGTGCCTCCACAACTTCATACCATATGGCCAGAGCCACCTCCTCAGGTGTGTGGTCTGCCATCCATTGGCATCTACTTTGAGGGGACAGCTGCAGGAGCGGGGGTCGACCAGCAGGTGGGGCTGGCAAACGGGGAAGGACGTTGGGTGGGGGTTGGGTTAAGGCCTGGTACAGCCGTGGGGACTGGACAAGTGGTGGGGCCAGCGGTTGAGTTGGAACGTGGACAGTCATCTGAAAGGCGACGTCTCCTCCTGGGGTGTGGGCTGGTGACATCGGGATGGTTGGTCTGGGACGGTACGGTGGAGGTGGTGGACGTGGCACACGGAACAGTGGAAGTGGTTGGTGCTGCATGGCTGGATTCTGCACCTGCAACTGGAACCCCGGTTGATCCCCCGGATTCTGCTGTTGATCCGGGTTTGGGGCTCTCCAATTCTCAGCCATATTCAGCACCTAGCTTTAGGTTATAAGGGACATTTTTACTACAGCTCATTTTCTTAAACTTTTTCCTTTTTCCCTACACCCGTTACATTTCTCTAAACAACATGCAAGCAAATTAGTAGCAGATTGATTGTTAGCGTGGGTTTGGTGACAGCATAGGTGTGGGCTGCTGGCCTAAGCCATCCTTGCCCTACATCATATCCTCATATAAGTCCTCAGTCTGCCCATACATTAGCTCGTACACGGCAGGTGTTTCTGTCATGTTTTTGTATTGTATCTCATACTGATTGCCGCCATTTTGGCTTGTAGTTTTATTTTGGTACTCAGGAGTCTTTTCCTTAGAGACATTCTCATACTTTGGTAGTTCCGTGTCTCCAGTAGACCTCAGATCTTGGTCTATAACCACAAATTGTCCTGTGACGCTTGCCATGGTTCTTTTAATTACAAGCTGCACTAGGGGAAGAACACAGCAAGCTACTACAATGAGGGTCAGTACCACTAGTCCCAACAGTATTCCTATCATTTGTAACATCTTTCCAGGGGATAAGTTTGCTAGCCAGTCCAGTAGTGAGGGAATCTTAGTGTTCCAATTAGAATGCTGGACATGTTGTTCTCTTAGCTGGTGCATGTTCTCTAAGGCCCGTGTTAAATTGCCATCGGGTCCTGTATGCATCGGGATGACAGTACAACAGGTTTCTCCTGTCATATCGCCTATGACATTACAAATTCCTTGATCTTTTGCAAGCATTGTTTCAATGATAAGTTTGTTTTGCATTGTCATCAGGGATGTAGCATGTAGTTGCACTTTCACTCCCTCTAGAGCCTCTATAGTCCAGTTTATGAATCTCTGCTGATTATACCATAAATAATTTACCCATCGGCTGTTCCGGACTATGTAGTTGGCATTTGATATGTGCCCATAAAATGGTATCATCCCCAATAATCTTCCTGTATCCTGCTCTTCCTGGTATTTGCTCCCATGAAATGTATACATCCCCCTTGTCCCACCCTGTAGGTTGGTTTGTGGTTGATCTGCAAGATCTTTTGACAGTATGATTGGTTAGGCTTAGTATTGTAATTGGTCCTATTAACATTACTGGGGCACACATTCCAGTCCAATTAGATGATAACACAGATTTTATCTGTTGATCGTCTTCACACATCCAAAATATGTCTGCCAGTGGCTCTGTGCCATTGCTAAAGTCTCCAAACCACACCCAGCGGGTGGTCGAGTCATTGTGGGACAAGAACGGCACCGAGGCTTCAGCCGTGCCATTGACCACCTGACGACACTGAATTTTTGATTCCTCCGTGGTGTTACATATTTTTACTCGTCCTGGAGTCGAACCATTCATTCCGCCCCAGCCCTCATATCTGCACTGAATCATCTCCTGTGCTTCTTCAGAAGCATTGCATGCAGTAGAATTGTGTAGCAATTGTCTTAACTTATCCCCTCTAGCTATGCAAAAGGGAAATACAGTGTTTTGCGCCAGATGCACTATTGGAGGTACTAGATAGTCATTGTTAACTTGCTCTGAGGCGTCCTTAAGACTCTTTGGACAAATGGTAGTGTCATTGGTGTGATTTTTCCTCCCTCCTGCCATCCACATAGTGCATTGAGCAAAACAGGAGTTTGTGTGTGTAAGTGCTTCTACATTTGGAAGAGGCTTAACTATGGGTAGGCCCATTCTGTGACATGCTATACATGATTTGTTGGTTACTAGTTTAGCAGAATACTCTAACCATTGATAAAACATGTTGGATCCCCAAGTGGTGGTTTTAATTACATTCATTCTTGACATTGGCGCCTGTCTTGGTTTTCTTTGGCATACTGGCTTTAATTGGAGCCACTGTCGGGCCACCTTTGCGGATATGGTGTGCCCTGTGGCTGTGTGGGTGCATCCTCTCATATTACACATAACTCTTGCTGTCACCATTCCCTCTATGCTACAGCGCTGTCCAATTGACCATCCATGCAATCTAATACCTCCTGTATCCTCCACCAAGATGTCAGTGTAAGCATGTGATTTGTAATAGGTCAGTTGTATGGTCTCCCTGTAAGGTATCTTGCCCATTTTTGCAGCTAAAGTTCCGAGCAATACTGCACACTCACTTAATTGTATCTGGTTTTGGTTGTCTGATTCTGCCCCTTCACTTTGCCTTACTCCCGCCAGGATAAGCAGTATGGTTAGTAGCATTATTATCCCTACTTTGACTCCTCCCATGTTGCCTGTACCCTGTTTTGGCCTATTAGGGTGCTGTTCCCTGGGATGTTCCTGCTCTGGGGTCTGAATCTCCTGATTCTGGGCTGCTTCTGTCTGAGTCCCCTGGTTCTGCATCTGACCTCTCTGGGCTGCTAGTCTCGCCCGTTTCTGGACTGCTGCTCTCTGTTCCCTGCTCTCTCTCTGCCTCTGCTCTCTCTGCTGCCTCTGCTCTCTCTGTGCCTGAGCCCTCATCATCAGTCCTGCTGCTACTAGGTGGCGACTCATGAGGTTCGTCGTCAACCACTGAGGCTGGGGTGCCTCCCTCTGAAGTGCTCTCTGTCGACACCCTCTCTGGCAGCGACCCGCTACTGTCGCTCTGGACTCTGCCCTGGTCCCGCCGGCGCGCCAAGCGCTCCGACCTCCTGGCCCCCTGTTCCTGCGGGGAGGCATCACCTTCCCCTTCTGCTTCCCCCGGGGCGGCTTCGCCTTCCCCTTGTGGTGCAGCTCTCTGTCTGGCTCTAGGCCGAGGTATCGGCCTGTCTGGGTTGTTAGCCCTGCAGCAGTGGTTAAGGTGGAACCAAACGTCCTTACCTTCGACTTTCAAGGCAGTTGGTGTGGCTACTAAGACCTTGTATGGACCTTCCCTGCGTGGCTGGTCCCACTTCCTTTTGAACACCTTGACGTACACCCACTCTCCAGGAAGTATGCGTTGAAGGTCTTCAGGGATCTCCACCCGTCTGTCCTCAGTGGCACCTTTCACTTGCTGGAACACAGCCCTGTGGATGCGAGTCAGACTTCGTAAATAGTCAAACATTTCACCTTGCAGCTGTTCCAATGAGGGTCCCTCATGAGGCCCTCTCAAATATGGCAGTGGCAGAGGCCGGCCTGTAAGCATTTCATGCGGTGTTAGATGCGTGACTCTGCTGGCTTGTGAACGCATAGACATTAGTGCAAGCGGCAATGCATCCACCCAGTTAAGCTTATCTCCACTGTCTGCCACTATCTTGGCTATCTTAGCCTTCAAGATACCATTTGCTCTCTCTACTGCTCCCTGTGACTGGGGATGGTAGACGCAGCCAAACTTTTGTTTGATTCCCAATTGCTTTAGTGTCTCTTGTATGACGTTGGACACAAAATGGCTGCCGTTGTCTGATGATATGGTATCTGGCATCCCAAATCTTGGGAAGACTTCTTGACACAGAAATTTTGCAACTGTTCTGTGATCTGATTTTGAGGTGGCTTTTGCTTCCACCCATCTGCTGTATCTACATATGACCACCAGGATATATCTCATCCCTCTAGCTCGTGACTGTGGGCCCATGTCTATGTAGTCTAGCATGATGTGTCTGAAAGGACCGTCTGGAGGTGGTATGTGCGCGATTGGGGCTGTGAAAACTTTCCTGATGTTATATCTTGCGCAAGTTTCACATTCACTAAGTACTCTATCTACTGTGGCAGCCATGAATGGCGACCACCAGACTGCTTGTAGTTTCCTTAATATCTCCCCCCTTGCGCAATGGTCATTACCATGCGCCAAAAGAATTGCATGTCTGATCAGTAGGGTTGGTAATACAAAATGACCATGAGCGTCGCGCCAGAGACCATTTGTTGGGCCTGGTTCTGTTACCCTAATGGCTCCGCGCTTCACCCATAGGCGTTTTTCAGCATCATCTACTCTGTTTTGAGCTAGAATGAGAGAAGACATGGTAGTGAGAGACTCACAATCCTGGATGGTGAGTATGGGTGCCATTACTGTACCTATGGCAGCCTGTTTAGCTGTTTCATCAGCAAAATTGTTTCCTTTAGCAATCAATGAGTCAGTTTTTTGGTGGGCTGGACATTTAATGACTGCTAGAGCTGTGGGGAGAAGCATGGCTTCTAACAGCTCGCGGATGGCTTCTCCATGAGTTACCGGAGTGCCATCAGCTCTGCAATAGCCTCTTTGTTTCCATATGTTAGCATGAACATGACACACACCATAGGCATATGCAGAGTCTGTGTAGACATTCAATGACCTTCCCTTTGCTAATTTACATGCTGCTGTTAAAGCTTTTATTTCAGCGAGTTGGGCTGAGCAGGGTTGAGCAAGTTTACATGATTGTAGCGACACAAAGGTTTGATCATCATTGTTAAGTTGAACAACGCCATAACCAGCATGGGTGCCAGTGGCGTCACGGAAACAGGATCCGTCGACGAACAATGTGAGGTCGGCTGGAATTGGTTGGTTATGCAAATCTTCCCTAGCACGCATGAATTTGTCAGTGTCAAGGAGACAGTCATGTGGTGTGCCCTCCGATGGTAGTATCAGTTTAGTGGCGGGATTGATGGTGCTGCAGCGTTGAATGTTAGGTTCAGGGGCTGATAAAATTACCTCATAGCCCGTGCGTCTGGCTTGTGTCAGTACGAACCGTGGACTTGTTAGCAGCGCGTGGAGTTGGTGGTAAGTGTATAGTGTCACAGGGTGTCCCATGGTCAGCGATGATGCTTTCTGAAATGCAAACACAGCTGCAGATAGCCCCTGATAGCAGGGTGGTAGCCCAGTTTCAATGTTATCAAGCTTGGTGCTGTAATAAGCTAGAGGTTGTTTACCTGTGGGTGTGTCCTGCATCAACACAGCACATGCAAAACCTGATTTTTCTGCCACATACAAATGAAAAGGTTTAGCATAGTTAGGGGTTCCCAATGCTGGAGCAGACTTCATGTCTGCTTTTAGAGCCTGAAATGCTCCTTCTGCCTCCTCTGTCCATTCTAACTGAGCTGTGCTATTAGTTTGTCCTGCTGCCCTTATCAGATCCCTGAGTGGAGCAGTTTTAATAGCATAGTCACAAATCTATGGTCTGCTGTAGCCTGTCATGCCCAGAAAAGACAACATTTGGCCAACCGTTTGCGGTTGAGGGGCCTTGATCACTGTGTCCAATTGAGACGGTGCAATTTGTCTTTTGTCACCACACAACTGTCTGCCCAAATACTCTACCGTTTGTTGGCAGAACTGCAATTTGTTTTTGCTGACCTTGTGTCCCCCCTTTGCTAGTGCAGTGAGCACAGCAATGGAATCTCTTTCACACTGTTCTTTTGTAGGACTACAGACGAGCAAATCATCAACATACTGCAAAACTGTGCTTTGTACGTTCAAACTGGCGAGGTCTTGCGTCAACACGCGGTTAAATATCGACGGAGACTGCGAGAACCCCTGCGGGATCCGCCGATATGTCCACTGTTTATTGTCATATGTGAAGGCAAACAAATACTGAGAATCTGGATGTACCGGTACACTGAAAAAGGCTGAACACAAATCAATAACTGTGTACCACTGTGTATCTGGTGGGATGTTTGAGAGCAGTGTGTGTGGGTCTGGCACATGTGGCTCTTCTCCATCTATTACCGCATTAACTGCTCTCAAGTCGTGGACCAAACGGTAGTCTGATGAATTTGGTTTCCTGATGGGAAAAATGGGTGTGTTGCAGGGACTGTTAGTTTCAACCAACACTCCTGCTTCCACTAGCCCCTTGATTGTTGGCCTGATACCATCAATCGCATGCTGTTTGAGGGGGTACTGTTTTTGGTATGGTAGATTTACATTTGGTTTTAACTTGACGTGAACTGGTTGGGCTGATTTTATCAGTCCTACATCTGTCTTATGAGCTGTCCATAGCTGAGGTGGAACTTGCTTTAACAGGTTTTCATGTTCTGTAGTGAGTGTCATCTGTGTGGGTGTGTGATCTTCTATCAATACCTTATGTGTTACTGCGTCATTTAGCAGGCTGCATGAGATCTTGATAAATTGCTTGTCTTGTGAGATGTACGTGTCTGGATTCTCTGTAGGTACCCACTCTGACACCTGTAAAGCACGCTTGACCATGGGACCAAGATGGTGAGACTCATAACCCTCAGCCACTAACAATGTTATGTGTGGTGTGGAATTTGGTACCTGAAACCACCAGGCTAACAGCGGTAGCTACGCCTTCTGGTCCCAAAAATATGTCTTCACATCTAATTATGCGCAATTTCTGATCAAGTACTGAGTCCCAGCACTGCTGATAGTCCTCATGTGTCTGGTCTTTGTCATACATGAGTGTGCAGTGCAGTGGCAGAGTGGGGGTGCGTGCAGCATGGTAATGACGCCTAATCCACCTTTCTCTATATCCCCATTCCTGTCCAATGTAGGTTTGTGGTGGTACTAGCTGGAGCCAATAGACAAGTGCCTGCTTTGTTTTGGGTATATCTGCAGGGAGCTGTGACATCATGCTGTGGGGAGGATCATCAGGAAAGTCCAAATATAGTCCATCTTGAGTACACATGATTTTTGCTTTGAGTGAGCACAACACATCTCTTCCCAATAAGTTCACTGGAGTGTGTGCTGAATACAACAGGGGTGCACATATGGTTTTACCTGCAATGAGCATTGGAACTGGTTCCGTTAAAGGTATGACTTGTGATTTCCCAGAGAAGCCTATTGTCTTTATAGATGACGTGGAGAGGGGGAACCTGGAACCTTCTTTTCCAATGCATGAGTATGTAGCCCCTGTGTCTACCATGAAAGGATATTCACGGTCATGGATGACAACAGGTATGATGGGCTCGTCATGTGACTGCAGTGATATGGCTGGTGATATTAGTTCCCCCTCAGGCTCCTCTGGGCACCCCTACCAGGGCTGCCCTGGCGGGGTGTTAGGCCAGTTCTGTGCTGGACCTTCCCATGGGTTAACGGGACACTGACTCCGTATGTGGCCTGGCTGACCACACCCCCAGCACAGATTGTCAGGTGGAGCTGGATTAGCCCCTGGGTAGCCTGAGCCCATGTCTGGTGGGCCTGGTTGCTGATTGGGTGTGGTTTGTTGGTATGCTTGCTGGTTTCCTGGTGTGTAGTTTCTGCCTCGGGGCCCACCTCTGCCTCGACCTCTTTGGGGCCGGTTGCCGCCTCCCCTTGGCGTTGGCTGCTGGTAGTAGTAGTAATGGTGTGTAGCATTAGCAGAGCTGCCTCTACCTGCTGTATTGGGGTCCGCTGAAGTTGGCTGCTGAGGTGCTTGAGGGGGGTTGGACTGGGGAGGTGTTTGGTTGGCCGCTATCATTGGAGCTTGCACTTTATTCTTTTCCTTCTCCTTTTTTACCAGCTTGCTGAGTTCTCCAAGTTGCAGTTGCGTCAGCTTAGTGACTATCTGTTTATTCTCCTCCTCTGTTTTCTTTTTGTCTTTCCTGTAAAGCTCCACATGGTGGATGATGTGTTCTGAAAACAGCGGCCAATCCATCTTCATCAGTCCCACCACACCCTCTAGGCGTCGCTGCACCTCTTCTGGCATGGCCTTTTTAACCATCACTTTGAACAGACTCTGAGTTGTTTTGTTAGCATTCCATGCTTCCCCTGTCTCCTCTTTCCATCTCTTCTGAAAGTTGTGCAGGAACTTCATGGGGCATTCCCCCTCCCCCATAGTTTCTCCTTCCAGTTTGGAGGGGTCTCTTTTTGCTGGGTAATGCACCCTCAGTTGCTTCCACACATTGGCACGGTAGCGGCCAAAGTCACGTGAATCATGTTGATTCGTACCAATGGCTCCCTCCATGTGTGCTTCAGTGAATATTTCCAGAGTGGTCTGTTTCCCTGCCACATAGGTGAGGAGAGCTTTAATGTCTCCCACAGCCAGTTGTATACCAGCTGTGGTTTCTTCCAAGGCCATTATCCATTTATCAGCTCCATCTGTGAGTGCAGGTAGGCGTTCTGCCAAGCCTATCATGTCCATGAAGGGCCAGGGCTCATACTGTTGTCTTCCACCCGAGGTGGTTATGAGAGGAAACATGCCGTCACCACCGTCCTCCTCCAACAGTCCCTCTTCATTGTCACCAACTGTCTTTCCGCTTCTTAATGCCATGCCCCTGTGCTGCTGTTTATCAGCCTTTGTTGTCTGCACTGAACGTGATCTGTCAGACTCCATGACGCCCTGGAGCATCAGCGTGATGTGTTCTGTTGTGGAGCTGGGTTGAGGTTCCCTTGGTGGCTGCTGAGAGGGGCTATCTCGTCGCATACGCTCCTCTAGCTTTTCTATTTCGTCAGTCATATGTTTTACCTTCTCCACAGTGTGCAGAGCCAGCTCTTCCATTTGCTGCAGTAGCTGGGTGTCCTGATCATGAGCTGGTGTTGCCTCCCTTGTGGCACCTTCTGTGAGTCCGTGGCTGCCCCTCTCGGGTGTGTCATGTCTTAATGGCTGGTCGGGATAAGGTGGAGGGTCAATGGTGGTTTCCCTCCTATATTCTTCTTCTTGGCGTCTCCTTTCTTCCTCTCGGCGTCTGCCCCAATTCAGCATTTCTTCGTCTAGCCATTCGGGCCAGTGGGGATTTTCCACCCCACTGTAAACCCAGTGTCGGGGGTCCCGCCTCTCCTCTTTGTGTGATTCTTTAATGTTTAATCCAGATTTTGTTCGGGTGAGGCCGGAGTGGCCAGCAGGGTGGGCGGGCTTTTTCATGAGGAGGTCCGAGCAACTTGCATGATGGGACTTGTATGCTTTGTCTTTGATTAGTCTGTCTCTGCTCCTCCCCCTTCGCTTCAGGAGTGAGGCCCGCCTACTGGAATGGGCCTCCTCTGCTTCAGTGTATTCAGCTGCCTCTATGTCAGTTGAGTATGTGGTGTCTTTTGCTTTCTCACCTTTAGGGTCTGCTGGGTGTATTTCACTGTAATCCTCCTCGTCATCATCATCTTACGATCCATCAGTGCTCTCTGTCTCTGAGGGTGATGCCACCTCCATCCGCAACTTCTTCCTTGGCGTCTGTTGTTTCTCCTTTTTACCTGGCTTGGTTAGAGTTACAGTGAATTTACCCTGCACTTGACCCTCCATTTCCATTGCTTTTGCTGCATGCAGTGGATATTGTCCTGTTATTGGTTGTGTAGGTTGTGTGGGTTGTGTAGGTTCTTGTGGATAAGGTGGAGGTGGTGGTATGGGCAGGGGCGGTGCAGTGGGTGTCACTACCTCCTGATTGTGGTGTTCTTTTTCCTTTTCTCCCAGCTGCACCATCTGTTTCCTTCCTCCTGCCTGCCTGAACCAATCCAACACCTCTCTCTCCTTGGCTCGTTTATTCTTTTTCTTGTAGCTGGCTTTAGTGTCTCTAGCTTCAATGTGCCTCAGCTCTGACTCCACTTCATCACAGCATGCTGGATTAAAGGTACCATCCACAGGCCAGCGATACTTTTCCTGATATTCTTTCTTTTGTGCCACTTATTTACACACCGTTGAATGCGTTTTACTCGATTTGGGTGTTGTCGCATCACAGCCTCCACTGGGGTTAACACCCCTTTCTCCATCTTTCCCTGTCTGGCTCCCATGAAGCCCTGTTTGACTTCACTGGCTCTTGGAAACTCTGGTTGTTCGTCTGTTTCAGTGGTGCGTATCAGCACTATAATTTTCCCTACTGTTATAGCGGACTTATACTTTTTATCTCTGTGAGGATTGTACTCAAATTTGTATGATCCGTCTTCTTGTGGGACCTGGGTTAAACAGCCAAATTTCCCTGTCTCCCACTCAACTTTTCTGGGCTCAATGACAATCTGCAGCCATGGATGATATATCTCTCCGTTTGCTTGACCTCTGATTCTTATTTGTTGCAGCGGGAGTCTCGCTACTGGAGCGTTTTTATAGTTATCACACAACACCTGTAAAAGGGGATTTAGTGAATAAGGAACCCACAATCTGCGCAAGATCGCTTCCCACGGAGCACCCGGATATGTTTCTTTTACTTTTTTCAGGTTAGTGAATTTAGTGATCTGCCAGAGTTTCTGTTTAATTTCTTGCTCGTCCTGCCAATGCTCAGTCCCCTCGTTATCAAAATATGATCTTTCTAACCAGAAATGTGTGCGTATTCCTTTATATTCTACGGGACCCTCTGTCAGACAATGCTCTTCCTCTATAATTTCATCCTCACGACCATCATCCAATTCCATCTAAATTTAGGTGTTTTGTATTTTTCTAGGTTTAAGGTTGCCTTTTTTCCCTTGTTGTCAGGCTAAATTTATGTCTTTTAATTTGTTAGTCAAGTCTCTTTTTACTCCTACTCCGCTCTGCGTCTCCCTCTTTTGTATTTGCGCAGCCGACCGTGTCGGCGCTCACCTATCTTGCCTTGCTCTCCTGTCTGTGTCTGTGCAGTCAGTCGTGTCAGCCTTACGTCAGTCTGGACTCCTTCTCTGTGTCTGTATGAGTCAGCAGTCTAGCGTGTTATTTTACACTTTATACACTTCTCCCCTACTCACCTCCTTTTTACTGTATATACAACAACAGTTTATGCCCTACTTAAGGTGTTTTCCTATATTTACACAGAGTTTATGCTCTACTTAATGTGTTTTTCTACAATTACTCAGACATCACGTACCACATTTAGTTATATTACAAGTTTTTACAATATGATCGATCGGTTTTTGGCACTGCTCTTTTGACTTTTTGTTTATTTTTTCACTTTTTCTCTATGGATCCTCTTAGCCTCTTCTTTTTGGTGTCCTATCCACGCAGGCCCACTCCCCTAATAACACAATTCCTGTGACTGAAAGGAATGTGACAAGATGAAGTGGCGGTATCACAGAAACACTCAGTACTCTGCCCAAGCAAACCTATTTTTCTACCTGACGACCCTGTCTCCATGCGCGACAAAAAGGACCGTTAGGAGGATAAAATAGTGGTATCACAGAAATACTTTATCTCTTTGGCTTTACCGGTTATTTCTCTTCCCTGTGTAACTCTTACAGGTTTTTGTGCACTTCTCCTTTAAATACTTTAAATACCTTAACTCACACTCAACACGCACACATTCACTCTTTCCGCTCCATAATCACACCTGTTGCACCAATTCAACTGTCTCCAGTGACGTTAGTTATGCATTAATCATTCCTTTAAATCACTTAATCATCACATTATAACTAGGTTCTTTTAAGGGAGGGAAAAATCAAATACCTTTGACCTGGGCGGCCCCCAGCACTGCACCCCAGACACACACAAAGAAAAGAGAAAGTCTTTTACCTTGTTTTAGGTGGCCACCTCGTGTCTGTCTGGGCGCAATGCGGCACCTCCGGTCTCAGGCTTCGATCCCCTGTTCCTCTCCTGGCTGGCTCGCCAAGTGTTGTGGCTGACTCTGCAGAGCCTTTAGGGCCAATTGGCTCTCAGCTGTTCGTCCCACTGCTTCACTTATAGTTGTGCTCTAATTGACTGTAAGATTGTAGGTTCAGCAGACAAGAACTTAAAGATACTCAAAGATACTCTGGAGTCAAGAGAATCAGGTGCAACGTGAGTTTAATGTGTCACAGCAACAATAACACATCAACTCGTGAGTCAACCCCGGGATTGGACTGAAGACTCACGATTTGAACACTCTCTTTTATGCTCGTGGAGATTCAGCAGAATCTCCACCTCTTTTTCTTAAATCATCCTATCACGGCCGAATTCTATTGGAAGATAACTTTTCCTTTTTTGTCCAAATCTGCCTTCACCATGAGCTAATCGTGGCAACCAATCTGGCCTTTGTCCAAAGTTGACCTCAGGGCCTGTGGAAAGTACCAAACTTTCTTCCAATAGATTCAGACCGCTGTATCTGCTATTTTTAAAAATCATGTGAGCTCCGGGGATTTTCTTTAATTTAATCCCCTGAGCTCACACATTATACAGACCTTACAAACCCTTGAATGTGTGTGTGTCTGTTGTTACATTTTTCAGGTGATGCATAGTGTTGTATGTGTATGTGCTTTAACTCATACAAATGTGCTGTGGTTTCAATCAAGTGTGTGGTTACAACAATGATTCACCTTTCATGGTTACTCAAATATCACACAACTTAATCATGAGACATAATCAACTTCTGCAGGATATAATATTTATCTGATCCTTAACTGATTTTACGTCAACTTGATCAATTGGCCTCTTGCCTGCTTAGTTATAAAACATTACACTACAGGAGGCAGATCCCAGAAAGACAGCGGAGGATGAGGATGAGGATGAGACGTGCGATGCTTGCATGTCTGTTCGATATGTTTGTCCAGTTGTGGACAAAGTACCCAGGAATATCACAACAAAGAACAAAAACTCAGTTACAAGTAAAAGTGCTGCACACCAAATCTGACTTGAGTAAAAAATATTGTCAGCAAAATGTAGGCCCACTTAAAATTAAAAGTTCAAAATACTTGTGATGCAGAGTGACCCAATTTCAAGTGTTGTGATCATCATATACATGAATATGTATTGAATATTAATTGATCATTGTAGGCTACATGTAAACAGCATTTAAATGTTGTCATGGTAGAACTAATTTTATCACCTTTCACTGGTGAACTGTCCTGACCTATAACAACACACAGCAACTTGTAAATATGAAACAACAACATATAAAACAAACTAGCCTATCTGAAAAGTAACTGTAGCTATCAAATAAATGTAGCTTGAGTAGAATGTACAGTATTTCCCTCGAAGTAAATGGAAATACCCAAAGTACATTAAATTTGTACTTAAGTACAGTAGCTTCTTGTAAATATACTTAGTTACTGTCCATCACTGCACTTGTCTCATCATTATGCTTTCTGTCTACAATTTTATGGAGACTTGACAGTTTACTTGGTACACCTAGAAAAAACAACAGCAGTTTAATATTGTATTAAGTCTGACATTTTATTGAAGTGTTGAGTTGTAGATTGTGGTGCTGTTGAACTGTACTGGATTACACTAACAGCAGTTTGTCATTTAGTCTGTCCTCATCAATATAAATGGGATCAAACAGGTCAGATATGAAGAGGAAAAGTTTATTCAGCCACACTTCAGACATCAGGTATACACTTCATATGAGATAATCAATATTTAAAATGCTGTTGAATAAAAACTACAATAAATACAATTAATCTTTAAATACAATAAATTAATTACAATAAATTCTTAAAATCATTATTGAATGGTAAAAACACAAAGGCCTAAATAAGCAAAAGAATGCAAAGAACAATAACATGTTACAACATTTAATAATATAAGAATATATCTTATACTGAGACTGAATATTGCCCATTAGATATCCCCCAAACAAATTACATTTCATATTTAACCACTACAGAGATATCAGCCACGAATTTCAAAAGGACTACCTGAGAGAGGCTGCTCTCTGGGGCAGCCTGAGCGCTCTTACACATGTTTATTATCTATGAGCACTGACACCGCTGTCATCCAACGGACCTCAGTCACAACTGGGCTCTATATTAAAACATCAACCACGGATCTGACGATTAAACTACACATGAAAACACTACGTTCTGTGACAAAACAACAGTCACATATCGGTAATTATGGCTTACAATTGTGCGCCTTTCCCTCACTCGCCATTTTCCCATGATTGTTGCGGAATGCATGCTGGGATAGCTGGCTGTCTGAAGTCCACACGAGTCTGCTCCGATGCATCCCCGGTGAAATGGGTGTGGCGAGAACACATCCGGGAATTTGGACTGAACTTGGCTACATGTGAACTTTGAATTGGAAGAGTACTTGGGCTGTGATTGATGACGTGTCACAAGTCCACAAGAACACAAGTCCGCACAAGAACGCATATTGAGAAACGGCTAGTGAATCTGTGGATATATGCAGGGCTGATTGGTGATGTGGAGCAGCTGGGAAGACCAGGTGGGAGTGATGAGACTGATTAGGAGGTGTGGCTGGTAGGTGAGTGAGGAGGAGCAAGGGTAAGTGGAAATTTCCTAGAGCAGCAGGTAACAGGCAGGGTAGATCATGACATGCAGTGTTCAGAAGTCATGGTTCTTCTGGCAACCTGTCCATGGTCTCTCACCCCTCACCCCCTACAGGATAAGCACTTACTGAAAATGAATGAATAAATCATTTGATTAAATTGATAAAATCCATCTGTAACACCAGAATAGGTGAGTAGCTACACATAATAGGCTGTTTTTCTTCCCTGTGTTAGGCTGATAGCAAATTACTCATGAAACTACTATTGTGCAACCTTGTGTTGTAGAATCTTAATAATCTTGAGTTCACATGACTCTTACTGGAAGGAGCAGTAGGACACACATCTGGACCCCATTTGGACCCCCACAAATTTCCTGTGAAAACAAAAGTGTACCTTGAAAGAAGACAATGCATGTAACAGGCAGAACTTGACACGGTGTCCCAGAACGTCAATGACCAATGCACCCAGGGTACCTTGCATGTCGTATATGGACATGGAAAGTCCATGACCAAAACGTCAGTATGTGATGAGGTCGGAGTGAGAATGTGTTGGCTCTTTAAGAGAGCTCTTAAAGAATCAGAGCAGGAACAATAATTTTGTGGGACAACTACCCTCCTTAATTTTTTTTTTTACATTTTTTTTTTATTTAACCTTTATTTTACCAGGAAATCCTCCCATTGAGATTCAGAATCTCTTTTGCAAGGGAGTCCTGGCCAAGACAGCAGCATAATAGTTCCACTAAAAACACAATAGGTTAAAAACAGACATCAAACAAACAACAACAAAACAGTTGGCAATTCACTTCAAGACAGTAATCACCAGCGCTCAGTAATAGGACATGTGCATTCAGTACGCAAATAGTCCTTAATCCTACTTTTAAAATGTTCCATACTTGGCAGGTAATCCATTTTAAAATGTCTCTGTAACTCACACCAGGACGAGGGTGTGAATACTTTAAAGGCACTTTCACCAAAGACAGTTCGTGTTCGGGGAACGACATACATAATTTGTCCATCTGACCGAAGATTATAGCTCCTGGCGACTTTAGGAATCAAGAGAGAACATAAATAAGAAGGCAAATCACGCAATATGGCCTTATAAAGAAAAATGTACCAATGTTCCAATCCACGATTGTGCAAAGAAGGCCAACCAACACTCGCATACAAGCTGCAGTGATGAGTACGAAAACCAGAATCAGTTACAAACCTTAATGCTGCATGATACACTGAATCCAGCATTTTCAGAGAAGATAAATTTGCATGCATATATAAAATGTCACCGTAGTCAAGTATTGATAGAAATGTTGCTTGTATAAGTCTTTTTCTCGCACTAAAGGAGAAACAACATTTGTTTCTGAAATAGAAACCCAACTTTACCCTGAGTTTTTTCGTAAGACACTCAATGTGATGTTTAAAAGACAATTTTTATTCTAAGAAAAATCCCAGATATTTGTAGACTGACAATCTTTCAATCACTTTGTCATATAGCGTAACAATCTGACGAACATCATCATCTGTATTCTTTGACTTCGAAAAGCACAAGTTTAGTTTTGTCAGAATTGAGTACGAGTCTCAATTTATAAAGATTTTTCTGAACGATATTAAAGGCAGATTGCAGATGTTCTATGGCACTTGCTAATGATGAAGCAGAAGTATACAAAATGGTGTCATCCGCATAAAAATGAAACTTTGCATCAGTTACATTTTGACACAAGATATTTATATAAATAGTAAATAAAATGGGACCCAATATGGACCCCTGGGGGACACCATTTTGAATAATCAAGGAGTTGGAGGATACACCATCAACCTGAACATGTTGTGTTCTCCCACTCAAATAGTTTCCAAACCATTTGACAGCTTTTGAAGACATTCCAATATCCACCAATCTCTGAGACAAGACAGAGTGGTCAATTGTGTCAAAAGCCTTTGACGGATCTAAAAACAATGCAGCACAATATTCTTTAGAATCAATAGCACTTATGAAGTCATTTAACACTTTCATAGTGGCAGTGACAGTGCTGTGTTTTTTACGAAAACCAGACTGCAATTTATTTAAAATGTTTTTTGTTGATAAAAAATCTTTCAACTTGTCACTTACGAGCCCTTCTAACACATTGGCTAAAACAGATAGTTTAGATATCAGCCTATAATTATTGGGATTTGATGGGTCGCCACCTTTTAATAAAGGAGTGACATATGCTGTCTTCCATACATAAGGTATTATTCCAGTTTCTATAGTCAGGTTGAAAATATGTGTCAAAGGTTCTGCAATATGTTCAGCTGCAATTTTTAAAAAGTAAGGATCCAACCCATCAGGGCCAGAGGATTTCTTGGCGTTTAACCTTATAAGAGCAGCATAAACCTCCTCTATAGTAATAGGAACAAGATCAAAATCAAAAGGTACATTTTCCCTGGGCAAAGAGTAATCCTCTTGACACATCTGTTGTTGTGTTTCACGCTCAAACAACAAACCAGAAGATATAAAGTGCTGATTTAAGGAATCTAACATACTTTTTTTGTCTGTAACAATTTCATCATTCAGCTTTAATGCATTTGGCAGCACAGTGTCCCTGGAGCCTGAAGACAATGATTTAATAACTTTCCAGAATTTAGAAGGGTTGTTTGTACTGTCACACATTTCTTTAACATAAAAATCTGATTTAGCTTTACGTATTAGAGAGACACATTTGTTCCTCAGGTGCCTAAAATGTTGCCAGTCTGAATTATTTTTAGATTTTCTTGCAGTTGCCCAAGCAAGATCTCGCTCATGAATTATATCAGACAGTTGCTCTGAGAACCACGGATTATCACGTTCTTTTAATCTTATATTTTCTAAGAGGAGCATGCTTATTTATAATGTCCAAAAATAATGATTTAAAGTATTGCAATGCCATTTCGGGCTCTGGGATCAAATTTACCTTGGTCCAATCACAAAGATAAAGGTCATTTAAAAAAGCTTGTTCACAGAACAACTTAAAATTTCTCTTAGTTATGATGCGTGGTTTACATTTTGATAACCTTGTCTCTCACACTAGCAATAACGCAGTGATCGCTAACATCATTTGCAAAAACAGCAGTAGCTTTGAATTTCTGTGGAACATTGGTTAAAAACAAATCAAGGAGCGACGACTTCTCAGGATGTTTAAGGTTTGGCCTAGTTGGTGAGTCTATAATTTGGGTCAAATGCACTGAATCACAGAAGCATTTAAAAGAATCAGATGCAGGAGTTAACTGTGTTGTTATGAGCACTGGTTAGGAACTACATTACCCAGAATGCAGTGTGTGGGGTCAGCAGAGGGCATGTTTTTGTTTTACTGGACTGGAGAAGTAAAAAGTGGAATTGTACCTCAACCTCGGTGTGATTTATTATTCAATGAACACAACATGGTGTCAGAAGTGGGATGCTGTGTGTGAAATACGCCTGATGGAAAGGAGAAGAGCATCGCCAAGCGCCGGAAATTAAATTGAAGAAAAACGTTCAAGACGGACAGGAACCGCGGCGCGGCTACGGCAGCTAGCAACGGCTAATAGCTAACAGGCAAGACGACACACAGCTCAAGTTACCGCAGCCTGCCGACATGGATAACTTGCTAACCCCTCCGTCATCTATGCAGTTTGATGGCAATCTCGCGGAAAATTGGAAACGTTTCAAACAGAGATTCAACATATATCTTGTAGCAAGTGGAGCAGGGGGAGATGACGACAACAAAAAGGCATCCATTCTTCTGCATGTCATCGGTGAACAGGCTTTGGAAATCTACAATAGTTTCCAGCTAAACGAGGGTGAGCTGACATTGAATGTCCTAATGGAGAAGTTTGAGGAGTACTTTGTACCATGCACAAATGTCACATATGAAAGATACAAGTTCTTTATGTGTGATCAGAAACAAGGAGTCAGTTTTGATCAGTATTTGGCGGAGCTTCACACATTGGCCAAGTCCTGTGAGTTTGGACAGTTGAAAGACCAGCTCATTAAAGATAAAATAGTCACAGGAATCCCAGATAATGGACTTAGAGAACGGCTACTACGCGAAAAAGACTTAACTCTGGACAAGGCTGTGCAAATGTGTAGGGCAGCAGAGACCACGCGGGCACAGGCTAAGGAGCTGAGCAGGGAAGACACAACTGTTCATGCTGTAAAAATGGAGGGACAACATACAGAACGATGGCCAAAGCAAAAACGCAAAGGAAAATACACAGAGAAAAATCCAAGCAGCGAATGCGGAAACTGTGGAGGCATGCACATGCCCAAGTCATGTCCAGCATTTGGAAAGACTTGTAATAACTGTGGCAAAAGGAACCACTATGCAAGGTGCTGTAGAGCTGCAGCGGCTACAAGGAGTCAGGTACACACAGTTGATCAAGGGCCAGAAGAAGAAGAATTTTTCGTTGACTGTGTACAAGGAGACACTACTGAAAAAGAGGAATGGATAGCACCAGTGACTGTGAATGACACAATCATACCATTCAAGCTTGATACTGGGGCCCAGGTAAACTTGTTGTCGATAACTGATTACAAGACCCTCACAGTGAAAAGCAAAATCCATCCAGTGAAAATCAAAGTGACTGCTTACACTGGGGCAAGGATTCCAGTTAAAGGGCGCTGTGTAGTGACTTTCGAACACAGGGGCCGGCGCCTGAGATCTCAACTACTGGTCGTGGACCAGGATGTTCAACCCATACTAGGTCTCACTGCATGTGTGAAGCTCAACTTGGTCAAAAGAGTCTATATGGTGACACCGCAGCTCCTGAATGATCACGACTCACTCATGGAGGAGTATGTGGATGTTTTTGAAGGACTTGGATGCTTGCCAGGTGAGCACACAATTCATGTTGATGAAAATGTGACTCCTGTAGTTCATGCGTGCAGGAAGGTGCCATTCGCACTGAGAGAAAAACTGAAGAAGGAGCTAGCACGCATGGAGAAGTTGAATGTCATACAAAAAGTTGATGAACCAACAGCCTGGGTGAGCTCACTGGTGAATGTGCTAAAGCCGAACGGAACACTGAGAGTATGCCTAGATCCAAAAGACTTGAATAAGGCAATTAAAAGAGAGCACTTTAAGTTGCCTACCAGAGATGAGATCATGTCACAGTTCGCAGGTGCCAAGTGGTTCAGCAAACTCGATGCATCATCCGGGTTTTGGCAAATGAAGCTGGATGAGGCCAGTTCAAAACTGTGCACTTTCAATACTCCTGAGGGCCGATATCGCTTCCTTCGCCTACCATATGGTATCCTGTCTGCACCCGAGGTTTACCATAAAACAATCCACATGATCTTCGAACACATACCAGGGGTTGAAACCATGATGGATGACATCATTGTCTGGGGGGCCACTAAAGAAGAACATGACGCCCGGCTGAGACAAGTGCTGGATTTGACAAGAAAAGTCAACCTGAAATTGAACAAAGTAAAGTGTCAATTTGGAGTGAACAGCTTGACCTTCGTTGGGGATGTTGTTTCCATGGAGGGAGTGAAACCGGACCCCAGAAAGACGTCTGCAATAGTGAACATGGAGCGGCCCCAAAACAAAGAGGAAGTGAGGCGTTTCTTAGGTATGGTAACTTACCTGGCTAAGTTCATCCCAATGTTGTCCACCCAGTCAGCACCACTCAGATGGCTTCTCGAGCAGAAAAATGAGTGGGTGTGGTCCCATGAGCAGGAGGAAAGCTTCAATGCCCTGAAAAGACTCATAACAGAGGAGCCAGTGCTTAGGTTCTTTGACCCAGTGAAAGGAACCAGGATTTCAGCTGATGCATCTCAGTATGGACTTGGAGCAGTACTGCTGCAGCAGCATGACACAACATGGCAGCCAGTAGCATATGCTTCAAGAGCCTTAACCAGCGCAGAACGCAACTACGCTCAAATTGAGAAGGAACTCCTGGCCAGCACTTACGCATGTGAACGGTTCCATCAATACATTTATGGACAAGCCTTCGAGGTGGAGACAGACCACAAGCCGTTGGTCTCCATCATGTCTAAGCCACTAAATGATTGTCCCATGCGGATACAGAGGATGCTGATAAGGTTGCAGAAATATGATGTGACAATGATATACACACCAGGAAAGTTCATGTTTGCAGCTGACACCCTGTCGCGTGCGGTGGATAAGACTGAAAACACTGACAGAGAGACCAGTGCAGACATACAGGCCTATGTCGACATGATCATCACTGCTCTTCCTGTGTCGGACGACAGAACGGAGCAGATCAGACAAGCAACAGAGTCAGATGAAACGATGAGGGCGCTCAAAAACACCATACTGAAAGGATGGCCTGCACAGAAAAATGACTGTCCGAGACAAATTCAGGACTACTGGCAGTGCAGAGCAGAACTGTCAGTGGTGAATGACATTGTGTTTAAAGGAAACAAGTTTGTAATCCCAGGGTCGCTGCGTAAAGAGATGCTTGGGAAAATACATGAAGGACATTTAGGTGAGGAAAAATGTAAACGCAGAGCCCGTGAAGTCATGTACTGGCCCAGACTGAACCAAGACATCAGCCAGACAACAGCGTCATGTGAAATATGCCGTACCTACAGACCCAAGCAGCAGGCAGAGCCACTCATGCCACATGCCGTTCCCAACAGGCCATACTACAAGGTGGGTGTGGATTTGTTTGACTGTAATGGACAGAGTAACATAGTGGTGACAGACTATTTCTCAAACTACCCGGAGGTCGCCACACTGCAGTCGACATCCAGCAAGGCAGTCATTGCCTTTCTGAAGGCTGTCTTTGCAAGACATGGTGTTCCATGTGAGGTGATTTCAGATAACGGTCCTCAGTTTTCAAGTTGTGAGTTTGCTTCCTTTGCCAAGGCATGGGGTTTTCAGCACATCACCTCGAGTCCGCATTACCCCAGATCCAATGGCCTTGCAGAGAGCTCAGTAAAAGTGATGAAAAATATCATGAAGAAAGCACATGATGGACGCGAGGACTTCCACAAAAGTCTCATGGTCTACCGTAGTGCACCACTGCAGAATGGTTTGTCTCCAGCTCAGATGTTGATGGGCCGGCGCATGCGCACCAACCTTCCAGTGAAAGAGGAACTGTTGATTCCCAAAGGAGCTCTCAAAATCAAAGCTGAAAGGGAGAAGCAAAAACAGAAACAAAAACAGCAACACGATAAATGTGCAAGAATGTTGACCATCCTCAAGCCTGGAGATCAAGTCTGTGTACATGATCACATAACAAGCACCTGGTCAAAGCAGGGATGTGTGCAGAGGGAAGTTGCTCCGCGCTCCTACCAGATACAAACAGAGGATGGAGTGACTTTGAGGAGAAACCGAGTGGATCTTCGACCACATGGGCCAGATACAAGCAGTGACACCTCAGAAGATGTCCCTTTAGATACAGCAGGACATTCCAGCAAAGAACAGCTTCATTCCAGTATACTAAACCACATGGATGCTGCAGGGCCTGTGGTCAAACCATCTGAGGAAATATGCAGCAGACCGAGAAGGACTATTAAGAAACCTGACAGATTGATTGAAAGTGTCTGAACTGAAATGAAAAAAAAAAAAAAAAAATAGAAAAAAAAAAGAAGAAGAGTTTGTTGAATGTTATGAGCTTGTTTGTTTTGACACATAGATGTATCAGTAGGGATACTAATTCGAGTTCATGTGTGTTGAGTTTGCAAGCTGTTTGTGCGTTCCATAAAGAAGGAAAATGTCTTCAAAGAAGGGAAGATGTGTTGTTATGAGCACTGGTTAGGAACTACATTACCCAGAATGCAGTGTGTGGGGTCAGCAGAGGGCATGTTTTTGTTTTACTGGACTGGAGAAGTAAAAAGTGGAATTGTACCTCAACCTCGGTGTGATTTATTATTCAATGAACACAACATTAACCAGTCCCAATTTAAGTCAATTCGTTATCATTTATAGATGACAAACAATCGGACAACGAGGATAATGTATCCTTTGATGCAAAAGGAGGTCTGTAACACCCCACAACTGTCATAACACAGCTCTTTGTAAATTCAGCTTTCAATACGAGCAATTCAAATTGTTTAGGCATAGACTTAGATAGTTGAACTGTTGCCTGAAACTTATTTTTTTACATAGATTTGAACAAAGTCAGGAGGGCAAGAATCATACTTGCCATGATGGAATTGACACATCAGCAAAGCAGGGTGGATGGAGTGGGCTTACAGGCTGCAGAGCAGGGTGGGTGGAAATAGGCCTCAGGCTGCAGAGCAGGGTGGATAGAGCCTTCAGGCTGCAGAGCAGGGTGGATGGAAATAGGCCTCAGGCTGCAGAGCAGGGTGGATGGAGCCTTCAGGCTGCAGAGCAGGGTGGATGGAAATAGGCCTCAGGCTGCAGAGCAGGGTGGATGGAAATAGGCCTTAGGCTGCAGAGCAGGGTGGATGGAAATAGGCCTTAGGCTGCAGAGCAGGGTGGATGGAGCCTTCAGGCTGCAGAGCTGGGTGGATGGAAATAGGCCTTCAGGCTGCAGAGCAGGGTGGATGGAAATAGGCCTCAGGCTGCAGAGCAGGGTGGACGGAGCCTTCAGGCTGCAGAGCAGGGTGGATGGAAATAGGCCTCAGGCTGCAGAGCTGGGTGGATGGAAATAGGCCTTCAGGCTGCAGAGCAGGGTGGATGGAGCCTTCAGGCTGCAGAGCAGGGTGGATGGAGCCTTCAGGCTGCAGAGCAGGGTGGATGGAAATAGGCCTCAGGCTGCAGAGCAGGGTGGATGGAAATAGGCCTCAGGCTGCAGAGCGGGGTGGATGGAAATAGGCCTCAGGCTGCAGAGCAGGGTGGATGGAAATAGGCCTCAGGCTGCAGAGCAGGGTGGATGGAGCCTTCAGGCTGCAGAGCAGGGTGGATGGAGCCTTCAGGCTGCAGAGCTGGGTGGATGGAGCCTTCAGGCTGCAGAGCAGGGTGGATGGAGCCTTCAGACTGCAGAGCTGGGTGGATGGTAATAGACCTCAGGCTGCAGAGCAGGGTGGATGGAAATAGGCCTCAGGCTGCAGAGCAGGGTGGATGGAAATAGGCCTCAGGCTGCAGAGCAGGGTGGATGGAGCCTTCAGGCTGCAGAGCAGGGTGGATGGAGCCTTCAGGCTGCAGAGCTGGGTGGATGGAGCCTTCAGGCTGCAGAGCTGGGTGGATGGAGCCTTCAGGCTGCAGAGCAGGGTGGATGGAAATAGGCCTAAGGCTGCAGAGCAGGGTGGATGGAGCCTTCAGGCTGCAGAGCAGGGTGGATGGAAATAGGCCTCAGGCTGCAGAGCAGGGTGGATGGAGCCTTCAGGCTGCAGAGCAGGGTGGATGGAGCCTTCAGGCTGCAGAGCTGGGTGGATGGAAATAGGCCTCAGGCTGCAGAGCAGGGTGGATGGAAATAGGCCTCAGGCTGCAGAGCAGGGTGGATGGAGCCTTCAGGCTGCAGAGCAGGGTGGATGGAGCCTTCAGGCTGCAGAGCTGGTTGGATGGAGCCTTCAGGCTGCAGAGCAGGGTGGATGGAAATAGGCCTAAGGCTGCAGAGCAGGGTGGATGGAGCCTTCAGGCTGCAGAGCAGGGTGGATGGAAATAGGCCTCAGGCTGCAGAGCAGGGTGGATGGAGCCTTCAGGCTGCAGAGCAGGGTGGATGGAAATAGGCCTCAGGCTGCAGAGCAGGGTGGATGGAGCCTTCAGGCTGCAGAGCAGGGTGGATGGAAATAGAGTCTGAGTCAGCCTGAGGCCTATCTGTGTAGACGATACCACACACAATGAACAAATGACTTGTATCTTAACTGATTCAGAGTCATGGGGCATAGTGCATCGCAAGGTCAATGAGCTGTTACAGGCTCTGCTTGCACAACTTTTCATAAACATAACACAAAATCGAGTCTTTATTCTACAACGAAGAGGAGCATATTTCAGATATGATCACGGTTGGCAGGATCACTATCGTGAATCATATCAGGAGATTTGCTCAGATGCGGTAATAGCTTATGGTTGGATACTTGAAAACTAAATTAAGATAAGAGTTAAAAACAATGGTTAGATTGTGAGCCGCTGAGGGAAGTGTTTTCAGCAATGTCTGAACTTGCAGGGGTATGCCCATGGAGTGGCCTGGGGTGTCATCCCTGAAATCTGATTGGCCATCTCAGGTGTCACCCCACTACCCTTAAGTTGAATAGGATAGGAAAAACTAAGGTCTTGCCATCTGTCTGGTCAGATGGCAAGACCTTAGTTTGTGTTTTGCAAAATGTTCTCGATATAATACTTTGTCCACATAAGCAAATTTGTTTATATATTTTGTTGGTACTTTTACAGTAACTTTATTTTTGAGAGCATATTACATTTGTATGGTGGCTCTCACGCACATACTTCAAGCCACCCTTGCAAAAGTCAGTGACTCACTTCCCTAATTCGAAATAGTCTGGACATGACACAGACTTTAAGCGGATTTGTAAATATTTTGCAGTTGCTGCTGGAGCCTTAGACATGAAGGTACTGTCAGTCAGGAACAACAGCAACATCTGGTATTATAATAAGCAAAAGACTGACACCTTGCAACTGAGCAAGCACAAACTATACTTGTTTCATTTGCCAAAAAATGAAATAGCTCACCGCAGTCAGGGAATATAGGGCGAGGGCTGAAGACAATGGGTCTCATTCATGAAACATGAATTAGAACAAATCTGTGTGTAAGCTGTTTGCAGAAGGAAATTTTGGGGTATTTTGGCATTATCAGCTCCAGTATTTTTTCTAACAAATCTACACCTGCTTCTGTCTGCTCGTCGTGCTTGTGTAAATATGGAATGCACATAAATATTGTTTGTCATTATTATAAATTACAATTTTAACTTAAACATAACAAAAGATTGGAAATCCAACACATTTAGCTAAATTGGTCGGCAATTAGCAGATTTAGGCTTCAGATAAGTGTTCTTAAGAATGTGAATGAGTTATCTAAATTGACGTAATGCATGTGTTTTCTACATTTCTGGCATCCCGAGTCTGTGAGACCCACATTACCGAACAAACACTAAGCTATCAGTGATGGCTGTCAGAATGTATAGCAATTTAACAGTTAATTTAACAGTGTCCTCATGCCTCTCTTTGCATCAAGTTTTATAACAAACCATTTTTGTGAATCTTTCTGGATGGTGCTTACAACAGAGGGCATGGAGTTAATGGCATCCTTCACCTCCTTCCAGGTCGGAATTTTCCATTGTCATTATCAGCTCCTTATATGGTGGTCGCTGGCTATTCATGGACTGGGATGTATGCTAATTGCTGACTCCCAGGAGCGCGCTGTTAATTTACGATTGATTGGCATTCATGAACATACACATGTGCGTATGATCAAATCCGGTGTAGGTTTTTAGTACCTATGTGCAAATCTACTAACAGATCTACAAACATTTCATGAATGAGACCAGATATGTTCCATAGCTTCAGATGGTTTTTGCACCTTTTCGGCCCACATAATAGTCTCCGGTCTCCGTTTTCAGGCATGTCAGAGGTTAAAGGTCAGAGTATATTAGAACTAGAAAACTAGTCCATATGAAGTGTCATCCGACCACGTGTAAAGGAGAAAGTGTTTATATCTGTTCTAAGCTCTCATTAGCCTTTACTCTGTGTTTCGTACTAAGATGGTGTACATGGTTAACATCATACCAGCTTAGCTCTTCGTGTTTCTATTGTCACTGTGAGCATGTTAGCTGGCTGATATTAGCGTTCAGCTCAGAGCACTGCAGTGTGTGCAGCCTCACAGAGCCGCTTGCATACCTGTGGACTCTTAGTGGTATTATACTAGTTTGAATATGCTTGCACACATCTTAAAATGATAAATTCTATCAGTATTAGTTCATTTCAAACAACCCACATGGAATATATATTCATTATGGGAATTTTGACTATTTACAGCGTGGATGTTTGGCTTCAAAGCTCTGACCGTGCCAAAAGGAAGCTCCAAGCCCTGCACAGCAGGGAGTGATGCTATGGTCTTTGCTCCTTGAGGAACAAAGATGAGGATCCTACAGGTGAAAGCTGGGGTGGATCTGGGGCTACTAAGAGCTGTTATGTCTTCTCCTCCCACATTTAAAATGAGTTTTAGCTGTTTTTCCAACAACAAGATCAATTTCTGCACACATTTATCACCTCTGCATTGATTTACTTAAAGGCTTAATTTGCCAGTTTCCAACCAGCTTTGTATCATAACAATGTGGATAGTATATGTAAATGAACTGTGGTAAACTTCCCTCCATTTTACCCATGCCGTGATCACCCTCCTCATTTGCAAGTGAAAATCACTTGCTTTAGGGATGTTGCTTGATCTACAGATTGTGCCTCCGCATTATGACGTGAAGAGTAGAGAAGTGGATTGAGGGAGAGAGCATCCAACTTGTACTACATCACCCACCAACAGAGGCGTTATTTGTTTGGTAAGGTGCAGTGCATTCTGGTAGTTGCAGGTTTTATACCTCTTGAGCAAAAGCTAATGTCACAGACCCTTTTTCTCTGTTTTCTCTGGTCATGTAGCACCAGTTTCAAAAGTATTTGCATCTTTCCACTGCATGGACGGCCCAGTTGAATTAAAAAGCCATCTTTCCAGCAGTGAAATAATTATTTAAAGAGTCAATGTTTCGGTCACAGGAACTTTTCTCAAGACTTATTAGCGATCTTAAATGATTTCAGCTGTTGCCAGAAGGGGGATTTGAAAAGACTTCTCTACAGACAATTGTCCACTCTCCTTGCAGATTTTTTTTTTTTTCCAAAAACCATATAAACTACTGACTAACACATTATTTCCTGACCAGTTGGCCTGCCCTAAATGTCAGCATCTCTAGTAAAACCAAGTCTTTAATGACTCATTCACCATATGACTGCTTATCATTTGCTGGCACACCTCCAGTCACGCCCAATTAATCCACCGAGATTTGTGAATCAGACCTGGCACACGTGCAATGGTGAATCTGAAGCTCAGTTCACGTCCACAAAAAGCCCTTTGCACTGAACCCACACAAACTCCAGGGGCCATATTCATAAACATTCTGAGAATACTCTCAGAGAGCTCCTAACTTAGTCTAAAAACTTTAAGTAAGGAGTCCTAGCTTAGGAGTGATTTAGAAAACTCTGAACAAGGAAAGGACAGAAACTTTTACTTTAGTGAGGAGGTGTGGTCAAGCCTGTTGCTAAGCACTCTTGTAACAGATGTGACTGGTTGTCAGAGACACACCCTTTGTGAGCGTGCAAGTTGTGGACACCCAGTGGAAATGTAATGATCTGCTGACTGTTAAAGTGTTGTCATTGTTAGTGTATCAATCTGGTGCCCAGGCGGAAAAAAAGTACACTTTAATATACTAAATTTAAGCACACTTAGTGTACTTCATAAGCACAAAATTATTGTACTCAAAGTGTGTTATATTTTCGAGTACTAAAAACGTACTTAGTATACTAATGATATATCATTATTGGTACTTAAGATATACTAAAATACAACTTAGTGTACTTGACTGTACTATTTTGAGACACCATTAAGATCAACTTAAATATACTTAAGTACACTTTTCTCTACTAATACTGTACTTATTTATAATGTTCTTTAGTTCGAATTACAGTATACTTTAATCCACTTTTCAGATTACTATTAATAAATTTAGAATATACTGGAAATGTATTTCTAATTTAATCTTAATGTGTTGCCATTGCATTTTAAATATATTTACAAAAATTAAATAAAATTAAAAAGTTGTACTTAAGTATATTATAGTTCATCTTAATGGTGTCTCAAAATAGTACAGATAAGTACACTAAGTTGTACTTTAGTATGTCTAAAGTAGCACTCATGATATATCATTAGTGTACTAAGTACATTGTTAGCACATCGAAAATAATATACTGTGAGTACACTAATTATGTGTGCAGAAAGTATACTAGATGTATTTCATTAAAGTACACTTCAACAGTACATAGAAAGTATTTTTTTTATAATTAATTTGAATTTCAAATTACTTTTAAGTAAACATAAAAAATAATTAGAACATACTTGAGGTAGAATTTAAGTTTATTTTTAACATGCACGGCATTACAGGGAAAATGTGCATAATAAAGTACATTTAAGTACATCTTTAACAACATCTTAAACAACATTTTCCAACAGTTTCTCTTCATCGTAACATTTTTATTCAAATTTGGATCATCTGACCCCAGAGAATTCTTTTTAGTCATACTCTTTAACAAGTTAACTAAAAAACAATGATAAGAGGAAAAAAGAAAAAGAAACAATAGTTGTGCTAGCACTACCCTGCTAGCTGTGCACCGCAGAGAAGCTAGTAATGACAGGGATGAACAACTGACTTTTGAAACTTTTACATGTGAAGCATTGACACAGTTTGTTTAAACTCAAAATGTATGACCTCCAAAAAACAAACAAACAAAAACGATTACAAACAGTTACTGATGTTACTGCTTACTGTTTCTTTTTGCTCACAAAATTCTCATTGTTACATTTTCTCCGAATCACTGCCCTCACATCAGACACATTTGTTCCTGGAAATTCAGCAATAACTGTATCTGTAAAATAGAAAAGGACAAATAAAATGGTGTTACAAATCATGCTTTTCCCATTAGCAAGAAGGGGGCATACATACATTGTTTATTGTTTTATTGTTTATTGTTTTATTTGGATCCCCATTAGCTGCAGAAAAAAAAACGCAGCTATTCTTCCTGGGGTCCCCGATATAATGTACAGTACACAAAAGTTAAAAGCAAAGTAAAAAGTTGACATTGAATAATGAAACAAAAACAAAGAATGAATATCTGCATCCATATACTGTATACACATACATACTCATACACATGTGTACACACATACATATAAAATAGATTAAAATATCAAAATAAAAAACATAAGAAAAATAAGAATGAAATAACATTTACAACAAAGGTTCAAAATCTTTCCAGTTTTCTTATCCATATATCTATATATATTTCAAGGTATTCTATGTATTTTCATAATTTATATCCATATGTAGCACTCAGCAGTCATCATTCCCCACTGTAAAACTTTACTCAATATACCTAAAGCATTACATTATTAATAATAAACAATAATTCCATCACTTCTATATGTATCCATTTGCCAGATGTCTTTTCACTAACAGTTTGAATTTTTTTATACTGCTTATTTGTTCAAAGTTTTTTGGGAGTAGGTTCCAAGCATGCATGGTTCTGTACATCACTGTTCTTCTACCATAATTTGTCTTTATTTTTGGTAGTGAAGACTTTCCACTAGCTGCATGTCTCGTTGTATAGTTATGCTTATCTGAACTATACTGTTGTTCTTTATGGAGAACATGTGGTGTTTTGGATATGGATACATTTCTTATAAATATCAGTAACAAGTGGAGCAATCTGTCACCTACCATCAACCAACCTAGATTTCTATGCATTTTAATTACATTTGTTCTGAGATCACAACCAAGGACAATGCGAGCTGCTCTATTTTGCACTTTTTGAAGTTTGTTAATTGTCTCTGCCATGGCGTTTGACCAGACTACAGGGCAGTAATCAAGATTTGACAGAATTAAAGCCTGCATTATTAATTTAGTTGATTTTGGTGTTAAATATGCTTTGCATCTTCTAATGACAGATATGCCACTTCCCATTTTATTAACCATTTTGTTTATATGTGTTTTCCATGTAAGTTTGTCATCAATGACAACTCCCAGCAGCTTGGTGTCCTGTACTTGATTAATGCATACTTCTTTGATTTTCAGATTTAACTGAGTTTTTTTGCTAATGCTGTGGTATGAGCCAATTACCATACAGTTGGTTTTGGATACATTTAAAACCAGTTTGTTGTAGTTAACCCAGTCATACATGAGGGCAATCTGAAACATGTTGCTTCTGGCTATGGCCAAGGCAAGGGTAGAGGCATAAAAACAAAATGATAACAAGGAAAAATAGACTTAACCAATACTTACCAACAAGGGCACTCAGCTTTTCCGGATTTAGCTGCTCTTTCGCTGTTCCAGTAGGCCCTGGTTTTCCTGTGAGAGTCGAGGATGCCAAAACATCCCGCCCAAAGATGAGCACAGCTAAGTCCTGTGTGAACAGGGACATTCTTGTTCGGTTTAGTCTTTGGAAACAGATTTTGCTGACCTGCACCCCTGTGTTGCCCAGGGAAATCTGTGTCCAGGAAATAGAGTTAGTCAATTATTAGAAATGGTATTAGGAATACGTTGCTGGAATGCATTTCTTAAAAGACAAAGCCGAACTATTGAATGCCAAATATTAGTTAAGTTGTAATTTCTGCAAGTGGTCTTCAATGAATTAAAGTATAATTTCTGAACAACTGCATGCTGAAATGGAAGAAACAGTTTCTATCAAATACAGTACGTGCAAAATGTGGGTCGAGACTACAGAGACAAAACTGCTAACAGTCATGTAGTTTACAACAATTTTGGATGAAATGTTTACTGTAATAAAAAGGCAGTATTTACAAAACGTGTATAAATGCAAAACATACCATTTCTGGAGCTGGACTGGAAGAACCAGAACTTGTACTGTCAGTGTCCATGACAGGTGGCATTCTCTTCATGGTTGTAATAAGATCTCTGACACACTTGACTAAGGCTGGTATTTCTGCATTAAGGAAAAAAAACACAAGTCACAGATATATGAGAGATAAGGCTCCTATCGATACAATTACTGACATAAAAAACATAAGCAATTCTTCTTTGTATGAATACCTTTCAGAGCATCCATCACTTCCTGTTGCATGTCAACACTGGATCTGGGCTGATCCATCAGGACACTCTCCTCTTCACTTTCCCCTTGGCAGAGGTCCTGCATAAATGAAAATGTCAACAATTCTATGTTAGTATGACTCACCTGGAGTGTAGTGTCGTGTTTCTTAAATTTTCTTGCAAGCGAAGGCGGATTATTGTGAAGCCGCTTCGCCATGCTCGCATGTTTTGAAACAGATTGTTTTAAAGCGGGAGGGGGCGCAGGTGAATTTCAGGGCTGTGTCACGCAGATTAGCGTCCCTCTGGTAAAATTCCCCCTGGGTTTACATTCCTCTTCCTCACGATAACAGCATTTCAGTCAAATTATGTCATTTTCCGTGATATTCCGTGTTAAAAAGTAGATTCCGTTTTTATTGCTCAATTCCGCGATTCCGTCCGAGATTCTGTGATCGCGGAAACAATAGGGCCCTAATTCTACTTTTATTTCTTGTGTTTTGTAAATACTTACAGTTGATCCCGAAGCCTGAGGTGGGTCAAATAAGTCCACATTGGTGTCTATGTCTGTATCGTCTTCACTTGTCAAGGGGGTAGAGGTTGTTGGATTTCTTCTCAGCAGCGAGGATTTCAGTTGGGAAAGGGCTCTGTCTCTTGCAGCCTTTGTCATCTTCGGCTTCTTAAACAAAGGGCAGAAAAAGTAAAATGTTAAACTGCAAAGGCAAGAGAGGGGTAAATATCCGTCTTTGTAGATGTTTGTAGAATCTATCACCTACTGTACAGCTTATTAAGGTATTGTCGGAGATTAGTACTTACTAAACAGTCAGTATTTCAAAACTAACACAGCTGGAGTGCCACCATCCACTTCTGCAACTGCACTGCTGTCAAACCTAAAGCCACTTATAATGAAAAATATGTCTTATCCTCCCACAATATTCCCTTATTCCCGTAAATACTTACATTTGTTTGAAGAACTTGTGATGGGTCAATCTGTGTTTCATCTTCATCTGAAGTGAGACTGGAAGTTGCAGTAATTCTTTTTTTCTGTACCGAAGAGAAAGAATGTATTACATGACAACAACATATGAACTATACCATAGATGCTTTCTGGTGAAGAGATTTTTTTAGAAAAACATTTCAACTAAAAAACATCATAGTATTACAGTGTCATAAATTCATTAACGATTTTATGTGTTACAATTAAAAATAATTCAGTGGGTGACATTCACTTCATATCATTTTTCATAAAAAAGATGAGACAAGATATTAAAAGCATAACCAACCTACAAATAGGGATTTCAGTGAATCAAGACTTTGGTAAGTATGATACGAAATGGAGCAGCATTTTGAACATACAGGTGTTTTAATCTGATGTGAAATGCAAAGAGAGGAGGGAGGGCAAAAGGAAAAAACAATCGCTGTGGTAAGTGCTAGTGCAGCAACAGGTCATTAATAAACATGTAGTGACAAGTGATGAAGCTGCAAACTGTCTTGTCACTGCAGTATATCAAAATATATGTGCACGTGTGTTAGCAACATATTGTGACTTTTACTAAATAATTGATATATTCTATTTTCATGTTATCAGGATGATGAGGATGTTTTTGCAGTAGTATCGACCAGTGTTGCCAACTTGGTGACTTTGTCGCTAGATTTAGCTACTTTTCAGAACCCTTTAGTGATTTTTTTTTAAAGCGACTTGCGTCATATCTAGCGACTTTTTGGACAGACCTTAACTACTTTTCTTGAAGGGAGTCGCCAGTATTTCTCAGTGAATGAGTGTTAATGTAGCTCTCTGGGTGGACTGTCCAGTGGGTGGGACAGAGCAGCAGCAACACGTTCAGTGGACCAATCAGCAGCCACACAGACGTGGATGAACTGTGAATGTGCATGCCTAAAGACTAATCACTGATCCCCATCGTTTTAATTCTAAATGATTTAACTTAACTATTTGAGTTTGATTTTGTTTTGTCAAAATAGACAGAGTTAACAATAGTGAATTTATTCCAGTGCATGATCATCTCTCTGTTCATGATACTTCAGTTACAGTCAATGCAACAGCCTGTATAAACAGTTTTTTAATATTAGAGGCAGATTTGGATGCACATTGAGGAGCCTCTTGAAATAAACGCTGGTCAGTCAGTTTAGTTTAACTTACTTTAAAATATTTTTTTTATTTTGTATATATGTAATAAAGTCATGCCATCACATATATGCAAATGAGCACGTGATGTTATCTAGCGACATCCAGGACTTTTCCTGCAGGCTTTAGCTACTTCCCACTGAAAATAGTTGGCAACACTGTTATCGACTTTGTTATAGACAAATTTGAATGCCGTCAGAACTATCTATAAAATTAGTGGTATTGTGGCATCCCTAGTTGCAACACAATAGCCTATAACTACTAATTAAAGTGTGTTTTCTAAAGAAACTACCAACACAAGCAACAAAAATAACCTTTGGTTTGCTTCCATCATGTGTTGTGGTACAAGGTGTGGTCCTTCTCCTTGCAACTGCCATGTGCCAGATGTCCTCATCCTTGAGGAAGGCTTCTTTTTTTCCCATCAACTCCTTGTAGTTGTCTGTATTCACAACCATACATCAGACAAACTGTCAAAACCATGTTTTTTCCCTCTTTTGCTCAATATTTTAGATATTTTGTATGTCTCGTGAAATGCACCACAGTCAATCTAATATTATACACAACAAGTCACTTTAAGTCTTTTTATAAACATAGTTACATAAAAATTAAATTACATACAAGGTTAACATTAACATTCATTAGCATGAGCCACTGGCAAATTCTTTATCAAATCATCACTAACAGTAGTGGCTGGCAAGTGCTAGCATAACAAATTTGTACAATTTTTTTCTTGTTATTTTCTTTACAGTGGGCAATTTTTGCTAAACATTCTCCACACAGCACGCTCACAAATGTTCACACAAAATCTCATCTGAAGTTGCACTAAGTTAGCACCATTTATGCTAGCATTAGCTGCCGTCTGCTGCTAACAGCTAGCTAGCTAGTTAGCTAATGCAGCTTGTGAATGATAAGTTTGCCTCTTATCTTAGTCATTAGTAGATATATATATTTATTCAAATAATGGATGGATTTTTAAATATTGCATAAAAACAAAGGTGGTGTTGAAGTAATCCAAATACTTTATAACACTAATTGCACAACAGCATTGTTGCATTTTGCTGGTAAAATACATTATTTTAAAAGGTTGAAGAGAAAAGGTCAGCTGCAGAAATTAACTGTTATTGTACATTCTTTTAAACTGATCTTAGCACACTAAAAGAAATGGCTACATACTGATGAATTTGTTCTGGTTTGTAGTGTACTTATGAAGAATACACTAATTTACCACTGAAGTAGTATTCAATTATTAATATACTTATTTTAAGTGCACTTTAACACTGCTGTGCTAACAATGATATGAAAAAAAGTGTTATAAAAGTGAACTTATTGAAAGGGTGCTAAAAGTGCACTTGATAAAAGTAGATGCAAATACACTGACATTAAACTTATATTTAACACATTCGAAGTACATAATAAATAAATATACTAATCAAACACTTATATATATTTCAGTGTTAGTATATTTTATATGAATATACTTAATATGAATTTAAGTATTAGTACTAAATAGTGTACTTTATCTAAGTAAACTGAAGTACTACTGAGGAAATAATATATTTGTAATTAATACATTTATAATATATTTTTGGTTTACTTTATTTTAACACATAAAGTCAAAATGTGCTAGAAATGTACTTTCAGAAAATTAAGTACATTTTTAGTACATTAAAGTATATTACTTTTTTACCTGGGTGATCAAAGGCTGAGGCAGACCCAAGTAATCACTGCTGCACTGTCACATTTTAACAGTTTTTCAAATATCTTCATAAAATCTGAAAAAAAAAAAAAAAAAAAAAGCTGAGGGAAGCGGCTGTAAGCTGCACTTTATCTAGAGTGGTGAAGTTAACATTTGTGTCTGCAAACACACCACACGATGGTGAGATTTAAGTTAAAAGTTATTTTTCTCTGTGTGAACCTGAGATTTCCAGAGAGAGTTATTCATCTGACAGGTGGCCTGAATGGAATGCGACCATATCAGCAGTAATGTAATGCATAATGTAACAGGACTAAGTTCTTATCACTTGGGATGCCATGATTCACCAACTTCCTGATGAACCCCAGCAGCTGCTTCACAACCCATATTGACTGATACATCATCTCATACATAATCTGTTCACTTTTATTTCTTTGGTAATCAATGCTCATCGGTGAAACCCATAACTTCAAGTCTTCACTTCAACTGACAAAAGACAGACTTCATTTGTATATTTTTATGTTAACACTGGAAACTTAACCCATTGTAACACTGATGTCTTGTTTAGGTTACAGTTCAGGAGCGTCAGCAAATACTGTGGATCCTCAAAGGATCCGTCGACAATGCCTTGGTGCCAGACAACACAGGACACCGACAGAGGTCCTGTCTCTATGCCTCAACAGAGCCTCTGCTCTGAGGCCCATGGCAGAGGCCTCTGCCCCACCATAGATCAGACTTGGCTCTGACCTGTCGAGGCCTGGACAAAGGACCTCTGGGGATCCAGTTTGTCCGACAGATGCTTGATCAGATTGGGATCTGGAGAGTGTGAAAGCTAGATCAGTGCACGATCCTTAGGCCATTCCTGAGCAGCTTTTGTGGTGTGGCATGTTGCACTGCCTCGCTGAGGGGCTAATGCCATCGGGGGTACTGTTGCAATCAGTGGGGGTACTTGGTCTATAACAATGTTTAGGTGGGTGGAGTGTGTAAAGGGGCATCCACATGAATGCAAGGACCAAAGATCTGCCTGCAGAACATTATATTGTAATGAAATTATCAAGGTCATTCACGTCACCTGTCAGTGGTTTTAATGTTTTGGCTGATCGGTATAGTTGTGCATGCTTGTATGGATGGGATTTGGCTCATTTGATTGATTGCATCATGTGACTGTAGTGAGTATGTCTACATAGATGGTGCAGTGCACTGTCAATTTTAGTCTGATGAAGAGCTGTTATGCTAAAATGGACAGAAAAGTGGAGCTCTGCATTCTGCAAGTTGTTTATTTATTCCTTAAGTGACTGAACAGCCAATTACATAAATGTCTGTGCCCAGTTTGTCTTGATAGAAATGTGTTGGCAAAAAGTAAAAGAAGAAAAAGTGGATAAAAAAGCTTGTAGTGTAACATCTCCTTCTGTCCTCATAATAAATGCTACTGTATTAAAGTCTTTAGTTACAGCTCCCTGAAAATGTCCAGTAAGTCTCACAGATGTAGTCGGCTGTGTGTGGTCTCCTACACTGAAGGGTCACCAGAGCTAGCAGCCCACCCACCAATTACAAAGTGAGCCACTTGAAGTGCACACTGAAGTAGATCGAAAAGTAGACACTGAAATGGGGATTGGGTGAAGAGAGATGTCTGTGTGAGACCAGATGTTTTCACTAAGTCCATTTCCAGATACAAAAACTTTAGAAAGTTAAAAGGCCATGACACCCATAGGTCAAATCAAATATTATTAGAAGAAGAAGAAAAAAAAAGGATGAGCCATTCTTTCTCCCAAGGATGATCAGAAGTACAGAGGAAAAGACAACCCACGCACTTCACAGCCAAATGATGAGATGAGTGTTTTTCATACCCCACATTTTGTGTTTTGCGCACGTTTCAACGTGTAAAAAAGAGTAAATCTAATCCTGACTCACTGAGTTGGAATACATTTGATTGGCTGAGCAGCATCATGTTAGATGATGTAATGCATAATTTTCACAGATTTATACATTTATAGATCTGAGTCAGGTTGAAATCACCTACGGATTCACTCGCTCCACATGAAAGCTGGAGTCTTTCATCCTTATCCTGTGTTGTGAAAACCTTTTCCCCATGGCTTTCATTCTCTCCCTCATCTCAATTGCAACACTTGAGGACTGACCAATCAGCAACAAGAGTCTGACCGCTGCCCAGTACATACTATAACATTCCTCCGTGGACATATTTGTCCACTGAGAAGTATATGCACATGATTCAAAATGTCAGAAGTCACAACTTTCATGACTCTGATATGTGTCTAAATGCAGGGGTGGGTAGCAACACCTTACAAGTAATGCACAAGTATGTACTTTTCATGTTCCCCTTTTTAAACTGTACTTAAACTCTTAAGTATATTTTTGAGCAAGTAATCTACTTTTTACTTCACTATATTTGCCATTTATACCTTGGTTACAACTAGTCTGCTCTCAGTGCAAGGAGGGGGGGAGCATGTAAGGAGCACCTCTTCAGCAGTTACCAAGTTTTCAGCTGACTGGAAGTAAAAGGAGCACCATCTGTCTTTTGAATATGATGCTATGATGACGAAGCAAAACTCACAACAAGAGGCAGCTTCCAGCGATAATCCCTGATCACATCTAGCCCCACTTTTTATGCCAAAAGCTAAAAGAAAAAATGCAAGAGCTATGAAGTGCTTGCAGTGACTTTGGAAAAACTCCTTTATTTATTTATTTATTTTTTTTTAAACAATTTTATTTCGTCGTTTTACATAGACATTAAAAGAAGAAAAACAGTTTCTCATTCCTATACCCCATTCCTTGTCCCTGACACAGACAATACAATAACCATACAGCATCCTCTCGAAGTTTCATTATCAGTACCAGCAGACCATCCAAAACACAGTTTACATACAATTATACAGGCCCTTTACAGTTGTTGTATCAAGAGAGCAGCTCGAAATTTCAACCGTTCATCCTACTGAAAAAAAAAAAAAAAAAAAAAAAAATCTCAACACAAATTTGTGTGATTATCTATGAGGAGAGCTGCAGCTCTATATTTTGTATGTTGCTTAGAAGATTACCCCATATATTGTTGAGTTTCGTTGGTTGCCCCCGAACATTATACATGATCTTTTCTGGGGTGCAGTATGACAACAGTTCTCTCCACCATTGCTGCGTAGAGGGTGGATTCTTAGATTTCCAATTGCTTAATATACATTTTTTTGCTGCTGTCATTATTAAAAGTATTAATTTTTTTTCATCGTTGTTGACACCCTCGAGCACTTCAACATCCCCTAATATCGAAATTCGAGGATCAGGTACAATTACTTTGTGTAGTATTTCAGACATATATTTATAAATAGCATTCCAATAATAGCTCAGTTGTGTGCACTTCCAAAACATATGCATGATATCCCCCTTATCTGCATTACATCTTGGGCATTTGGGGGACTTATTGGGGCTGATCTGATGTAGCCTATGCGGGGTGAAGTACACACGATGAAATATATTAAACTGCATAAGTCTATGTTTTGTATTAACCAGGATTCTTTGGGACTTCTCTAACAGGTTTTCCCATTCTTTTGGCATATATTTGTGTCCTATATCTTTTTCCCATTTATACCTATGCTGTGCCATATTGCAATTTAATGCGCTGCTCATTACATTGTATAGTTTTGATATTAATCCCTTTTGTGAATGTATTTTCAAGATGATATTTTCAATTGGAGATTCTAATACATTAGGAAAGTATGGGGTGGTGTTTGTTTTTACCCAACTCCTTATCTGCAAAAATTTAAAAAAATGTGTACTTGGGAGTTGATATAGTTCTTTTATGTAAGTAAAATCAGCAAATGTGTCCTTAACACAGAGATCCCCTAATTCTTTAATTCCTTTATCTTTCCAGATGTTAGTAATCCCGTCTATTAAATTATCTGGGACTAAAGGGTTGTTCCATAAGGGGGTATGTTTGAATAAGACATTACGAAGTCCCATTAACCTATGGGTTTCCTGCCAGCAATCGAATGTATGGCACACTATTTGATTTTTTGTGATCTTTTGCAGATTCTTTGATGAGCCAATAAATGGAATTGATCTCAACGGTATGGGGTTTACAATCTCTTGTTCTATAGTTACCCAGTTTGGGCTTGTGGTGTCGCTTTGAAGCCAGGACCATATTGCCCGCAGCTGTGATGCCAGATAGTATATTTTAAAGTTAGGCAATTTCAGCCCCCCTTTAGATAGTGGGGCTTGTAATGTTGAGAGCTTCACTCTGCTCCTTTTTCCAGCCCATAAAAACTTTGAAATCATTCCATTTATTTCTGAAAATGTTTTTGAAGGGCACTTTATTGGAATTGATTGAAACAAATACATAAACTTTGGCAATACATTCATTTTCACAATATTTATCCTTCCGATTAATGATATAGGTAAGGTTGTCCATTTCTGTAAGTCATTTTTTACTTTTTCTAATAATGGTAAGAAGTTTGCCTGATATACTTTTTTCAGGTCTTTTGTTATAAATATCCCTAAATATTATAAAACATTAGGTTGCCATTTAAATTGGGACAGCAACTGTTGAGTGTTAGAATATGTATAGATGTTAAGAGGCATCACTTCTGTTTTTTCATAATTAAGTTTATATCCTGATAAACTACTGTACTCTTGTAATGTTGTAAATAATTCTGGTAATGACTGTTCTGGTTTAGCAATGTACAATAATAAATCATCTGCATATAATGATAGTTTAATCTCTTCTGTACCAATTTTTATTCCATTAATGTGTGAATTAGCTCTGATAGCAGCTGCTAATGGCTCTATGGCTAGGGCAAATAATAATGGTGATAAGGGGCAGCCCTGCCTAGTCCCTCTCCCCAGGGAAAAAGGTTTTGAAAGAATTCCATTAGTAAGAACCTGAGCTTTTGGATTTCTGTATAATAACTTTATGTAGTCTATAAATGCATTACCAAAATTCATGTGCTGCATAGTTTCAAATAAAAAGTCCCATTCAATTGTGTCGAATGCTTTTTCTGCATCCATTGACATTACCAGTCTTGGATTTTTTTTCATTTTTGGAAAGCTCTATCATATGTAATAATCTGCGGATGTTGTCTGCTCCTTGGCGTTGCTGAATGAATCCTGTTTGATCCTTATGAATCAGTAGACTTATTACAGTTTCCAATTCGAGAGATAACATTTTAGAAAGTATTTTGAGGTCAACATTAAGTAGTGACAATGGCCGATATGACCCACATTGAAACTCATCCTTGTGTGGTTTATGAAAAACATTGATTGTTGCCAATTCAAATGTTGGAGGCAGCTGACCTTTTTGAAAAGACTCATTAAGCATGTTTAAATATGGAGTAAGAAGTCTATCTCTAAATTTCTTAAAAAATTCAATTGTAAATCCATCGGGACCAGGGGCTTTCCCTAATTGAAGATGATCCATAGCCTTTGAGATTTCATTAATTGAAATATGACACATGTTTACATTTAATCTCCTTTTAGACTCATATAAATTATGATAAAATAATTCAAAACATTGATTAATTTCCTCTTGCTCATATACCATTTTACCTTCTGTGGTTTTGATGGAGTTGATTATTTTGGCATTTTCCTCTTTCTTTATTTGCCAGCTAAGTAATTTACCTGTCTTCTCCCCATTTTCATAATAATGGTACTTAGTTCTTGTCATATCAGCCTCAGTCTTTTTGGTAGTTAAATTATTAAGTTCAAGCCTTTTCTGAGTGAGGATACCTACTATATCTGGGTTGTTAGTCCTAGCATGTTGATTTTCAAGTTTGTGAATTTCTTCTTCTAGTTCATTGAGTTGTTTTTTATTTTTCTTATTTTAATTTGACATAAATGAGATTATTTGTCCTATCAAAAATGCCTTTAAGGATTCCCAGACCATATTAGCTGAAGCAGAGTTTTCATTTAGTTCCAGGTAGTCCTGTATCTCATGCTCTACGTAAGTAATAAATTCAGGATCATTCAAAAGATAGTTTTTAAATCGCCAACTACGTAATTTTGAATATTTCAAGGTCTGTTGTATTGTCATTTTAAGGGGACAATGATCCGATAAAGTAGCTGCTAGATATTTACATTCAACAATCCTAAAGCTTAAAGGTCTACTTACAAGTATCAAATCGATTCTAGAATATGTTTTATGTACTGCAGAATAAAAGGAAAACTCTCTTTCTGTTGGGTTATGGAATCTCCATACATCAATCAGCCCCATGTCATGCATTCCCTCCTTTAAAGCCCTAGCTGCTTTGCTTAGGGTGCATGTTTTGTTTGTTGTTGATTTATCAAGGATGGGGTCAAGTACAAGATTATAGTCCCCACCAATAATACATTGACCATGTGAATGGATTGACTGAGCTATTATCTCCTTGAAGAATTGTGGCTCGTCGTTATTAGGACCATAGATGTTAATAAGGGTATAAGGTTCATTGTTTAAATCACATTTAACCATTATCCATCTTCCCATTGTATCCTTATAAACAGAATGCACTTTCAAAAAAATCCGTTTATAAATTAATATGGAAACTCCTCTCGACCTTGAATTGTATGATGAGTAAAATACCTTTCCCACCCATTCTCTACGTAATTTTTCGTGCTCAGTATCTATGAGATGGGTTTCCTGAAGGAACGCCACATCACATTCTTTCATCTTTAAGTAATTTAATATTTTCTTCCTTTTAATAGGGTTGTTTATCCCTTTTACATTATAAGAAATTACTGTAAAAGTGTCCAACATACCGAATCAATTTATATTTTAATACACTAAAGAAGCCAGAGATCCGTATAAAAACTGAAGCAAGTGAATTCAACAAGTTTATGTTAGGGGCATTTGGGAGAATCTTCACTATTGATAGTTTAACCGTGATGGGTATTAAAATCTATGTGCAAAATTGGATCGGTCAATAACATATTTGACAAATGAGAGACAAAGTAGTTATAATTAAACTACTAAATAAAATTAATTAAACTTATAAATAAAACGCCTTTAAATGATTCGGTAATCATTATCTACTCATTTGATGTCTCACTTTACTTTTGGGTACACAAAAACGGTAGGTAATGATTAAGTAATAGTTAGTTCCTCATTAGTTCCTCAGTAACTACTCCTCTGAAATTTGATCATGAGATACTGAATCACTGACCATTAACTAATAGTTAGTTCCTCATTCATGCCAAATTTGTTTCATAGTCACTACTTTAAATTTTGTGCACCTCAAACAACTGTACTGTGAACAACGGTGTGATCAGTATACAGTACTTTACACGCAGCCCCCATGATAAATTCTTTAAGCTTAGCCTACCTAAAATGTATCACACTATCATATTTATTTCTAAGGCATCATCGTACAGAATAACATGGATGATCATATTAATGTTTATGTGGTCTGAAGATAATGAATAAAACCCTTCTCAAGAATCCTGCTGTCTGATTATTTTTGTTAAGGAACTAATTGTACAGATGATGATGAAGTAATGAAAGACTACTCATTATGTGTCACTTTACTTTAGGACATAAAAAGGTTAACTAATGGACGGGTTATTGAGTAATGATTCTGTACTGATGAAGTAACTAGTTGACTAATTATTAAGTCGTGATTAACCGCTCTATGAAATTTGATCATGAGTTACTGAAGAACTGTCCATTAACTAATAGTTAGTTCCTCATTAGTTCCTCAGTAACTACTCTAATTTTGTGTACTTTAGTTCCTCAGTAACTACTCATTAGTTCCTCATTCGTTCCTCATTCATTCCTCAGTAACTACTCCTCTGAAATTTGATCATGAGTTACTGAGGAACTGAACATTAACTAATAGTTAGTTCTTCATTAGTTCATCATTAGTTACTCAGTAACTACTCTAATTTTGTGTACCTTAGTTCCTCAGTAACTACTCATTAGTTCCTCATTAGTTCCTCAGTAACTACTCTAATTTTGTGTACCTTATTGTAAAGTGTTGCTTTTTCCAACTCAAGCTTACATCTAAATTTAGACTTTTCCTTCTAACATCTCACTTTCACAGAATATTGATAAAAGGATGGTTCACCAAATAACAGTTTATTAAAAACATACCTGTCTTACATACTGCTGGTGGGTCTACAGTTACTAGCCCGAATTTCATACTTCCTGCCTTTATAACAGCTGTAAAAAGTACAGATTAATGTATAAAGCCCAGCATGGAGAGCTGAATAACTTAATGGCCGACAACGACTTTCCTTTCAGGGATTATGTTCAAAGGAACATGACAAACTAAACAGTCTTGAATCTAAAAAACAGACAAAGACAAGTCAATTCTTGCTCTTGAACAACATTTACTGGACTGTGTATCATCACAGTCCAGGAATGGGATCGGAAGGTTGTGTGTTCTGTTTTGTGCACAGTGTGTTCAGTTTTGTGCACAGTGTTCAGTCATCATTGTTATGATGAAAGATAAAAAAGTGATTGTGAAAATCTTCCACAGTCTTGTATCAGTAAGTGTGACAGGGTCAGTTTTAAGGGGCTTGTCCCACATGTGTTTATCGGTTGTTGCATGTTTTGGTAACCTTTTTGTCTGCTCTTAGAGTGTTTTTGTTATGACTTTTATCACTGAGTGGATTGCTTTTAATTGTTTTTATAAGATGTGGGCCAAGATTGCTGTGTCTCTGTTACTGCATGTTACTGTTTTTTTCCTACCATCCCTGAAGTGCACAGTGGTAACTGTTGGACGACAATCAGCAAAGCAAGCAACAGGTGTGGGACCAGACTGTAAGAATAAATAAATACAAGTCTGAGCATGTGATCTAGCTGCAGGAGCACAAGGATTTTTCTGTGTGTCATCCTCAGACTGGGGAAAGTAAAATCTTATGTTTGATCTCCAATTGCACGAAACCAGATGAGATTTGCTCTCTGCTCCTGTCATGCTGTTGATAAGAATGTCAGCAATGGAGACCTTCCAAAATTCACTGACTGCAACAACAATGAGGACCAGTGCATATGTTGCAACATGTTCCACTTCACGAGTACTGATGTCAACATAGCCATGAATCTTGTCTGGTCAGTTTGCTCATGAATAAACATTTCATCCATCACCAATGAGCAAATGTCTTTTCCTGTTTTCTTCTGCTCAGCAAAATGACTTTTCAAAACTGTAAATGACGCAACAATAAATCCTGTAAGACCAGTTGCAGAAAGTTGCACCCATTCCAATTATCTCAAGGACTGCAAATAAATAGACCCACTCAACCCTGTCAAACGCCTTTTCGGCATCAAGAGACAGGATAACTTCAGGTTGTAGGGTTGAGTGGGTGGATAACAATACATTAAATAGTCTCCGTACATTAAAAAATGACTGTTGCCCAGGAATGAAGCCTGTTTAAACTTCACTAATGATTGAAGGTATGATTGTCTCTAACCGTTGTGACAGAACCTTTGTTAGTATTTTGGAATCACACCCCAGCAAACTAATCGGTCTGTACGAACTACATTCTAGGGGATTTTTATCCTTCTTCAACAGTACCGAGATTGTTGCCCAAGAGAGGGTCTGGGGCAATTCTCCTTTAATAAGCGATTCATCATATACGGACTTCAAAATAGGTGATAACTTAGGTGCAAACTCTTTATAAAAATCTGTAAGATACCCATCTGGGCCCAGTGCTTTCCCACTATGAATTGATTTATTTGCGTTCATTATTTCTACAGTCGATATAGGATTGTCAAGGGAGGCCTGAGCATCAGGACTGAGCTTCGGAAGATCCAGGGAATCAAGAAATGAGTGAATCTCAGACAAACTTATTTCAGCTTCAGATTGGTATAGAACAGAATAATATTGTTTAAACTGATCATTGATAGTCCGAAGATTGTGTGAGGTTGTATTTGTACCTGTATTTTTCTCTGGTATTGTGCATTGAGCTGACTGTTGTTTAAGCTGTAGAGCAAGTAATCTACCTGCTCTATCGCCACGCTCTTAACAGACTTGTTTGGATTTTAACAAAGCTTTTTCTGCTTGCCATATTGAGAGATTGTTAAATTCGGATAGGAGTAACATTTTTTCCTTGTAGAGGTCTGGTGTCGGTGAGAGAGCATATCTTTTGTCTATATCAGCAATAGTATGGGTCAGATCATTAAGCTGTTGAGCGTGCTGTCTATTTATGTATGTAACATGGGAAATTAATTGACCCCTAATATATACTTTCAATGTTTCCCACAGCGTGCTCCGTGAGACATCTGGGGTGTCATTTATCTCGAGAAACAAGTCTATCTGATCACCAAAGAATGCTTTAAACCGTTCCCTAGTGAGCAAGTGTGGGTAAGTGCCAGATATACTGGGACGCTATGCTGTCTGGAAGCATAATGTCGAACTGAACAGGACTATGATCTGACAGGACTTTGCTGTGATATTGACGATTGGAAATAAAAGGCAGTAATTTATTATCTGTAATAAAATAATCAAATATTTGGGTGACATGCTGGTGCTATCGAGGAGCGAGGGGTCAATCTGACTGTCAATCCAAGGACACCATCAACAGACAGCCTGGTACTCAAAGCCACTTAATTATGCATAACTTTAAGCCTTTATGAAATGTAAATGACTGAGTTGCATAAACATTTACCCCGAGTACAGTTGCCATGTGCAGGGAAATTAGCTCCAGAGACCAAAAGTGTTTTCTTTTTGTACCAGACTGAAAACATGTTTACTTCTGCTGCAAAACTGGGCATTTTAACATGAGGGTCTGTGGGGATTTGTAACCAGTAACCAGTCAAAGAACTGTAGATTTTGGCACCTCTGTGTTTGCTTGATTTTTTTAGCCTTTGACTACAGTAATGCTAGTGACTCTGTGAGGCTGTACTATGGAGGTATTTTTGTGTCTTTTTGTTGCAATCATATATTTTGAGAGCATATTTTTTGAACTGCAATCAAAAATCAAGTTTGTAAGTAAAAACGTGATCATTTTGCTTATAAATCAGTCCTCTTTACTTGCAAGTTAAAAACTTTTGCTTGTAGATCAGTCCTCTTTGCTTGCGAGTTAAAGTTTTGCTTGCAAGTTCAACTGCACTTCACGCTGGTGGATAAAAGAAGAGTTTCTATTGGTGGGTACGACGTGGCTCCATACAGAGTGGGCTACACCCACGATTCCCTCTCTCCCACTGGAAATGCTCGACAGTCGGCATTACTGCTACACCCTGGGGCACCAACAGTATTGACCGTTATGCCGTCGAATAGTTCTGTCCTGGCTAAACAAAAGCAATCTACATGCACCAGTTCAAATAAAACATTCTTGCATTCTTGTCCAGTCCACACGGACCCGTGTGTATTTCTGATAACGTGTATTATTCTATGCGATTTGGCTGTTTGGCCATAGATAGGATAACCACAGTATTTAACTACCTGTCTCCACTGTTTGACGTCAGAGCGACGGTAAATAGCTCTTTTCTAAAAGTTTACTAACTACTAAAATCCCACATCCTGTGTTAAATACAATGTATTTTAACTATATTTACAATGAAGCTTGATTCTGCACTTAGCCATATGTAAATGTTTACCGTTGCTATGGCAACAAGTGACAGCTGACGGTAGCGTTAGTTAGCTTAGCTCAATCGTCCGACAAACAACCCATAAAATTATAATTCAACATATTTAAACAAAATCAACAACAGCTACCAACAGTTACAGTCCTTACAACCTTAGCTAATGTGTTGTCACAGGTTAGACTGACAAAATTAAAGTAATAACAGCTTAAATCCCTGAGGAACTACGCTAGCATTAGTGACGGCTGCATCCACTCGTATGCAGTTACCTAACGTTACAGTTCCCTCAAACAATATCACGAAGCACAATAAAAACTATGTAAACAAGATATCTATTAAGGGTACACTGATAAAATCTGAAGGTGCTTAGGTGACATTTACCCACCTGAAAGAATAAATGAAAACAAACAGTGGTTTTGCTGGTCTTCACTAGCTTTACTCTAGGTGTAACTGCCAACTGAAGAACCAACCGTTTATATACCAAGATTTGGTCTCGTGCCTTTACTCAAATCAGTTCTGCTTTAAATTGAATGGGGGGTTTCTGTAAAGATACAAAATCTATAATGTCACAATTGAGTGGGCATCGCCACCTACTGCTTTGGCATGTGTATTACATCACTTGGTAGCAGGTTTTGCGGTTTCGTGTGGATATTTTTTATCACACCATTTGTGTAGACAAATTTTTTTTTAGAAACCGGAGCCCGAAAAACTTCGGTTTCAGAATTGATTTTCGCCACACCTCCTGCACTGAATTCCCCGTGAACTACAGAACTCTCATGTTGCTTTGCAAGCGTACTAGGCTGATGAGTAGAATTTAAGAAACAGGCACAATGAGACAGAAAGAGACAGAGACAGAGAGAGATGCAGGAAAGACGGTAATAACAGTAGCTTACAGCAACATTAATGAAAGTAATAATATTATCGTTATAGTTCTGGCTACTGTGGTACAATATGTTGAAAGTATATATTAGTATCTGGCAGTATTCATGTGTGATAATAATTATATTTGTATAATAACAGTAGAAGTATGACTAATGATAACAGCAGCAGCAGCAGCAGCAGGAGGCATCTGGCAGGACCATGGCAGCAACACAGCCACGCACGTCACGCTATCCAGGCACCGCTGCGATATGAGTTAACCTGAGAGACAGTGGAGCACAAAGGCTCCCATTTTTGACAATTACCAAAAACAAAAAGCCTTAAAATTATAACTTATCAATACACTTATTCTGTTCGTGGGGTGAAATCCTATTTCTATATTTATATTAAATAAATAAACATAATTTCTAAAATGTTTGATTTGCTATCTTTTTTGACTTGTAAACTTGCCCCGTGCCAGAAAAAACACTTTTGCTAGCAAAAATTCACAACTTTGAATAGAAAATGTGTTGAAATCCTAGAAAAAATCTAAAACTAAAAGTAGGTACTTAAAACTTTGGTGTAAAAATGTACTGCTATAATTATCTTTTTAATGTATTTTTTGTGAAAATGTTAGCCCTTTTACGATGTGCTTCAGATGTTTGTTAGCTCCGTCAGATTTCTACAAAAACACAGAATCAAACATGAAAGGAGCTGACAATATCTTAAGGACTCCTGTCTTACTTCCTGGTTTCCAAAAAGGCAGAGATGCTGCTGAAGTACTGGTAAGAATATTTTTTGATGTACTCATTAAATGATACTTTCAAGTGTGTCTCAACCATAACATGTTAACTCCATAGCCGTTCTAAATCAAAACTAATTAAAAATGTAAAAATTAGTATTTTGGGGCGGCACGGTGGTGTGGTGGTTAGCACTGTCGCCTCACAGCAAGAGGGGTGCTGGTTCGATGTTCTCTCTGTGTCAGCGTGGGTTCTCTCCGGGCACTCCGGCTTCCTCCCACAGTCCAAAGACATGCAGTTTGGGGACTAGGTTAACTGATAACTCTAAATTGTCTGTAGGTGCAAATGTGAGTATGAATGGTTGTCTGTCTCTATGTGTCAGCCCTGTGATAGTCTGGCAACTTGTCCAGGGTGCACCCTGCCTCTTGCCCGATGTCAGCTGGGATAGGCCCCAGCCCCCCCACAACCCCCAAGAGGATGAAGCGGTTAGAAGATGAATGAATGAATGAATGAAATTAGTATTTTGATTAGCATTAAGAGAACTCTAAGCAGCTTTGAAAAATAAGATGACTTCTTACTACAACTGAAAATTTGAAATTTGAAATAATATATAACTTTTGTCAACTCCACTTTGTCTCCATTTTTGGACAGTGGGAGGAAGTGGAGACTCACTGTTCATCTTTATTGGTTCACCATCTGAGCATGTTAGGAAGTCGACATTTATTAATTAGCACTAAACACTTAAAGCCTAGTTCACATTACACAATTTTCACTGCGATTTTGACGTTGCAGAGGATCTTGAGAGCCACCTTGGGTCGGAGGTGAATCGGCAGATAGTCTGCCATGACGAGTCCTCGCGTGTGAACAAGCCTATGAGCAAGTCGCCCCCTCGTCTGTCTGGGACTGGATATCTGGCATGCTAGAAAACTGGAGAAGTCTGACACAACTGACAAAGAGCATCAGCCAATGAGGACAAGCCACAGGGTTGCCAGGTCCGCTTATTAGCCGTGACTTTGGGCTTGTTTTTTTTTTAAAGTTGCTTACAAATATTGGTAGTTGCAGGTTGTGTTTTTTGGGCTTGTTTCTAAAGTGGAGTTGCTTATTTGGGTTTGCTCTCTAAACGTCGCCTTTCTCTCTATATATCCGTCACTTCTTTTGGGCTTGTTTCTTGTGGTGTGCACACACAGGTTGTAACACAGTTGGTGAGACTCCCGATGACAGAAACACTCGGCGCCAGGTATGAAACTCGGCTTAAGTTGTCACAATGTCAGCCAGTTCCTAATCTCACATTTTTTTCACCTGCTTTCCCCCAGCCATGCCACTTCCACCTGCCCCTGGTTTTGACTTTTGACTGTTTTCAAGCTTGAATAAACTTTTTATTCTATTTATGATCTCAGAGTCATGCTATTGGATCCAAACCTGTTTTTACTGAGCCTTTACATAATATTGGTTAATCAAACACGATCACTTTGCATTTTTTCCATTCACTTCATGATGGCACCATACAGTTTGTAGACATACCCCACCCTAGTGGGAACTACTCACAAGGAACTAATGTGTTTCCATGAACAGAGAGTAAATGAAAAGCAGACGAAGAGTAAGCAAACAGCAGACAGTAGTAGACAGCAAGGGCTGCCACTTTCAACAGCAATGGAAAGTTGAATACTTTTCACTGAAAGACCAAACAGTTGGTTTGTCTCATTTTAATGTGATTTTTCTTTAATAACCCATATAATGCAAGAGGCAGCTGGCCCCAGGTATTTTCACATAATCTAATGTGAAACAGGGTAAGACTGTGAAAATATTCTACATATAACATACACCTACACTGGCATTGCTTTGTTGTAGGTGGTCTTAATCTTCAATTAGTTTTGCTGCTGACTCCGTCCACAGTCCACAGTCACCAGACTTCTTTGACAGAAACACTAATTAGTCGGAAGAAGGGTGAAAAACTCAACAAGTGCATACTCATGCTCTTATTTGACTTTTGTTATTGACTATTTCTGCAAGAACGTCACTTATCGCTGTGTTTACTAATGTTAGAGTTAGCACTTGCTACTATGGGAGCTGCCAATACTGTTCTGCAAGCAATTGGCCTGCATTCTACATCATCACCTACAACGCCATCCCTGATTGGCCCAGTTGGACTGTAATTTCTGGAAAGTGTTTGTTACTTCAGGATGGTCTTACCAGGCTACTACTGGGCAGCTGTTTAGAGGAGTCCATGGCAGCTGATTGTTGGGACCAGGTTTAAGGAGTCAGGGTGTGTATAAAGCTTTCTTAATGATGACTGTGAACCACCTAACAAGCTAATTCAGGTCTGAGACCCTGATAAAAGTTGTCTTATAGCTCAAATGTCTTGGGGTGCCCAACCTTGGTGCATGGTGCTATCCTTTTATTTCGCTCGAAAATTGTACAAACCAATATAACACACTAATGTTGCATAAAATGTTGACCAGGGGTGCCCAAATTTTTACATATCACTCTAAGTATAGCTGAGGCTGATGGGAATGCCATTATTTTTGCAGGTATTTGGTCATAAACGAAAGTACTGGACAAATGACTTTTTATTTTAAGATTATGGAACAACACAAAGTCAGACAGACACCAACGTGATTACATTTCATCCTGATGTAAACATGAATGTCTGCAAAGAATTTCATGGCAATCCATCAAACAGTTGATAACACATTTCACTTATTGCCTCAAATGTCTGCCTCATGGTGGCGCCGCATGAAAGGTTAGGGGATTATTAAATTCATGTCATCATCTGGGAGAAATTGAATGGCTTAAACAACGAGCAAACCAGAGACACACTGCTAGTATGATTAAAATTGCCGTGTAGAAATAGGATGCATTCTCCATTAACACTTTTTATTTAGAGCCCCACCTTGACAAATCATAAAAATCCAATAGCCTGCCTGCTGACTGAATACTTTAATTTTTGATACTTTCATTACATGTTGCTTATAATAATAATGCGCGTTTACAGGATGTTTTAAGACATACTTTTACTTAAAAAAAGAGAGATGACTGGTTGCTCTTTATAATCAAAAGTAGATCAAAAGCATGTGCCGGATGCTCATGGAGAGCAGGAAACATCAGGATCCACAGGAAGCCAACCCAAGCACTCCAAAAATAATAAAAAATGATTTTACATGTGAAGTATTTCACATAATGGTTTTTGCTTCCTTTCCTTCAGTGAAGGATGTAGACAGATCTTAATGGTTTTGATGAATGCTTTAGTCCCTGACCCGTTTTTTATTCTTAGTCATGCCAGCTTTAGTCTAACTCATCAGACTGTGACTATCAGCCTGCCACCCATCTGTTGATTTTGGCCGGTAATCTTTCTCAGACACTCTGGGCTAGAGATACTTAGCTTGTCTTGCCTGGGAGCCACTTTTGCAAAATGACAGAAGGCCTGGGGCCAGGAAATATGCAATCATGCCAGTTCACGAGGGCAGCAGGCCAAGCAAAGCACCTCAGACATCCCTCTCCCCACCAACGCTTTCCAGCTCCTCTTGGGGAACCCCAGGGTGTTCCCAGGCCAGATGAGATACATAATCCCTCCATTAATGACTTGTATATAAAAGAGATGTATTTTCCACTTAGCATGATATTTCTCCACCTGGTTGGTGAGCCTAAAAGAAAGGCCCTCGTATGCTGCCACAATACCCAGCTGGGAGAACCACACTCAAGCTGGTGGGAGGGTGATCGCCTTCCAGTCTGTAACTATGAGCTTTTCCCCCAGCTTAAGGACTGTCAACGAAGTTGCTGACTTCATCTTCCACTTCATTGTAAGTGTAGGTCAGGGCTCCCTTGGAATCTAGGGTGGGTTTTAAGTGTCGGAAACCACTTCCACTTCCACTACCTCAATTCTGTTTTGGGACACCACTCGCCTAAACGTGAACACACACAACCAAGTGCAAGTGGGTATTTCTAGGGGAAGTGTGGGTACTGGGACCAACCCATACTCTGTTCATTATTCTAAATTGCACTAGTCTTGTTTTAAGTTCCCTTGATATCTTCTTATAGTTCTTTTAAGATGTCTTTCCATTTCTCCTCTGTATATGAAAGATTGAAATCTGTCTCCTAGGCTGACTTCAAATTGGAGCCCTTGCTATTTGAGCCTTTAGGCAACAGGGAGTAATATTTTGAGGCCTTATGACCTGAACCAAATACCTTAATCGCAAAGGAGTGAACATCAGAGCTTGGAGGGGCTGTTATAGTAGAGCCAAAGGTTTGGGATAGGAAATGTCTAATCTGAAGATATCTCCAAAACTGTTGCACAACTGCACAACTGTTGCTGTACCAGTGCCGTGAATGATTTCAATATGCCACCATCATATAAATCACCCAGTACAAGAATACTCCTTTCAACCCACTGTTGCCAAAGGAATGGTTTCTTCGTATGCTCAGGGGGCAGACACCAGTGGGCAAGGTGCCTAAGGCCAAAGGCATTGTAATATAGCAATAAGTTTGGAATACCCAGCCCATTTTGGTCAACCGGCCTTTGTGGTTTATGTAAATGAAGCCTAGTGCGCTTGCCATTCCAAAGAAATCTGTTGCAAAGCTTATCAAATTGTTTAAAATATTTAAGTGGAATTCTACCTGGGAGTGCCTGGAGAATATATTTAAACTTGAGTGCACAGGCCATTTTCACATTGGCTCCCCCCCAGTGGTAAGAAAAGAGGGGTCCATCTTTCAACATCTGCTGAAAATTGGTCAAACACAGGTTCAGTATTGACCTTTACTCGGTCTGTTAGCTTAGGGGTGGTAATGGCACCCAGGTATTTGATGCCATTATAAGCCCAGGAAAAGTCTCCTCTCTGGAACATGGTCCTTGGGCAATGTAAGGTTAAAGGGAGGGCTTAGAATTTCAGCCAATTAACTTTGTAACCTGAAAGGTGAGAAAATGTATCTAAAAATTTAAATAATGCAGGCAGGGAGTGCTCAGGCTCAGAGACAAAAATAAGGGTATTGTCTGTGTATAACATAAGCTTTTGGTTTGACTGACCAATCTGTATCCCAGAAATTGACAGATCCAGGCGGATGGCTGTCGCCAAAGGGGTTCGAGGGCCAGTGCGAACAGACCTGGGGAAATACCGTCACCTTGCAAGGTCTCCCTTCCCAGTTCAAACCAGCCCATTAGTTAACCCTGCAGCTTTGGGATGGGTATACAGGAGTTGTGTCCAAGTAATAAATTTATCGCTAAAACCAAATGACTCCAGGGTGAGAAATAGATAGAGCCACTCAACCCTGTCAAATGCTTTTTCTGCGTCCAGAGATGGCAGCTGCAGGGGAATTATCATTACGGGTTGTCCACATAATGTTAATTAGGCGGCTGATATTGTCAGCATAGCTGCGTTTGGGGATTAAACCAATCTGATCAGGGTGGATAAGGGTTGTGACAACTTTGATAAGTCTGTTGGACAGAAGCTTGGACAACACCTTCTCATCATAGCCAAGCAATCAGACGGGCCTGTAAATTTTACAGTCCATTGGGTCTTTACAGTGGTGTAGTGGTAATTGATGAGGTGGGTGTACTACAAGGTAGATAGGTAGGTTATCGATGAGGAAGTGGGCATACTCTCCTATATATTACGATGGCTTTTTAGCTGATAGGTGGGTATACTGTAACTGGATAGAAAAATAAGTGGGTATACCCTGTAGACCTGAGTATACCCTCCACTACACCACTGGGTCTTGACCACTTTTCAAAATCACAGTAATAACTGCCTCCATCATGACATAGCCTTCCACTCTTAATTAGAGTTGTACCGGTACCGATACCAGTATCGGAAATGCCTCCAATACTGCCTAAAATGCGGTATTAGGTATCGGCAAGTACAGCCTATGACCAATCCGATACCTCGTAATGCCTCAGGTCATTAAATATAAGCGCGCTACAGGCAAACAAATTTAAAACGAGTTTAAAAAGAATTCTACTGTAGCTTTTAAAATGTGTTGTTTTTCTTTTTACCAAATTGTGTGGCTGCACTTTAACCTGTGCCTTGATCTGTGTCAACACTGGATAATAATAATAAAAAAAGTTTTATAATAATAATAATAATACTTTTCATTTAAAAGCACCTTTCTTGACACCCAAGGACACTTTACAATCAAAGACAATAAAACATCAACAGTGTTCAATCAAGATAACAACATAACAGCACAAAATAAAAGTAGAAATCACTGAGTTAACAATAAAATTACAAAACAGGGAAGGCTAATTTGGAAAGGTGCGTTTTCAGTTGACATTTAAAAGAAACCAGGGAAGTGCACTGGCGCAGGACAAGGGGCAGAGCATTCCAGAGAAGAGAGCCAGCAACACTGAATGCCCTGCCACCCATAGTGCGGAGTCTGGAGGGGGGAATGGCGAGAAGATGTGTATCTGAGGAACAGAGTGAGCGGGAAGAAGTGTGTGGAAGAAGAAGGCCGGACACGTAAGGAGGGACCAAGCCATGGACAGATTTGAAAACCAGAAGGAGTAGTTTGAAATGGATGCGATATTTTATTGGGAGCCAGTGCAGTTGTTTTTTTGTGAACAATTTTTTATTGAAAAATTTACAAATTAATCACATCATATACAAAGGTTTCTCTTTTCCCTTTTTTTCCTTCTTACCCATATAATGCGCAATAACAGAGACAAAGTCAATTGTACATTTGCAGGAGGTAACAATATAAGAACCAGTATGTCCCCCATCATCACCCCCCACCCCCCTCCCTGAGGCAACTCCCTATGAACTCCCACCCAGGATCTCTCCCCCAATAAAAATAAAAATAAATAAATAAAAATAAAAATAAAAATAAAGCGAAATTAAGGTCGGCTGTGCTGCACCCTTTCTTTAACCAACTTGTGTGCTGCCTCCCAGGCCTGCAGAGTCTTAAGACTGGCCCCATGCATACGGGCAACAGACCACTCCATCAAAACAATTTCAAGAAATGAGTTGGCCCACTGCTGCCAAGCCAAGGTATGTGGCGGTTGCCACCTAAGGGCCAGCATTTTCTTGGCTGCTGTGAGACCAGCCCATAAAATACGTCTATGCTGTAGAGACAAATTAAGGGAAGAGTCGTCATTAAGCAGAAGCAAAGCCGGGGAGACTGGAATCCTGATCTCAAGAATGTCACTTAAGGTGACAGATATTTCCTTCCAGAATCTAACCACTTCGGGGCACTCCCAGTAAACATGCAAGAATGTGCCCTGGACATTGAGTGGACAAAGCTCGCAATTCGGAGATGTAATGAGCTTCAGAGAATAACGCCGTCTGGGGGTGAGGTACATCCTATGAACATACTTGTAGTGTATTAGCTGGTTAGGATTTTTGGATGTACCACTGAGATTTTTCCACATTGTGGCCCAGCAGATCTCTCCATCACTTACTTCATTTTAATCTCTATTCCATATACCCTCTACTGGTAAGGGTTTATCTAGTCCAGAAATGAATTTGTAAAGTTTAGAAACCATTCCCCGTGTAGGCCCTACTGAGGCAAGTAACTTACGTAGAGGGTGTGTGGGGAGAGCTGCCAGTGCAGTTGTTGAAGAGTAGGTGAAATGTGATCCCCGGGCCGTGCGTGGCAAAGAAGTCTGGCGGCTGAATTCTGAACACACTGAAGTCTGTTTAACCTGTGGGTGGGTAGACCAATGAGAAGTGAATTGCAATAATCTAACCGGGATGTAACAAATGAATGGATGAGAGTTTCTGCAACAGATTGGGAGAGAGGGGGCGGAGACGAGAAATGTTTTTCAGGTGAAAGAAAGCAGTTTTGGTGATGTTCTTGATGTGTGTGTCGAAGGAGAGGGTGGAGTCGAACATAACACCAAGATTTCTGACTTCAGTAACAGAGGAAGTGATGACTCCAGGGATGTTAAAGTTGAGGTGGGAGACGTTATGGAGTGTAGATGGGGAGGCAATGATGATGGCTTCTGATTTATCCTGGTTAAGTTTGAGGTAGTTGCAGGTTATCCAAGTGTTTATGTCATTTAAGCAGTCTATCCGGTTGGATGGTGGCCTTCATTCTACTGTTAAGTATGTATTTCTTAATATTTTATCTAGAGTTTTAGGAGATGTGACATAGGCTACAACAATTCATATCCCATCCATTTTTATTTTACCCGCTGGTATCGGATCAGTACTTGGTATCGGCAGATACCTAAGGTTCAGGCATTGGGATCGGTATCAGGAAGGAAAAGTGGTATCGGTACATCTCTACTCTTAATCAAATGCTCCCCTTCCACTGATACTTTTAAGCCATTGGTTGTTCTTGGTGGTTTTAATATTTTAGTATTTTATAATAATTTTATGTATTTACTTGTTCTTACCGGTGTTACTCTGTCTGATATTTGTGTACACATAATATTGCTTGCCCATGGCAGGTTTTTTAGTTGAGTCTGGTCTATCTAAAGTAGGAGATTTACTAGCCAACAGTTATTTGCTATGGCCAAATAGGTTTAGCAGCTCTTCCAAACACTTTAAAATACATACACAGAGTCACATATAGATTCTGCATGTAAACCAGCTAAATTTACCATATTTCTTGTACTTGAATCTTAAATTCCAATTTGATCTGGCATTTCTTGGTTTTATGTCTTCTTGAATAACAGTAGCTTGTTTTTAAAAAGCACTACAGCAGAGGAGTCACAATCACTCCAGTCCTCACATACAGTGAGTGTCTCTTAAAATAATTCATGTGCACTATGATAGTTTTGTTGATAATTACTCAGTCGATCAGTGAGAACAACACTGCATACATTTTGAACATGATTTCCACTTTATGCATTAGGCATATCATTTCATCAATACCATTTCTAACACTGCTGCTGCCCTGTGACTCCCATGCACTCAGTAATGAAATGCTACAGTGACCATGAAACTATGCACCAGCACTGTGGGAGGAGGCCGGAGAACCCAGAGAAAACCCATGCTGACACAGGGAGAACATGCAATCTCTACACAGAAGGGCCCCCTCTTGGGATTGAACCAGGAACCCTCTTGTTCTGAGGCGATAGTGCTAACCACTGCCACCCTTTAAGCTCATATGCAAAGGGTAATGTTAATAGATAATTTCTCTTCTATGGTTAGAGCTGAAAGGCACACAGCCAAAACCTGTAGCTAACACTGTGTAGCAGTGAGTGTGCTTGATTGACATCTCGAGTCCCTGTGACATTAATGCTAATGAAGTCAAGTTGCCTGACATTGGGCCTCATTTACGAACAGTGCATACGCACGAATTTGTGCTTCAACTGTGCTTACGCACATTTGATGCACAAATCTGGGATTCATCAATATTTTCTTACCCAAATTTGTTCTTACTCTGCGAACAAATTTAGAACTGCCTCAGACCATGCGTAAGCACAAATGAGGAAGGCCGAACTGACTTAGAAAATGCAAACACCTCCGCTTATCCGGGTCCGGGTCGCGGGGGCAGCAGCCTCAGCAAAGAAGCCCAGACAGTCCTCTCCCCAGCCACTTCCATCAGCTCTTCCACGGGAACCCCGAGGCGTTCCCAGGCCGGCCGGGCGATGTAATCCCTCCAGCGTGTCCTGGGGCGGCCCCAAGGTCTCCTCCCGGTTGGACACGCCCGAAACACCTCCCAAGGGAGGCGTCCGGGTGACATCCTTACTAGATGCCCGAACCACCTCAACTGGCTCCTCTCGATGTGGAGGAGCAGCGGCTCTACTCCGAGTCCCTCCCGGATGTCCGAGCTCCTCACCCTATCTCTAAGGCTGAGCCCAGCCACCCTGCGGAGGAAACTCATTTCGGCCGCTTGCACTCGCGATCTCATTCTTTCGGTCACTACCCAGAGCTCGTGACCATAGGTGAGGACTGGAACGAAGATAGACCGGTAAATCGAGAGCTTCGCTTTTTGGCTAAGCTCCCTCTTCACCACAATGGACCGGTTCAGTGCCTACATCACTGCTGACGCCGCTCCAATCCGCCTGTCCATCTCTCGCTCCATCCTACCCTCACTCATGAACAAGACCCCGAGATACTTAAACTCCTCCACCTGAGGTAGGACCAACTATCGACCGGACCCTCTTCTCCAGCACCCTGGAGTAGACCTTACCAGGTAGGCTGAGGAGTGTGATCCCCCTGTAGTTGGAACACACCCTCTGGTCCCCCTTCTTGAAAATGGGGACCACCACCCCGGTCTGCCACTCCAGAGGCACTGCCTAAAATGTTAAATGTTAAATCTAAATATTAAATCTAAATCTAAATGCTAAATCTAAATCTAAATCTAAATGTTAAATCTAAATATTAAATCTAAATCTAAATGTAAATGTTAAATCTAAATGCTAAATCTAAATGTAAATGTTAAATCTAAATATTTAATATAAATATAAATATAAATATAAATATTAAATCTAAATGCTAAATATAAATATAAATCTAAATGTTAAATCTAAATGTTAAATCTAAATGCTAAATATAAATATAAATATAAATGTTAATATTAAATCTAAATAGCAGCAGCAGCAAAGCTAACATCAGGACGTCATCAAGTACTTATTTTTTGCGGAGAGTAAGAACATTTCTGCGCAGATATTAGTGAATGAGGCCCAATGTAAGGAATGTCTAACAGTTTAGGAAAACTGACATCAGAGCCACACCTGAGTCTGGGTTGTGAATGGAGCTGGCTTGCTGATCATATTAAAAAGAGCAGACATACTGGATTTAATGGACTTTTTTTTAACCTTGTTTAGCTACTTCAAGGCAAACTGCCAATATGGCAGGTAACTATTTCAACATGAACCTCTGTCTAGTCTTGTCTCTGCACTCAAAGATGCTAAAATGATGACAGCAGGAAGTCAAGACAATAATGGAGTTTTATTAGTTCGTTGCTTGAGGGTTCATCATGAGGTTCTGATGAATGACGTGTGTAGGTTGCATGTCGCAATAGTTTTTTGTTTTTGTTTTTGATGCTCCTGATTACTCTGATTATGATCATTCCGCTTCAGGCCCAAAGGTGATAAGTTCAACAGCAGCTGCTGAGGTAGGTTTGGCAAATGATGTGTTCAACTTCCATTAATTGTGTGTGATAGCTTCATGTGTCCTGCTGGGAATTTGCAAAAACACACACTTCCTTGACCTCATGTTTTTTTCCTTTGGTGCAAAAAGACTAATTGCAAAAAGTATAAACGGTCTAGCGGTGGATTTACAGGGAACATCATCAAAGCACTTACAAAGAAAAACAAGATGACATATCGACGTTAACACAATAGGCTACACATGTGTGACATCGGGCTCATTTCCTATCCATTATGATGATGAAGATGATTTATTTTTTTCACTTTCCGTGAGAGGCGACGGGCCGGGCAGCCTCATAATGTCGCCAGACGATCACAGGGGCAGACACACGTAGACAGAAATCTATTCACGCTTAAATCACGTTTATGAGCATGTCTGCACTTTGAGAGGTACCCGGATGACCCGGAGAAAAACCACGCTGACATTATCAATAATGCTTGTTATTACTACTACTATTATTATTATTATTATCATCATCATCATTATTATTATCATGATTATTATTATTATTATTATTATTATTACTATTATCAGTAGTAGTAGTAGTAGTAATGGAGGCTGGGGCGCCGTAAAGGGGGGGTAAAGGAGACGGATTCTAGGGGCCCATGATGGAGGGGGGCCCAGAGAGGCCCCTAATGATGATGAAATTATAATACAGAAAAAAATAATGACACTAAGTTATTAACTAACATATAATCACACATGTTTTATTTTCCATGTCCTGGTAACAATACCTTTATTTGTTTTGGAAGCATCAACCCCTGCAGGGCCCCCCCTTCCCCCCCTCTATTTACGTAAAATGGTTCAGTCCGACTGGATCAGCTGCAGGTAGCGCACAGGCGATTTGTCACAGACAGCGCCACAGCGGGCAAAGCGGAGGAGACAGCAGTATGCCTCAAAACTGGGGTGCCGAAAAGGGGGGAAAAAGGAGAAGGATTCTAGGGGTCCATGATTAAGAGGGGCCTAATAAAATTATAATACTGACAAAAAATAATATGACACTAAGTTATTAACTAACTAATAATCACAAATATATTTTATTTACAATGTACTGGTAACAACAACTTCTTTTGGAAACATTAACACCCGCCCTCTCTATTTACATAAAATGGTTCAGTCAGACTGGATCAGCTGCAGTGCGCTGGTAATTTGTCACAGACAGCGGTAAGGAGGCGACGGCAATATGCCTCAAAAATCAGGTAGCCAAAAACAGAAAGAAAGGAAGCTAGGAGAGGAGAAAGAAGCAAAGGGTCGACAGTATGTCACCTGTGAATCTACAGTTTTGGAGATAAATTAGACCTACAAGAGGAAACAGTGAGCAGTGGGGGATTGTTAGTGAAAATCACATTTTCTTTTGTTATTTTTGGTCAAATCACTGAAAGCAAACAAAATGGTGGGAGGCCACCTGAAACGGTGGCTATGATGCTATTAGAATAGTTAGGCTACATTATAGGAAATACTATATAATTTATGTAGGCTATGTCACATACACTCTACAGAGCCAGGTCCAGGATCCTCTTCAGGTTTGTCAGGGAGGAATGTGGCATTCCAGGAAGAGATTGTTCTTTTTTCACAAATATGGGAATGATAGTCAAAAATACCATCAAAATGCATAGTTTTATGTAAAATAACATAAAAATTTTTCGACGGCCGCACAGCCAGCTGTGTATAGGGCCCGGTAAAAATTCTTTTCATGGGGCTCAAAATCCCTGGCGGCGCCCCTGAATGGAGGTAGCAGTGGTGTGCGTAATGACGCACCCAGTTATGACAGTGAATGCACCTTGTCCTCAGCAGACTCCACAGGATCGAGCTCGAGGCGCCTCATTGCGCTCCGTTAAAACACTGTTATGGATGTTAATACAAAAAATATATAAGAATTAAAAAAACAGCTGTCTATTTGTTTTAAATTGATCGTTAATTACACGTCAGAGACATTTTCAACTCAGTCACACATCCACCGTGTGATATTTTTTTTTGTAATGCTGGGGTTGAAATCCTCTAAGTTATAAGAAGACACAAACGAAAGCGGTGATGTGGTTCCGCATTTGCTTGTCAAACACATCTAAACTGCTTCACTCATTTTAGAACGTATGCCTATGTGTGCACTGTGTGCTGTAATGTAGGAAAAATATATCTGCAACAATACATGGCATTTTTGATTTGAAATTTAGCACTATGAATCGACTTATTATTAATGATCAATTATTTTTCCTCCACCAATAAATGGAAGCTTGTGAAATCAGGAGCAACAGCATCAGAAAACTGCTATTACAAAATTCGGTCTTCTCATGATGATAAACAGCTTCAGAAATTGCACATTATAGATTTCTGTATATTTTCTTTAGGCCTATATATATTTTGAAACCACTGTAGTGGGGAGAGTTTGTCAAAACGACTCGTGTTGGATTACGCAGCTTTATTATTCGTTAAAATAGTTGGAAAATAGTTGTAATTCTGTGGGTTCTGTGTCCTGAGTCCAGCCCTCCACTCGCTTTTCACCCATGCATGGCAGCTCTCCCACAGCCACAGGGACTCATATCAAACTATAATAAACCAGCTTACAGGGAAGAAGTCTAGACCCTATCCGCCTGGTGCAAGGACAACGACCTCATCCGGGGGAAAAAGAAATGGTAATCGACTTGAGTAAAAACAGAAAAACGCATGACTAATGCATTAAACACAAGTACAAGCTGAATTGATAGAAGAAGCGATAGATCTTCTGGTCTGGACACGATTTCAAACCCGGCCACATGTGGGGTGTGGGATTTATTTGAAAGTGTCTCTGAATTAAACGCGCAGTTAACATTTAAAATCTGTTCATATTTTTTTTAATTAATTTTTTATATATAAATATTAGCATTTTAGCTCAATAGCTTCCAGGAAATATGACCAATTGACTCAAAATCAGTGTTGGATCATAGTTCTCCACTGGCTGCATGAGATACGCCTCTGTTCATAATTGTTATTAATTTTTATATATTAAATATTAGCATTTTAGCTCAATAGCTTCCAGTGAATATGATCAATTGACTCAACATCAGTGTGGGACCATAATTTATTGCCTTTAAACACAGTGGCCTATCTCTGCTTTAAATATCCCAAATTTCTTTTTCTCCTGTCTCCTGCAATATGGGTGCACTTGAAATGTTGGAGTGGCTGACTAGGAGTCAGACTTGGTTGTCTGTTTCCCCCGGAGCGAATGTCTGTCGAATATCCAACTAACTTCATCTAACTTCAACGGCCGTCTGAAAACAAACACACAGCTTTTGTTTGGCTCTGAATTCGCTTTCGTATCAGCGTTTTAGCCGAGCGTGACGAGCGCCTCGATTTCGATCTTATGGCCTCTGCTGAGGACGTCAGGCCCGTACTTTCACTTTCATATCATGGTTAGTCATGTTTTGTTTCCGTGCACAATAGTTTAGATTTTATTCTTATGGAGAAAAAAAATATGTACAACGAAAAATATAATAATAATATGGATATCCATAGAAGTGAAGCTCTGCTCAGGGGTGTTTTTTAAATTGTCAGGCAGGACTAAAATGAACAGGCAGACACAAATGTATGAACGGAAGGTTAATACATTTGTCTGAACCTCATCTAAACTCATCTAGGCTTTATATAGGATCTGGCAGACAGAGATGTCTGCACGCCACGCAGGAGAATAAAAGGAGAAGCTTTTGGGAAATGCAGCCCCCACATCATTAGTCAGGATGTGAGTTGTAGGGGCCTGTTATTCTCATGCCCAGCAATATTTTTTTACCGTTGTTTTTTCCTTCCTGATTTCATCATTTCAGCTCCACGAGTGAGTCTTGAAGTGGTGCAAAGACAAGACCAAACTCGACTGACGTCTGTGATGAAATATATTCAAAAATTGGCAGGTGCCTCTCTGTTATTTTTTTTTTTTAAAAAGCATCATATCCGGTACATGTCATTTACAGTCAACTGACTTTCTATCTCCATGTAAGGTCAAGTTCAGTATAGAAAATATGATGCATTGTTCTAAACTGGAGCTCCATCATCTCTGTTACTGGAGACTTTGCCTCTTGTCCAGCAGGGGTTGGTTCCTGGGACCCTGGTCACGAGGCAGCCGCAGGATGATATACAGGCTGAACGTCTCTTTCAAACACCTAACATGCGGTTTGTCAGTGTGTCACGATTTGTTTATTTGCTTTGATAATTTGTCCAGTTGCAGGTTAAAAGAGAGACAATACCGATTAGAGTGAAGGTATTTCTCCAAAGTCATGAAGGCTATCACAGGGCTGACACGTAGAGACAGACAACTATTCATGCTCACATTCACACCTACAGCCAGTGCATGTGTTTGCTGTCAGAGGGAGCTGGAGTACCTGGAAAAAACCAGGGTCCAAAACCAGTCCTCCTGCTGTGTGGCAACAACGCTAACCACTGTCCCACTGTGTTGAACTGTCCATTAAATTATCGCTTAATAAATACAAACTGTATTGTAATAGCCTATGTGACGTGGTCATCTTTATCTTTAATTAAATGTGTCACTATGACATGTGCGCCTTAGATGCTGATGATAGAGCCACTGTTACAGTTTTGTATTACAGTGAGCATTTTGCAGTTTAAAACGCGTTTAAAAATAGTGATGGTGGGGCGTTGGTGGCTTGGTGGATGGAGCGGGCGCCCCATATATGGGGCTGTTGCCGCAGCGGCCGGGTTCGAGTCCAGCCTGTGGCCCTCTGCTGCATGTCATCCTCCTTTCTCTTTCTCTCGCTCTCTCTCCCCCCTTCACGCTTGTCTTATCCACTGAAGGCAAAATGCCCCAAAAATGGTGATGGTGAAAAGACATTCAGAATAAGGGATTTTTTTCCCCACAAACTATTTGGAGAGACTTGAACGGTTACATTTCGATCATATTTCTCTGGGGTTTGCAATTTGACATTCAGCTGAGAGATCTGGATCCGAGTTCTCAGGCTCCAACATGACAACAGGCCATTGTTTGCACACTGCAAAGGATGGAAAACCTCACTGTCAGGCAAAGCCTGATGAAATATGAGATTAGTCTGTGAAAAAAAACACGTTTAAGTCTGTTCTGAACATCTTTTGGTCACTGTGGCCAGTTAAAGAAAGAAAAATGCGGAGGCTCTGAACCATGAGTGTGGGTATGGGCTTTGATCCTTACCACAACTAGGCACCAATGTTTAAGGTTCGGAGCTATGCGCGTTGCTTTTCCTTGTCATATCCCCCCCAATAAATAATAATGTGTCCACCTCGTCACATCAGTTTCGATACCGGGTGGACACAGCTTTAAAGACTCATGAGCCTACGCATGCAACATTCCACAATTTGAGCGTCAATAAATTGGGAGGGAATGAGCTCAAGCACTGTAAGCTGACAGCCTGAATTGCTGATGTAATTTTTCACCAGCTGTCCCTTTGTCTATCAGTAAACAACAGTACACCTCATGATCGTACCTTTGATAAAAAGAGGAGGCTTCAATCATGAGTCACATGTACCCTGGTGTGCGCTATCGACAGAGAACATCTTACTCAGAAGCTTTATAGGTGACATATTTTTAGGTGTGTATTACGTGGTAGGAGGGGCTCCATTGGCAGTATTTTAAAGCAGGCCTGTCTCAGCATCACAGTGCATCTTATTCTGTGGTACAGCAGGTCAGCTGCAAGATGATCTGGGCTCTCGTACTGGGTAGGCAATTGGCGCATCTTTTACACAAGTACATTTTGAATTTATGGCAGTGACAGTTTGTTTCCAGTATACTCATGCGTCTGGTTTCATTTTTCCAGTCTGGCTGATTTGCGGCTTTCCCACTGGCTGTGGTAAGTTGTCCTGCTTAAATATCCTTATAATTACGCAGCATGTTCAGTGAGCCACCCCCGGGATCATTTATTCTTCTCTCAGTGTCATGTATGTGTTCAGGGGTTTTTTCCACGTCCAAGCTGGAATGGTATTTTAAATTAGAGTGTGAGTGACCGTGTGAGAATGAGAGTCAAGGGGCTGAGGGTGGGAGACAGGTGCATGTGTGAGGCGCGTTGCCCAAGTGGAAATAAATCAGGAAGAAATGCCTCTTTAAATGCAGTTAATCCACAAGTGGCGTTTTGAGTGAGTGTTCTTCTTCAGTCTCCTCCAGACGTGTGAATATGCTCATAATAAATGTTAGGGAGCTGTTTAACTGGTCCAGCACCTGCCTAAAACGGTTTTTTTATTTTTATTTTAATGGCGCAATTATCCTGCGGGCTGTAATGAGCTAGTCTTGTGGTTTGAGAGGAGATAATCACTGACATGATAAAGCTTAATTCTACTTTCACAGCACGCCTCAAGCTCATGAAAAGTGCGTGTAAAATTAAATTACACTTTTCTGTTGCATCCCATTAAACGTGGAATGTGTCTGCCTTTCCATGTGGGCTGGAGTTGGGTAAAAAAAAAAAACACGGCACAGACTACCTACATTGTAGTGACGCAGCATTTCATAGCATGTTGTGGTGAGTGATCATTGACAGTGAAGTCGGAGGGTGTAAATTGAGGAGGTGGATAAACGCGTGCCTCTGATTTGACCCTGGAGAATTGGGCAGGTTTTTGAGCAAGGGAAAGCTGACAAGGTACAGTCTGTGTATGCATGTCTCTTATCTTAGATGCCAATATGTTGGGATGGAATGAGTATTAGAATACTGTATCTCTGAGCAAACGTCTCACAGCAAACACTCTCTCTTTCGTCGGAACTTTCATATGACTTTTGTTCTCTCTCTCATGGGTGTGACTTGAAATCAGTTACAAAACATGACACATACATATTTAAGTAAAAGTAAAATTACATATGTATATACATATATATATATATATATATATATATATATATATATATATATATTAAATTCTATGTGCACACAAAAACTTGCTGGTGAATATTATTACATTAGCCTATATACTGATCATAGTGTCAAGAAGGGTGCTAGTGCATTTCACACAGGACTAGAGAGCTTATTTTCAGCATAATGTATTGCTCATCTCCAAACAATGTTCCCAGTTTACACATTCAGTCTGGAATTAGTCCACAGACTCAGCACTTATTACTTTTGTGTTTGTGGACAGAGGGAGCTCCAGCAGCCTTAAAGAGCAACAGCAACGAGTGAGTTACTCACTGTGTGTGTGTGTGTGTGTGTGTGTGTGTGTGTGTGTGTGTGTGTGTGTGTGTGTCTGTGTGTGTCTGTGTCTGTGTGTCTGTGTGTCTTCATTTCCAGTGCTTTGAGAGTGAAAGCATTTTAGCAAAGTTGAAGAAATTTTGGCTGGTCTTTCACAGGTTAAAGGGATCATTTTGGATTTTTTGAGGTGATGTGTATCAGGTAGCTGCTAACACAGTGTATTACCTACAGCAGATGTCAGTCAGTGGCCTGATAAGACCATCCTGATGACGTGAGTTCAACATTCTTTTCCACTCTCTGTATTAGTCTGGACTCGATGCCGCCCCAGACACTTCCCAGAAATCAAAGTCCAAATGGGGGCCAATGAAGGATCCGTACTGTACCTCACAACGTAAGCAGGCAATCTGGGACTGCATTGTGGTTGATCACGTAAAATGCAGGCCGCAGCTTGCACAACAGGAATGGCACCTCCCAAAGCCACAAGCGCCAACTTTAACGTTAGTAAAGCAATAAGTATGCAGAAATAGAGTCAATAACGACAATTAAACAAGAACCAGAGTATGAACATGCAGAGTTTCCTGCGGGAAGTTACGTTTTCCCCATTCGTCTGATTGGATTTTGCAAAAGCTTGATTTATCAAAATGGCTCCGGTGGCGATGAATACGATGTTCCCTGGTGTTTGGTTACACGTGCGCTGAAGGAGTTTGTCTGTCAAGGTGAGAACTCCCACCCACTGAAAGTGTTTAGTGTGGCATGACTGCAGACTGACAGAGAGAGCAAAACAGAAAGTTGAGCTCGCGTCACCAGGAAAGTCTTACCAGGTTAGTCAGTCGGCACACCCCAGTTAAGAGAAGCAGGCAGGGAAGCTAAGCAATATAGCTTACTGCTGTGGAGGGGTAAATATCAAAACATTCACTGATCAGCCAAAACATTAAAGCACTGGTGAAGTGAGTAACATTGATCATCTTGTTACAATGCAATGTTCTGCTTTGAAACCTTGCATCCTGGCATTCATGTGGATGCTACTTGATGTGCTCCACCCACCCAAACACTGTTGGAGACCAAGCAGACCTGGTTTGCACTGGTGTTTAGCTTGGTGGAGCATGTCAGGTGGCATCCACATGAATGCCAGAACCCATGGTTTCCCAGCAGAACATTGCATTGTAACGAGATGGTCAATGTTGTTCACTTCACCTGTCAGTGGTTTTAATGTTTTCTATGATCACTGAATTTTAGCCACCTAAAAAATCAGTTTAAGTGTACGCTACATTCAGATGATTTTCTTTGCTTTACTGTTAGACAGCAATTTCTGGTGGTTAACAGAAGATGTTATGTTGCTCTCTTCAATGCCAAATTTCAGTAAGAAAAACAGGGATTTAACATTACTGAACAGGAGCTGCTGGTCTACCATCAGGGTTACTGTGTGAATTTGGCATTTAAAGTGGTTAGTTTTGATTCACCAAAGTCACACAATAATACAAACTAAGTAACTGGTCGAGGTAGTGGGAGACCAGCTGCAATCGAGGTCAGCGAGCCAAAATTTTGTCAATTTAGGGAGTCTTTAGGCTTTGTCGAAAGCATAGATGGGGAGCTGAAGCCGTTAATGGCATCCTCATCTGAGAGGGCTGTCTGATGGGAAGGTAAAGTGGTGTAAATACACTTAAACTGTTGTAGATTTTGTTTGGTTGGGGCTTTTTTAGGTGGCTAAAATGTTTAGCTGCTTTCCTCCATCCACAGTAGTACATTGCGTCGGTTCAGTTTCTGCACGCCCTCCACTTCTCCAAACTGGGAGTGTGCCTGCAGCCAGTGGTGTAGTGGTAATTGATGAGGTGGGTGTACTACTAGGTAGATAGGTAGGTTACCGATGAGGAAGTGGACATATTCTCCTATGTATTTAGCTGATAGGTGGGTATACTGTAACTGGATAGAAAAAGAGGTGGGTATACCTTGTATACCTAAGTATACCCTCCACTACACCACTGCCTGCAGACATCTTCTGTAGGTGAAACGCTAACTATGGATAAGTACCACATACAACCCCACTTCATTTAAGTTCAGCTATCTCTTTACGGGCATGTGTCTGAACTTCCCCACAAGTACAGATGTACAAATGTGTGTCATGACAGAAGGATAGAGGGAGGGATAATTTGGCTATGCTGTAGTCACTGATATGCTATTTTGGAGATGAAACTATGGTCTGATGTTTTCTAGATCAGACAGTTCTGATAACATTGTAGAAATCCTGCAGCAATCAGATCATCAGACATGTTTTGCCAACGACTGGTCAAATTCCCATAGAACAATTCCCTATTGATTTCGGATTTCTGGATTGACATTTACTCTTGTATAACAATGATTCTTAAGCAATCCATCCTGTGGTTACCCGTGACCCTATGAACTTTTCTTTAGTGTATCATCACTTTTACTGAGCATAATAATGGTCCCAAGATGAATTAATAATGGATGAATAACAGTTGAATGACGACAGTTGCATTGACAGTCTGGTTTTTACTCTGCTCTATATGAAATTCTCTGAGAATAGCTACTTGTTATGACAACAATAGCAACTTCTAACAAAACGAGCAATCCAATGGAAAACCAGAGTTGAATTCCTCACATGTGTACACTGATTCTGACTTTGACTCTGATTTCCCACCCTCCATTCTCTTCATTGCACACCCTGTTGAAAAGCCCAGCAACTGTTTGTTCCTGTTGAAAGCCAAATCCTTCCCTGCTGGAGCCTTAAAATGTGATCTTTTACCGTGGGTCTTCTCTTTTTCCTGCATAATATGTTTTAAATGCAAGAGCAAGGGTGGAATGCGTGTACCTGTTCGAGACTGTTTTCACAAAACTTCATCAGAGGGCAGTGTTACAAAGGATAAGGATGAAATGTGCATAGAATGAAAGGAGGCTCACTTCATGTGTAAAATAACTTTATTTTCTACATATTCACTGTGATGTCAACGCAGAGAATCCTGCGAGAATCAACTTCATCCAGGGTCATGTTGTGGAGGGAATGCTTTCAACCCTGAAACAGCCACTTGTTGTAAAGCAGAAGATGGATACAACCTAATAGGTAACGGCCACACATTCGTGTCAAACGGGCGAGAACTTGGAATGAAAGTTTTTGTCATTTCAGCAAAAAAACATGGAGGGGCGCTGTTGTACATGATAAGAGAATTTAATGGTATTAATAAAGACATATAATGGCACGACAAACTCTAAACGGCTTCATGTGGTAGCTACCCTGTATTTCAGCTTGTTTAAAACCTCAGTGCTTTACCTCAGGCAGCATCAATAAGTTTATGCTGACTCATCCCTATAAACAGAAAACACATTTAGCATGGTTGTGATGATTGCAACATAACCTGGCATCTGTAAAGCAGTGTAAGGAGTAAAGACCCATTGCCTCCTAGTCTAGGCACAGCGTCTCCTCCGCTGTATGATGACTTGATGACTGATGTGATATTACTCATCCATGTGGGTGATAAGTAGTTGGATGATTTTCCCATTGTAATTAAATATGCATTATGTCACCTAAATGAACACTCAAGGAAAACAGAGCAACACAATTCCCATAAATATTCTCCATGGTTGACAAGTGAATGTTGGCAAAAGTCTTAACAGTACATTACTGTATGCTGAATTCTGTGTCATGTTTAAAGAGGTTTATTTAGTACCTATGCTATAAACTCAATATATACTAACAATTGCCAGATTATATATATATATATATATATATATATACAGATATAGTACCAGTCAAAAGTTTGGACACACTTTCCCATTTGCTTGAACAAGGGAAGTACGGACAGAAGACCCCAAAACATTATGCCTTGGGCTATGGCTATTGCCAGTGTAGAGGCATAGCTAGTGCAGTCTAATAAAATGGTCCTGTGATATATTCTATCTTGATGAACGTTATAATGTTCAGGTTTTATTGAGATCTTGATTCAACTGTGCAGCAGTTTTTGAGGCTGTAGTTTGTAATGTTGTTAAATTTTATTGCCTTAGACTGAAAGACAGAAACTGAGTGTATTTGATGAATATCACAGCAGCATCACTACTGCTAACATCACTACTCATTATTGCATCATTACACCTTCTGGCAATAATAAATCCAAATAAATACCAAATGTTATACCATATCTGTGTGCCAGCATGATAAAATGATATGATAAAAAAAAAAAGTACAAAGTACAGATGACGCACTTTCATGGAACACACAAGTATCTTGTTTCCATTAGCTCCTCTCTGACCGTCTTCTGTGCTGCTTCCAGTTCAAGAACAAAAAGATGGACAAGCTGTAATACAAAGCCTTGTGTTTTGTATTTGTCTGTCTGAATATTGCATGTCATCACAAATGGGAACTTCCCAGCACTGTTTTTGCTCCACTGTAACATAAAAGCACTTCCAGCTGTGACTGTGGTGCTGATGTCTGTGTTTGTATGTTACAGATGGTCTCAGCGAAAAGGTGTCAGTTTGCTGTGGACTGAAGGCCTACGACAAACTCACTGAAATATGCTGTCAGTTAACCGTCGCATCCAAACCTGGGCCAAAGGCTCAATGTTGTGGGAAAGGTGAGAAGAACTGGACACAATTGATGGACATAAGGCATCACATAAACATACAGTATACATTTACGAAGTATAATTTCTTCAGGTTCTGTTATTGTAATGTGTATCATTCCCACTAAAAATTCTCAATTGTTCATTAAGGTGTCCATTAATTTTTAGTGACTGAACAACAACCAGACACATAAGGTGCAGATGTTTGTTAAGAGCAAATTGAACTCTGTATAAGGACAGCAACTGTAAGGCTGAGCTTAAGAGCTTAGGGGCCGTGTTCACCAAATCATTTTTACCTGAGGCCAGCGTATTTTTGTAATCATATTCAATGGGGCGCTGCATATTTATGCTACACTACAAATGCCAGCAGCGTGACGAGGCATTAAATCTCTGTTTTGTGTTGAGCACTGCATGTTTGCCTTTTGTACTGAGTGCAGAGAGCTGAAAAATGACCCACTTTGGTTTAAATGCTGCACTCTTCCCTGTCACTTTTCACCCAGCCATTCAGTCACAGTGGAGGAGGGACGAATACCACGAAGACCAACTGTCGAATGTTATATGTACAAGTGTTGGCCAACAACAACAACAATGAGAAATACGTTTATATATGCATATAAATGTGTACTTCTTCTCATGAACCCAGACTGGTGTGTCTCCCTACGTGCTTCGGCCTTCCCTTCACCCACAGCAAGTGCTCTTCCTTGCGCCAAAAGTCTTACTCCCACAGATATTCCTTATAATTACAACCAGAAGCAACCAAAGCATCTCAGATAAGAAAACACTGTGCCTCCAAATTGTTCTCAAGCTCCGAGCTTGGCATTTCCTGAGAAGCGCCTGGTGTTTTTTTAGCTTCGAACAAAAGGCCTTGGTGGACACAGGGCCTTAGAGCCTTACCACAAATGCATGCACCCTGTCAGGTATTCTACACATATAAATATAATGATATTCCGATTCAAAATTACAGAAGTAGATTACAGAAAATGAATGATTCTACTGATGTGATGTTGCAACTGTTTCCCCTCAGTCTTTCACAATGGTACATTTAACGCATATTATGTTGTGTTTTATTGCATTCTATCCAAACACTTGTGGTCTGCAGGACATATAGAGGCTTGTCACCGCAGTTGTGTCTGAGGTAAAAATGATACAGTTTTAATCATCTTCTTGTTCACAGAGGCTTATGATAAAGACACACAGTTGTGTTGCGGTAAGAGCAGGATCATCCTGAAGAGAAATTCCACTGACCATGAGTGCTGTGGAGAGAAACAGTACAACAAGAAGACTGAGTGCTGCTGTCAAGAAGGCACTCTTGAGATACGACCCAAACATTCCTGCTGCTGTATGGAGTCAGGTGCGTTTGAACATCGTCCCTCACCTGTCTGATGCATTTTCATGCAAACCTTTAAAATCTGTTGACGATTGTTACCTCAGGTTTATGTTTACTATTGAACATTTTACATTGCATTGATAATAATAATGGGCGGCACGGTGGTGTGGTGGTTAGCACTGTTGCCTCACAGCAAGAGGTTTCCTGGTTCGATCCTGGGTGTGGGAGCCCTTCTGTGCAGAGTTTGCATGTTCTCCCCGTGTCAGCGTGGGTTCTCTCCGGGCACTCCGGCTTCCTCCCACAGTCCAAAGACATGCAATTTGGGGACTAGGTTAATTGATAACTCTAAATTGGCCGGAGGTGAATGTGAGCATGAATGGCTGTCTGTCTCTATGTGTCAGCCCTGTCATAGTCTGGCGACCTATCCAGGGTGTACCCTGCCTCTCACCTGATGTCAGCTGGAATAGGCTCCAGCGACCCTCAAGAGGATGAAGCGGTTAGAAGATGAATGATAATAATAATTATTATAATAATACATTTTATTTGAAAAGCGCCTTTCAAAACACTCAAGGTCACTGTACAATAGTAAACAAAGTAATAAGTACCCGTGAACAGTAAATTCACCACTTCTGTTGTGCCGCTGCATCATGTCTGCAGCTCTGTACCAAAGTACACTGTACTGTGAAAGACAAAAATGCTTACCCCGCAGTGAAATCTGGGGACCAATGGCTGCTTGACTTGAAGCAGTCTCAGTTGACTGAGGGGCCTCCGACTGTTCATTCAGATGTCTGACTTTCAAGGGGCAGCCTTAGGGTTTATGTTTATTATTTAACATTAGATATAAATAGAAAAACAAATATGCAAGCAGAGACTCATTGATAAATTCATCCCACTGTCATATTTTAGAAAATGCTGCAGGAGATAAGCTTTTGTGTTTTCTAACTACATGGTGCTTAGAATATAAAAATGACTGCATGCACCACTCATCACTCATTTCTAAGTCCTAAAAATTCTGATTGTTATCATAGCAGAGGGAACTATTAGTTCAATCAATGGGCATGGTGTCCATCTGTTGACTTTGTCTTTGTAGGTCTCAATGGAATGAATCCTAACAACACACCCAGTGAACTGATTGATTGCAGTCAGCCAACTGCTCTAGCCTTCCCTGCACCAAAGGCCGTATGCTGTGGTAATAGTGAGTAGAGCTGAATCCAAGCACAGTGTCTTAGTGAAAAAAACTTTGACTCATGTCAACTGTGTTGTGTCTGAGGTGAAAGTGATAGAGTTTAAATCATCTTCTTGATCTTCTCCACAGAGGCTTTTAATAAAACCACACAGTTGTGTTGCGGTAAGAGCAGGATCATCCTGAAGAGAAATTCCACTGACCATGAGTGCTGTGGAGAGAAACAGTACAACAAGAAGACTGAGTGCTGCTGTCAAGAAGGCACTCTTGAGATACGACCCAAACATTCCTGCTGCTGTATGGAGTCAGGTGCGTTTGAACATCGTCCCTCACCTGTCTGATGCATTTTCATGCAAACCTTTAAAATCTGTTGACGATTGTTACCTCAGGTTTATGTTTACTATTGAACATTTTACATTGCATTGATAATAATAATGGGCGGCACGGTGGTGTGGTGGTTAGCATTGTTGCCTCACAGCAAGAGGTTTCCTGGTTCGATCCTGGGTGTGGGAGCCCTTCTGTGCGGAGTTTGCATGTTCTCCCCGTGTCAGCATGGGTTCTCTCCGGGCACTCCAGCTTCCTCCCACAGTCCAAAGACATGCAGTTTGGGGACTAGGTTAATTGATAACTCTAAATTGGCCGTAGGTGTGAATGTGAGCGTGAATGGCTGTCTGTCTCTATGTGTCAGCCCTGCGATAATCTGGCGACCTGTCCAGGGTGTACCCTGCCTCTCACCTGATGTCAGCTGGGATAGGCTCCAGCGACCCTCAAGAGGATGAATCGGTTAGAAGATGAATGATAATAATAATTATTATAATAATACATTTTATTTGAAAAGCGCCTTTCAAAACACTCAAGGTCACTGTACAATAGTAAACAAAGTAATAAGTACCCGTGAACAGTAAATTCACCACTTCTGTTGTGCCGCTGCATCATGTCTGCAGCTCTGTACCAAAGTACACTGTACTGTGAAAGACAAAAATGCTTACCCCGCAGTGAAATCTGGGGACCAATGGCTGCTTGACTTGAAGCAGTCTCAGTTGACTGAGGGGCCTCCGACTGTTCATTCAGATGTCTGACTTTCAAGGGGCAGCCTTAGGGTTTATGTTTATTATTTAACATTAGATATAAATAGAAAAACAAATATGCAAGCAGAGACTTATTGATAAATTCATCCCACTGTCATATTTTAGAAAATGCTGCAGGAGATAAGCTTTTGTGTTTTCTAACTACATGGTGCTTAGAATATAAAAATGACTGCATGCACCACTCATCACCAAGCCCAGTTCTGGGCAGGCACATATGAGGGGGCAGTCATAAATGTGAAGGGGGCATCATGCTCCAGCACATTTTTGCCATAGGTAGAGCTGACAAATAAAGGTCACTCACTCACTCACTCGCAGGATGTGGGGATGCTGTGTGAGTGCCCTATAGAGGGTGTCAAAGCGCCATGGTCTCAAATGTGCTCACCGCTTGTTTTGTTGTTAACAGTGTTTTCTACATGGAATTGGGTTGTTGGTTGTGTGTCCAACCCCAAACCTAAAGAAATGGATTGCACTTTGTCAGGCCTCTACCCTAAGACCTATCCAACTTGGGTGTCCCACCTGAAGACTAAACTCCTGCTGGTATAGCTCTTAGGGTCACTGAGGCACACAAACCTCCTGACCACAATAAGGTGGCAATCCCTCAGGGAGGAAAACTGAAAAATAAAAAAAATAAAATAAAATAAAAATTAAGAAAAAATAAAATAAAAATATCCTTCATCCAGGCACAACCAACATCTTAACATTTATCTTATTGGATAGCCATTAGGCATCTAGGCATATGAAATAAATTTGAACCTAATAATTACAATAACCTCACTATAGCCAGTATTTACCAAAGCTAGTCTTATTAAAAAAAAACATATCAAACTAACAGAACTAATAAACATGACAGATATAGGCTAGAGCAGAACATTTTATATTTTTTTGTTTGGGTTTTTTTAGTCATTTTTTGTTGTTATTTGTTAGCAATTTAACAGATTTCTCTTCACTCTCATTTGAGCTGCTGAAAGCTGCAGGAGTTAAAAGTTAATAAAAGCTTTGTAAAAAAAAATAAAAATCCTGTGATTATTAAAAACCAGCGTGCAGAACTAGAGGCTGGGCGGGGCTTTATGTAGGGGTCTGGCACACACAGGGCATTTGTCCTCAGTATGTGACATGCAGCATAAACTCATCTCTCGCTGTACTTGTGTGATTGAAGAAACGTTCACACTGACAGGCTCACTCTCTGTGCTCACACTTTGTTCTTAACTATATATTAAGTATCTCACGACACGAGACACAAGACGCGAGTTTAACGGAGCTTCACTTCACTGCTGCATTCTGCCTCACTGAGACTGAGAAACCTGACGTTGATCTATCTTGGCTCATTTGCGCACTAAATAGTGATTGGGAATTTAATGGGGGGAGGGTCTCTGCCGACTGCAGGCAGTAGATCACACACAGCCAGCACACAGGGAGTGGAGACAGATGAGAAAACTTTTCAGTTTTGTGCCTTTTTCAGTGGATGTGATTTGAGGGGGCAAGACATTTGTTTAAGGGGGCATTCTAAGTCCTAAAAATTCTGATTGTTATCATAGCAGAGGGAAATATTAGTTCAATCAATGGGCATGGTGTCCATCTGTTGACTTTGTCTTTGTCGGTCTCAATGGAATGAATCCTAACAACACACCCAGTGAACTGATTGATTGCAGTCAGCCAACTGCTCTAGCCTTCCCTGCACCAAAGGCCGTATGCTGTGGTAATAGTGAGTAGAGCTGAATCCAAGCACAGTGTCTTAGTGAAAAAAACTTTGACTCATGTCAACTGTGTTGTGTCTGAGGTGAAAGTGATAGAGTTTAAATCATCTTCTTGATCTTCTCCACAGAGGCTTTTAATAAAACCACACAGTTGTGTTGCGGTAAGAGCAGGATCATCCTGAAGAGAAATTCCACTGACCATGAGTGCTGTGGAGAGAAACAGTACAACAAGAAGACTGAGTGCTGCTGTCAAGAAGGCACTCTTGAGATACGACCCAAACATTCCAGCTGCTGTATGGAGTCAGGTGCGTTTGAACATCGTCCCTCACCTGTCTGATGCATTTTCATGCAAACCTTTAAAATTTATCTAAATCTAAATGGTAATTCTAAATCTAAATGTTAAATGTTAAATCTAAATGTTCTGGGTGAAACTAAATATTTAGCTAATATGCAAGTTCACACCGCCGGTCACCGGAAGTACCAAAATAAAAGCTCGAGATGGTCAGACTGTGTTTATAGAATCAAATAATGAATTAAAACCAACTTATCGGGGGAAATGAACACTTGAACACACATTAGCGTGATCATAACTACATAAAATAACAAGAAACATGTTTGGAGAAAGTTTATTTGAAGTGTACTTTGAGTTGTTAATGTCCCTTTGGGGGGAATTGCCTTGTTGTTTATAAATACTTCCGGGTAGAAAACCAGCAGAGTTTAGCTGTTAGCCCCGTTAGCAGTATCTGTAATAACTCAATAAACTGCCCGTGAAATAAATATTTTTCCAGCGGATGTGTTAGTTACAACATGATTGAGCTAGCAAAGCAGTTTTGTGTTGCGATGTGTGGTATTTATTCAGTTTTGGGAAATCACGACGTCTAGAAAGCATCAGTGGCTGCAGCAGCAGCAAAGCTAACATCAGGACGTCATCTGTTAAAAGCCTCTCTTTGTCAGATACGACATGAAACTACTCCAGTTAGCTCAATCATGTTGTAACTAAGACATCCGCTGGAAAAAGATATTTTTTACACTGACCGTTCACTGAGTTATTGAGTCATTACAGACACTGCTAACAGGGCTAACAGCTAACGGTTAGCCCAGCTAATCTACAATAACCATGTTATTAATTAAAGTTACAAAACGTGCACACAGAAATAGTAATTTTTGTTCAATCAATGTGTTTATTGACTTTACAAACACCAGATTAGTCTAAATGGCGATATAGTGAAATGATGAAGATCAAGATCAATAACCTGTGTAACTGGAGGAACAGAAAGTCTACAGATGCAGCAGGGAGTCAGGGCTGTCCAGTCCCCTGACGTATTTGTAAACAACACGGCAATTCCCAAAGGGACATTAACAACTCAAAGTACACGTCAAATAAACTTTCTTCCAACATGTTTTTGTTATTTTAGGTAGTTATTATCACGCTAATGTATGTTCAAGTGTTCATTTCCCCCGAAAAGTTAGTTTTAATTCGTTATTTGATTCTATAAACAAAGCGTAACCATCTCGAGCTTTTATTTTGGTACTTCCGGTGAATTTGCATATTAGCTAAATGTTTAGTTTCACCCAGAACATTTAGATTTAACATTTAACATTTAGGTGCCACATTTAATATTTAGTTTTAACTATTTAATATATTTCTAAGTTTACAAATATTGCTGTAAATGTCATAAAAGGTGACGTTAAAAAATTCACAACACTTAAAGCTAAATGTGGCAAAATGTTGATGTTAATTTCAGCGTGAGCCACTTCACAAACGGCACCCCAAATCCGACCACTCTTAGCGCTTACAACAAAAAGTAAAGTAATGATCAAAGATGTCATATTGAAACTTAAGGTGTGCTGATAGATTCATGTTGTCAACTCTTGTGTTTAGGAATTTTACAAGTAAACGTCCCATCTTAAAAGTTGCCAGCAGTCGGCCCAGTTAATTATTTTTACAAGAGGCAGCAAACCATCCTTTCATTTTATAGTTACAGTTTACTAATAAAACTCTTCACAGCATGAACAGTGGTTACATGAGCCTCAGAACAAGCCACAACTTAGCCCTGAGCAGAGTAACCGTCTGCTATTGACCAACAGACTGCAGTGTTCACAGCTCCACCTTTTAATACCACATCTGTGTGCTAGGTACCCCAACAGAGGGTTGACCAAAAATGGGGACGGTACGGAATAGTTTCATTGGTACCATCCACAACTTGAGCTGTACCGTACCATACTGCTTGGTGGAAACTTTGCAGATTATATAAATCTTCTGTGCTGCCAGGGGGAAGATGTGTGTGAAGCATTCGTGTTTTCACAGACATGGATGTAAACTGTAACTGCAACTTGAAACACTTATTGACAGATGTTTAAAATCCATGACACAGATGTGAACTGATTGAGGCCGAGTGCACTGAACATTATGTTAATTTGTTTCTGTTGGTTGTTTCGTCTCCAGAAGCTAGAGAGGATTTACGGCAAATGTTTGAACATGCAGGATGAGTCACTGACACTTGAGCCAGAGCTCTGCTAAGATATGCACAGTTTGTTGACATCTCTGCTCTAACAAACCGGGTTTATGTTTGTTGTTTTTTACCCCTCAAGTGGTCTCAAACTGTTTTATGTGCTTCATCTCCACAGGTGCACCGCAACAGGTAAGAAACAACTTGCTGTCTTCAGTTGATGTGGTTCACCTCTTTGTCACGGGAGACAAAAACTATTTAGGTTGCACCCATGTCAAAGTTGCCTGAAGTTCCTCATGCATAGATACCATTTCACTGTTGTAGCAAGGTCAACAGCTCTGGTTGCTGTTTACTTACCATCAGTTACTTCATTTACAAACACTCTAACAGGAAATACACTTGGACCCTTGTATAATGTTTATAATGTGAAGTTTGAAACAGTCTAATCACCTTATTCCTAGCCCCCATGATACTGTGCGTGAATTATGGGTGCAACTTGCGGCATTGAACTGAAGCTATTTCCAATAGTAACATCTAAAACATCTGCGCCTTCTTAGGATGATTTTTGATGACTTATTAAGAGATACTAACACATTCAGCAAACAGTTAACATAATTCAGTATCAATTGTAGCTCCATGTAAAGTGAATAAATGCGATGTTTCCCAGCTAATCCTCTGCTCATCTGTGTTAATGATGGCGTTAACTTCTGATTCATTAAAAACTGTTCTGAGTGAAACATGATGCTGAATTTAGCAGCAGACTTCAGTAATAGCAATATATAGTAATAGTATTATATGATATAAAGGAAGTACGATAAATCAGTAACACATTCTCAGCCCTAATGACTACATACATATTTCAAGGTATGTTGCTGAGTTTAATTTATAGCGATCAATTTTCTAATGCAGGTTGAGAATGAAGTCAGACGGGGAAAGACAGGGATATCCTGTACTGACGTTGAGTGACAGACCTGTCAGTCACTCCGTCTCGTGAAACTCTTGTGGTTTTATTTCTCATGTCAGTGGTACCTTTGGCAACAGGAACAATCCCTTTTCATTCTGGTCACATGTTCAACACACAGTTGCTGGAGACAAAGATTTAGCTTCAACTGGTTGTTAGTCGTTACAGACACGGACAGTGCAACAGGTACCAGAGCTCAGCAAAGACATTTTAGAAAATGCTAAGCTAACATTAGTTAAATATTTGTCAAAAAATAAATCATTATTTGCTAAACTGAATGCAAATTACTTTCAAAAAGAACAAGCGTTGGCAGTTAGCCACCAAAAGTCGCCACTGGGACTAACCACAGACAGTCTATGGGACCAACTCGCTTTATGCTACTTCTGACATCTTGATGGAAGTTCAATCAATCAATCAATCAATTTTATTTATAAAGCCCAATATCACAAATCACAATTTGCCTCACAGGGCTTTACAGCATACGACATCCCTCTGTCCTTTGGAGCCTCACAGCTGATCAGGAAAAACTCCCCCAATAAAACCCTTTACAGAGGAAAAAAAATGGTAGAAACCTCAGCAAGAGCAACTGAGGAGGGATCCCTCTTCCAGGACGGACAGACGTGTAATAGATGTCGTACAGAACAGATCAGCATAATAAATTAACAGTAATCCGTTTGACACAATGAGACAGAAAGAGAGACAGAGACAGAGAGAGAGAGACAGAGATGCAGGACAGACGGTAATGACAGTAGCTTACAACAATATTCATGAAAGTAATAATATTATCGTTATAGTTCTGGCTACTGTGGTACAATATGTTGAAAGTAAATATTAGTATCTGGCAGTATTCATGTCTGATAATAATCATATGTGTATAATAACAGTAGAAGTATGACTAATGACTAATGATGGCAGCAGCAGCAGCAGCAGGAGACATCTGGCAGGACCACGGCAGCAGCACAGCCACGCACGTCACGCTATCCAGGCACCGCTGCGATACGAGTTAAGAGAGACAGAGACAGTGGAGCACGAAGGCTCCGGAGAAGAAGCCCTTCTTGCGCCTATACTCACTCCAGTCGTGCCCTCAGGGCTATGGTAGGTAAAGTATTTACACTTGCAGCACACTGAAGTATATAGGAGGTGGATAAAATAAGAGACAATATAATGTGATCCACTACAGTATGTGATTAAGCTGGCCTTTGTAAGGATGTTCGAGCTTTGTTTAGAGGGTGTGTCAATTCAGATGGATCAAGTTTACATCAAAAACACACCATGCAGTCATGAAGTGCGGCCTGTGGCATGCTGCCATGATATTTCTATCAAGCTCCAAGCTGTGACTGTTTAATTCAGTGGTTAAGTACTGCTAATTTGACAGTTGGGGTTGGTTTAACTTTTAGTTGCGAATTGCAGCCAGAGACTACTCACAATGAATCAGCAAATAGATTCCTGTGACTTTGTAACATAGTTCGACATGTCACAGGAGTCACAGGAGTCACAGGAGTCCGTTTTCTGAAGAGCTGTGGGCATTCTCTGGCCACAATTTGCTGCCAAAAGTTAAACCATCGTCAACTTTAAGTTTAAGTTGCTCACTGCAGAATCAAACCACCACAGCTTTCCAAACACATTGCATTGCAGCTTGTTGCAGGTTGCACTTTGCAGCTGCTTGGTGTGTTCGGTGGTGGTGATGTTGTTGCTTTTTATTGGTATGTTAAGAACAAGGAATGAGCGGTGTAGTAGTTGGAGATACTAACATTTTTGTGTTTTATTTTTTGTGTTTTTTAGAGTCCTGTACCTCAACTCAACTGGTAAGTCAACCAAAGGTTTTACTGGTCGTACTGACACCAACAAAACTTTAATTTTGCTACACACTGACAATCATCAAAACATCATTTACAGTAAAAATCTTGTGGTTAAACGTTGACCCAGTTTGGGTCACAGTACAAAATACATTTATTTTATTTTATGGCCTTGACATTAACCTGTCATATTGTTGAGTTATCAAGGACACTTCCGTGTTTTTGTGTGTATATAGGAATGTTAAAGATAGCATTGAGGAAAACAAGGTTGACGTGACGTTATTGACTCAGGGAATCCGTGTGGATACCACGACAAAGGATTCTAATTGACTTAACGTTGGCATTGTTTCCATGGTACCAGCACGTAATTTCAACCCATTACGTGTTGCCACCATGGAATGCGGTGTTAAGAGGTTGTGGTCATTTCACGTATTTCTGTGAGATCAGGTTGTTGCCTTTGTTAGCACAATGCTGCGTTTCTTGGTGCATTATCGCCGCCTGTAGATCAGTGATATAGCGTCAGATAATAGCGCTACTACGACTCAGAATCTCCACAGGGAACCTTTCACCCAGTAATTGCATTTGTTCCAACATGGCTTTTAAAGAGTTTCATTAGAGTTAGCAATTGCACTCTTTTGGTCATTTTGCTATACAAAGAATTGTGTCCATGCTTTTGACATTGCATTTATTTCATTAACACTTTTATCCAAAGCGACTTAAGATGAGTGCATTCAACTGTGTTGTATGATAGTGTTCATGAGATGTGAATTGCTTTTGTGTTTAGTTTTGCTTTATCTTTCACATCCACAGCATTGAGCCAAAGTCAAGTATTTGTGGGTCATCATGTTACGATCCAAATCATTTCCGCTGCTGTGAGAGAAACCAGGAAAACTCTCTGTGGTGCTGTGCTCCAGGTATGACTGTGGGTGTGTTTGTTTTGGGCATTATCTGATGGGATGTTACGTCGTTATGGTGGTGCATGGATGAGTGCTGGAACAACTTTCACCACAAATTCCCCTGTAATATGATTCTACTAGACATTAGCTCATTTCAGTGGCACAAAAAACCCTTGGGGATAAACTTCACATAATACTGTGCCAGGAGACGTTGTTGTTGTTAAACTCTCGATTTATGATGTAGATGGGAACCCAGCAGGAGTGGCTGATTTCACTTTGGATCTAGCATCTGTAAAAGGCTCTGCAGCAAAAGATCAAATCAATGATCAAGATCAATAACTTGTGTAACTGGAGGAACAGAAAGTCTACAGATGCAGCAGGGAGTCAGGGCTGTCCAGTCCCCTGACGTATTTGTAAACAACACGGCAATTCCCGAAGGGACAATAACAACTCAAAGTACACGTCAAATAAACGTTCTCCAAACATGTTTTTGTTATTTTAGGTAGTTATTATCACGCTAATGTACGTTGAAGTGTTCATTTCCCCCGAAAAGTTAGTTTTATTTTGTTATTTGATTCTATAAACACAGTCTGACCATCTCAAGCTTTTATTTTGGTACTTCCAGTGACCGTCGGTGTGAATTTGCATATTCGCTAAATATTCAGTTTCACCCAGAACATTTAGATTTAACATTTAACATTTAGAGTTAAATTTAGCATTTAGATTTAACATTTAGATTTAATATTTAGATTTAACATTTAACATTTAGGTTCCACATTTAATATTTAGATTTAACTATTTAATATATAAGTATATATAAATATATAAGTTAACAAATATTGCTGTAAATGTGGTAAAAGGTGATTAAAAAATTCACAACACTTTTTTAAACATTGTTTAAAGCTAAATGTGGCAAAAAGTTGATGTTATTTTCAGCATGAGCCACTTTACAAACGACACCCCATAATAAACAGAGAGAAAGATGGACGGGCAGAGCAAATGTGCACAACTCTACAATAAAATAAGATTAAATAAATCATTGTATGGAGAACAATGGGTTACTGTATGTAGGAGGGTGTATCTAGTATGCTATAACCAGAGATATTGGATAAAGTGAGATACCCCACTCAGCTCACTTCCTGATTCAGTGACGTCAGCGCCACGCCCCCGTAGGAGACTTGTGGCAGCTCTGAATGTATTGTCATCAATGAGGAAAATGAATGCGATCACAATTTATGGCCAATTCTTTCGCCCTATAGTCACTAAAGTAATCATTGGGTTCATTTTCCACAAGCCACACATCTTAGCAACATTCTGACACTAAAGCTGCATTTTTCATCCGCACAGATCTAGAGAAAGTTAACTTTGTTTGAACCCTGTCTGTCTCAGAAAACAAGTTCTCGGGCATTGCCATTTTCACAGACATCCACAGATCCTCTGTTCAACACGAGGTGTTGGTGGTGGTGGTTGAGGGAGAACAGGGAGGGAGAGGGTTGAGGGAGAGCTAACCACGCCCACTTAGGAGCCAGGAAGAGTAACCGTTTTCTTAACATTGGATAAGCCTTCGGTGGGGTATCTCCTTTATCCAATATCTCTGCTATAACTCATCTGCATAAAGTTTAAGAAATGACTGATCAAAAATGACTGAATTGATGCCCTTTTAGCAGGACGACATCCTAACCCTGTTCCTTCTGTGAGTCTTACATTTTGTATGACTGTTACAAAACTGATTTGTATAAGTGCTGATCTGCAACAGCAATACATCCGGTTAGGTTTAGGCACAAACACTGCTTGTTTAAGGTTGAGCCTTAGACCTGAAGCTACATGATACTATTGAAGCAAGAACACAAAGATCTGAAACATATTATAAGAACAGCACTTTGTGTGTGTGTGAAATCTTTGCATTCTTTTCTTTTGGAAGGATGAATGGAAAATTAAGGGTGTTTTTTTCCCTTCTACTGTACTAGCTGACGCCTTTCCTTTCCTGAGGCTCCAGACAGAGATGTTCCCAGACCCTTAGGAATGCCTGGTCACAAATTAAAACACTCCTTTGTGGAGACAGAGAATGGGTTGACTTGTTACCGGAGATATCTGGTTGGAAACAAGCTGTACTCTTGGTCATATAAAAAAAAGCTCATAATTGTTAAGCAGTAACCCATTTTGAGAGATCAAGTGTTATAATTGTAGTAATGTCAAACATTAGAATGTGTAATATAAACCACAGAGGAGCCCCACCCTCCCCTGAGGTGACTATCATCTTATTAGAGAGGGTAATTCTCCCGGTGCCACATAAAAGTGCTTTTTCTCAGGACTGTAGATCACCTCCTGTCACCGTCTTGTTCAGAGCCGAATCCTGGAAACATGGGCCAGTTTTTACTGGTGGGAGAAAGAGTGGGCAAATCTGCCATTGTCAGTTTGTTATTCATTCATATAGCGGGGAAGTAACACAGACAGATCAGCAGCATTAGGATCAGATGAGAGTCTACTGGGTGTTAGTCCCACAGATGTGGCATTTAACCATTCCCCTGTCTACAGCTTTCTGCTGCTTAGTTTTTTTCATTTACTCAGTGCTAACAAAAGAATGATGAGAAACCACTCACATGTAGTTTCCCACCCTTTGTAAACTGGGAGTTAGAGGACAGGCTCTTACGCATGCTGGTGAACACATGGAAAATATGGGCTGATTTTTTTCCACACATTTGTCTGTCTCTTTCTCTCTCAAACCTCTGAGTGATCTTTTACATATTGTTGGACTTGAGGCTCATCCTACTCTCCAGGGTGCTATGTGTGAGCTCAGTCCTGCATGTTCTTTAATGAAGCAATAGGAGAAGATATTCGGTCTCAGTTAATGTAGTTTATTAAGCAGTAAAGGAATAAAATTACAGAGCTCTGGGTCTCAACTGCACGTCCCTATGGCAAAGGTATGTCAGTTCATGAAGTCTGACCTCCTGTCCTTCCCCTGACCCAGTATATTTTGAGCGTAACAGAGTGTCATTGTGCACGCAAGACGTTGTCCTCTTCTCATCGGCAGTTCCACTTCCTCCTTCACCACACCATGCCCCTGCCTCGTGTTGATCTGACTCCTTCCCGCTGACGGTGGGGGCATGGATCCTGTTTTGAAAGACAAGAGAACAACACAACTCCCTACACGTGCTGTACCTTACTATCTGTACATCACTTTCTATTCTTTTTACCATGTATGAAACTAAGTTTTTAAGCATTGCGGTATGTGCTCTTCATGTTTCTTCTTCTCCTGTACTTCTCCACTTCTGCAAAGCAAACACATTCAGATCAGCTGAAATCATCAGTATTTTCATTGTTCACACATCTAAAACTTATATAGTGAAACACAAAAAAGTCAAGGTCCCGAACCATGCCAGAAAGCTCGTGACCCCGCTCCCCGCCTGCCGAACGGACTTTCTTTGTCTTCCATTAGATATCGAAATACTCAGAGGTCAAAAAAATCACTGGAGACACGTAGAATCAGATGCAACTGAGTTTAATGTGCTCGCAGGCAACAAACACATACAAACTCTCGAGGCACGCTCCGGAACGCGACTGACGTCCCGTCTTTGTGCTCTGTCTTTTAAGCTGGTGGAGTAGCTGGCAACAACAACAGGTGTTAGGCCTCGACTTTAATGTTGTGATCGTTCAGTAGAACTCCTTGTGTCCATCGTCACAATGCCCTTCAAAACATGCGGGTGTGTAATCATTCAGTGGTACTCCTTGAGTCCTTTCGTCACAATGTTTTTGTTTTCGGGCACACCTGTTATTAAAATTACGTGGGACCCAAGGATTTTGTTCCTAATACAGCTTCAACCTTGGATGTGTGTGTTTTCAGTCAGTACATCTGTGTGTGTGTGTGTGTTCTCAGTAATACATTTGTGTGCTCTCCTTGGATGTGTGTGTGTTTTCAGTCAGTACATCTGTGTGTGTGTGTGTGTGTGTGTGTGTGTGTGTGTGTGTGTGTGTGTGTGTGTGTGTGTGTGTGTGTGTGTGTGTGTGTTCTCAGTAATACATTTGTGTGCTCTCAGTACTCAGGCTTGAGTGAAGTGTTTCTATCATGCATGAATACATAACACATTTCTATATGTGCTGAGTCTTCAGTCTTAATTAACTTAGGCAAGATAAAGCATTTACCTGATTAATGAACACATTTATCAATAAACATAGTTACCTGATTAATGAACATTCTTCTGATTGGTAATTAAATCTTACACTACATCCCACACACATTGTACTAAAATAAATGCTCTTTCCTGTACCCCCTACCCAAACCCCTGTTTAGGTCGATGTGAAGACGCCCCCAGTGTGTATAACCCGCATACACATATCTGCTGTGATGGCTGTGTATCTGAGTGGAAGCCTTGGTTGGATCAAGTAATGTGCTACTGTTACTGTTTCTGATCTACTTAGCTGGGTGGAGCATTTTTCCTGTAAAGGTCAATGGCATTTCTGTATGTTTTTCTGTTGGAAACATAAACCACCCTTTCCTAGGGGATTTTAGGATCTTGTAGATGCATGGTTCTCATCACTCCTCCCTGGAAAAAAACAAACCAAAAAAAGAAAAAGTTCTGACTTGTTGCTGCCTCATGTGTCTTATGACAGCACTTTAAGTCAATTAAAATGCTGGTGTGAGGAAAAACAGCATATTTAATGAATGTAATCTATGAAAAATAATAATATTATCAGTTTTAGAATGGACAGCTGTGCATCCCAGTTATTACTTCAAAAAAAGAAAAAGAAAACTGTTTTTGTGCAGCTTCGCTGAGAGAGCTCCACCCACCTCCTTTTATATATCAAGCAAGCGAGTTTTGACTGTAATGCATTAAACGCACTGCTAATGTTGGTGTTGGGTACGCTAACTGCATATGCAAAAGGATGATATTACTTTTTTTTTATTTGGGTCTGTATGTTTTTTTTGTCAGAATGTGTTCCCATGTGAGCATTTGAATGACTGTGCTTGCTTGTGTCTCTTTTGCTGCACACTTACCTGTATTTTCTCTGATTCTTCAAGTGCTGTGGAGAGACGGCGTATGGCTTTGCACAACCTGGAGTTCTCTGTTGTAATAACACCTTATTCGAGGACAGAGAAGATGGAGAGGAATGTTCAGCGCTCGGTGTTCCCTTTAACCCAGCTAAAGGGACCATGTGTAGTTCTGAGTTTCATGGCTCACCTGGAAGACACTGCTGCGGTACAGAAAAATATCATCCTAAAACTGAGATCTGCTGCGATGGACACAGGTGATTATTTGTGCATGTGTATTCACGCTTATCCTTGAAAATACTTATGAAATTCAATTAGATGGTAAAACCTTTTTTAATCAGTTTGGTATGTGTTCTGTATGCTGCTTGCTGGCAGTGTGCCTTCATAAATAATGGTGTAGACTGTGTGAGAAACACCTGCTTTCTATGTCTCTTGGAGACAAACTCAGACAGGAATGACATGGAAAAACTCTGGCTCATTAGCACTGTCTCCATGACAGGCAGACATTCTGCCAGCAACGCTGATCCCAGACTTGCTTTGTTTTCGCCATGCTTTAAATGTACCAAGCTCCTGAGCCAAGGAATGTCTGTGTGGGTGTGCAGCCACCCTGATGAACGTCTGCTCTGCCTGTCTGTACATTTGTCACATGCATGTGCTTGTGTTGACTTACAGATATGCCTTTTCATGTTTCCGGGGGATTAGGATGTCTTAATAGGACCCTAATATTTAAGAGTCAGAGCATATTTCAGTCTGGCATGTTTGTTAAAGCCACAGTTGGTGACTTATTTGCTGAAACTGTTATTATATTCACACGGTAGCACATGAAACAGACAATCTGTAAAAACAAAAAACATAATCGTCTGCCTCCTTTCATTGTTTCTAATGGAAGTTCACAAGCTGCTGTAGAGACTCCTCAACTGGTTGTTTTTGGGGCAAATGCCATCAGAGGCAATAGAAATCGTATGCTTCCATGCCGATGATAGCTATGGCTGGAGGCATCATGTTTTCCGTCTGTCCATCCATTCACCCCATCCTTGTTATGCAAAATGTCAAGAATGTTTCAAGGGAATTTCTTCAACTTTGGCACAATCGTCCACTTTTACTCAGTGATGAACTGATTGTTTTTTGGTGGTCGTGGGTCAAAGGTCAAGTTCTCTGTGACCTTGTCTGTCTCATTCTCGTGAATGCGCTATGTCAAGAAATACTTGAGTGAATTTCTTCGAATTTGGCACAAATGTTCTCTAAGACTCAAGGATAAGATTAGAGTTTGGAAGTCAAGGGTCAAAGGTCAAGGTCATTGCCACCATACCTGTCTCATTCTCTTGAATGTGATATCTCAGGAACGCTTTGAGGGAATTTCTTCAAATTTGGCACAAACGTCCACTTCGACTGAGGATTTAACTGATGAGAATTTTGTGGTCGAAAGTCAAGTTCACCGTGACCTTAAAGAATATGTTTTATCCAAAAGGTCAAAGGTCAACTTTACTGTGACATAATAATTTTTTTCATAAAACACATTCCTAGCCATTACTCAACGTCATATCTCACAGAAAAACAGAAGGGAAAACATTTGGTCAGATGATTGTGGATGTAGTGACAGTTTCAATAAATATAATAAAATCAGATTTTCATAACAATTACTGACTGTATCTTCAAAGCTGCATTTGTTATTTTTCTCAAGATGTTGGTGTCATGTGAAAGCAGTAGTTGGTGGTGATTAATCCAGAGAGAAGTATCGCAAACCTTAGCAGGTCTTTCAGCTTTTTCATTTAGGTCACAGATTTGGTTTCATGGTTAGTCCTGTATTAGTTGGTTCTCAGCTACTTTCATAAATCTCATTTCCAGCAGAGTAGCTCGTCATTTTCAGTATGCTACAAAACAGTATAAAAATCAAAGTTAGCAATCAGCGGATGAAGAAAATCTTGCACCCTGAAGACTTAGATATTTTTCTGAGGATCTGGCGAAGACCATACCCAGTCCCAGTGGGATGGGCAGCCCGTGGGGGCCTGGTCTATGCGCAGAGCTGCCATGCCCTCATTGTCCACTATCCGTTCTTTCATTCAAAATGGACGGAAACAAATGTAGCAGAGGTGAGGGTACTGTTTAGGGCCAAACATAGCAAATCCGCCCCCTCACTCTCACATGGGCACCTGACACTCGCACAAACCCACATGTGCACAGTGTTGTCAACTTTGCGACTTTCTTGCTAGACTTAGCAACTTCAAGACAGCGTCTCTCCCTCCCTCTCATCTCTCGCCATGCGCACAAAGGGAAGAGTGTGTCATTCTGATGGTGGTCAGCCCTGTGTGACACAAGTTACAGTAGAGGAGAAATAGCAGGGCGTACATATTTTACATTCCAATTCATGATGTGGACAGTAAACAACAGTTTTTGAGGTACACATTAAAATTATTCAATTGTTAAAACATGCAACCCTCTTTGCATGTAATTGAGGTGCCAGAGTTCATAAAAAGCATAAAATAGAGCAAAAAAAAAAAAAAGTTAACTTCTGTGTTGACTTGTATCACTTTGCAGGAAAAAATAGAGCAAATAGAATACAGACAATGACTTGCAATGCCTATGAACTACATATAGATGTGTATAGAACAGGGCTATTCAGTTACAAATTTGACTAGGCTGGATTTTTAAACCAGGAAATGTTGATGCTATGAGGTGCTGTTTGTTAAGTGGCTCACGCTGAAAATAACATCAACATTTTGCCACATTTAGCTTCAAACAATGTTTAAAAAAGTATTGTGAATTTTTTAATGTCACCTTTTATCACATTTACCGCAATATTTGTTAACTTAGAAATATATTAAATAGTTAAATCTAAATATTAAATCTGGCACCTAAATGTTAAATCTAAATATTAAATCTAAATGCTAAATCTAAATGTTAAATCTAAATGCTAAATCTAAATGTTAAATCTAAATGCTAAATCTAAATGTTAAATGTTAAATCTAAATATTAAATGTGGCACCTAAATGTTAAATCTAAATATTAAATCTAAATGTTAAATCTAAATGCTAAATCTAAATGTTAAATCTAAATGCTAAATCTAAATCTAAATATTAAATGTTAAATCTAAATGTTCTGGGTGAAACTAAATATTTAGTGAATATGCAAATTCACACCGCCGGTCGCTGGAAGTACCAAAATAAAAGCTCAAGATTGTCACTCTGTGTTTATAGAATCAAATGACGAATTAAAACCAACTTATCGGGGGAAATGAACACTTGAACATACATTAGCATGATAATAACTACCTAAAATAACAAAAAACATGTTTGGAGAAATTTTATTAGACGTGTACTTTGAGTTGTTAGTGTCCCTTCGGAGGGAATTGATGCTGGCTTTTTATAGTTGTGGTGCACGCGCTTAATTCCAGGTGAAACTACTCTGAGTTGATTAAACTGATTCAAATCAGTAGATCAACTCAGAGTTCAGGATTAGACTCAGAGTTTGTCTGGGCTACTTGGAGCTTGTGCCTTCCTGTCCTCCGGTTAATCTAGGACATTTTAGCCTCCTAGATTACACAACTCTAACAGAAACAGTTTCAAAATTAAAGCCCACAACATGCTGCCTTGATATTCTGCCTTCAAACTTTTTTAAAACCGTTTTTAACTGCATAGCTCCAGATGTACTGCAGATAATAAGTACTTCTCTTATAGCAGGCCAGTTTCCCCAGGCCTTGAAAACTGCAGTAATAAAACCTCTCCTAACAAAATCAAATCTGGACGCCACAACAATTAGTAACTACAGGCCAATATCAAATCTGCCATTTTTGGGGAAAATCATTGAAAGGGTTGTCTTTCAGCAAATCCATACATTTATGATGCAAAACAATCTTTTTAACACATTTCAGTCTGGATTTCGGCCACATCACAGCACTGAGACTGTACTTATCAAAGTCTTAAATGATATTCATCAGAATAATGATGCATGCAAATCCTCTGTCCTGGTATTACTAGATCTCAGTGCTGCATTTGATACAGTTGATCATAATATACTACTTAGTAGATTGGAAAAGTGGGTGGGACTCACCGGCACTGTACTACAATGGTTCAAATCTTACTTACAAGATAGGGACTTTTTTGTGTCAGTTGGTAACCATGAATCTGAGCGAACTACGATCACATGTGGGGTTCCTCAAGGGTCCATTCTCGGACCACTTCTATTCAACATCTTTATGCTACCCCTAGCCCAGATTATGGAACATCACAACATCTCCTATCATACGTATGCCGACGACACACAACTCTATATCTCAGTGTCATCACATGACTATAGTCCCTTACTCTCACTGAGTAACTGTATTCATCAAATCAATGACTGGATGTGCCAGAATTTTCTCCAGCTAAATCCAGAAAAGACAGAGGTATTCATTTTTGGCCCTAGAAATGAAAGGGCAAAGATCAGCGCCCACCTTGGCTCTATGTCATTGACAGCTACAAATCAAGCCAGAAATCTTGGTGTTATTATTGACTCAGACCTGACTGTTCAATGTATTGAGCCTGTTTTCTCAATTTCTATTTCCCTTTTTAATCAACTGTTATTATTGTTTTAAATTGTGTCTTGTTGCTTTTAATGTCTCTGTAAAGCACTTTGAATTACCTTGTGTTGAATTGTGCTATACAAATAAACTTGCCTTGCCTTGCCTTGCCTTGTGTGTCGGATGTGGTCTGCCACATGTCTGGACACATGCAGACGCGTGTCCTTTGTCTGTTGGATGTGTAAGTCAGGAAGTGTTTGCTGCCAAGATATCAGTTGCATTTACAGTCGTCTGTCTCATGCGTGTCTGATGGAACAGATACTCCTCAGTTTCAATCAGGCTTCAAGTCTATTTTTTTTCTTTTGCTATATAACTACTGTAATTTCTGCTGTACTGTGGCACAGTACTGAAGCTGCACTGCTGTAATGCCGCCTCCACCTTGCAGCCTGGGTAGACACAATTTTTGAAAAAGTTATCTTTAAATCTGACATCCAGCTATGGGTGGATTTTGACACAAGGGGCCCGTATGCATAAATAGCCTCCTTGAAGCACATCTAAAGTCCTTTAGATAAGGTGATAGAAACACTCACTTAAAATGTATCATGTTTTCTTTTTCTTGTGGCATCTTTGAAGTGAATGTTTAGACTTTTCCGTCAGTTTTACTGCTTTCAGGACTTTTGGTGTTGTGTTATTGACATGATGAAAAGAAATGCAAAGTCAAAACCTCGTCCCATTCTGTAATACACCCATGCATCTAGTGTACTTAATGCCCACAGGAAGCATATTCTAACTCACTTGCTTTTTGAATGTAAAGTGATCTGTCTTCATAACATCATAATGATAACTTATTTATATCACTCACGTGATTTGATATCAACTACGAGCTCTGTTTCTCCACACAGGCATCAAAACAGAACAGAAAACACCCACTGCTGTGGGGGAAAGGCATATAACATTCAAGATCCATTGATGAAGTGCTGCAGAGGGACACTGTATAATCTGACTGCCGGACACGAGGGACAGTGCTGTGGGTCCGTTCTGCAAACCTCACAGGTAGGTTTTGTTGTTTAGCACAGACAATAAGGGCGACAGGAAACTTGACAGGACATGGGGAGACAAACCACAGGCTTTCAAAATAAAACAGGAAACAGATCATCACATTCATCTTTTGTATAACCAGGATGTTTGCTGTTCGAGTGAGGACAAGGAGGTGCTCTACATGGCCAAGACAGCTTTCCGGTGCTGTGGTCACCACTACTACAACTCCTCTCTGTGGTCATGCTGCGCGGGGAAACTGAGTCCAGTGCGCCCTGCAAGCACAATGAGTAAAGGTTAGTTGTGCAATGCTTGGACATCGCTTCACAGAGGAGTGTTTGATTATTGTCATTTTCTCACTTCATATATTCCAGTTACTGCATCTTAGCAATAATAAGTGTGGATGCCCTCCTTTTTCAGAATCCAGACTTCTGTGAGTGAACAATGTGAAGGGCGTAGATCTTTGCAACAAATGTAAGATATCAACTTACAATTTGGATTTTTTTTTATCTTTGGCAATGAATACCATTTCTGAAAATGTGTGGGTTTGTAAATGCATTGTGTTTATGTTCCTGTTTAGTGCGTACTGGGATTGTGGAGAGTGTGTCTTCGCACAGCGTCGTATTCAGCAGTGTGCTGATAATCCATGGAAGAAACGCCACTGTGACACATCTGGCCTCACCTTACATTCTGAAAAAACAGGATCACTGCAACTTCCCTAAACTGACTCCTTGGTGAAGCTACTTCTTTGATGACGTTAATGTCTTTGCTGATTTCAACCATGACTCTACTCTCCAGTCACTTCAATTCATTTTATCCAGGTGTTACCGTCCTTAAGTCACCACTTTTAGCTCTAACCAACACCAATTAATCAGTTCCTGTATACATCATCAGATTACTTGAAAATGTTTTCAGTCTGTCATTGAAAAAGTAATTCAATTACTAATGACTAATCAGCATCTTCTATAGCAGGTGACACCAGGGTTTAACATGTCAATCTGCCACTTTGGAGGTATTCGCTGACCCTTAACAACTGTCCCATGGATGGGACCAGATTAATTTTTTAAAATTGAGCTGTTTGCCTCTACTGAACGTCTCTCCGTGCATTGTGTGTATTTCAGTCAAGCCATATTCCCTCTCGTATTGTGGTTGGTGAGCCCTCATGTCCCACCTCTAGCCTCCTCTCTAGGTTAACACATCTGAAACCTTCTGTTGACTGACAGACGTCAAGTAGTTAACCCTTCAAAATGTCTTATTAGTGGTGCATTATAAGGATTAACTACAATGCTTTGCTGGGTTTCAACCTGTAATCACCACTAAAGATAGCAATCATTACTGTAACACTGCTCAACATGGTGCTCAGTGACATTCATCTCTACACTGTGAAATATACTGTAATGATTCAAGATTTAGATTTTAAGTAAAAGCTCTGCAGGAAAAGTATCTAACTGTAAGTGATGGGGTTGTTATTTGAAAAATAAGTTGCACTTTATTCATTACTCTCTTAAAGTAATGCACTCCTTTACTTAATAACTCCCTGAAACTGATTGAAACTTTACAAAACTACATCAGTTTGTAAAACCTATAAAATCCTAAAAAAGGTTGGACTTTATAACACTGCATACTACAAATGGTAACTGCCTTAAATAATATATCCATTGGCCTTAATAAAATAATGAAAGAGACTTCCTAGCTCTATTAGAGGAAAGAAACACCTCTAAATGGCACATGAGCTGCATTTGACGGGGAAATCACACTTGCTGGAGTCACTGACTCACCAAACCACGGCTTTATAGTAGATTAATCCAGTTTATTTGACATTTTAATTACCAAAGCAGTGGTTACACCTCATGAGAAGATGTAACAAATACAAATTGTTTATGAGACAACTGGCTCCTCCATGAAGTCAATACGAGACTGCTGAAGACTGCTTTGATGCAGGGAACACATCCCCCTCAAAATTGAGAGCATGTGTATTTGCCCCAAAACATGAATGTAGCAGAGACAGAGATGTGCCACAATCTTTGACCCCAAAGCCCCCGATTCCTATGTGTCCCCACGTCACCCCTCAATGTTTAAACATACCTACTACCCACGCCCTTGACCAATGTGATTGTTTTATTAGTAACTGTAATGTAATTACTGAATGTATTAGAAAAATGTATGTTAATACTGTTACTGCATTACAGACAAAGGCAATGTGATTACAGTAATGTGTAACTTTGCATCACTGCCTTCTTCTTTGCTGTCCAGTAGCTGGTTGCATGTAAGAATGCTAATATGTATCTTGACTGTTAACATAAGCTAAACAGCTATCAGCTTTGTGATTTAGGTTTCGAAATATTATGCTAATATTTGTCATTACTACTTAATCATTGTTATTTTTGTGCCAAATTACATCACGAATGGCAGCCATTTGCGCACGTCCTTCACACATACAGTTGTATGTTTACATGGAAATAGCAGGATTTATCATGTCATTTATCTATAAAGCTAGTAATTGATAAGCTGCAATAGCAGGTGTAAAAATATGCTACAAAGAACCAAGACCCAAATTATCAAAGGATTAAGCTGTCATGCATCGAATTTATTTTTCTCAATGGCTACTTCTTTTGTCCTCACTTGTGTAGCATAATTTTGTTGTACTACACATTTATGATACATTTTCTGTATCAATATATTTTCTATCATTTTTTGTATTTTAAGCAACAGAAATGTATTGCATGTTTTTTTGTAACCAGAGTGCATTATACTTTATACATTTGTCTAAATAAAAAAATATATATACTGAATGCTGTTGTGTCTTGTCTTAATTTTGAGCTCACGCTTTGACCAAATTTGCCATTAGTGGAGGCTTATGGTGAACACTTTGAAATTGCAGGATATGTATTTTAATTCTACACAGTGGCCTGTTGTTTTCTGTTGGACAGAAAATCTGCAAAAGAAAATAAATAAAAATACCCATAGAAAAAATGAACCATCTGTGGTTCAGTCTCATCTCTTGAGATCAATTTGAGCTTCTCATAATCGTATCATTCTGTGATCATTTGTTTCTGAGACTACTACCTACGTCCTTATTTCTTCCTTTAGGGGCAAGAGATAAGCTAAAAAGAAAAAAGTTTAAAGTTTAAACTTCAAACCCATGGTCGATCATGTGTGTATGAGCGCTCAGGCTGCCCCACCGAGAGCAGCCTCTCTTGGGTAGTCCTTTTGAAATTCGTCGCTGATTTCTCTGTAGTGGTTAAATATGAAATGTAATTTGTTTGGGGTATATCTAATGGGCAATATTCAGTCTCAGTATATAAGATATATTATTATATTATTAAATGTTGTAACATTGTTAATGTAATGTTCTTTACATGTATTCTTTTGCTTATTTATGTGTTTTTACCATTCAATAATGATTAAGAATTTATTGTAATTAATTGATTGTATTTAAAGATTAATTGTATTTATTGTAGTTTTTATTCAACAGCATTTTAAATATTGATTATCTCATATGAAGTGTATACCTGATGTCTGAAGTGTGGCTGAATAAACTTTTCCTCTTCACATCTGTCCTGTTTGATCCCATTTATATTGGTGAGGACAGACTAAATGACAAACTGCTGTCAGTGTAATCCAGTACAGTTCAACAGCACCACAATCTACAACTCAACACTTCAATAAAATGTCAGACTTAATACAATATTAAACTGCTTTTGTTTTTTTCTAGGTGTACCAAGTAAACTGTCAAGTCTCCATAAAATTGTAGACAGAAAGCATAATGATGAGACAAATGCAGTGATGGACAGTAACTAAGCATATTTGATGTACTTGTTCTTTGGGTATTTCCATTTTGTGCTACTTTATACTGTACATTCTACTCAAGCTGCATTTATTTGATAGCTATAGTTACTTTTCAGATAGTTTATTTTATATGTTGTAAGTTTCATATTTACAAGTTGATGCGCGTTGTTATAGATTATTACACCAGTGAAAGGTGTTAAAATTAGTTCTACCATGACAACATTTAAATGCTGCTTACATGTAGCCTATGTGTAAATTGATCAATTAATACTCAATACATATTCATGTATATGATGATTACAACATTTTGCTGACAATACCCATATACTTTTACTCAAGTCAGATTCGGTATGCAGCACTTTTTGTTTTTGTTCTTTGTTGTGATATTACTACTTTTTCTGGGTACTTTGTCCACAACTGGACAAATACACCAAACAATAGAGATATGCAAGCACAGGCCTATTGAGAAATGCCTTATGTGAGGCAGATGGCAGGTTGGAAGTGCACACAGTGACACACTGTACAAGTTGTGTGAGAGTTTGAAAACATGTTTTGATACAATTTTTCTGTGTTAATCACAGACCCTATGAATTTTCTGAGTTTGCTGTTCACCGGAGGCATTTGGAAAAAACAAAGTTGTCCTCACTAATTCATTACAACATGGGGTGAGTAATGGATAATTTGGGGGATGAAGATTTACTTTAAGCACTGAAAAAATTATAAATAGTCTGTTTGTATTGGGTCACAATTTATCTCTTACTTTGCCGGAGACCACAAAAGGGGGATGGGGGGTGGTTTCCTTAGTTTTCAGTGGAACTACAAGTCATTTTCTGCTCCCTCTTGACAAATAGTTTTATTTTTATACTGGTCTATGCAACATCTCTGTTAAACACTCCAAAAATAAAATGACATCTTGTTGGTCATTTCAGATATTTCTGTGAAACCAGACTGTTGCAACACGTTCTCACTCCAACTTTGTCACGTATAGAAGTTTGGTTTCCACGTCCACATATGTCATGCAGGATACCCTGGGTGCATTGGTTGTTGACATTCTGGGACACTGTGTCAAGTTCTGCCTGTTACATGCATTATACACTCAGAGGCAATTTAACATTTGCATACAGTTTCTTTCAAAATAAATGCACTACTTCGGTACAACACTGCAAATTGATTTTTTTTTCCTTCAACAACAAACACACATGGCTAGATTTAGGCAACAAAAACACGTTGTTAGGTTTAGGAAAAAAGAACAGGGGTTGGCTTTTGATTCTTACGGGATGCAAACACCGCTCTCTCGGGTGAATTTTGGTGTTTGTTGGACCCATCTGCCATCTGGTGAGCTTGTTCAGGGTGTCATGCCTTGGACATCCTTCCTTAACCACCAGAAATTTTGTTTCAAAAGTTCAGCAGCCAGATTCTCAGTTTTAAAGCTTTAATAGAGGAAAAGTGAAGTCAACAATCATGGTCAGTGGAGAATACGTATGGTTCATATGTTTCTATTGTTCAGCTTACCTGAAAAGTTGAAACTACACTAAGAAAAGCATAGCCATAGCTGGCCAATCAGGATGTGCCTTCTTGAATATGTGCCGACCTCACAGTATATAAGTGGATTCTCACCGTCAGACACCTTACACCCTCATCAGCAAGCAGGTTAGGAGTAACAGCATCTCTAGGTAGGAGGCTCCCACTGTGCTAGTGGAATTAGGGTTACAATATTGTTACCTTTATTCAATTGCACACAGGCTCCACCCTCTACTGGACTCTTTGGGCACAGTGGATTGAGTCCAATGAATCAAAGCCCTGTTTCGACATATCATTGACCCAGCAAGCCTGATCCTGGCCGGCTAAAGGTTAGTCGTAGCCCGCCTACTTCTTTATAACCTAGGCTGCTGTAGCGGAGAAGTAGGGGGACCCAGCCAAACCAGGTGGTAAGTGACCGAACTGGTTGGAGCTTTGGCCTGACCTGGCAGGGGTCTGTTACGTATCAGTTCAAGGAGGACCTAAATGCAGACCAACAGGCAGGTTGAATTTTTATCATTAAAGCAAGCTTTAATGCAGCCGGTAACAGCAGGTAACTAGCTAAAAGTCCAAATGCAGGCAGAACCAAAACTAAACTGAAAACCAGCCTGGATAATATGATGAACTCAAATCCAAAATCCAAACAGAACACCAGGCACTAAACGGAGCAGGGAATGGCACCAGGAACACAGGGGTGAGCACAACAATCAATGCTGGAATGATTTAAAAGATGAACACACATTGACCTTACAATGTGTTTCAATTTGTTCCATCCCCATCAGACACAGTCCTCATCAGACACATTTTTGTGTTTCAGACAGGAATGTCTAAATACGTGAGGTGTTTCAATACAAGAGAAAAAAACACAGACATACTTAACGACAACTTGGCAACCATATGGGAAACACCAAAATACCTCACATGCCATTACAGCATAGCTCATGTAAAAGTAGTCACAACAACTGAAGTGTCCTACGTATTTTGTTTGTTGTTGCTGCCAAATGAATTCCATATGAGCTAACAAGCCTTCCTGTGCGATATTTACAAACTTCGACCGGACAAATTTCCCAAAAAACAGTATTGGTCATTTCCAACTGATGGACAGCTGGAAAATATGTTAAGGCTTTTTGTTCTTAGATAAGAGGGATAGAGGGAGTGTGGGCCTGAAAGCATAAGGATCTTGGAAAAAAAACCTCAGGAAGTGGACACACATATTGTCTGTGTTATGTTAACTCTAAGGGAGAGCAGTAGTGCATTATGTTTGAGGCTCATAAAAGGAAAGTAAAGATGGATTATTGAGCTGGTGATAAGCAGTAGCCATACACAGATCATTAAAGTCACTGTTAAAGCCACCAGGCAATTGGTACTAACGCACTTTTGGCTGGGGAAACTGTAGTTGTGTAAGTAGTCTTAATTGCATTGAATAAGACAGAATTGCATGGGTGAAGTAGACAGACAGAGAGAAGAGCAAACTGGACTAACAATGTTCTCTCCTGTAGCACCTGTATATTGACGGTTTCAAGCAGCTGAGCAAATATCATTCTTCTTGAAGCTATTGTGCAGCACATCACTTTACAGCACACAAGGACGAAAATCTGTCTGCGGTCTGTACAAGTCACAATGAAGAACGATTTCTCCCGCTGCTGCTCATCCCTGATCCCTAGCAGGGAAACCACTCGTTTCTACCTGCTCTGTTTGCTCATTGCTCTTTACATGTTGGCTGGTGCTGCCATGTTTTCTTCCTTGGAGAGACCAGCGGAGCTAAAGGCCCACCAGCTCTGGGAAAGGAGGCTAAGAGACTTCAGTCATGAGCATAACATAAGTTGTGAAGACCTGAAATCTCTGTTGCGCTACTATGAGGAGGCTAGGACTGCAGGCATCCGGGCAGATCGAGGCAGAGCCCTATGGGACATCCCAGGAGCATTTTACTTTGTGGGAACTGTAGTCTCCACCATTGGTGAGTCAAGAAGAATGTGATACTGGGAATACTAGGCTACATTAAAAATTGTAACATCCTCTGATTTTCCTACAATCCATAGACACCAACAGCTATAAAAGCTAAGACCGAGTACACTTTCAGTTTCCATATTGCTCTGCACAGCATTGTTATTTTTGGGTTGTTTTCTTCAAATCATGCTACAGTCATAGCATAGCAGATTCCTTTTTTTAAATGAATGACCACCAGCCTGTCAATTTGTCGATTGGTCAGTTTGACGAATCTTAAATCCCCTCCTTAATAACTGTTGCCAAGTCAGACAAGCTTGACAGTAAAGTACTCTATGTATTTATTACTAAATACAGACCATGGTGCTGACCTAGCTTAAGTCTCTTATACTACCCAGACATCAAAGTATTTCAGATGCTTTGTCTTTTGACATAAATTATTTTAATAAATAATCTCAGGCCATGAATCAAATATGTATATGCCATTCATTTTTTTGTCCTTTTTATGTTTTGACCATCCAAGAAACATGTACTTCATTCATTTGAGAGAAATCAGGCTGAGTTTCCAAAGTGAACCCATGACTGCATGAACATGGCTGAGAGGAGGACTTTGTGACCGAAAGCTCCAGCCTGTGTCAGCAAAATATTATTTTCAGGTTGATTTTAATCATGATGAAGCTCAGTAAATACAAAAAAAAAAGTTTGGGATACATCAAAAAAGTAGCTACTGTAACTTAAACTAGTTTAGAGGAATGTTACTCTGCCAGTGCTTTTAGAGCATTGGAAATTCCTGCCATACGATACCGTGAGATGAAAACAGCACATGTCCAGAATATGGCAAGCATTCACTGTAGTCCCAACACCGTGTCTCTTGATTTTTTTTCTGGATTTCTCTTGAATGATTGGTTCAAAAGGTGCCAATCCAACTTTTGACTCATAAGACCCACCCAAAGAGACGATAAGAGCAGTCAAGCTTTTGTGTGCATGTATTAAGGCAACACAACCAATATGCCAAAGAAAGTGTCCAGAAAAACAGGCTATGCTATGTCAGCAACCAACCTATCTGTCTTTTTTCCAAATCTCTTGAACGTTACCACAGAAATAAGGAGGCAAGCCTGACATGTCATCTGACATTTTAATCAGGAGAGACAGATGAATGGAGTGAAGATCATTTTCAATACAGAATATAAGTGTATAGATTAGCAGATAATTTGCGCTGTTTAAGATTTAACAGAAGTCTTTGGTGCTTGGACACCAGAGGAGATTTTTCGGATCAAGGGAGTACAGACACTGGTGGAAGTGGTGGTGGCTGATGACTCTGATGCCGATGGCTGATGAGGCGGATGAGGATGATAATGGAGATAATGGCTAATGGCTAAAATAATGATAATGGAGAAGGTGTGTCACTGTGTTATAGGTTGATTGTGAATCGGCTGAAGAACAGCTGATGACAGAGATAGAGAGTGCATGCAAGGAATGAAAGCCAGGATAAGATAGAAAAATTACAGCCTAAGCATGAAAAGTATTGTCTTCTTGACTGAATTTTTGCTAGAGCTTCATCAGGCTGACTCCTCTTGATGAAGATCCGTTAGCTAGCATTTTCTAACATTAAGCTAACCTAAGATGTGACCATACGACGTAATGCAGTGGTTCCCAACTGGTCCAGCCATTGGGTCCAGATTTCTCCTCAGTCATTAGTTCAAGGTCTACACAGTTTAATACATTCAGCGTCACACTTTGACCATGTCGACTAGCTAGTTTGTTGTCTCTGTCAAGTAGCTGTCTGTTAGGGAACAGCCCATTGACATCCCATTGTTCCGACCATATTAAACCCATTGTTCCGAAGTCCCGTTGTTCCGAAATCATCATGATGCCCTGTGGTTAAGGTCTGGTTAGGTTTAGGCACAAAAACCTCTTGGTTAGGGTTAGGAAAAGATCATGGTGTGGGTTAAAATGAAAAAGAAAGTGGCGAGCCTCCTTTGCCTCAAGCCTTTCCCAGCTAACCCAGAGCCGGTCGTGGCGCACCATCAAGGCAGAAATACGCCCACCGGGAGCCATTCAGCATCGCGGAGAGCTCCCCACACAACCCCGACCCCAGAGTTACTAACAGGAGGTTATGGTGTTTCACTCTCTTCTCTCTGTGGCACTTGTATCTCGACCAGTAGCCTAATTTGGTTGCGTTTGCTGATCCTCTATGGTGCACAAATACAGTATAGCCTAGTATAATCACATATCGGAACGATGGGTTGTCGGACCAATGACATGGACCCGTCTGTTAGTCACTCACTCTAGAGCAGACGACACTTAAAAAATAAAATAAAAGCTCTGTGCCAGAAATTCACTGTGCTTCAAAATAAAGTGTGTTGGGTTTTTTTTTTACAAACTTGACACGTTCGTGAGTCACTTGCAGTTAGTTCAGAATGGACCCGCGACCCACCAGTTGGGAACCACTGATGTAATGTGTCCATGAAAACTGTGACAGTCCCTAGCCACATCTTTTAACCATCCTCCGAATTTGGTTTTTATTTCAACATAGACAAGCCTATAGCATATCTGAATACCATCATAGCAGGAGGGGAGAAGGTTGACTGATGTTCTGTCGTGTTCCAAGCTTGCTCAGCTGTTACCGAAACACAGAGCCTGAAAAGGTGCGGGACTTCAGAAGGGCTAATTGCAAGTCAAAACTTTGTCAGTTTTACAGTTATGTGTGACATACAACATCTTAAAAGTTGATAACTTCCATTACCAGTGTTAGGAAGGTTACTTTTGAAATGTAATAGGTTACAGATCACTAGTTATGTCATCAAAGTAATGTAACTCTTTACATTAGATTACTTTTGATTACTTTTCTAACAATTTTTTAAAACTGGACAATGAAGCTGAAAATTGTCAGAAAATCATAAGACCTTTAATATTGCAACCAAATTTGTCCCAAAGTTTTTGCTGACCCACGTTGTCCGAAATACGTCAAAAGGAGGCATTCCTGCATGGTGAAGAGATGCAGAGCAACAGAGGGAATGTTATTCGACATTTAAGGTTTTTGCAGAAAAACATTTTTTTTATTCAACCTCTTTGTAATCACTGATATTTTGCAAATAAATTACCACTTTTCTCAGTAACTGTAGCTGATTACAATTACATTTAATTTGTAATTTCATTAAGAAACTTAATTACATGTAACAAGTTACTTCCCAGCAGTCCATTACCCAGCGAAGGCTTTATCATTCTGACTGCTGCAGCCAAAATGTTATGTAACACATATGAGGGCCAATTGTTCAACTTGTGCTGATGAAGAGGACCAATCAATACTATGTCCATGTCACAAAATCACACAAATCTATAACCATTACACACAATTTAACTAATCCTATGAACCTAATTAGACAGGACATATAAAACCATATTTATCTTTGGAGGCCCACAGATGTGAGTTGTTACAAACTCAACTACAATCCATCGAAATCCATTTTTTAACTGGATCTTAAGAGGACAAATGTGTCTCCAAGATAAAAATAAAACCAGCCTCGTCTCTGAGAATCAATTTACAGCCTTGCAGTTATACAGTATCTTCGGGCACTCTCTGTCACTGTGGAAACTGAGGGACAGATGGCACTGAGCCCTAATCAATTTCCTTTTTGCAACAACTTCCTTATTTACTGACTGCAATCAGTTCATGGTGTGGATACACATCATTTGTGAAGCTGGAAGAGACTTTCCGGCAGACATTTCATATTACTCATGGCTACAGTCCCATGCTTTTTTCATTCATGTGTTGTCTTTCCTTCCTTCCGTCCTTCCTTCCTTTCAGCACACTCTCCAAAAACATATTTATTTATATTCTGACTTGGGGCTGGCATGGAGCAAAGAATATGACGCTGTCCTCGCTGATGTCAGCAGGCAGTTGGCTGACACTGATGTCCTTTTTAGGTGATGTTCACTTCATTCAAGTATAGGTCTAAAAGGGTGATAATTTCTGCCATCCTTGATTAAAGAAATGGAGCCATAACACTGATTTATCTCATCAGTCATTTGTCTCTGAAACATTTGTCCAAAACTCTGTGATAGTCACTTACATGTGGACGTTTTTTATTTCAGTACTGTCCTCATCTGGTACTGATTAAAGCTGTGTTAAAACAAGACCAAGAGTCTTCAGCTGGAGACAAGCAGTTACAGCAGATGCCATTTAACTTAGTCTTAACTGCTAAAGGCAAAAGTACAGAAAAAAATATAATAAGACAGTATTTGCCACTCCTTCAGGAGAGACAAAGGTGGCTCACACCACAGAGAAACTTCTCACCAGGAGATATTGTACTGATAATGGATGAATCTGCCCCTCGCAACTCCTGGAATATGGACAGAGTAATAAAGACATTATCAGACTCCAGTGGTACAGTGAGGCGAGTCAGCCTGCAGACTAAGACTAACATACTGGACAGACCTATGACTAAACTGTGCCTACTGAAACATGCAACGTGAGCAATCTGAGAACATCATTAAGAGTTTATGTATAAAGTTTTATCTTTGTGTATTATGATGTACATGTAGCAATATAGCAAGATTCATTTCGTGTCAAGCATATTGCCAACAGACTGCTTAATAGTGGTGGTACTGTGGAGCAGGCCTACTGGCTGGATGGATAGATTGCCGCTACACCACCAATATGTAAACAATGACATCAAGCTGACTTCGTGAGCCTCATGACAATAAAGCCTCATTTGTCTCATGTGGGAATATCCTGCACAACTGCCAGAAATGCTCTCACAAGTTTGAGAGAGGACACTGTAACCGCAGGAAGATGGATGCATGGTCTTGGAACACAGGACAGGAAAAAAAAACACTTCAAGGATCAAGGAAATGAGTAACACTGGTAATTTTTTTTATTCACGAGGGTGATGTTAGATTAGTTTTTAGTATGTGAATTAATGTCCGGTAACTGTGAATGATGAATTACCTGCAGTGAGGATATGGCACTGAACAAGACTGAACAAGAGGTACAAGGTCAAGGCTCAAAATTACTTTAACAGACAACATTTTTTAAATAGATTGTGTAGGCGGTAGATGTTGCAACTGCTGAGGATTTTATTGGGATAAAGGTCACAGCATCACCAACACTAATACATTTCCATCTTCTGAGAAAATTTCAATGTAATCCGGTCATTACCGTGGTTAAAAGCAAACCCAGGAAAGGAGGGAAGCCACAACCTCCGCCACAACATCTGCTACTTGGCAGAACAATCCCCTGCACATCTTGATCTTAAGACATCAGAGAAAAAAGTTGACCACACATTAAAGCAACACTTAACTTTCTGGAAGTCTGTGAGACCACAAATAGGCTAATAACAGGGACACTTCTGGATATAAACTTTTCTCTGTAACAATAGCCGACAAATGCAGAACACCGCTTATACCTCCAGCCGCTCCAACAGGGAAATCCATTGGCAAAAGAAAGAATACTGCAGAAAAAGCTAACATTAAGAGAGAACTCGATGCTGCAAGAGCCAAAACTCTGGGCAGGTATTTTTAGTTTGCCTCTAACGTAACATAGGCTATAACATGATATACAACAACACAGCATCCAGTTGCTAATGGCTAACATTAGCCTACTGTAGCGTAGCCTCTGAAACATTAACGTTATCTTCCTTGTGCGTTTCCATTTATTAGTAACGTTAACGCTACTATCTAACGTTAGCACCTTACTCTAAAACTCATCAGTCATCACTGACTCCAGTTAAGTTTTCAAACTCTGGGGTTGTTTTTGACTGTCTTGGTTGTAACGTTACACTCGCTCTCCTCTTCCTTGTATCTAACGTTACCTTGCCAACGCCTACATCTATCATAGACGTAATGAGCACGTAATGGAGGAGAAGGGTGTAGGCCTTTGGAGGGAGGTGGAGTTGCAGGAGGAGAGGGATTGGACTTTGAAGGGAGGCAGGAGTTGTGGATGTTCACATTTTTTAGAAGTGCTGTGTGAAATGCAAGAAAGGTAAGAGTTGTTTTAACACCCTAAAACCTGTCTTCAAAATGCCAATGTTGGAGAAACACGATGCAAAACTGTAGTATTGTATTTTCCCCAGTCTTAATCATTTGGTCTTTTTGTTTTTGGAGACAAAGAGGGCCCTGAAGATGATTTGCCTTCCTGTAAAAAAAAAAGGAATTCTCTCCGGGAGAAGTTTTAGCTGGTCAAAATCTGCAATCCTTCCGCTGGACGCCACTAAATCTCTCTAAATCATACACTGCTCCTTTAAACATACAAAAATTATGTTCACTTGACATACTCTCTAAGCAATTCTGTAACACAGCAAATTTTTACAGTGGTAACAATACAATTATCTGTGCAACTAATGTCATGATAGTGTCTGTAATCAAAGATGTGACCTTGTGTGTTTCTCCTAGGGTTTGGAGTGACGGCCCCATCCACTGTGACCGGGAAGGTCTTGCTTGTTTTCTATGGGTTGCTGGGCTGCTCTGCGACCATACTCTTCTTTAACCTCTTCCTGGAGAGAGTCATAACATTACTGAGCTTCCTGATATTCTGGTGCCACAGAGGGAGACCTGGACACAGCGGACTGGAGGGCCGAACCGGTGAAGAAAACAGGAATGAAGAGTGGAAACCATCTGTGTACCAAGTCACACTCATCCTCTTTTTTGCTGTCCTGTTGGTCGCATGCGGGGCTGCCTTTCTCTATTCAACCATGGAGGGCTGGACTTACATGGAGTCCCTCTACTTCTGCTTCGTGGCGTTCAGTACAGTAGGCTTCGGGGACTTTGTTAGTGGACAGAGAGAGCACCATGAGGACACCTGGGGGTACCAGGTTGCAAACTGTCTCCTGATGCTCTTGGGGGTGTGCTGCACTTATTCCCTCTTCAACACCATCTCTGTTATCATCAAACAGGGACTGAACTGGATGCTTACGACACTGGCCTGGATGTATAGCAGTATCCGCCACTATAGGCTGCAGTTCAGACCACTGTTCAAACTCTGTTTTTCTGATTCTGAGCCACCTATATGTTGTTATGAGAATGACACTCTGCATAGACAGCAGGTGCAAGCAGCTTCAAGTTTAGGCCACGGCATGCTGTGGCACACCTGTGTTCCCAATGCTAAATGCCTTTGTGATGAGGCTCAAGTGGAAACAATGTGCTGCAGAGAGACAGACAGAGGAATCTCTGCAAAACAAGAACAGGATAATTGTTTATATGAAAGTAATATAATCTATGCTAGACCACTGCCTACTTGACTGAATTAAACAACCCAATCACCACAAAAAAACAAACAAAAAAAAACCACAGATACATTTGCGTATTATTAGATAGTGGACGTGGTGCGTTGACACTTAAGATTCAACAATGCTGTGGTTAACATTAGGTTAGGTTTAGGCACAAAAACCACTTGGTTATGGTGAGGAAATGGTCATGTTTTGGTTTGGCACAGTGGTGCAGGGAAAAGCAGCAATGTCTCTGCAAAATTAGTTGTTTTTTGTGCCACTATCCTGGTAGGAAAACCAGAAATGGCTCTGCAAAAACCAATCACTTTTCATGCTTAAAAGATTCCTGGAAACGCATCAATGAGTTTCTATAAAATAGCCAAATTTGGTACTTAAAAAAGTTGCTGGAAAAACAGTGACAGGCCACTAAATGGATGATGCCTAAAAAACTGCTAGGAACATAGCAGTGACTCATGAAATCCCAATTTTGTTTTTTTGCTGGTCTCGAACAGGAGTCTGCAGCTCGGCAGGCGTCACATCATTCACCATCCCCTCCACCTCAAGATGACAAAGTCAGCTCACATACTACATCACCTCAGAAACGTTGATATGATACATATGAAGTAACTTGCATAGTTTGTGGAAAAATACAATGCCAACATTTATTTCTTGCGGCTGGGCCGGCTGAAATATTCCTGAAAATATTGCCAGTAAACACAGCAATAGTAGTGTAGTCGTAGTTTGATTTAGTCTTCAAAAGGTTAATATGTTGTCTATCTCAGATGAATGGGCTACAAGATGCACTTTGCAACCTCAGCATCCCTCTCTCCCCCTCCATCTAGGTGACCTCTCCTCACTCGCAATCCCACAACATCTCAAGACTACCATATTCAGTTCAGTTGTTTTATTGTTAATGTCCCAAACGGCAAATTAGATTGCAGCGGCATAGATGCACAAAAACACACACATAAAAACATGGTAAGACAGTACATAACATGGAGACAGTTAGCAGTATGCTAGCACACACCAAGTCAACAAGACTGCCAGCTGACTCCCATTAATAATTATACTAAATAAGCTAGAATAAGTTAAAAATAATAAATATGATAGGAGTTCTGGGCAGTGACCAGGAAAGTGCACAGAGTGCCAATATGACACACAGTGTCTGGTAAAGTGCAATCTCTCAAAGTAGCGATCAAGAAAAAGTGCCAGTAAAGACATGGCGTGAACAATGATAACAACAATGAGTAATTTAAGACTACGGCGGCAGCCACAGCTATGCACGCAGCTATGAACGGCATTACTTCCTTCCCTCAGCAGCATTCAATGCTCGGAATGAGACAGGAATAAAGGAGTATTTGTACCTGTTTTTAGTGGCCTGTGGGACACACAAGCGAAGGCCAGATGGAAGGAGTCTACCCAGCAAGCAATAGTCGTGATTTAAACATATTGGCTATATTTAGCTCCGATTTAGTCTAGCTACATGTAACCCAAATCTAGCCGATTTAATTTTGAAATTGATTAAATGTAATTTTCGCCATTGCAGATGGCGTGCGGTATGATATTCAATCATGTATGGAGAGTCAACAGTAATTAAAATATGTTTATCTCCATTTTTTGGACATGATCTCTACATAGCCGTATAATTGATGACGTCTACACTTTGGCTATGGTTAGACGTCTACCAAATTTTCACTGACAGCCCAAAGCCGTTAGCCGTGATTTAGCCTAGACGTCAGGTCTTCATGTAGACGGCTATTAGACGTTTTTTAAAGCAAAAAATGCTTGCTGGGATATATACTCAGAATTGAGTGGGTGATTCAACTAGACAGACAAAAAGAAATTATCAATAAACCAATGGCTAAATCTGTTGACGCACCGGACAGCAACCCTAAAAGCTAACCTGACCTTGGTCTCCATTTCTGCAGTTCATTCAGAGCTGACTCCTCTTCATACTGTTTCACTCACTCACTTCATGCTCCCAATACAAGTATGACAGCTGAAGTTTGTTTAGTGTTGTTTGTGTCATAATGTCTCTTTTTTTGTTTTGTAAATACTTTTGTTGTGTTAATATGTTTGTGCACTTTGCTTTTCTTCACAATTTAAGTGTATTGAGTTTATTTCATTTCAAGGTGCCAAGGGAACATTTATCACAATTGTACGAATATAAAAACTTCAACTACAACTTTAACTATCATCCTGTAGGATACGGACAATAAAAACACAGGTAACATGAACAGTGATGACAATGACCTGCAGGCTTCTGTAGTCAAAGACATACAAGTAAGGTAATAAAGAAAGAGATTCAGTCTTTGCTGTGTCTTTGTTTTGAGCTTCCCTTATTGCAGCGTCCTGAAGGAAGCAAACTCCCTATGAAGTCAGTGGTCAGGGCAGTTAAGAATCAGTTCAGCCTTAATGATAACCCCTTCACCACACCTTTATGGAGACCTTGACTAGCTCAGCCAGCTTGTTTCTCTTTCCCAGACCAGACAGGGCAGATTTAATGAAACACTGATAAAATAAGATAATCATCAGACACAAAAATACCAACAACTGCCCAACGGGAGTCATCAGCAAAATTCAAAAACATGCCGTCATTGTAATCTTAATTTTTTGTGTGGGCTGGAAGTTAAAAAGATTAGCAATGACACAACCCTGGGGAATGTGGTGGTGTAATGTGGAAGATACACCAAGGATAATGACGTCAAAATAGGAAACCGTTTGTCAAGGAATTCACAGTCCAACCCATGACATTTTAATATACTAAAAATAGAATTAAAATTAGATTTCATTTCACTGTTTTCTCAATCTGCTGACATTTTCTGTTCTTTGAGTTAATATGCTAACTAATGCTAGCTGCTTTTTAAATCTCCTGGCATCGTCCATATGTCACACTCATCCTGCCGACTGTCCCTTTTGTTCAGACATTGATTTTAGTGTACAGTACCTCCACTGCAGCATAAATTAGGTAAGATAAGGTAAACTTTAATGTTCCTGAGGGGCAATTTGAGATACAGATAGTAGTCATGAGTACAACAAAACAGACAATACATAACACACATGAATCCAGTATTACACACTGTCATGGGTTAGTCATGGACAAGTAGTGGTCACTGCTGGTTTAGATAAATGATAGCAGATGGGACAAAGGATGATCTGTAACACTTAGTGCTACATTTAGAGAAGCAAAACCTCTGCCCTGATGGAAGCATCTGAAACTCATCATGGAGGGGATGTTGAGAGTCTGAGACAATAGAGGTGACCTTCTCTTCACCAGAGATCTTACAGCACAGCATCACCACATTTACCAACTTGTTCTTGTTCTTGTTTTTAAGGCTTAGATTACTAAACCATCAGACAATGTTAAAAGAAAGAACAGACTCGAAAAAAAGCAGAAAAGAACATTTTCATGATTGTCCGATCTACATCAAAGCCCTTTGGCTTCCTTAAAAAGAGTAGGCGCTGGTTTGCGCTGGTCATCAGTGTTCACATCTAAATTCAACTTGTCATCTAAGACAGTGCCCAAATATTGGCACTGCTGCGCTGCTGCCACCGGCTCCCCCTTGATCACACAAGGAGCAGAAGGGCAGGGCCTCCTCAAAACATCAGTAAACATCTCATCGGTCTTAGACACACACATCACACCAGTTAACAAATTCATCCAGTACTGGGCCATGATCATATTCTGATCTGTGAATAGGGCTTACAATAAAAGAGTCATCTTCATACTTAAGGACAAATCTTAATGTGTGATTACTCTGACATTCATTTGGGTACAAACAATATAGAAGAGGATAAAGAACACATCTCTGAAGGGATCCCATAGAAGACAAACGAGCACTGGACAATGTCCTGTTCAACTGGACCCTCTGAGACCTGTTTGTTAAAAAAGTCAACGAGCCAAGAGACAATGCTGAAGTCCAAATTAAAGTAAGATAAATGTGACTCTGTTTCCCTGTTCTGGTGGCTGAGGTGGAATAATGGCACAAAATTCCAGCCTTGAACAGGCGGTGTAAAAGCAGCCAGAAGCTCTGGCTTGCGGACCTTGGACCTGTGCTCTCTAGGCTATACCCACTCATTAATCCATCCAGGGAGGGATGCTGAGAGAACGTGAATGCATGAATTTTCATATATTCATCTAATTCTATAAATAGGCCTGATGCCCTGCATGTATTTCTACTTCAACTTCAAGGTTGTCCACCGCTTATGAATCCCACCCCTGACTCGGAGAGACTCATCTCTCGGTTGGTTGATCTTTTTTCAGCTCACAATCCAGTCTCCATTTAAAGGAAACCTGGGAGAAAGACCTTGACATCTCGACTGGTGGTGAAACCTGGGAAATTTACCTGAAAGACATTAACAAAAATAAAAAATAAATTCCAGACACCAACGTTTTCAATTTAAAGTGCTTCATAAGCTACACTACTCCTGTGCTAAACGTCACTCCTTAGATCCCTCTGGGTGATTCGTACCAGTTTTTTGTGTTGTTTGTGTTAAAATCTGAAAATCTTCAAATAAAATATTAAAAAAGGGTGCCCACAGGGGTTTTTGGCTTGTTCACTTATTCCACTCTGCTGGGCCGGATATGATGAGCAACATATTTGCCATGTTCAGTAATGCCTGGGTTTGATATGACACTATATAAGCTTAGTGTTAGAAGTGTGTTGTAATTCCTTTGTTTATTTCCAACAAACACCCCCGCACCAGATATTGAGACGTTGAGATCTGTTGTCTGATCAAGCGGCGCTTTGGTGAAAGACACTGATTATAGTAAAAACGTCACTGACTTCCTGATCACGTGGTCCATCGGAATTTTTAGAATAAACAAATATTTGAAAGTGAATGATGTAAAATCTTGTGTATTGCTAAGATAAGGCAAGATCTCCACAGTCTGCAATTATGTGGAAAAAATAACAAGCCCTAAAATTAGCTAAACTGTACACTGGAAGTGGGAGTCATTCAAACATGTGCACGTCACAAGCAAGTTTCAAGTCTTAACTTTCAAGTCTCAAGCAAAGTTACTGTGGTGACAATCACACAAGTAAACTCCTGCAAGCAAGTTGAGTCAAGTCCCTGCTATAAGTCAAGCAAGACAAGTCAATTGCTCAGGTCAAGTAAGTCACAAGCCAAGTCATATGAAGTTCTGATGATCTGCCCCAGTTTCCACATTTCAGTCATTTAAACAGACCATAGTCATCGCAGAAATCATCCAATCATATTTCAAAAACAAATGTAGCTTCTCAATATCTGGGGAATGCAATGTTTAATTAAACGGTTAAGACGTTTTGAGTCATCTTTTTTAAGTCTAACTCTCAAGTCCTAAATGCCAAGTCATAGTTAAGTCGAGTCTTTCATTAATGTTAGTCAAGCAAGTCTCAAGTCCTCAAATTTGCCACTTGTGTCTGATTTGAGTCAGCCCTCCATCTCTGCTGTGGACTGATGTCTGAAGAGCTGCCACTAAAATATTTATGCTTATCCTCCGTGGATGTAACTGTCTCTGGGAAATCCTGTCTATCTGAAAATTACACCTGGGCTGGAAGCTGAGCGTTGTTTGTCGTCTGTCATGAGTGGGATTCTACACACTGCATTCATTCACTCATCTATTTGTTCCTGTCCCCTCGACAGTCTCTCACCTTTCTGATGCAATCTTGTGAAACTGTAACACTCTGGCTGACTTGCTTGGGCTGTTAGATAAGCAATACTGGAGCAATGTCTCCCTCTGCTGGGGTACTTTGTAACTCGCATGAGGAAACAAGTCACTGAAGTGAGGTACAGTGTATCTACACAAATAAATATCCCTTTGCATGAATGCATGAGCCTTTGCTTATCAACTCATCAGACTGTCAGCATGGCAATACATGCATGTTTTTATGCTGGTCCAACAGATTATCAGATCTTAGTATGACCTTAATTTAAAAGTATGGCATTACAAGATGCTGTATTGCTGGTTGCCAGTGCAGATTGAGTGGAGACAATAAAATAATTATCATCATTATCATCATTATCATTGTAATGCTGAAAAACTGTACAGAGACATATATCATTTAACAGGGTCAATGGAGTAGTAAAAGCAGATTATGATACAATTATAATGGAAAAAAGGTACATTTTCAGTAGGTACTTTAAAGCACTAATTGACATTGCTGCCTTTAGATACAGAGGCATGAATGCCACAGTTCGGGTTAGGGACTAATAAACGAACTAACTGCAGATATCAGCTTCACCAAAGGTCTTTGTCTAAGTTTTCATTACAGTTAGCAGTAGAGAGTCTGTGGATCTGAGGAATCGACCAGCAACGTTTGCAAAATAAATTAAATTTTTTAAATTAAACAATCAGGGACAAGCTCATTAATACCATTATAGGTAAGAACTACAATGTTAACGTTCTGTCTTCCAGTTATTTACTGGCAGCAGCATTCTGCATGAGCTGCAACTGACCTGTGATAATGCACTGCAGGAGTTGAGTGTACTTTCGAATTGAGCTTTCCAATTGAAGGATGCACAAGCTTCTCTGTATCTCTGGGAGAAAGAAAAGGCCTAGCTTTGGCGATACTCTTTAAATGACAGAACCCTGTTATGTTGCTCATATGCAGTTGGAAAGTTAGATCAGAGTCAATGACAGCATCCTAATTATTATTAATGGTGGGCACTGTTTTTCTCTTTGCATTTTTGTACTGTCAACTAGGATGTAGCTTCTGTCAAAATGAACTGGATTTGGGAAATATTTGGATTTCCATAAATTGTCAAAAATGAAGTTTTTAGGCTGTGATGTTGAGTGAGATCTAAGATCAACAGCTAGAGTGACAAATGGAAGTATGATACTGTGCTGACCACTAGAGGTCAACAAATGAAGGCTGAAAAGTAGTGGCCACAGAACAGAGCCACTTGGTACTCCAAATGTATTTTTTTTGTGTGTTAAGAAACTTTGATTTGAGACAAAAACACTATGATCTGCAATGTAACAGTACCATAAATCTCAATTTATCACTATTCTTATACAAAAATTGGGCCCAACAGTTACATTCAGCATGAAAGGACTCACACATATGGGGGCTGTGCATCTGTGCCCAGTGGCACATTGTCCCATAATCTAACCATGCTGACACCTCAGCTGTAAATAAGGTTAAATTTCACATAATCTCAAAGACTCTCTCCAGACATGTTTTTACAAACAAAAATATTCAGTCTGATATGGTTTTTCCATAAAAAGCTAAATTATTTTGCAAACAACTCTAAAAAAAAAAAAAAAAAAAACAACTTCTCTTTCTGAATCTATTATCAAGCAAATGCATTAAAATGTACCTTTTTTAAAAAAAATATAAGGTCAAAGGTATAAGTTGTGCTATAAGATTTCAGCACTCTAAAAATGACAATCTGCATCTTAAATGGGTTTCATATCTGGGTCACCTGTGGTGGAATTCAGCAGCCATGGCCTGCAATTCATGAACTGCAACGATGAGGTTTTTTGAATTTGCTTCCGTTCTGATTTGTGTATCTGACTGGCTTCTTCTCCACAGCAAAAGCAGCCATGATATGAATTTATATGCTTTTTACATTATATTATATTTACATTACATTACATTATATGTATTTAGCTTACACTTACACTAACAATAATTGTGTTCAAACATGTGGATACACAACCCAGATATTGCAAGAATCATGCAAGTACATCATTTTCATCAACTATACAGAACTGCTTCAAGTGCTTCATTTATGAACAATTAAGGACATGGAGCCAGGACAGCAAACAGTGGTGATTTTGTAGAGCAGCAGCTGCACCCTCTCCTTGAATTGAGGGAGTAGAAAGCTGATTGGCAGTAGAAGAGTGTAGTGGACAGGCTGGGGTGTACAGTTTGACCATGTCCTGCATGTAGGGTGGGCCTGAGCCATTCACAGCATGGTAGGCAAGTGCCTATTTCTTAAATCGAATTTAAACAGCCCAGCCAGTGCAGGTTGCAGAGGTCTGATGGCACATGCAGGCACATCATCCACATGCTAGTTGTAGTAGTCTAGGCAAGATGACAAGAGCCTGGAGCACAGCATGTGCTGCTGCCTGGCTATGGAATAAATGTATGCTCCGGATGTTGTGGAAAATGAATCTGGAGCGGGTTCTCACAGCTGATCGTCCTGTGTCACACCCAGTCCAAGCTGGGGACACCACAGATAGCTGTCAATGGTGATGGAGATTACAGTACATGAATGGGATAATGATAATAATAATAAAAATTCCTTTATTCATAAAATGCCTTTCAAAACAGGTTACAAAGTGCTTTACATATAACTAAAAAGACAAGAAACCAATAGTTTATAAAATATTACGATAAATACAACAAATGATAATAAAACAACAATAAGTCAATTAAAAGCAAGTGATAAATAATGAGTTTTTAAAAGTTTTTTTCCCCCTAAGTTTTAAGGTTTGACTGAGGAATGGCCAGGAATGACCTGTCAGTAAGGAAGAGCAGCTCCTCTTGTCCAGCTTCCACAGCCCAACATGGGAGGTGTTTCTCAAAATCAAGGAAGCATCCTTAAATGGCTGAATTTGAAGGATGCTACGCTATCAAATCCCGCCTAAGGACTGTTCCAATGTCAAGGATCCTTCAAATTCTACCAAGGACTGAGTCTTTCTTTCAGAAATATTTCAAGGATGCATGTGTGTATCGGGTATAACGTATACGTATATCATTTAGTTATATCTCCAGGAGTTTTTAGCATAGGCTACAAGCATGAAAACAATATTGACAGAAACCTTATAATATACACTTTACACTTTATACACAATTTGTCCACTGCCAGATAATGAGTTTCTTAAAATAACGTCCTCTTAAGCAAAATAGTCATTTACAGCGGTGATGGTTAAGGTCAGATTTTTTACACATTGTAGCATATTTCTAAAACTACTTTCTACAAAAGTTTAATTTAACCTTTTTTTTTTTTTTTAAGTATAATTCAGTAATTGCAGGGCTGCCACATAGAGACAGACAACCACTCACACTCACATTCACACCTACGACCAATGTAGAGTCACTAATTAACCTGCATGTCTTTGGACTGTGGGAGGAAGCCGGAGTACCCAGAGAAAACCCATGCTGACACAGAAATAACATACCGCACAGAGGGGCTCTCCCCTGGAACGGGCTCAAACCAGGAACCCTCTTGCTGTGAGGCGACAGTGCTAACCACACTGTTGTGCTGTTTAATTGTGCAACAACATTAGAGAGTGCCAAAATTATCACAGTAACCTGAAACCCCCTTAGTCTTGGGACCCATCCCACCAAGGCAGGATCCTTGACTTTGAGAAACACCAACGCACCTGGATTTCCGACAGGGAAAAATACAGTATTTGTTTAGCAGAATTACTTCCTTACATTAGTAACACTGAAACATGACAAAAAACACAACATGAAAAATGGAAATTGCAATACAAACAGGAGAACACTTCCGGAACCAACTGTGTTGGACACTGTTAATCCTCCATACACTGTCCCTTCTCGGTACAAGGTGGCGGGGGTGGTATCTTTGCGCGCTCCGTTTATATAGAGCAACAGGAATTTCGGTTTTGCGCTTTATTGCGTGTCAAATTGACACACGATAGTGAACAGTGAACGTGTTTTGCAATTCAAACACTTTCACACGTGCAGTGTTCGGCATTTTGGCAACGCGCTGAGTGGGAGAGGGACTACAGATGTACCGGCGGAGGGATACATCACTCAAACTAAGGCACACCCGTTAGATAGAGCTACTCTGGTGCAACACAAGGATACAGTCTCCACAGATTTTCCTCGAAACATATACCATAACACAGTTTGATATCGTTTAAGTTCTTCGTTGGAGCATCTGACTTCTGAGTAAGGTCGATAGAAAACCTTACCTTGCGTTTTGTCATCTTCACGGAGCTTTAAACGTCAACGGGGCAATGGTGAGTACATGCTAGCTTCGTTAGCTAGATCGTTAACATCCATTTGCGGCGGTTGGGAAATGACAGCCGAGTAATCGTTATTGCATTAAAGGATATCCTCTACTAGCCATACAGTAATCCAACTTTAACCTCCACCTGAGCTAACCACAGCTCTTTAATGGTATTTATAAGCTAGAAAACTGCTGTAAACAACGCGGTGGATGGGCACTTAACGTTCCTAATAATCACATTGTTAATTTAGCGCAGTGTTGGTCAGTGGTTTATGTGTGTTAGTAATGCTAATCAGCAGGCGATGAAAGAAACAAATGTCTGTTACTATGTCATCTGCGCAGCATAGAGTACACGTCGTGCTGTTATATCAATCACGTAACGTTAGCTGATTATCTATGTGTAAATACTGTGGTTTAACCTCCACGCTCGCATCAAGGTTTGTTTTTTCATCGTTAGCTTTGACTCGAGAGTGGGCGTGGTGCTGCTGAAGGAGGTGCTGTGTAAAAATAGCCCGTTAACGTGATCTTGGACCCCATCTCGTTAATCTTGCAAGACAGATATCAAAAACTGTGGCTAAGTGCCGCGCTAACTACCATTTTGTCACTGCATATAACAAGTTGCTGCAACACGGGCAGCGGGTTGCTCCTCGCAGTGCACATCAGCAGCAGGGTGCTGTGAATGCAACGTTGGTGTGACATGCGCAACAAGCGAGGAAAAAGGTTGTAATCGCCGCCAATTGCGATTACATAAGAGCACAGCTCACAGGTAGTAGTGTGCAGATGTTAGCAACAATTGTGTGTGGTATCACACGGTGACAATGCGGGTTATGTTGCAACATCTCGGGGCTGTGTGCTCTTGCAACACCACCATGACAGCATCTCCTCCGTTACGTATTGCGCCATAACGTTAAAACCGCATTCTGCTCCTGCTGAACGATCCTCTTTGCCACCCCTCCTTCCGCGCCTCCCTTCCCCCCGCATGCTTGGTGCAGTAGGCTTTCAGGACCCGCAGTGCACCCTCCAAATTGCGACCTCATATACACACACCTATAAAGCCCTGTTGTGGCACCAGAAACGACTCCCTGTCTTTGTGTTTCATCTTCAATCCCTCACTACAGTTGTTCTCTGTATTGTGCAAGAACAGACACATGGTGTGTGATGGATGTTAAGGAAACTACAATGTCCTATTCAATCACATGCTGCACAGAATTGTCTGCAAAAAAAAAAAATCACCTGCAGCCCTTGTAGTTTCCTGCACTTGACATGAGAAAATGTGATATGATCCCTTGTTTACTGGTGATTTAAAAAAGCAGCAATACTGTTCTGCCGAGCACTTCTCACAGCAGCTGTATAAATCCTCTAACACTCAACTGTGCCATGCTCTGATCCAGACACTGCTTGCTTCAGCACCACCGAATCGGTTGGCAGTGGACAGAGTGAATACTCTGCAGTCTGTCTTGCTCCCTTCTTTTTTATCCCCCCCTCCACCCTCCCAACCAACACGGTGACTCATTGAAATTGACTCGAAGAACACATGGCGTTACCACCACCTCCAGCTACAGAAATGTTAGCTTTAATCTCTATTTTTGAAAAGGAGAGGGGATGTTAGAAAATCATTTCTGCTCGAGTCTGTGGCGTAAGAGCACATGGACACAATGGAAACATGATTCTTTGTGTAAATAAAATGTTTAATTCATTTAATTGCCTAATTATAACTGTTGAATGTTCTCAAATAAACAAGTCCTTAGTCATTATTGTAGGCTTGTAGGTTTTATTCCATGCAGCAGTTCCTGTTGTGCCCGCTCATGCCAGTTGTTTCCAAGTCATGTGAGAATAATTTCCTGACAATATGAAGGGCCACACACAGACAGAAGGTGCCAAGCACTGTCAAGCAACAGTTGGCACAGGGGTGAGTCTATGATGATAAACAGAGCCTCACATCTGTTCAGTAAAAAAGACACAAAGAGGTGGTTAGTTGCGGCGATATTCAGTGTGCTACATTGGCGACCCTGTTCGTGTCTCACTAATTATAGCAGGCGTGTGTATTTCGGGCTTTGGAGTATTTATACCCGTCCCTCATCACACTTTCTCAGCCTGAAGTGGGCATGTTGACTGACTTAGACAGGCCTGGTAAGACCTCATGGCAGAATGACGTATCAGTTAAAGTTGAAAAATCAACTGGGTGTAAGAGTGGAAAAGTATAAAAGTAAAACCCATCTAAGGATAAGCAAGTTTGGATAACATTGGCACGGTGATCTTAGGAATGTGGGTTTGTGTCAAATGGTTATGTGTGTCTCTGAAAATAGACTGATAAACTAAAATGTATAAGGTCAGCAAGCTTTTCTATCACTTAGATTTCAGATTAAATAGAAAACAAGTGGCCAAATCTTCTATTGTATAAAATACCATCTTTATATGAGTATAAGGCCCAGCATTTAATTTCCTAAAAAAGGACAGTGAGGTTAAACAATATCTTAGCTGTTTTTATTGCCTTGCGTCTGTAAGGATAGTCTTTAGCTAGGTCATAAACTGGGCCCAGCTGTCAGACGATATCACAGCCTGTTTTGAATAAGTTTGTTTAGAGTGCATTTGCATTGGCATAGATCTGTGTATGTTGATTACACAGTGGAGTCTGCTGCAGGTGCTCCTCATTAGGCCTACCCAAGGCTTTCATCTCCATAATCATTGTACCGAAGATTTTAAAGTCCCATCCACCCAAAATGAATCTTTGAGTATCAAACACTCACCCACTGAAGGTTGGAAAGGTGACTCTTAAAAGTCTGTAGTTTCCTTCTTCACAAAGAACAGCAGCTGTGGCAGCAGTGTTCTGTTGATGTGAGTTTGCAGTTGTAACAAAAAAAGAAATCACTCACAGATACTTAATTTAGTCCTGTAGCATTATCTTTTGGAACAAGTTGAGTCATTTATTTACACTCCAGTCTTTAGAAGAAAATGTTGGCAGTTTAAATTTCTGCATAAATACGTAATGTTTGAATATTTTATACATATGTCAACATTTCTAAAGTGACCTAATATATGAGCTGACTCCTTTGGGTTTGGGGGAGATGGTGGATGGCACCTCAGCTAAATGAGGCGGTTGCCAAATTGCAGACCACTGTTTGAGACCAACAAACCACAAAAAATGTTTTAGGGCGTCACTGCTTTGTTTTCAGTGTTTGTAGGCTCCAAACGTGGGTGTTTTGTAGCGATCTGTCGGTGGGAAGAGTGGCAAAAAAAAGCATTTGTTTTTTACCGAGACATTGCTGCTCTTCCTGCAGGGATTGTGCCCCCAAAACATGATTTTCTCCTAACCATAATCAGCTGTTTTTGTGATTAAACATGACCACACATCACTCACAGTATCGTCAAAATGAAAAATTTCAACGTATCCGCTAAATCATAACACGCTAATGTGACGTTCAGTTTGCAGAAACCTATGATACCAACATTTATGTTGTTAATGAGGATGTTATTTAGGATTTTACCTCTAATCATGACAGAACACTAGAGAGAAAACATGTTGAAATCATAGCTAATAATGCTTTGTCAGTGGAGGTAGCCAACAGTCAGACTTAAGGGTCTCCAGCAACTCCAACCATAGACACCATCAGCAAAGACACTAAGATCTGTTTTTTCCGATATATTTAGTAGTGTAAGATCCCCTAAATTTTCCACTTAACTTTTTTTAATATTCAGTTGCTTTGTAAGGTCTACAGAACTAAAAATGTTATTCTGTAAAATAACTGTCCTTAACAGGGCTGTCCAACTTTTATTTTCAGGCTGGACTATCAGTGTTTGATCAATGTCGTCTTCTCTCTTAACAGGCTGATCAGCTGACTGAGGAGCAGATTGCTGGTGAGTGCATACCTTAGCCATGTTTGGTTTGTTTAAGGTTTAGCAGCTCCTTAATTCTCCACCAAAGCTGAGAAACTACAGTGTCTGAGAGATTTAGCCTTAAGTAGCCAGAAGTGTGTGAGGATATAAGCTAGTGGTTGATGTGGCCATAATAAAAATCTGCAGGGTTTTGAGTTTCAGGATGAAACCTCAATATGAAAAGCTCACATATGCGTATTCATGTTAGGAAATTTGCAAAAGATGCACTAGTGCTTTTACTCAGGGGTCGTCAGTTCAGCGCCCCACGTTTTGTTCTTTCCCAGTATTGAATCAGTCGTGCAAAGACCCTGCTATTGCTCAGCATGTTTTTTCTATTCAGACTACCTGAAAGAGTGAAACTGAAGTGTCTGTATCGACGTGAATGCTCATTGCAATGCTAATAGTCTTATTTCTGTAAATGCACAGAGTTCAAGGAGGCGTTCTCGCTGTTTGACAAAGATGGCGATGGCACTATCACCACCAAAGAGCTTGGGACTGTGATGCGCTCTCTGGGACAGAACCCCACTGAGGCTGAGCTGCAGGACATGATCAATGAGGTGGATGCTGATGGTGAGGAGGAAAAGCACAAACGCACAATGAAAGTTAAACTTTTTGAAAGTTATAATTACCACAATTTTAAGGGTGATCTTCATGTCAGATGTCCCTCTTGTCGTAAATAACACTACTGGGAATTTTCACCCCTATATGCCATGTAAAAATAGTTAAGGCATTAGCAAAAGCACTTGGCTTTAAATTAGAATCATGACATGTATTTTTGAGTGTATTATTGAATGTAATTATATGGTGACACAATTACCCTAACCCCTCTCTGTTTCTGTGACTGCGTAGGTAATGGTACGATTGACTTTCCTGAGTTTCTGACCATGATGGCCCGGAAGATGAAAGACACAGACAGCGAGGAGGAGATCAGAGAAGCCTTCAGAGTCTTTGACAAGGTACATTAGAACTAAGTACACCGAGAATATTAACAAGCACCACTGAAATTATTAGTGGCCCTGTTTTTGCCTGAGATTTGTTTATTCATTGTGTCCTTGTCATGGCATGTTTAGCCTTTAGTACAGGTGAGGCTAAAGACAGTTCACATAAGCTGGCTTCAGAGTTGAAAAGACTATTAAACCCTTGTATTTTGAAGACCATAGAAACAATTAAGTAACACTGACCTAGCTATTATAAAACATCATATTAGGGACACTGAAACTTACATCAGTGGCATTCAGCCCTTAGCTTCTATGTAAGACGGTAAATGGTACACAGTGACAGTGGTTCCTCTGTTGGCCATCTGCAGGATGGTAATGGCTACATCAGTGCAGCAGAGCTACGGCACGTCATGACCAACTTAGGGGAGAAGCTCACTGATGAGGAGGTGGACGAAATGATCCGCGAGGCTGACATTGATGGTGACGGTCAGGTCAACTATGAGGGTGAGATGTTCTTTTTATGTGTTTTCTTATACCTTTTTTTTTTTTTAAAGTGTGCATATTATAATATTAACACTAATTACAGCCCTGCAGCTACTTGTGTGTTTCTTCTCTGTGCCACTTGACTTGTTTTCAAAATGTATATGCATTTTTACGTTATATTGATACACTGTCACCAAATATTGCTATTCTTTTTAATAGTATAGATTATTAATATTGACAATAAAAGATTTTGGTAGCCTCTTAGAATGATTAAAGTTGTTTTTTTTAGTCCACCAGAGGAATTTTGCTGCAATCAAAAAGATTGTAGTGAGATAAACAGACTGAAACCTTCATCATATTGATAAAACAGATGTTAACAAAGTTTTCCTTTGAGACATAATTTGCAGTTGATAAGAAGTTATGAATCACAAAATATCACAGTATATGTTATCGCTATCCTCAGCATATTGAAAAATGTTTGAAGTCGCACAAATATTGTATAGTGACTTAAAGGGATAGTGCACCCAAAAATGAAAATTCAGCCATTATCTACTCACCCATATGCCAAGGAAGGCTCTGGTGAAGTTTTAGAGTCCTCACATCAGTTGCGGAGATCCGAGGGGGAAGTGTGTAGCAGCACAACTGCACACCTAATGGCTGACGGCGACCCAGATTAAAACGTCCAAGAACAAAGAATTAATACCATAAAGTGTCTCCATACTGCTCGTCCATAGTGATCCAAGTGTCCTGAAGCCCCGACATAAAAAATTGTTTGGAAAAACGTTATCTAAACTCTGTTTTTAACCTCATTGTAGCCTGTGGCTCTAACTGCCTCTGTGTACACTGCAATGACGTGTGTGCGCGAGACCGTGAGACATGGGCACCACCTTCATGTGTGTTCACGTGTTATCGCTGGTCTTGCGTGCAAGCGCGCACACGTGAGCTCGGTGTACAGAGAGGCAGTTAGAGCTACAGGCTACAGTAAGGCTAAAAACAGAGTTTTAAGGACGTTTTCCAAACAACTTTTTATGTCGGGGCCTCAGGACACTTGGATCACTGCAGACGAGCAGTATGGAGATATTCTGTGGTTTTAATTCTGTGTTCTTGGACGTTTTAATCTGGGTCGCCATCAGCCAAAACTTCACCAGAGCCTTCCTCAGCATATGGGTGAGTAGATGATGGCTGAATTTTCATTTTTGGGTGCACTATCTCTTTAAATATTGTGATATTATTGTATCATGAAGCCTCTGGTGAGTCCCCCCTTCTAGTTTTTACTACAATCTTATTAGAACAATCAACACACATGTAGTTATGTTACCAAGGGCCCAGACTCACCAAGCCAATGGTCGGCTAGCGATCAGTGTTGGGCTGTTGGTGAGCATCTCTCACCCCTTTTTTCGTGTGTCCCACACCGTTGGCAGTAGTCAGCCCTTGACTTCACTTGTCAGCTTTATTTCGACTGATTCAGCATGTTGAATTGGCATCAAAGACGGGGAAGTCTGTCAGTGAAATCATTCTAGAGAAGTGAGAAGTGTAAGTGAGGAAAGCAAACAAATGACTAAGGTCAAGAGGGCAAGAAATCGAAACAAACTTGTTATATTAGGACCGGTTGTTTCTTTAACCATTAAGCTCTGTTATCGTTTGCTAGCACAGAATAAATACCATTTTTTCTTTAGACATTGGGTTGTGTTGTTAATGTGCTAACTGGCAAGCTAGCTTCTTAAATCTGTCCTGTTAGTCTTCCAGTTCCCCTTTTTGAATAATGCTTACAGACTATCACCGCCTGCAGGCATGGACAGTTCTGTCCTCTTGAGCACACACTGAATGTGCATAGACAGGAAATGTGAGGCAATGCTGCAGTCTGCCTTTGTCGCCACTAGTTTTTTGATGTTGGTTGTATCTGGGCCTGAAGAGAAAAATTCAGTTTCAGCATCACCTCTGTTAAAGGCTGTCACATAATTTTGACAATTTCTCGTACTAACAGCTGCCAAAATTTCACCTTTTGCGTCTGACATTTAAGCATTTTTGTTTCCTCTTCTCTCCACAGAGTTTGTCCAAATGATGACTGCCAAGTGAAGAGAACACTGACGTTTCTCTCAGCGTTGCTTGATCACTGTCTTTAAGAACCAAAAAAAAAGGAACAATTACAAATGATAAACAAACTTGCCCCCCAAATTCACTTATATGTAGAATTTAACAATTTGTGCTTCAGTACATCCAAATACTTCTAAGGTATCTGTTTAGCGAACACCAACAGAATAAATCCTAGAGAAGTTAATGGACCAAGCTTTAAGAGGGCGAAGCCCCGACTTCAGACCAAGATTCTGCTGAGTCACCCAGCTCCTGATTAATTTAGAGGGAAGAGCAACACTGAAAAGGCAGAGGGATAGGATCCCATGCCACAGTTGGAATAGAGAAGTTGGCTATTAAATTCTTTCCCATATTCAACAAAGAACTCTAAATACTGAATTGAGTACTCTTCTTGCATGCACCCTTTCTGTGACGGTCTCTTGTCACAACAAGGAGGCTCTGATCCCATCAGAGGTAGTGGTCAGACTGTGTACACACTGGAGGTATATACATTACTATATAGCTATATATCTGTAAAATTTGTGTCACTTTTGATTATTGCAAGAGCAAATAGTTGCGATGTAGGGTGTTCATTGGTGCTCGGTTGCAGAAGAGCATCCTTATACCTTGAAGAGTTCGGACAAGAACGAGAGACTGAAAAGTGCTGACGTTTTTTCTTCCTCTCGGGGATGTTATATTGTCTTGTTTTGAGTCGTGGGCTTTACATTGCCTGCAGCACTGATTGGAGACGGTAGTATGGTGTAATGCTTCGGGAGGATTATTGTGAAAACAACACTTGAGGACTGCAGTTAATATATTTGTTCTGCAATCAGATATCCTGATGATACAATATTGATGTAATGCTTTATAATTGTGTTCTCAAATATTAATGTATTGATGACAAACTTTGGTCACCAAATATATCTATATATATTAGTGTATCGTAAAGTTTGCATTGCCTATTGTTGTAGTAAATGACCTGTGACATGTTTTCTCTTTGGTTTTGAAATGTGCCATAATACTCTAAAACGCCTCAACCTTCTTGCAAGACTCGTAGTTCATTAGAATATAATAACTCTACTTAATATAATAACGTATAAAAATACATGCAGTTGAACATATTTGCACTTTGGTATAAATCATGTGGATATTAAAAAGGTTTTGTGTAAAAGAAGAAAAAGAAACCAAATGTCACTGTTGCTGCTGCTATAACAACTCATATGTTACACTCATTTCTCGTCCTTGTTGGTGTCTGATCTTCGATTTGTAGTCCGGTGATTCAATCTTCAATCTGCTTGCTGTTTTACTGAACAGAATACATATACTGTATATTCACAAAAACTACTGGTGGAGGGGTCGATATGTTTAATTTGGGAAATTCGAATGGGACTTTCAGATAGGGATGAAATGAGGTTGTAGCAAAGAATTCAGCTTTAGATTGTTTAGGTTTTCGAACAGTTGGTTAAATTTAAGAAGCAAGTTAGCTGAGGTATCTTATGATTTCCTCAAAGCACGAAACTTCAATACTGCTCTGCTTGAGGCGTTTTAATTGGTTACCTTTGATTCGGATGTTGGGAAGTAAATGGTAAATGGACTGTTAATTTCTGGAGGTATCTCAAAAATGTAAAGATGTGATATATTTTCCATAAATCAATAAATTGACTGAGCTTTACTTCACCTGCATCTCACTGTCATGTTTAATCTAACACATTATATTTTACATGCAATCTGTCTGTTGGTTTGAAGCCAGTGTGTTCCCACGGTCATGGAATACCTGGACAAGTTTTGAAATTATAAAAACTGTTCCAGACCTAGAAGTGGTTTGGAATTAATGGAATGATTTGGGAAAGTTTTGAGTATACATTGTTGTGGCTATTATTTAAAGTATGTTCATAAAAATACCCAAGCATCACACGAAATCCCTTTGTATTATTTCTAATTTAAAATCTAGTGCTTGCTGGGCTGTGTGACTGTTGAAGCAGTTGAAATGCCACTAGCATCATGTGATACACATAGAACAGACCTGCATCATGTCAGCATAAACACCAAGACCGTGCCCCCATTGGGTCCCTGATCCACTTGGACCAGGGTTACTGATGGCTCATTGCTGCGATAAACCTTAATTTATTAAGGTATCGCCAACACTCAGGTTCAGGCAAGGTCATGAAGCAATTATTAGATATGTCTACATAAGAAATATTTGTGTAACAAGAAATAAATGCCTACGAACTTGTCGAAGGTGTAGTCCAAATGCAAGTCAAATTGCATTGACGTCTACGGGAACTTTGGTTTTCTCTCCCCCAAAAAAAGCACCTGACCTTCACCTTTCTTTAAAGTACCCATGTGTCCCAGTCTGGTCTATTGGTGTTTGTAGCTAGTTGCCAGTGGGAATGTCTAACAAGTGAGTAGAGTAAAGAAGCCCTAGCAGTTTTCTTCTCCACCAATGCCTGAGAAACACATTTGTAGTAATGTATGGCTGTTTATATAGGCCCTCCCATTTTAAATTACTTTAATAAACTCATGGAAATGGGGTCAAAGATGGAAAGGTCTAGAAATTTCTGTGGTAAAAATGTGTCGGAACCTGCAAACGGCATTCTCTCAGTACTACACTACGTCCTGCACTGCTGTCCTGTGCCAGAAAGGAGCACTAATCCCATCCAGACAGTATGCGATTGGGTCAGGGCGAGTCACACTAGCCCTTCACTGGAGACACTATCCCAGGCACAGGCTATATTTAGTGGCTCATGAGATTGCTACAGGAGCCTGTGGTAATCCAGGTCACTTGGGGTCATGACCCCTCACCCGCACACACTAAATTCAAACAAGGAGCAGTCGCCCTCTTGCTGACAGGCAACATCAACAGCCAATGGAACTAGGCGTTATCTGGGGCAGGTAGATGTGATTGGACGTGTGCCCACATGCTAATCGTTTGGTTAAGTAGATAAGGAAAATGAATTACGAAACAACTCGGTAGGACAATTAGAGCTGCAGCATCGCAGGCACAGGCAGGTGTGATTATCCCTCTCTGGTTGTATAATGGCAGGCTGGAGATGCTCAGTAGTGTGGCTCCCACTGTGTGCTGCAGTAATGTATTTCTCACAGAGATAATTACAGATATGTTTTTAAATGTCATGCTGGTTTTATCAGATTCACTTTGAGTTTAAATCACACATGTAGGGAGCGTCCAGTTTTCACAGAAAGCTTCAAATCTACAATGCTATCTCCAGTGGTGGAGAGCAAAAAGGAACATGTTTTAGGTATTTGTACTCTGAGTACCGTAAAACTTAAATTAATAGCCTGGCCATTATTTGCTTAAGTCATCTCAACAGGCCTATATTTGCAATAGGCGTCGATATGGGACAGGCAATTTCTTTCACACAAAAAGGTTGCTCAGCAACGGTGGGAAATACAGTCAAACTGTTTATTAAAACCAGTCTGAATATTACTTCAGATGATATATCAATTATGGATCATTCATTTGATCTGTCTCTGATAGACAGCCTATCAGAGATAGAGAGTTACGGCACTCAAGGATTACAGCACCTGACATACCGACACAACACCACTTTATCCTGTTAAAACAGTACTCAGAACTTGGATTCATTTTTATTAAAATCCGTTTTGATTCTTTTGATCTGAGGACATTTATGGCCTAAAGCAATATCAGTAACTTGCATGGTAGTGGAGGTAATGGATTAATTGCTCGGCAACCACACCAGACATCTAGTTTAGACACGCGTTTATTTGTCAAAATGTGTAGCCACACCAGGCTAGTAAACGGGACTGGGCAACTCACTGGTACTAGGCCTTTAATTGAAGTTTTACGGTATTTAAATTTTGTGCTATTTTATATTGTTTCAGAGGGACATATTTTTACTTAAACTCCCCTACTATTTGATAGCTGTAGTTATACAAACATACATACAAAATATAAGATGGCTTTATAAAATTGGATACAGTATTATAAATTAAACTTCCTAACATACATGGCTGTTTAAATTAGCTCCACCTCCAACCAATTAATGTACCACTTAAATGTTAATCCAACAGTCATAATGATCTAGTTATAATAAAAGGCAGCATTCTGTCTAATCAAAAACTTTTACTTTGATACTTCAAACCTGTGGCATTCCCCAAGGCGCCATCCTTAGCCCCTTGTTGTTCTGCATATACATGCTTCCGCTTGGTCATATCATAAACAAATACAATATCCAGTACCATTGTTATGCAGACAACAACTCAATACATGTTCCGTTAAAAATCCAGTGAAGAAGGCAATTTTAATCATCTTTTATCCTGTCTGTCTGACATAGAGTGGTGGATGTCCCAAAACCAGTTAAATGACAGTAAATCAGAAATTATCCTCTTCAGTCCTCCAAAATCCATCACTATTCTACAAAACCATCTTGGCTTCCTATCTGAAAATGTCAAACCTGCAGCCAAAAACCTTTGTGTGACTTTCACTTGTAATTTTATATTTTAGAGTATTGCTACTTTTACTATATGGTGTGAATACATCCACCAACGCTGGCAGAAAGAAGTATTGTAAAGTACAAGTACCTCAGATTAATGCTTGAGTACAGTACTTGATCAAATGTACTTACAGTACTGTCCACCACTGTTGGCCACAAGATAATTTTTCGACCAAGCCTCTGCTCTGACCTAAATTCTTACCTTTAATCAAATATCTTTGACAAATTTCATGATTAATGGTCACACTAGTCAAGCTCCAGACACCAGACACACTGTGGCCCATAAAAATTAAACAGGCCTTTTTCACTGAACACATTTTGACATGTCACAGTAGGGAAAGCAAAGGTGTGAATAATGAAATTAATGATGGCTCAATTCCATTTAGCTGCTTTGATTTCAGGGTCCTGGTATTGTGCATGTGTGCTCATTGTCACTCTCAGTGGGACTGTTACAGAACAGAGCGATCGCCGGTGCCATTAGCTGTGACCTATGCTTTTCATACAATGACAGGTCAAAATGTCTGCTGTGAGAAAGGTCTTCGAACATGGTCTACTGTGGTAGCAAAGGATGTGAGCATAACTTCAACACTAGATGGTGTTGTTTCAACATCCTCTTATTCTAGTGCCAGTGGCTGTTTTGGGACAAGTGCTGCACACACAGTGAGGCTGAGACAGGAAGGAGACGCCACTATCTGAAAACAGCTGGATGAACAAATAACTTTGAAACCACTTCAGTTTTCGATGAATTGAATGCAACTTGTTTTGAGCCAGCCGGTTCTACTTAAAATGGAGATATAAGGTGTGTGTGTGTGTGTGTGTGTGTGTGTGTGTGTGTGTGTGTGTGCATGAACTGTATTGTGTTTGCTTGAGTGCACCACACCCACTACCCATAATTATGCACACTTTGCAATGTAACCTTACCGCCTCTTAGCTTGAGAAATACAATCCTTTTCATTCTTGTTATCCATGAGGGAGGGGGTGTGGTGTATTATGTAAACTCCTCTTTACATGCAGACTCCTGAACAATATAACTATTTTTGGAATAATATGTTTGTACGGCACAATCCCTCCCCTTCCAAGTACATGTAGAATTTCCTTGTTTGTCGTCGCCCTACATCTGCTGTACTACACAATTCACTGTCATTACTACCGTCTCTCACTTTGTGTGAGGCCAAACCAACATTGTTAACACGTTTGCTTTCTGATGCACACAGTGTTAACTTCCTTCTTGTGTCTTCAAACACACATGACATCACCGCAAATACCATGGTACCATTGCTGGCTCATCAGGTGAATTAATCACCAGCCTCTGCTGAAACAAATGCAGACGAGTACTTTATAGGGTGTGGGGATGCCTTATTTCAGTGCTGGTTCTTGGTCACAGATGCAGTGTCTCTGGTTATACTTGATCCCTCTAGTGCTGTTGCTCTAACTGCAGATTGTACTTCCGCATTTTCGTATGGCCACCACCACGGACACAAAGAGAGTACCTATCTAACTCTCTCTCCCAAATTCAGACATAACTCCAATCAAACCGTAAAACTAAGCAGTGTTGATCACATATAAACCAAAACTCTATCACTGTATTGCCTATTTCTTGGCTAAAATGTTTTCCGAAACACATTTAAGCTCACCTTTAACTGTTTTTCAAGATTGTTCGTTACCAGCCAGCCCACATATTGTTTCCTCTGTCAAAATGGACCACTCTGATTACATCACACACCAGCGGTAGTCGAGTGGCCTCTGCCAGGGTTGTCCCTTGTCACCAATCCTGTTTATGATATTCTTGGACAGGATCTCGAGGCACAGTTTGGGGGAGGAAGGGATCCAGTTTGGAGACCTCAGAATTGGTTCTCTGCTTTTTGCAGATGATGTGGTTCTGTTGGCATCATCACACCGTGACCTCCAGCATTTTGTAGCCAAGTGTGAAGTGGTGAGGATGTGAGTCAGCACCTCCAAATCTGAGGCCATGGTTCTCTGCCGGAAACTGATGGATTTCCCCCACCAGGTTGGTAGAGAGTTACTGCCTAAAGCGAGGGAGTTCAAGTATCTCTGGGTCTTGTTCACGAGTGAGGATAGAATGGAGCGTGAGATGGATTGGTGGTTTGGTTTGGCCTCCGCAGTGATGCGGCCACTGCGCCGGACTGTTGTGGTAAACGTCCCAACCCTCACCTATGGTCATGAGCTCTGGGTAGTGACCGAAAGGTTGAGATCGCAGATACAAGTAGCCAAAATGAGTTTCCTCCGTGGGGTGGCTGGGCTCAGCCTTAGAGATAGGGTAAGGAGCTCGGACATCTGGAGGGAGCTCAGAGTAGAGCCGCTGTTTCTTCGCATCGAAAGGGGTCAGTTGAAGTGCTTCAGGCACCTGATCAGGATGCATCCTGGGCGCCTCCTGTTGGAGGTGTTCTGGACATGTCCAACTGGTAGGAGGTCCCAGGGCAGACCCAGAACACTCTGGAGGGATTTCGTATCTCACTTGGCCTGGGAACACCTCGGGGTCCCCCAGGAGGAGCTGGAAAGCATTGCTGGGGAGAGGGGCATCTGTGGTGCTTTGCTTGGCCTGCTGCCCCCACGACTCGGCCCCGGATAAGTTGATGAAAATGGATGGATGGATTGACTAACGGTAGTTTTTATTGGTCCAGTGTAGCACAGTACATTCTCCTTTTCAACACTTTTTCTCTGTTTTCTCTAATCATGTAGCACCAATTTAAAAAGTATTCGCATCTTTATACTGTATAGACAGTCCAGTTTTATGAAAAGACCATCTTTCTAACAGCGGACTACTACTACAATCATCTCACAGCTCATCCAGTTATAGGCTACTGACCTCTGGTTCAGGAACCAAAGCTCTACAAGACCTTTTGTCCAGACTGCCATCTACTTCAGTTGTGTTATTGACTCTGCTGACTAACCCTGCAGGGAGTAGGAGGCTAATTAGCTGACAACTAACCACTCTGTACACTGTACTATCTTTCCTATGTGTAGAATGTTTTGCTTTAGAGATACAGTTTGTTCATTCACGTTTAATGAATGTGTCAGAGGTAAAAACCAACATATCCATTATTATTACATTCTGGGAACCTAATCTTCTTTTCTCGCCATTCCCATCTGTATTAGACAGCTGATAGGTTGGAAAGAGACAGGGGTATGACATTCAACATAGCTGCAGTTATGTGGTATCCAATTTCACTGCTCACCCACAGGGACGCTCCTTTTTTAGTATTTTCTGGAAATTTCATGATTTTTAAAGTGTTGGGATTTTTCCTATTCCCATCTGTGTTGGACAGCTGATAGGGTGGAGAGAGACAGGGGTATGACATGCAACATAGCTGCGGTTATGTGGTATCAAACTTCACCACTTACCCACCGGGACGGCCCTTTTATAGTATTTTCCAGAAATTGAATAAAAAGAACACACGCATCAGCATTAATACATCATATCCACAACGTGGAAACCAGATGTTCATGCAATACATTTACCAGCGACATTTGCTAAATACAAATATCTGATTGATCCATTAGCAGATAAAGTAACAGATTATGGGATAGTCCTCCAAATATCTGCCTTGATTTTGGAGACAACTCTCAAATAAGATGCACTTGTCTGTTTTTTCTTTTAAAGCCACATGTATTAAATTGTACTTTTCTTTCTGAATACTTATAGGCTAACGATGATTCTTGAAGCACTATCTCTGAAACCATTGTCGCTTGCAGCCAATGCATTTACCAAGTGTTCCAAACTGTTCTCTGTTGTGCACTCGGACGGCAATTTTATAACAAACTTCCAGCAACACTGTAAACACCAGTGTCTGCAGTGTCTATTTTGCCAATTTGCCTTTTTGCACTGACACACCTGCTGCTTAGCCAGTAGCAACCCTACACTCTAGGACAGTGGTTCCCAACTGGCCCAGCCATGAGGTCAAGATTTCTCCTTAGTCATTAGTTCAAGGTCCACACAGTTTAACACATTCTGCATCATACTTTTGTTTAGCCATGGCGTTGAGCTAGTTTGCTGTCTCTGTTGAGAAGCTGTTTGCGATTCACTCACTCTACAGCAGGAAACAGCTCTTCCAAATAAAGACCCTGTGCTGGAAATTCACTGTACTTCTAAATAAAAAGTGGTTTTACAAACTTGACACATTCTGTCCATTCAGAATGAACCTGCAACCCAGATTTTGACCACAACCCACCAGATGGGAATCACTGCTCCAGAGCGCCCAACCCCAGCCTGCATCTGAGTATCTGAACAACCAGCTGTCATATGGTAGATAGAAGGAGCCTCAGTTAGCATGTTTTTGGGGCAGCAGTGGTGCATTGTATAGGGCCATATGGTAGGTTTAGGGGGGTTGTAGTTGTCATTCCTAAATGCATCAATAGCCACCTGGGGCCTCTTCTCCTAAGACTTACAAAGATGACAACATTTAGCCATTTTTTTCTGTTTTTCTGCTCTTGTTGTTTGAGAAGTGTTAGAACATTTTAAGAAATAAAATAATAATAACATGTGTGTGTGTGTGTGTGTGTGTGTGTGTGTGTGTGTGTGTGTGTTTGTTTACTACATGTATGGCAACTTGGCCTGATCTGAACTCAAAAGCAAAAGCCACAAGTTTCATGTATACTATCAGTACGTTGTTGGTTCCCTGTGTGCTTATTCAAATGACACTTTTTGTGCATTGTGGTTATGCAGAAACTAGTTTTGCAAAAATGAATAGCTTTTGCAAGAGGTGTATGATGTTTTGCTGGTTTTGTTTAAGGTTTTGTGGTTAGTGTGTTAAAATAGCTTATAGTTTCAAAGATATTGCCTCAGCAGTCAGGGGAAAAAAGCTGTGATTACACTTCCCTTTGTGCCTTTTGTATAGTTTTCACACCTCAATAAGCTCCATAGTAGAGCTTTGAATGTTGTTGATAGTTAAAACGTGTTCGGTTGTATTCTCTAAAATGTATGAGCAAAATCTCAAAAGCATATGAACTTGTCTTGTTATTATTCCACTTCATGATTCAAGCTAATTCTACCTTTCCAGTTTCACAGAAAATAAGAACTTCCAGCTAAAATGTGTGAGGCTTAGCCATTTTCATAGCAAAGGACATCACGTAAAAACCTCTCTGCAGAACACGTGATAAATGTTGATTCTTGAGAAGAACATGACGATTACAGAATTCCAGTAACAATTGAAGACAAGATTCACCATACATGTACATGCTTATATAATGTCTAGACTGTCTCCAATACGACATTTCAGTCATTGTGTGCTATCACTGCTTTGGTTTATTAAAAACCAACATTAACAAAACACAATGTGATGATAGCCACTGTTTAGAGAATAATGATGGTATTTCAAATTAGATTACGGATGAGTCATCACTGGAAAAGAATCAATAAAAGAAATTGATGTGAGACGCTCAAAGAAAAGAACTATTAGGTTTGAGAAAATCCTCTTGTGGCCTTAAATGGTTGGTTCTCAGAATGTTATTACTCATCAATACATCAGTGAAGTGGTTTTAAATGGGAAGTTCCCACCATGACCTTTTTCTGATTACAGACCACAATGGCTTTCTAATTCGTTTTGCCTTTTGTCTGACTGTATGAGCTGCGATGAGAGTCCAGTAACCTTCAAACCCAGTCCAAAATACTGTAATGGCTCATGAATATTCTGAGAAACTGAACACATGCTAACAACTGCTAAACTGTAGTTTTCTTTTATTAGTTTCTTTTGTGTTTAGCACCAAAGCAGAAGGAAACAGAAGGCGGAAGGCTATTGACCACATCAGTCTTTATCAGTAGGTGAGGTTTAGTCCTTGATAATAATAATAACAACAATAACAATGATAATAGTAATATTAGTAATAAAGCAGTGAAAAGCAAGTAGGTTTGCAAAATGATTTAAAAGATGAGACAGAGTTTGCAGCCCTGATCTCCTCAGTCAGGTCATGGAGCTCTGACTGCAAAGGCTCCGTCACCTTTGTGAATGAATCTAGACCTTGCTACAACAAGAAAAGATGCACCTGAGGATCTCAGGCCATGAGGACAAACACATGGCAAGAAAAGATCTGTTATATAACTTGGAGCAAGGCCTCTCAGGTCTTTGTAAGTAATCAATATACCTTAGAATCAATTTTAAAAGCAACAGGTAACCAGTGTCGGGATTGCAGGATTGGTGTGATGTTGTCATGTTTTCTCTAGCAGAGTTTTGGATGAGCTGGAGCTGCGACAGAGATTTTTTACTGATGCCTAATAGCAAAGAAATGCAATAATCAAATTGACTGGTTATAACAGTTTGCAGATGTTTGTTAGAAAGGAATGATCTGATCTCTGAGATATTTCTGAGATGGTGGAAGTCTGATTGGACTACTGAATTTACATGTTTGTCTAAACTGAGGGTTTGATCAAAAATGACACCAAGATTTCTGCAATGTGGAGTTATTGAGTGGGTCAGAGAACCAAGACATGGACAAGGACTTCCAAAAGCTCTCCAGCATAACAAAAAGTTTGAGCATATAAGTCAATGAAAGCTCAGCTTCATTTGCTGATAAAGACCAGGAGGTACTATCAAACGCTCCAAAAGAGGTTTTGTCACAGGTTAATCTTGTAAAAATCCATTTGGATTTACAATACATAGGCAAAATGTTGGTATTAAAAACCAATATCTGACGGAAACCTTTTTGTAGTCCATGTTTTTGTGTTAATCACAAGACTGGAGCGAGAAATAACAGAATGGCACAGTTTCTGAATCGGAAATCCCAGTTTACTTTACAGAACAATAAATTTACTGTCTGCTATTTTGTTTGAGTGTCAGAATTCTGAGTGTGTAAATGTATCCATTATACACTGCCCTCTACAAATCTGCTCCACAATAAAAAAAAGTAATGTCCATGGCATGTACAGTTTTCTGCTAACAATACGCCACCTTTTATTGATGTGAAAATGAACTTTACACCAGGCAGTGTTAACAAGAATGATAATGATCGGTACTTCTGACATCCCACTTTACTGCCCACTGTTGAAAAAAAATCAGCGTCTATTACAAAGAGAGTATGTCGGGGGCCTCCTGCTAAGCTCCTGAACTTCAAAAGCTGTCTGTTACTGTAGGATGCAGTGAAAGAGAATGGAAAGAGAAGTGAAAACTTTCAACACTCCTAGATAGGGGAACCACAGTGTGTCAGTTTTACTTCCTGTCTTGCAGAGAAGGCGAGGGCTCAAGTGATATTTCACTTTGGTTGAGTGTTCTCTCTTCCACTTTATGGAATATAAGGTAAATTTGTGTAAGAGTTCAGCAGAAGTCTGGATTTGTCTTTGTAATACGTCTGGTGTTTCATGTTTTACCTCTCAGGCTCTGTTTATACGTCGACGATTTCAACCAAAAACAGTAAACTTTTGTTGCGTTTTGGCTGATCGTTTACACGACAGCGGCAGGGGGAGGGGGAGCCAAAAGGCGCCTGTTGGACAAGACCTGGGAGGACAAGCGAGTGGTGGGAAAACTTTGTGAATGATGATATTGAGAAGAATGAATGGAGAAAAAACTTTTGTATGTCTAGAGTGCACCGTGCATAGATTAGCATTCTTGTAAAGGCCTCAGTACGCATCAATGTGTGAAACTTGCCCTCACAGCCTCTTCCTGGCTGCATCCCACTGCCTCCATTATCCAGAAAATTGGTGTGTACCTTTGTAGTTTTGATATGTTGCAGGGATGAACACTTTTCGCACCCTCTCCCCCAAAGCATGCATTGTGTGGCATTTGTTTGTATACATGAAGTGATAAAAGTGGTTGTGTGAAGAACAGAGGAGAGTCAAACTCCGCCTGCTTTCATATCTCTACACACCTGACCAGTTGCTGCAAGTGGATGTGCTTGTCAGGTATCAGTGTGTTGCAGAAAAGGTTAGATGCAAATTAGGTTTTTATTCAAACATCCCTAAAATGCATGTTGTGTTTGGGCCTATGCATGGGTCGGTTGTGAGAAAATTGGCCCCTGGGTACAGATACACAAAAACGGTTTCACCACTTTGCCTACACAGGAACAAGAAACACAAACTTTGTGGTTGTTGTGTGTGTCTATTTAGTTGTTGTGCATTTTTATGTTTGGCTTTGTGTGTCTTTAAGGTCCCTGCGTGTCCTTGGTTGTTTGCCCCTATTTGGAGTTACTTTTTTGAGTCTCTCACTGGTTGTTACATGTTAATTTGAGTGACATTTTGCAAGTAAAGGGCAGGGGGGCCTCAGGACAGTTTCAGCTCCTGGACCTGTGCCCGGAAGGTCCCTTCAGTGATCTATTCATGGGCGTGTACTGTAACCAGAGAACCACTTAAAGTTTGAACATTACTGTGTATGTTTCTGAGTTTGACCTCATACTTTTCATATGGTATGTGAAAAGCGTAGTCTGATATGATGTCCACGCCAGACCTGTTTGAACAGAGGCTACAGCAAGTGAAGCTCCTGAGAGAACAAGCTCTGTTAGCAGAGAAAACATTTTCAAATTCCATTATGGTTTCAATTACAACAAACAAGGTAAGCCAACGCAGGTCTGGCTCATTAGCTCTGTATTATAGGTGCCTGCACATTGTCTGCAGGATTGGGAAAGCCCTGTCTGTCTCTGTGTAGATTTCCACTGTACCATATCCGTGGGCGTGTGACTTACTGTAAAGCCTGTCAGATGTCTTTCAACACTCTATATTTTACCATTTCTGAGTAAATAGTTCACTCCTAAGCAATGAACTCCTTTGAATAGCACAGAAAATGCAAGTAATGGATGAACTGAGAAGTTGTCGTACTTTAATTTGAAATTATTATATTGTAAATGAGTCTTGGCTGGTTTGTTACAATCAAACCTCAGAATTCAGTGCACAGAATTTAAAGCTTTGATAGATGTAGGCAAAACCAACAACAGAATGGTGCAAACAAATCACAGTGGAGTTTCTTTTAAAAGGTTGGGAGAGCCACTGCATAAAGTCCTCGACTATAGGATTAGAACTTCGCCTCATTTTACATCACAACCACTGTTTGTAATTCACATCTAAACATGGTACTGTTGCACCACTGCTACACCGATGTACACTTGTCTTTCCTCCCTTCTAATTGTCTTCTCCTGTTTTAACTTTATTCTTTTAACTTTTCAGTATTTATCCGGGCATCAGAGAGCACAGCAGGCCAAGAATTCCTTTGTGCTATTGTATTTTTCTGTTGCATGAAACAAACCCTTGAATCGTGAATCTAGCAAGATGAACTCTTGATTAGTGCTTTATTAAAAAGCACATATGCTGACGACATCAACCAGTTGGTGTCTTATTTGAGTGATTAAGCTGTAGGACATTGCACATCTATTGAAGGATTAAGTGTTCATAAAAACAGACCCGTACTGTGACATTTTAAGTTGTTAATCTTCATGTAAACATGTGTGACGCCACAATTACGTAATGATCTGGTGCATATCAGAAACTCAAACACACCCAAAGTATGTCAACCGTGTGTGCGGTCTCACTGTTGACATCAGCGGCATCTCCATCACCATCTCCAGCTCGAGTCCACACACTCAGCGTCAGCTCCGGCTCACATGTTTACAATTATGGATGTTAAAACCTGTTTTGTGTCACTGGTTTTCTGAACGTAAAAACAAACACAAAGAAGGAATTGATGCCCTGGAAGGCAAAGGCTCTCAGACATCGTGGCATGCACAGCTGAAAACATCTGCTGCTGGCTAATCAAATAATTAGGTGATTCAAATTTCCATGACCTACAGACTTGATGCTTATCAATCAATAAAAAAACACACCGTAGTAATTACAAAGGAAATGCTCGACAAATATGGCAATCCGATTGCGTAAAAGTAGAACAAAATGCAGGAAAGACAGGAAAACCTTTTTTCTCTCTCTCTACACACATCCTGCTTTTTTGAGTTTCATCATGTAGTTGGACCTGTAACAGTGTGGGCTGCATGACATATTTTCATTCTTGACTTTAAATTCAGGTCTCTGTCACCACTTAGATTCTGCTTGCAATTACAGATGAAAAAGTCAGATAAAAACAGCCAAACCCGTATCTCTCTGGGCTCCATATGTTTCGTAATTCTAGTCAGAACAGTCTCATGGGATAATCCCACTCTTTTCCAGTGATTTATGAGTTATCATAAATTCACAGCATTTTACCAACCCTGCTTCCCTTCTGGGAAATTGTAACGTGTTGTCCACGTTCACACCAGCAAGCGGATGCCGGTGCTTTAAAGAACAGGAGACAAGCCAGAGGTTGACATGTGACACCTCAGTCATTTATTAGTGCATGGATTGGAGCCCGGTTTTGTCTGGGATTCAATTGGAGGAGGACGGATGAGCTCGGCCTGGTAAATATCATTTGGTTACCAGACCAAGCATATCCATTTTATGGTGGTACAGCCTCAGACAAAACACACACACTAGTCTGCGCATCATGGTACTGGTAATGCTTCTGCACTTTCTATATATGAATTTCACAAATAATTCCATTTTGTTTTCTATTCATGTTCAGTCCATTCTTAAATGCACCTGAGAGCAGCTACATCATGAGTTTGTACTGTACTGTTACTACTAAGTGATTCACAACTAGCGGGGAAACACCCCTGCATATATCTCACCTGTGCGGGGCTTTTGCTACTGGCCCCTTCCCACCTTCCATTTTGTAAGAGCGGCCCCCTGGGAAAAGCCAGTTGCGTATCCCTGATCTAAGATAACCGCACCTCTGACTGTCACACGTAAGCAAAAAACGGAAAATAATTAATTCAAACTGAATTCATCTGGAGTTTGCATTTTCTAATCTGTCTTCCAGGACAGCGTGCTGACAGATCTAAGACAGGCTGAAGTGTTATGTAATGTCATTGTTATGTAATGTGTTTTCACTCAGATGAAAGAACGTCATGTCATAACATGTGTTGTTAATGTGTGATAAAGGCATTCTGTCGACTGCATTGAGAGACCTGCAGTGGTGAAATGTAACATTTCAGTACATTAACTACTGCACTGTACTTAAGTAAAAATGTCAGGCACTTATATGTGAGTATTTTAATCTCATGTCACCTTCTACTTCCACTCCACAACACCTCAGAGAAAAATATTGTACTTTTTACTACAGTGGTTACTTTTCAAATTAAGATTTTTGCACACAAACCATATGAAAATATATAAGTGCAGCTGAAACAATCACTCGCTTGATTATCAGAAACATTTTGATAATACTTTAAATTGTCTTTTTTTTTAATGAAAAATAAGATTAAATTAAATTAAATTTAAAAATCATGGTTCCAGCTTCTCAAATGTGAGAATTAACTATGTTTCCTTTGAATTATTTTGATTATTTTTAAATTATTATTTGGTTTAATTTTCTCTACATTAAGTACTTTTAATACTTAAAGCACGTGTGTGGATTTAGGGGGATAATTGGCAGAAATTAAATATAGCATTCATAATAAGTATAACATTTCCCCATGTTTCCACTAGTGTATATTCACCTGAAAATAAGAATTATTGTCTTTTCTTTCCCTCTGAATGAGCCGTTTATATCTACATACGGAGCTGATCGTCCTCCATGGACTCCGCCATGTTGTTGCTACAGTAGCCCAGAAGGGAAAAACCAAACACTGGATCTAGATGGGGGCTTTTGTGTTTTTGTGTCGGCCACCATAGTTCTCAGGCACCCTTGGCACACAGAGGAAGTTACAATGTCCAGTTTTAATACATCCACTCATCCTCCCATCCATCCAAACTGCAGGTTTGAGTCAGCACACATATTTACCCTTCAATTAACAACACACAACCAAACAGCAGCAGCTTCTGTTGCAAATTGATGCTTCGCTGCGCTTATTGTAAACTGCTTATGTATCATAATAAGAACTTGTGTAAATTTACCAAGTGTTATGTTCTCACTGTCTCGGTCGGTATGTTCACAAACTGGCCTGCTGGTTTGGGGAAAGTTTGCAAGTCTGTCTATTTTAAGTGTGTATGTCTGTTGTTTATTTAAAGGTGGCAGCCTGGTTTGTTTTATCGGCAGTGTAACTATAAACACCCCGCGTGCCATCCACGCCTTAAGGTGCCTCGTGGTAGTTCAAAGTAAATTAGAGCTTTGTTTGTCTGGGAGGGAGCGAGGGCTGTGGAGATGAACCGAAACTGAGATGAGGATTAAAAACAAATATCTGCATGTCTTTGTTTAACAATATCACAGTGGACTGTGCCAGCAGGCTACCACCCACTACCAGCTGTGTAACTGTGCATCAACACTTTCATTTACAGAGTGTAAAACACAGAGAAACTTGATCTCCATTACTCCATCCAGAACTGAACATTGGCACTACGCTGTTGTCATTATGTTCTGTAAATTACACAAACAGTAAGCAAGTAGAATTACTGACAGTGGAAACTGAGCGAGCAATGAAATTACTACGACGCAGTTTGTATTCACGCCCATTTTCTTGGCTGTGGTGATTTTATTGGTGCTACATCTAATTGTAGGTGTCATGGAAAGGAACCATTAAGGAGAACAGCAATGGCTCCTCGGGCCTTTCATCATTACATCCTGTGTCTGCGGAAATGGTGATGTGTCCATTATGTGTCATTTTACATCCATCAGCCAACACATCATCACAGCAGCTGGCTATGGCTGTTGATTTGTTCCTGTATTTTCTAACAGTTCTACCTACAGATGATTCAGTTTGCTTTCTTTAAAGGCCTCGCACACACACACTCTCTCACACACACACAGTGTTTCCCTTCACTCTATCTGACTAGGCCTCTGCTCAGGTTAAAAATGAGAAAAATATATGCTGCTGCTAATATCATGTGTAACATTAAACTACATGTACCAAGAAGAATAATCAAGGTGTGAACAAAGGATGACAATAATTAGAAAGGGAAAAGTTGTAACTGGTAAAACAAAACAGAGTGTGAGAGAAATCCCCCACAGCCTGCTCACACCAGCACAGTCCAGAGAAGAGCTCTAATCAGGCACATGAAGTGAAAACACCTGTGTAGGTGTACCATGGCTGTGGACTGCAGCACTGCCTCCAGGTAGGATTTATCACAGTGAGCATGATGGGAAACAAATACCATCAACATCAAGACCAAACTACAAAGCAACTGTAGGCTGTAACTGTAGCATTATAGATCGGAACGCAGCAGATCTTAACGTCATTGGTTACTTTGATTAAAAGGTTTTGCCATAAGTGCTGAAACTGTCACTATCTACGTGAGACAGATATTATGGGAATAAAATCATATTCCTCTGCCTACTTTATTGCCTTGTAGCGCGTCTAAGGGTATTACCATACATGAATGAAAACAACCAATCAGAGCAGAGGAGTCTCTAAGGCATCTGTCAATCTTGTCAATCACTGCTTGTGAACTAGGCAGTGCTGTTCAAATATAAATCAAGGTTCTGTAACTGCATTGCCCTTTTCTCATTCTGCAACCCAATACCTGTACTAGCATATTATTTAGTAAGCCAGAAAAAAAGATTTGGTATGTCCTAGTACATAATATGTTAAATGTAGTGTGCCAAAAATACCAGGATATTCTAGTTGGATTGCGCAGAATGTAAGCCATCATGTTTTCTAACTACTCTGACCCACAATTCTCTGTGAAGCAGACGATTTGTCAACCAAGCCACAGACAGCTTGACAGCTTGTTGAAGTTGACAAGGTTGGGAGCTGTAACAAGTCGTGATGATTTATGACAGCACATTCAAGCGACTGATGACCACTTGAATAGTTCTAATAGGAATACTAACAAAATAATCATGAAGATAATCAACGATAAAAAATGAAAATAACAGTGACGGAGAAATGTAGATGTAATTTATTGTTGTGAATACAATTATGTTAGAAACTGCGGTGTATGCAGTTATTACACCCATCCATTTTTGTTTCTCTTTGCTTAAGAGGTAGAAAACCAGAATGTACTGTGCTGCACTGGACCAATAAACACTATTGGTCCATCCATCCATTCATTTTCATGCGCTTATCCGGGGCCAGGTCGTGGGGGCAGCAGGCCAAGCAAAGCACCCAGCTGTCCCTTTCCCCAGCAACGCTTTCCAGCTCCTCCTGGGGGACCGCGAGATGTTCCTAGGCCAGATGAGATATGTAATCCCTCCAGTGTGTTCTGGGTCTGCCCCGGGACCTCCTACCAGTGGGACGTTGCCCGGAACACCTCCAGCGGGAGGCGCCCAGGAGGCATCCACCTGATCAGATGCCCGAACCACCTCAACTGACCCCTTTTCGATGTGAAGGAGCAGCGGCTCTACTCCAAGCTCCCGCCGGATGTTCGAGCTCTTCAACCTCTAAGGCTGAGCCCAGCCATCCTTAGAGGCCCAAAACTCATTTCAGTGGCTAGTATCCACGATATCATTCTTTCACTCACTACCCAGAGCCCATGACCATAGGTGAGGGTTGGGACAAAGATGGACCAGTAAATCGAAAGAACCCGCATCACTGCATCTCACACTCAATTTTAGCAGTAACTCTCTGTTAATCCTCAAAAGTAAAAACTACATACATTGCGAAGTAAACAACAGCAGAGCTTGACCTCTGGTGAGCTCGGCTAATGGCATTTTGTTTGGTCTCCAAAGTAATGGATAGATTAGCTAAAGGGTCAAAGTTCAGGGCTCAGTGTAATGAAGAAGTAGTGTGTCCAGATTGATTACATACTGCATGCAACAGTACATACTCTGTAGGGCAGCGGCAGTGCCTACTAAAAGTAAAAAGAGAAAGTATGATTTGGATTTGGAGCGCGGGGAGAGTTTGTGACCCAGCCTCTGTGTTGGAAACAGTCAGCACCGCCCACCCATTTTTCAAGCTGCATATTTAGTTGATGATAATTTTATATGCTAAAGGTTTATCTGTAATTTTAAATTATTGTATAGTACTGTTAAATCACTAAATGATCCCACATCTCTCCCAAACGCACCCTTGCCCCATAAACTGTGTTTTCTGAACAGCTTTTTTCTGTTTTTCCTCCTCTTGTCACACTCTCTTCAAGTTGTCAAATATTTGTCAGCATATTCATCTTAACCCTGAGGGATAGATCAAAGCATGCACTCTCTTCAAGAGCACACACACACACACACACACAGCTAGGGGATTTACCTCTCTCCCCACACAGGTATTTTACTGAAGACTGCAGAAAAACAACACAAAGTAAAGCATCCAGAAATGACAAACGCACCAGCGAAAACAAGCGGGGGAAACTTGCTTTCATGGCATTTGAATTCAGCCAAAGCACTGGTTCACAGTTGAGTTGCGGCAAAGGCTGCGTGAAATGTAAACTAGCCGAGATTAAGGCTATTCAAAACACCTTTTTAAAAACCAAGAAGAGACACTGCCAAACCAAATACTTACACAAAAGACTAATTGGATTACATTTTTTTCTGAGCTCACACAGGGAACAAGCCAATACTGACCAAAGTGTGTGTATATGTGTGTGTGTGTGTGTGTGCATCTGGGGCCCCTGAAACTTAATCATTTCACCCTGTTGTCTTTGTTTTGTTGTTTCTGACAGTCTATAGTACAACACAAGAAGGATCACACCATAAGTCACAGCTTTTATCTCAACTTGAGAACAAATCTGATTGAGGGGTGAGACATTTATAACCAGTGTTCTCATAGTGCTTCTATTTCTGGACACATACAAGCAGAGACAAGTAGATTCTCTTTAATGTGTACGCTGTTATTTGGCTTAAATGACCCTTTGAATAGTCAGTTATCTGTCAGAGCAGCGGTACAGTGGGTGGGACTACACATCAATCCGAAACTGGGAGGCGCACAGAGACAGACGGAGAAAGTAAGCGGAGGAAAGTGGAGCGTGTTCAGTCTTTCTCATAGTCCCGTGAGTTCATGTGTATCTGCCGACACCTTACCGGCAGCACCGCTTTCAAACTATTATTTAACAACCTCGGAGCCTGAATCTGCGGGAAAATAAAGACGAGCAGAAGAAGAAGGAGTTACTTTTAAATAGTTTCAGTCGCTTTTCTCCGACAGATCCAGTGAAGTGAAAGGTGAGTGATTATTAGTCACTTTAAGAAGAATGTGTGTTTCAGCTGTAGAATAAATACATTAATGTACTGAGGAGAAAACTCTAACATGATGCCACACTGCTGGATTAAGGGTTTTATTTTGTGTTTTTCTTGTGTTATTTGTTTCACAGGGAGATTTCAAAACTGTGCATGAGAGAGGCAAACAGAGAACCGCGTTGAGTCAGCGCAGCATTATGGGTCTGCCCATACAGCCCTGCCTTCTGAGTTGCCAAATGATGGTATCAAGAAGCCAGGTTCTCCTTTTGTTCAGTGGGATTTCCTTACTAGTTTCACACTGAGCAGACACGTTTCTTTGCAGTATGTTGAACATGAACAAAAGCATGGTGTCAAACGTATCATGCCACCAAACCACCTGTAATGAAACTCTCATCGTTAATGGGACTGGCAAGCCAGCAACAAGCATCATCATGTTCATGGCTGCTGTGGTGGGGAACCTCCTGGCTCTCTTCATCCTCGGGGTGCACCAGAAGGAGCATCGCTCCAGGTCTTCCGTCTTCTGCATCCTGGTGACCGGCCTGGCTCTCACCGACCTGCTGGGCACCTGCCTCCTCAGCCCACCTGTGTTCATCTGCTACGCCCGTAACATGTCCCTGATAAGTCTGGGAGGTGCAGGCCTGTGCAACCTCTTTGGCTTTGCCATGAGTTTCTTTGGCCTGGCGCCCACGCTCATCCTGTGCGCTATGGCTGTGGAGAGATGCCTGGCCATCAGCCATCCTTACTTTTACTCTGTACACATCCGCAGAAGCTTTGCCAAATTCACTCTTTTATTTATTTACATCTTCTCTTTGGCCTTCTGCCTCCTGCCATACAGCGGCTATGGCAAATTCAGACAGTATTGTCCAGGGACGTGGTGCTTCATTGACATGGATGCGACAGGGGATGAGAAGGCCGGCTTGGTACTGGCCTTCTCCCTGTCCTACTCCTCCCTCATGGCACTGCTGATCTTTGCAGTGTTTGTGTGCAACGGTTCAGTGATTGTCAGCCTGTGCCAGATGCACCGGAGCCAGATGATGCGGCGCGGCTCCGTCGGGTCAGCGGGCAGAAGGAAGAGGCTGAGCCTGGCCTGGTTCGCACAGGGGGAAGAAGAGGTGGACCACTTGGTGCTGCTGGCGCTCATCACCGTCATCTTTGTGGTCTGCTCCCTGCCACTCACTGTGAGTTCACATTTGACCTTTAATATCCCTTTTTGTCATTTTTACACTCACTCTCTCTGTAACTTTTAATTTATGGTTCAACCTTAGCATTTTTAGCAGATTAGACCTCTGAATCACGATGTGTCAGCATGTTGAGCACATTTTACATTTTACAGTGGAAAAGGAAGAAAAAGCTGACACCCTGATGTGTCATTTATTCATTTGTCAAAATATGAACCAAACGTTTCAGCAAAATCAGTAGAAGTCAGAGGAAGTTTGAACTGAAAGGGGGACAGAAAATTTGATTTTTAATAAAAAAGATTTAGTTGTATGTCTGCACAATGGCAGCAGAGGGTAATTTCCAGCATGGGGTAGGTTCATTTTGGTGTTAAAGAATTTCTCCTCTTTAAATGAATTCCTTCCTATCATGCTGTAATCATTACACACTTATAAAACTCCGCTGGCAGGGCGACCGTTGATGTTTTTGTTGCTGTGGTATGTGTTTGCGTGCCCTGCTTGAGTCTCCCTAACGTTTGTGCTTTGCTCTGCTGGCTGGCTCCACTAATAAAAGGTGTGCCGAGTGCAGCCTTTGCCACACAAGGCATGCTCTCACTGTGTGTGTGTGTGCGAGTCTACTCAGCTCCATATCTGTCCCTGTTTAAGAGGAGTGTGCCAAACCTGACAACCCTGGAGGACTGGTCCAGCCCTGCCTTTCCCAGAGGGCAAAGCTCCTCTGGGAGGAGTCTGAGGTTACCCAGCCTCCCATCTGTGTCCATAAACATTAGCCAGAGGTTCTGATGAAAGTGAAGTTCGGGAAATAAAAACCAGCTGGAGGATATGATTAATGTGAGTTGTATTATAAAGGCATCCCTGCTTTCATATATTTATGTTGGCACTGTAAACACCGGTGGTCTGATGATCAGGTAGTTTACAGGAAGCAGTAAAAAGCGCTGTTCATGTTCTTACACTGCACCAACTACTCACCGTCTGCATCTGGAGGCTTTGTGGTAACCTCAGCCTGAAAAGTTTGACTAATGTTCGGTGCATGCAGCAGTATCGCCCAGAGCTGTGGCAGAGAGGACCCTGGGGTAGGCACAGTGATGACGGTACACGCTTGTCAACATTTTACTGCCTGAGTCAGACTTCAGGAAACAGAAACCCCAACCGCACCGCTATATCTGTGTTCTAGCGGTACAGTAATGTACGTTATTTATGCTTCACATTCGGAATAAAATTAGAAAACTTGCAGGTGCACCAAGACTAGTGTTACCTCAGTGGCCATTTTTAGTTTTGGAACTTCTACTTTTGTCATCTAGAATAAGTCTTTGTCCTCTAGATTCGATCACTTTATAACCCTGTTTTATTTTTACCCATCAATATTCATAAGTGTATCATCTCTACCAAACATCCTAAACTTACAGGCCCGGTCAGTAGCATGTCATTCTGAATAGTTGAAGGCCCTGTTATTAAGTAATTAGTGAGTCATGTGTCACCTCAGCAGACCTGTGTGCGGGTGTTTATTGGTGCTCGTTTGCTCATATGCATTTACATCCCTGTGGTTGAAACCAAGACAGCTGAGACGTTGGTGATGAAGTGCGCGGGCGCATCTCTGCAGACTTAACATGTTTCCAGACAGATACAACTTCATGATTAATACCAGTTTTCCTGAAGCACAACAGATGTTGGCAAAAAGTTTTATTGTTATTGAAATGAAACTTAAGCGCATATTTATTTGACTTTGCTCGCAGTGCTGGCACACTTCAGAAGTGTGTTCCCTTAAGTATTCGAGCTGCAATCAGTCTTTACTCTGGCATGTGTTTCTTATGTTTCCGGTTAGTTAATTTACTGAAAGCACTTTCATGTAACTGAATATACCTCAGAGAATGATGCTTTCAAGCTCTGAAGATCGGGCTCTGTCTGCAGCTTGTCCTCATCAGCAGGGACTGCACGCTGGTACATGTGGGTGAGATGGAAAACAGGTGCTGGAAAATGAATGCTTCCTCTTAGTAAAGTCAGAAAACATTTATTATTTTCCAGTGTTCTTCGCCTCACAGGTAAGAATAATGTTGCAGACTCTGTATTTACAGATCAAATCAGGAGATCTTGTGTTTGCTGAGTGTCCTTTGAACAAAAACAGATGAGGCGGTGTCTGATCTGTACATCTCTCTGAGGTGACTGTTTCTTCAGATCCATCTTTGACGTTCATTATTCAGAAGCTGAAAGCTCATATGTTGTGGTTGCGATCACGGAAGTGGTAAGATGATCAGATATGTGGGAATTCCTCAGAACAAGCTTTTTTTTAGGGAGCTGCTGTGTGGGTGTGTGGTGGGCTGACGTAAGTTTTTAAAGAGTAATCCATTCCTGTGAACACTCCTGTTCACTGTTCCCTGGATCACACCAGCTTCCCAGGCCTGTCGCTAAGAGCCCTGGCCTAGCTGTATGTTATACAGCACCTTAAACCTACAGTACACACTGTGCAATTACAGTAGCTGAGGAAGATAAGGTGCCATTAACCAACAGAACCTGATGTGATGAATGTTATCACCGCAGATGGTCTGTGAAAGAACGTTTGATTTGTTTGATATAGTGTAAAACCTGAGGCACGTTGTTGACACATGACACATTGTTAATGTCATGTTGAGCCATATGGAATATATGGCCACTGCTTGTTAAACACAAAATACAGTTACAGAGATCCATCCCCAGCTGTAGGATGGGATTGCAGTCAAACACAAGTGCATTAAAAATACATTAAAGCAACAATATGACACAGTTTACAGGGTTTCACACTCATTCATTTGTGGTGGCCCAACACGATATCAGCATTTGCCGTCACATATTGATTTTCTTTTTTTAGAGTTTATTTGAAGTGCTGTTAGAAAATATATATATAGGCTAGTATACCGTTCATTCAGAGGACGAAACTCTCGGAGCACAGATAAGCAAGTGCCAGACGCAGTGAAAGTGAAACTTCGGTGTTCATTAATTCATATAGAAATATAGCGCTCTATTTCTAAGAACAGCACTTTCATTTAGGTTTTGTCCATCGTTTTTTCCCGGCCTACTTACTGTAATCCGTCGATCTCATCTGATCAGCTCCGACTAATTGACCACAAACTCATCAGTCTCCACTGAGCTTTTTTAACTTAACAAACTGCTGCAGAAGAGAAAAAGCTCACCAACAGTTCTGTGTTCACGGATCTGCAAAAAAAGAGAGAGAAAGTCAATTCAATGACAGTAAAATCATTAAAATCAGAAACACAAATGCCAAACATTTCCTCATTATTGTGCATTAGATATCTTTGGGTTTTGGACTGTTGGTTGGACAAAACAAGCAATTTGGAGATGGCACATCTGGCTCTGAGAGGTTGTGATGGAGTTTTTTTTCCATTTTCATACACTATATAGACTAAAACAATGGTCCCATAATCAGAAAAAGTGTTTAAACTAGTGGTGTACTGGTTGTCAGGCATACTGGAAAAAATCCCAGTGGGCTGCCTCTTTGGTAGGCTGGTGGAATGCCAAAAAAAAAAAGTCCAGATTTTAAAGGGATAGTGCACCCACAAATGAAAACTCAGCCATTATCTTCTCACCCATATGCCGAGGGAGGCTCTGGTGAAGTTTTAGAGTCCTCACATCCCTTGCGGAGATCCAAGGAGAGAGTGGGTAGCAGCACAACTCCACCTAATGCAGGCCGGGCGCCCAGATTCAGACGTCCAAAAAACACAGAATTGAAACCACAAAGTATCTCCATACTGCTCGTCCGTAGTGATCCAAGTGTCCTGAAGCCCCGACATAATTGCTCGGATCACTACGGACGAGCAGTATGGAGATATTTTGTGGTTTCAAGTATGTGTTTTTTGGACGTTTTAATCCGTTTTAATTCTGTTGCTAACCCCTCTCCCCTTGGATCTCTGCAAGGGATGTGAGGACTCTAAAACTTCACCTGAGCCTCCCTCGGCATATGAGTGAGTAGATAAAGGCTGAATTTTTATTTTTGGGTGCACTATCCCTTTAATGGCTGTCTCCAATTCTTACTGTAAGAATTAGTATGAATGTAATATTTTTAATCTTAATCTTCTTTATATCTACATAGGTAGCAGAGTCCACCATGTTGTTCTGCAGTTGCCCAAAACAAACAAACCAAACACTGGCTCAAGACAGGGCCTTTTGTTGATACATGTGATTCACTGAGTATTTAGGGTCAGTAATTCACATGTCTTGACACAAGGTTTCCCTCTGAAAAGGAAATCATCTCTCCTCCATTAGGCCTTTCTTCCCTTCTCTTTGTCCTGTCATCCTAAGTTTATAAATGATCAAAGCTGCCTCCTGCGGGGGACAGGTACGGACTGATAGCTTGCTTGATTATCAGCAATACCGCCCCTCCCTGCTGTTCCCATGGGAACCACAAAGCATGCCTGGGGTCCATATGTTGCTGGTCAATACTTGGATCAATAAAGTGCTGCACTCATATTACAGGCTATTCAGAGCACTGTACGTGTTTCAGCCTTAATCATATTATTCAATAGCTGAGGCTGATATATATTTATAAATAGCCCCAGGGCTCGTTTTGTTTCTGTGTAGGAACTTTAATCCAGAAAAGCACCATTAGACAGATTTGTATCGCTTTGTCTTAATGATAATATGCTTCCATTAGTGTAGCTGCCATGTCAGAGTCTTCGTCAGCAGACTGGTATTGACTTGTGTACGTGAGGTTAGAAGGGAGTGCAACAAAGATCCCTGAACTAAATTGTACCTCGTTGCTTTCGTTAAAACAACAGCAGTTATACTGGGCTGATTTACACTGAGTGTTCAGGAAATATTAGGTCCTGTGATCATTAAAGTAAAAATCCAAAATGGTCTGTTGGCCCCCCCTTCCATTCACACACACACACCTGTAGATCAGTCACATAGCCTGAAACCATTGGCAGGACAATTTACTGCATCACCGTGTGTGCATGCACAGGCATCCTAGTGCACGTGATAGTAATAAAATGTGGACTCACTCTAAAAAAATCCATTGCATTATAGCACTACTGTTAGTGAATAATTCTACAGGGTACGTTTGAAACAGTCAAAATTAAATTGACTGTTTTTCATTTATTAACTACTGGTCACCACTAGTTTAAAGGGATACTTTTCTGATTATCAACCATCTTTGTATCACAACAACATGGGTAGTACGTGTAGATAAACTGTGGTAAACGTTCTTCCATGCTACCAGCACCCAGATGTCCCTGCTGATCTCTCAGCTCCAATCAGGCAGATGATGCAAACATGGCAGATTCTCACTGGCTCTAGGGCTGTTGTTCGAACTACAGATTGTAACTTCCACATTTTTGTATGAAAATAGAATCAGAATAAGAGAGAGACCCGCCCTCCTCTCTCTCAAGCTCAAACCAAACTCAGATCAAAAGTAAAACTAGGCAGCGCTGATCAAATACAAACCAAGATTCTGTTACCGTGTCGCCTATGTCTCGGCTAAAATGTCTTCAGACACATATTTTATTCTACCTTTTGAGCAAAAGTGAATGCCACAGCCCTTTTTCTCAGTTCCCTCTGGTCATAAAGCACCAATTTCAAAATTATTCACGTCTTTCTTCTGCATAGACGGCCTAGTTTTATGAAAAGACCATCTTTCCAGCAGTGGAATACCTCTTCAAGTGCATGAATGACTTTGACATCAAGTCTGATGATTTTATCACATGTCGTCCCTCCCAGTGCTTTTTTAAAATGCAAAAGAAAAACAGTCTTGGAGGTTCACGAGAGCACAGTGCGTTCTGTGATTCGGAAAATGAAAAAATGGGAACACCAAAGCACTTCCAATAGCTCTGAGCAAACGGGGCAGGAGGGATGACTGACTATAAACAACAGCTCTGACACATTTACAGTCATAGGGCATCATGCCTCCAGGAGTCAGTGCAGCACCCCATAAATCTGTCTGATAGACAGGGCAGAGGGAAAAGTGAAAAAATAAATAAATAAATAAAAGAAACAGTATGAGGTGAAAGATTCTGTTGTCACATGAAGACTAATAGATAAGAGCTTGAAAACCTTTAAAACATTAACTAGAATGTAACAGTTTATGTCCCCTCAGGCCTTTAACCTAAAGCATACAGCTAAATCAACTTTAGGATAGTTTGAAAACAGCCCAGAGCTCTTAAGTCCCTTGACAGGCCCAGTCAACGCTCAGACTCTAATGTTACTTAAAATATGCACAATGACAGCTATTGACTCCTCGCATCCAGCTGGATCTAGATTTGGTAAATCAGCATGGACAAAGAGGGGAAGTCCCGAAATCCAGACACATCCAAGGTGACTCAAACCTGAAATCACTCTAATGTCTTCCAGAGGTGGTATCAGATGAGTCCGCTTGAGCAACAACACAAAATGTGGAAATAATGGATTAAGACCATGACCTTTGCTTGAGTTGGTGACATGGGAGTGGTACAGCCACACACATGCTTTGTTTTCCAAACTGGCTCTGTGGTCGAGGTGCTCCAGGTGCTGCTGGGAGATAAATATCATTGTGAGCTTTATCCAGGGATCTATAAGGAAAGACGATGCTCCGCAATCAACAGCTGGCTTTTGTGGACTGAACAATGAGGATTCCCTTTGTTAGTGGATGGACGCTTAATCCTACATTCAGCATGTACACAACAAACACACACTTCATATACATGCACAAACATTATCCTCCTATTACAGTAGGCTTGCTAATCCTGCCCATCATTACTAGTTGTATCCTGGTGTGTTGTCACGTTTGAGCCACACAGGAGAAAGTGGACAACAAATGAAGGTAATGAGGCGTAGATATTGTACCTCTTAATATGTCGTTGAAGTGTGTGGTCGCTGAAGAATATGGCCTAAGGCTTTAGTCAGACAATAAGAGGTGAGCAGCAGGTGCTGAGGAGATTTGCAATGACCGAGGCACAGAATGAGATCAGAGATAGAAGACGGAGCAGCAGAGCTCATTGTTCTGTGATGTGGTTTGGTTATGCCACTGAAAAAATATTCATGAGTCACTGGCCTAGGTATGTGCTGTCTTATCACAAGTTAACTTTGGTATCTTTAATGAAGATTTTAAATTAAACCTATATTAAGTGATTTTTTTCACCACTTTCCAGGCTGTGAAAACAAGCTCTACGTACTGACATATACTTTACTTTTAAGTTAATATAGCGAACTTGTTTGACAACAGTTGCATATTTACACTTCCGGGAGTTATGGAACAATATTTCCATAGTAGTATGTTAGTAGTTGTGTCTGTGGCCAGCTGATGAGTGTAAGTTCAATACTTACTCTATTTTTGCTCTGTTTTTGGTCTCCACCGACTCCTGGGGGAATTACCTGGTGGAGACAATGCTGACGAGAACAGTGAGAGTGAATTTTTGTGGGCTGAAAAAGAACGAAAGCTAACAGCAAACTTTTTTTTTCTTTCTAAATACCTTTGTGTCCCTTTGTATCATTCAGTGTACCCTCTCTTAATAGGTTGGTTTTTTGCGGCTTTGTGAAGGCAGAGCAGGCGAAGCTCAATATGATTCCTTTTTTACCTAGGCAGCAGTTTGTGACTCGTGGGGTTGATAATTGATCTGTCGAGCCATTCAGAGCTGATCAGATTAGAGAGGAGCAGCTGCTGCAAGTGAACGCAAACTTTTAGACCCAGGAGAATACATATATATTTTGTCTCTGCCCTGAGTGCACTCTGCGCTCCGACAGTGTGGTGCTATAAATAACCAAATGTATATATATTCCAAAGTGCTCCTAATGGATGGTCCAGCTCTAAAAAATAGAAAACCTATTTGTGGCGGCAGATGTTTTAATCATGGTGAGCCGCCACAAACAAATGAACAAGTGCGAATACAGCAAAACCATGAGCTGAGTCGGGTGACCTGTGGGTTTGTCACTATGAGTAACCTCTTTCATATACAAGTGGTCATTTGATTTATGATACACTAAAATACTGATTAAAAGCACTCTTAAGTGTCAGTACTTGCCTCCTTGTCCTCTCAGTCATCTTGCATTTTGTTATTACTTGAGTTGTCGTATTTTTCACTTGAAGTCAAAACCAGTGAATCAGTGTATTTCATGGATTAGTCATAATGCGTCACAGCTTCACTTTAAATCAATACGATGTTAAATGAACACTGACACTGTAACAATGAACAATATCCTGTTTGGGTTTTCATGTGTTCATGTATAATTCATTCTTAGTCTCTGTCCTTTGAATAATCTCTGTCTTCTTCCAGTCAGACTGCTTGCAACATAGTTCCTCTGCAGTGACATCTTGAAAACATTACTTTGGTGGTACTAGAGCGAGAAATACCATCAGATGCATTTCTTCCCCCAAAACTGCTGAACTCTCAGTAACCCTTTAAATTGCAGGCCCACAATTGCTGAAAATAATTGATTGTGAAATAGACTGCTGTTATTAACATTCTTTTAAAAGGTGTCATTGATTGATCCACGCGTTTTTTTAGGAGTAATTTACATTTTTATTATTGGACGTATTGCATGTGGGTGGATTTTTTTAATCAGTTCATGAATAAAAGATAAAAAATGAATACACCCCCGCCCCACATAGTTTGCCCAAATATTTGTTGAATGTGCTTTCACACTTTGACAATCATCTTTGAACAAAAGCCCAGCAGTGTTGGCAACAGATGTGCAGTTTGCACCGGATGAGATGTGGAAACATTTTTTTCAGTTGTGCTGGTGTTCAGACCTTTGGCTTAAAGCTACTTTTTGTCATATTTACCGAAACTGTCACGACATACACACAGTATTATATGAGACGGGTAGTCTGCGAAAAAAAGTCACATCCTTACTCCTACAGCCTCTAATGTCATTTGCCAGAATCCACTGCGTTGCAACAAAAGACAACCTGTCAGAGCCAAGGAGTCCCTAATGCAGCTGTCAATCATATCAGTTACTGCGGTCAATGTAGGCAGCACTGATCAAATATGAGTCAAGATTCTGTTACTGCATTATTTAATTCTCGTCTCGGATGTTTTCAGAAACATATTTTAGTGAAAGAAAGATCCGCTGAAAAAACGTTGGTCTGCTTAGAGTCCTACTACTAATTTAAATCCCCATGCTTCACTGATACAGTGTCAATATGGACACAGTTACAGTTAATTAACACTGAAAGATCTTGCGATGTTCTGTCAAAGCAACAGTGCAAAACAGTTTTACTGCGCAGTGTGCATCAGTGTAATATAGTTTGATTGTTAGCTTTAGTTTTGGCCAATGACGTTGGTCATTGATTGTTTCTCTTGTTTCTTGTAAATTTCGTGAGGTGTTTTTCGAAGCTTTTTGTCCCTGTTAAAGATGTATGTCAGGTCGGAGCAATAGGTAATCAAAGTTGTTGTTGGAGCATGACGCACACGTGCACACATTATTATACTCCTCCAGTAGTTTTAAGGCCCACATCTAATTGGTGTTACATTGACTAAATAATAAAATCTTATTGATCCTGGGAAATGTTATTAGTTGTGGGCTTATTTTGCTTCTGCAGGAGATTTAGAGTGGAGAGTCCAGAATAAATCTGTCCTCTGCAATCGATAGCTGCCTCCAGACTCATTTGTTTAATTACTCAAGTGAGCAGCTCTTGTTTACATGCTGCTGTTTCAAACATTTGCTTGATCCAGTTTCAGCTTTTCTTTTGTCACCTAAGATTATTTTTGTTCCACATTTCAGGCTTCCATTTATTTGTCTCAGTGTGTAAGCATGAGAGAAAAAAACAAACTGTATTGAGTACAGTGACTTCAGCTGCATTCAGCACAGCCCGTTTTCACTCTGATATGACACGTGCTATCACTCTGAGTGTTTTCTCAGGTTGTCAATGTCATGACCTGTAACAGTAGGGCGACGTGGTTGATGATTGCTGCCAGTATCACAGAGTAAAAATGGTGAGGAAACAGTGAGACAAACAATATAAAGATGGACGAAAGGACCTTGTTTGCACAAAGTGAGAATGTACACTGTCGACAACGTGCACATGAGCACTGTGGATCTGTCATTACTTGTGTGAAAACAACCTGCGAGATTATTTTAGTCTTGTTAACTGCTTTCTGGGACATCAACATTCAATCCAATTGGTCAATTAATTGTTTGACTGTCAGATTCAACAAAAAAATGTAATAGCTGTTTAAAGTAATGTAACAAGTGATTTCAGCTTCTTAAAATTTACTGCTTCTTTTGCTTTGACGTCATTTCAAATTGATTATCTATTAGGGTGCTTGTTGTACAAGCCATCTGAAGAGGACCATACATTGACATTTTATAGATGAAATGACCAATCAATGAACTGATTAGTATATTAGAAATAAAATCATTAGTTGCAGTCCAGGAATCAGTCTGGGCCATACACATGATCGAGACGACAAACACAGAGAAGCTGAATGGATTTTTTTTTTTTTTTTTTTTTGAAGGAACTTGATCATTTTTCTGCAGTTACGTGTTACTTATGGTCTGTTAGTCTTCTTTTTCTTCATCGCCATCATCATCATCATTCATATTATTATTAAGTGCACATTTACATGCAATATACGTACATCAATCAGTCAAAACACTGAAACAGCTGACAGGTGAATTTAATAACATTAATCATCTTGTGACTATCCTGACATTCATGTATATGCCATCTGTCACACTTCACCCACTCAAACAGCGTTGCAGACCAGGTACACCCCTCATGGCCACAGCACTCCCCAATGACAGTTGCTACCCCAGTCGGGAAATGCACCATGCCACACCACAAAACTGTTCAGGAATGTGACAGAGAGCTCAAAACATTGACCTGGACACCAAATTCCCCAGATCCCAATCTGCTTGAGGATGCATGGGACATGCAGGTACCCCAGAGGTGCCCTGAATCCATGGTGGGGCCTCCTTAGATTGGACTTGGCTTTGACCTGTCAAGGCATGGACACAGGACCTCTACGGGTGTCCTGTGATGTATGGCACCAGGGTGTTGGCAGAGGATCCTTTGAGTCCTGTTGGTTGTACAGTAGGGGTGAGGTATTGGCACGTCCTGTGGGTGCTCGATTAGATTGAGATGTGGGGAATTTGGAGGCCAGGATGACAGCTTTAGCTCTTTTTCCAATCCCTCCGGCCATTCCTGAGCAGTTTTTGCAGTGTGGCATGGTGTGTTGTCCTGCTGGGGGGTTGTCACTGCCATCAGGGGGTACTGTTGCCATGAGGGGTTGTACTTGGACTGCAGCTGTATTTGGGTGGGTGGAGTGCACATGAATGCCAGGACTCAGGGTTTCCCAACAGAACATTGCATTGTAACAACATGAGCAATGTTATTCACTCAACCCACAGTGGTTTAATGTTTTGGTTGATTGGTGTGTGTACCATTAAAACCAGCAGCTTGGATCCATTCATTAGCATCCCAGATCAGCTCCTCTTCATCTTGCATCTAGTATTTTCTGTGATTATGGATCCTTCACTTGGCTGAGAAAGACCACTGAGCTGAAATCTTTTCCTACTGATCTGTCGATGTGTGTGCAACAGAACCTTCAATGGATGTTTTCACTCTTCAGGAGCAAGGCACTCCAAAGCATTAGCAACAGAAGGATTATTTACCTTTGATGCACTGGTACAGTATGCAAACTTAACAGCAGATTGTGTGCATTTGTCTGAATAGGTTTAATCAGAGAAGCAGGCTGAAATATTCACGGTTGTTGCAGAGACATAAAGGAAATATCAGTTCAAAGAATCTTTCACAAGCAGCCGTTTACTGTATGTACAGACACATTGTTCAGTGTGCTGTCCATATTTGTCTTTTTGGGTTCTTGCCATGTGTGTCCACAGTTATTTGTCCATCCATCAGCACCTTCATTGTTCACACGGCATTGCGAGCAATGTGCACCACACCCAAGTGTAAAGTTTCTCAGCCCCTTGTGGGGTCATTTGATGTGATTTAAAATCTGTTTTGTGCTCCATTCATGCTTTTGAAAACAAAATACAAAGGGATTCTATACTAAAATTTAACACCATAACTTCATAGGGGGGTTAAGGTTGATGTGAGGTGGTCAGCTAGATGATTTCTCTAGGAGAGTCACTGCTCTGTTGGTCCCTGTTAAACTCCAAAAGCACGGTCCACTCGGGGTTGTACAGTTGTGTTATAGAGTGATGTGTCTTTTCACTCACAAACAATCTCAGCCTGTGGTATCTTTTCAATTGCCAACCGGTAACCAGATACAAAATGGAAACGGCCATCCAAACCACCCCTGGTGTTGAATTACATCTTTCCTAATGATTACATCTTCCGGGAAATGCTGGTACAGAGAGAACAATAGGAGTCTTGTTTCATACTCCACCTTGCCAACAGTCCCAGGAGATGTATTGCCTAATAAAATTAGGTTGAGCTGCGGTGAAATACACCCTCACATCAAACAAACCCTGAGGTCACGTTCATACTGCAGGCAAGAGTTGGCCATATCAAATGTTTTTCATAACAGTGTAAACGGCATGAATTCAAGCATCAACCTGCAGGGCTGAAAAATAAAGCCGATGATTAAGTGCCAAAAACTGCAGTTTCTCTAATGGCCACTTGAGGCTCAGTTCAAAAGCAACAGCACCTCTCATCCAAATATGGTAACCAATAAAACAAAAACCTCTTGGGTGATGTCACAGTCAGTACAGGTCAGAGTTTTTGCAATGCAACCTTAGTTTGAACAGCCATATTGGAATTCATTTGACTTCACGTCACTCTAGAAAGCCTGCAGTAACCTGCCCCTCTCCAGCTGATACAACCCAACACCTACACACTGTCTTAGGGAGATAGGAAACCTGACGTGTCTTGCCGTCAAGCTTCGTTGTGGCGAGGTGCTGACAGATGTAGTTAAAAGTAGCTTTTGGCATCCTGAAATGTATGAATGAAGTCTGTTTCATGTAAGCCATCCCATCACTCCTGGCTCCAACTCCACATCCACACACACCTCCGTGCAGTTTCTTGTAGCCACTGACTAATTTCTGATCGGGTGCATTTACTGACGTTGTGTTGTAGAACAAAATGTGAACTTCTCTTAAGCTCCTGTTAACCACAGACATTAACTAACTAAAAGACACATCCAAGTGCTAAGATGTTAACTCATTTACGAGTTGTTTAGACTCATGTCAGATGATCACAAATCTTTCTTCATGAGGAGAAAAAAGTAGTAAAATAAGAATTCACTCTGCGATTTCATGCATGCAACCTAAATTTTAGCGTAACAGAATCACTGTGGAAAGTAAGTAAGGCTGTCATCAGGGTTTGTAGTCATAAATATTCGTAAATATTTCCTTTCCTGTTCCATGGGGTTGACTGCAGCTTGCATCAGATAGGTTGTGATTCATGGCATTTGCCTTTAAAAACATCATGAGAGGAGCAGTCATGCTGTTCTGTGGTCGCTGGTGGGTGTTCCCTTCTTCTGTAAATAATCAATCGGTTTCAATTTTATTTGTTTTGTTTGTTTTTTTTTCAAGTTTGGGAACAAACGACATTAAATCTTCTTTGTGGTCTTTCCAAAAATGTTTTCTGTTGTGTATAAAATGAGTTCCGCCTTCAAAGAGCATCGTAGCTCTTTGACAACTGGGACTAAACAAATTCAATAAGATAATTGCAGCCAGGCATCCAGTGCAGAATTGTGTGGTTTGGGATTTTAGGGCCAAGTGAAGACTGAACTCTAGCTGTTGTTTACAAGTAAGGGATAAGTAAGCGAGCCCCATGTCATGTCTGCTCCCAGAGAATCCTTCACTGTCCAAAGTACCTTCAGAGTCTTGATGACTGGCATTGTATGTTTGGAATGAACAAACTAATTGGTGATGAAGACCACTTTGGGCTTGGCAAGGTATGTTTTTGATAATCAATAATGGTCAGTATTCAGAAAGTTTGTATTTGTATACAGTGTAATTTGAAGGACTTAATGTTAAACTGGACCGAATCAGTGGATACATTTGTTTTCTATTGTCATTTTTACTGGCAGCAGGCCTAGTTTTTGTACAGTAATATAACAATCTCTGAACCCATCTGCTGTCGTCTCATGATAATAAAGCCTTGGAGGCGAGGGCTAATATTTTGGGCAAATATGGTGTAGCTAGTAGATATCCGCGCCGAGACTTCCTCGTTTCTAGGTATCTGCATATGAATGCATACATTTTTAAAAAGCTAATACAAAGCTATTTTGTCCTGAGATGATAGCCAATGGGTTCCAAGGATGCATTATGGCCAATGCGTTCCGCCGTTTACATGTGATTGGTCAACATTTTGGTAATCTGATGTGGGAAGGGTTAAATGTCTAGAGCTGCAGGGATATAAGATAAACTACTTTTAGGGTGCATTCACACCAAGATATTCCGGGGGACTCGGTTCGATTGGGCTGAGAATGCCGAAAAATTTCACACCTTCGTTTGGTTTGATTCACACTGCACTTTTTAAGGGTTGAGGGATGAAGGGATGTGGTTTGAAGGGTTGAGGGATGAAAGGTTTAGGGTCAAAGGGTTGAGGGATGAACCGCCTGGACAACATCACGCAGTTACAACAGCTGCTGGTTTGGGGTCGGTACTGCCCGAAACGACCACTGACCAGGAAGAAAAAAGCTTGAGGAAGAAGAAAACCATCGATCGGCCAGGACCGAAAATGGAAATCCATTGTGGGTAGCCACAAGCAACTGCGATACAGAGTCCTCTGATCATATATCAATAACCGCATGCACCTCCTCACTACTCCACGTTTGCCCACGAGACATTTTCCAACTTTTTCTTTTTTTTACCTCTGCTTCTCCCGGTTTGTGTTGTTGGCTTTGTTGTTGTTTTTTCTACCCAAAATGCACTGCGCTCTACGACACTTCCTCCCTTTGGTCTGCTGGATAGACCATTTGCATTTCCCACTGTAAGTGAACCACACCAGGGTTCACTTGCAAGTGAACTGAGACCCCCAGTTTTCAAGCAGACCAGGGTTCACTAGTTTGGTCCACACCAGAGTTTGACTGAGCGT